>JAYRBT010000114.1:24554531-24577046 GCA_036023395.1 Myiotriccus ornatus
AACCGTGTCCTGGGGGGCATCAGGCAAAGCATCGCCAGCCGGTCAAGGGAGGGGATTGTCCTGCTCTGCTCTGCACTGAGGCAACCTCACCTTGAATATTTTGTGCGGTTTTGGGCACTGCAACATAGGAAAGATATTAAGCTAATAGGATCCAGAGGAGGTCCATGAAGATGGTGAAGGGCCTTGAGGGAAAGCCATACGAGGAGTGGCTGAGGTCACTTGGTCCGTTCAGGCTGGAGGAGACTGAGAGGAGACCTTCATGGTCTTCAGCATCTTCACAAGGGGAAGAGGAGGGGCAGCACTGATCTCTTCTCTGTGGTGACCAGTGACTGGACCCGAGGAAATGTCACGAAGTTGTGTCAGGGGAGGTTTAGGCTGGATATCAGGAAAAGGTTTTTCACACAGCTGAGCCCTGAAACCTAATACTAAGCTAAGGAAGCATTTATGTGGCCACATTTTCTATGGTTTTTGCATTGAAAATCTGTAGTAAGAACATGTTACTGTTTTCTGCTAAGTGAAGTGTTTAAAAGAATACTGAACAACCAACCAACTGATAAAACAAGGAAGAAAGACTAAGCTTTTTTAGTTCAATGTCAGTTTTTGTTAACCTCGTCAGAGGACAAGACAGTGGTAAAGTTAGGCATGGCAATTACAATTGTAAGACGTATTTTCTTTAGCCTTTAGCTCAAACTGATCTTCCTCAAAAAAGAAGGTTTATATACCAAGACTTGATAAAGACATGAAGCAAGTAACATTAATTATATTCAGTCTTTAACTTATTTTCCATATCTTCAGGAATAAGGTCTTCCTGGGTGAGTGACAGGCTGGCTGGCTTAGAATAACAAGGTAACAAGTAAAAATTCCTGCTTTTACAAAATTTCTGGATATTTCCCACTGGAAATATTCCAAAATCTCTAAAAGTAAACATAAATGATCCAGAGAGTTCCTCAACTTAATTTATCAGGATTACTTGGCACAGATTATGATGGTGTGCTGATTTAGGGGTGTTTTGTCTTGGTAGTAAGTCACTTGTATCCATTAATTTTCTTAAGGAATGATCTAACAAATGAAACTCCTTTCTAGAATAATATTGAGAACAGTTAGTGAAATTCAGTTATATTCCTTTTGCCTTTTACCAATGGGAAAAATCTGCTTAACATTCGTGCAGACTAAGAGATCCTTCTGGTTAGTCAAAGTGTTTGGCTTGTTTTTACTATGTGTCTATCAGTATTTTTAGATTATGCTACCATGTCGTGTTATTAAATACTCCCTCTTGAGCTTTTGCTTAAGTTAAAGTACATTTTAATGTACTTTAGTTCTGCTTTGTCCTTCATTCTTTCCAAACCTATGCAAAATAGAAGTTTTCATGGGCAATAACTATACTTCATTGCAATTAAGTTCTCATTAAATTATTTATTTTTGTTCACAATTCCGGACACTGCCCTTTCCAGTCAAAAGGAGTGTGTTTATGGCTTCTGCAGTGTGTGATATAGAACCCAACAAGGAATTATATACCATTCTTATTTACTGCAATAAAAGCCAATATACTCTTGACATAGTTACTTGCTCAGTTAAAAAATTAAAACTTTGTGTTTTCTTAAGAAAACACAAAAATATTTCAGAAATCGTGGCATTATAGCATTAATTGTTTTTCTTGCATAGTAAGTTACAAATGAGTAGCTTGTGAATCAATAGCTGAAGTTATACTTCCTGGTGTTTATTAATTTCTATGCTATTTGCTCCCGGTTTTGTGCCCAGAAAAAACAATTATAATTGAAGTGCACCAACCTAATGAGCTTCTGAGCCCTTTTACCTTTGCTTCCCTAAACAAAAGACTATAAAGCACAAAAACATATTTTAAAGAATTTTTGGCATTAAATTGTCATTTTGAACTCTTATAAGCACAGAAAATTGTACCATATCTCAAATAATAATTAAGAAAAGCACATAATTTTCTTTTTCTGTGGGATTTTTTATCATAAAAAGACAGAATCAGAAAGCTGCAAACTTTTACATTAAATTTATTCCAAGAACAAACTTTTACATGACATTTGTTTTAAGAACAATCCATAAAAAATCTTAAGAAGCTTCTTGAAACTGGCACAAAATTTTCCTTTAATCACCTAAATAAGATTATAGTGAGTCAAACACTCAGATGTTTCAGAAAAATGTGCTGATTGGTGAACCTATCAAGAAAGGATTTACCTAAATGCTATTCTCTCAAGATGATAGTAGTAAATGACTCCTTTGTAGGAAGGCTATTTAAAAAAAAAATTATGACACTCCATATATAATGATAAAGTTAGAAAACCTCATGCTCACCAGGAAGTTTGGATAAACAGTAAAACCTTAAGTTAGCTGTTCATGTCATGTTACCTGTTTTCAGGAATATACAGGAAGAGTTGATGTTTGGTTTGTCATTTGGTTTGTTTCTTTAAAATGTATGCTGCTGTATTTGCATTATAATTTTAGAATCATTTTCCTCCTGTTCCTGAGCAGTGTGGAAATGCAGCAGTGAGGCAGAGGAATGGCTGTGAGCTACCCTACAAATGCACCCAAAGCTCTGGATCTGAATTCTGACCCTGCCACCTGGGTCAGGTCATGGTGTAATCACTGTCAGTTTTTTATTGAACAGAGTAGGAGAAATACTGACACAGGGCTATTTAAATATATGATCATATCCTTGTGGAATAGAAAATCTAATTAAAAAAGGAAAAATTGAGTTCTTAAAGATTCTGAGAACAGGATGAAGGGGCATTCAAAAAGTGAAAACAACTCCCTTAGGGTGTGGACTAAGTATCAGTGGTGCTGTTAGACAAACATCTTTTTAGAAAATCATCAAGTGACTTGTAAAAATATAAAGAGGAAATACAGGGAGATAATTTTTCTGTTATTGCTGTGGAATGAAGGGCAGGATTTCTCCAGGTATGTTTTAACAACACTTGGAAGTTTTTCATTCTTTTATTTGCTGTTATGTCCATTCTATTTGTTCTTAAAAAATATGAGGAAAATCTATTTATGGTTTTATTCCAGTCTCAGTTGTATTTCCATACTGTCTTTTCTAGGGAGAGGTATGACTTCCTTTTGAGAACTGTGAAGACTAGAATAAAGAGTAAAAACAGTGCTTTGATATCTCTTTACATTTTAGGGACCAGTTTTAAAGGAGAACATACTATGAGAGGAAGGTAAGAAACACAGTTTTCTTCCGGAGGGGAGGGATTTGCAAATGTAGCCTCTAGACTCACTGTAAGTGAGCGCAAATCTCTACTACTTGAACATATTGAGACCAGGTGTCAGTCTGATCCTTCCTCTCATGTGGGTCACACAAATTTCTATTTGCTGTTTGAACTTGCACAATGGTTGTCATCAAACTATTACTCCTCATTATTTCAGAGACCAGTCATTAAATAGACTGAAAAACATCAGATTTGTAGCTTGCCCCACAATACAGCCAAGTGGTAGCATTGCTGTCATACAACACTGGAAAAATTTATGTGTCTGTTCTCAGAGATAACAATAAATAGTATCCTCTTTGTAGTGGCATGTGCTCTGCTTGATGTGGAGTTTCTGGTTTCCTGTTTAAAGACAGCAACATGGTCTTCAGGTACTTAAGAAGGGGTTGTGTTAGGCATGGGGTGAGTTTTAGAGATATCAGTATAATAGGAACAAAGTCTTGGACATAACATACATTTTTTGGTTTTTTTTAGATGCAGGTGAAATAGCGAGCCTCTCTGACCGTGTGTTTTTCCCTGGAACATTACACAAGTATTTTATTAAAACACTGTGGGGAATATGTTGGATAATATTTTTTTCTGCTGTGCTAGAGGAAAGCTCCAAGACTTTCCTTTTGCATCCCACTTCAGGACCTTGGTCAGGATTTAACATTTGTGGTTTTGCTAGAACTTCTTTTCTTAGACCTTCTGTATAGTAATTTAACAGTATTAGATTAACATAGCCCATAGCTAGGAGGAATCATTATCCTTATGCAGGGTAACAAAACAAAGGTAGACTGGGACTCGGTAAAGATATTTATCTCACTGTTTAGTTCTAGATAGCTACAGTTTCATGATGAATTTCAACATGCCTAATTTCACAGAAATGAGAGCTTTAGAACAAAATAACAAATTTAAATACAAGGCAGAAATCAACACAGTGCAGTATGTAAATAAACTGTAAATGTAAAATGTAAATAAATCATGCAGTATGTAAATAAACCCTCTCACCTTTTTTTCAGTATTAGCTTACTTCTCCCTAGCTCTCCCCCCTGGATATCTAAAGCTGATAAAGGCAAGGAACGCATGAACAGTATTCTCTGTATTCCTGTCTGGAATAGGCTGTTCCATAACTGATAGCATTTTCTCACTTCCCAAGAATACGTTTAAAAAATAGAGAGCTATGTCTTTCTGAACAGCAGATAGATTAAAAGAAGTAAATATACTTGAAAGAAAGACTCTTACATCGTAAGAATAAATCTTTGGCGGCTTTAGTACATTTATTATAAACTTTTGATAATTTTGCTTAATGTTTTAAACCTCTGACTTTCAAAACATTTTTGTTACTAAAATTAATTAACCTAGTGTCGTTAAACTCTTGCTTTTGGACAATTCTGCTGAAGGAAAAACTTACTGTAGAGCTTTCCTGCTATATTTGGGAGGCTGTTCCTTGTTAACCCTCATCAAGAAATGTTATGAATGTCGTGAAGTAACTTTATGTTTGTGAAGAGGAGTTTGGTATTGCTAACCATCCTCCCTCTGGGGGTTTTTGTTCTGTTTAAAAATTACAGTAGATAGATTTTTCTATCAGAAGTACGTATCAATCCTTTGTTCTTTTTAACAAGTAATTTCATGGACATATATTTAATTTATATTTGAAAATAACCACCACTATGGCTCACAACTTCTGAGGTCTGAAAGCATTTATTCATTTTAAAATTGTTTACAGTTGCATCTTATGCCTCTTAAAAATAGCAGAACTCTTACAGAATGGAAAGACCTTGTCAGCTCAGAGAGTCTAACGGCTGAAGATACTTAGTTAACTTTTTTTTTTAGTTCAGAGTTTTCCTTTAGATTCTTAAACAACCAACTATTTACCAAGGTCACCTATTGCTTTCTTCTATCAGTCACTTGGGAGCAGCCAGTACTTTGAAATGAACAGGCTGTAACAATTCAAGGTGCAAATATGTGCTGCAGATTTTTTTAAGGTCAGGTTCAGTGACAACCAACATTGTGAGATTCTGTCCACAGCAGACTATCTTCTGGTCCTGAAGAAGCCTTTGTTGTCTTTTTCTTTCTGTGCCTCTTTTGGAAAACTGCAAATAATAATAATTTGAGACTTTTGCTATAGAGAATGGCAAAATTTTGCTACTTGGGTATTAATTTCTCAGGCACAGGCTGTTGCAGATGTTCAGCTATTTAAACAATAAGGAAAAAAAATTAGGCTTCTCTTTGGTTTTTGATTCTCGTAGAAAGCAAACCTACAGGGATTGAACCTGATATCTGTGAATATGTAATGTGTTTAATTGCGTTGTTCTCTTTTGCTGCTTTTTTTTGGAGGATTAAGAATCCTAAAGTAGGAAAGCAGAGGTTGTATATTGTATTAGCAACAAATAACTGAATTAGCAGGCATAGTAGATAGCACCAGGCGTGGCAGATATATGTGGCCCTTGCTTCAGTCCCTCATCACAGTAATGCTTGATTCAGAATTCCCATTCCTTTTGAAAGGACATTAGTTTTTGTTGTCTTCTATGATAATTATCTTCTCTTTTAAGTATACCGAGACAGAAAGCTTCGAAGTGAGACAATAACTGTGAGAAGTAAGTAGATTCCAGATAACAGCTGGATCTCATTTGCATAGGAAATAAAATATTGTGAAGAAACAGATTGAAAAGATAATGTGTCACATAGCCAGAGACTGAAGTGCTTGAAGATTATGTCCTCATATATGTCCTTATATTATAAGCAAGCTAACTTTATCCCTGTCCAATGCTATTTTATTCTGATATTGCATTTAGATTTTGTGTAGCAAACTTGTTCCTCGCAAGTGTTATGTGTTCAAGAGATTCAGTAGAGTTGTTTCAGTATCTATGGAAAAAATTATGGGGTTTGACCTCAACCATGGCAGGCACAGCATGTTCTGTACTCCCAGTAGACTCAGCACCTTGCAGTATCAAGCTCTTTAATGATATGCCTTTGTATCTTGGCATAAATTTTTACTAAATGTGACTATCCAGTGGGACACTGGATGTCACAGTTGTCAGCCAGTCACTTTGTTTTGACCACAGTGACTAAATATTGGCCAGTTGAAAATTTCAGCTACAAAACGATGTGGTTTCCAATGCTTCAAGTAAAACATAATTTCAATAACATTTAAGGAGAGATTATGCTATTCCACAGTTATAGTGCATCTTATTTTGCCTGTGAGTTGGTCCAGAATAGGCCATATAGACACACACAAAAAATAAATCTACATTCATAGTCCAGCTTTTTTCCTTTTAGAAGGTCATATCCAGTAACTGAATTTATTACTTGTAATCAAAGCAATTGAACTGTACTAGAGAAAGAAGCATTCTCATGTTCTCCTTCTTGGATTTATAATTTCAAAATTATGGCAATATTTTTCTAATAGAAACTTTAACTTATTCTAAAGTTGTCTCATAAAGGAAGAATATTTAATTATTGCCTTAGATCTTCCACTTCTAGCATGAAAACTTTTTAAAAAGTTAAGATTTGTAAAATGTGAAATAGCTATAGCTGGTAGTTGGTAACTAGGATTTAAATTCTCTCTGTGCAATACTGCCTTCATGTCATCTAGGGGATCTTAAAATATAAGCAATGTGGATCAAATAGCTTTCTGGACTTTATTTGCTTTAATAACAGCTTATACTAACTGTCACTGGAGGAATTAAAAAAGTCATGATGATCTATTCACTGAACTGTTAATAACACTAAAATCTCTAAAATGTTCCTGTATATTTGGAATTCACATGAAGAGCTCCTAGGAGCATTTGCTTAGAGCCATTCATGCTCCTTTCTGCAGAGTGTGCACAGAAACTGCTTGAAACAAACTTTTGCTTGTTTTGAAGCTGCCTCTGTTCCCAAATAAATATTTATACTGGCAGTTACCCCACTTGTTTACCAGCCATTCACAGATTGGACTGCATTTGAAGAATTAATTGCCTTACATAAAGAGTCTGTTTATTCTTTGACAGCAGGTTTCTGCATTGCTCCCCTAGATGGCATTTCTAAAAACAATTCCATGTTTCCAATGGAAACATGCAAGATATTTCTGTGTTCCTAAACAGCTTTAAAAATAGATGCCACTGCATGATTCACAGTGATCTCTATGTGCACCTCTGAGCTGACCTGAGCTATAAACACTTTATAAATAAAGTATGCTGAAACAGTAGATACGCTTCCCCCCTCCTCCCATTTCTTACCAGCTTGCTTTTTTTTTTTTTTTTTTTAGCTCAGAGTCATTAAAACAAAAATAACGGTTATGTAGAATCAAAGGATTTTTAGATAAGAATATCTTGCAGGGCTCCCTAGTGGTTTTGGGTTTCTTTCATGTTTACAAGAAAGTTGTAATCAGAAGTCATTCATTAATCAATCCTCAGCTGACAAGCTGCAAATCTCAGTGTAATGTACCTGAAGATTTGACTCTGTTGTTTAAGGTAAAACATCCTCTTAGATACAAAAGCACAGCTTGTTCAAACCCGCAGAAGCTGGAACATGGAAATAAAAGCTTTCTTATGGTGTGGAACAATAGAGAACCACTGCTGTCATTATGGAAGCCCGCAGGCTACAGGAGCTGAGGAATCCTACTCCTATTCCTCTCCCATGTACTCTGTACTACTAGGTACAAAACACAAGAAGTCAGCCCTCTGCAGCTTATCTTGTGGTTAGATTGAACAAAATCATTTTGACACATTTCCCAGCTAGATTTTAAAGTGGCTGTAAAATCTCTGGCATTCTCAAGCAAAGGGATCATCTGTTATAACATCATCACTTGGTTAATGATTTCCTTAAATTTCCTGTTAAAAATAAGGTAAACTGAGAGTCAGCATTGGCATCTATGCTCATAGCTTGTGCCTGTAAGGAGTTCTTTAAGACGTATATCCTATCAAGGCAAAACCATCAACCCTGGGTTTTTTGTTCTTTAAATGCTAGATAAACTTTGATGTTTTTCCCAAATAGTTACTCAACAGAAGTAACTGTTAGTTATCAAAATGTTTCATGTCTCTCAGATACCACAGTAGTGCTCTGGACAGCTTTTAATGGACAGTGTCATAAAATGTGGAATATTTTTGCAGTGAAAGATAACAGTCAAAATTACAATATTGCTTAATAGGGCTGTAAGCTGCTGGCAGTGGTCAAGTTCTCTGACGGATTAAAGGAAATCTGAAAAGGCATATGTTATAACATGAACCAAACTCCTCCTTTCTTTAGCAGCCATGTAGTTAATGGAGTTAGAGATGTGTGAATGCTTCTCAGCTTACCCAATCTGAGAAAAACTGAGTTAAAATTCATAGTGTGGCCTTCAGACAGCTTTCAATTATGACATTTTATGAAAAAGTGTTGTAAAATACAACCTGTATCTTTTAATGAAATTGAATGAAAGAGAAGCAGATTAATGGCTCATGAGAAGAATATAAACAGGTTTGGATTGCTTTTATAGTAATAATATGACAGTCAAGCTGAGGAAACTGGGAGGGACTCATTCTTCCAGTAAAGCCTTTTAGTTCTAGGGATCTTTTGCTGCATGACAGCAGACATAGGGGAGACTTAAGCTATCTTCATTTAATTATTACCTATAGAGTCTGATGGGAGTAGGAGGGATCAGGGATCTACATGTCAGACGTGGTCCATTTCTGAGATAAAGGAAACATGCATTTCCTTAGAAGCAAGAGAGAATTGCTTTATAAAATAGCAAGAGGGGAAAGGAATATGTTAGGTATTGTTGGAATTTTTAATGAGATTTGCTTTCTTGGCTGTCTTTGGATTCACCAGTGGGGACAGAAAACTTTTGGGCAATGTCAACATTTAATTATGAATCATTCTGTTACTTTGCTGTGAGAGCTGCTTTGTCCCAAATAAACAACCACTAGTTTTTGACACGTCCTGCAAGTTTTTCTCATGATTACTTTCTAAAGTTTACAAAGTAATTTAATTATATTCTCTAAATCTTTTCCTAAAATAAAATATCTAGTGTAATTACTAAATAACTTAGAAAGGCTGTGGCGGGTTTTGGTTTTGCTAGGGGGGTGGAGGGTTGGGGAGATAGGGTGTCCAGAAAGAGTCCCTGATGTCCTAACTATTTACAAAGTTTAATGAAAGCTTGGCATTTGAGTCTTGATCACTCATCACTTTTATAAATATTCTTATTTGCAAATGAAAAATTACAGCATTATGGAGATGGTATAATTTGTCTATTGAAGTTTGGTTATTTTTTTTTTGCCTGAACAGTTTCTTCAGTTTGAATATGAAGTGCTTGCCACAAAACTAGGAAGTTTTCACAGTCCCAGACATCACAAAGATTTAAGAGGTGATGTTAATTTTGTAAACTTCCACTGCTTTATATATACCTTGTCTTGCCCCATGCCCTGCCATAAAAGAAAGATACATGCAGTGTTACTTCCAAAGGAAGAAATATTTTTCCCTTATCTTTCCAAGCCTGTAAAATTAACCCCAGAGATATTTTAAAGAAGATTATAGTATGTCCCACTGCAGACTTACAGCACAGTTAACAGATGGCATGCTATCTGTTACAGTGAAATTGGCTGTACGTGCTGTGCCATGAGAGCTTCATGAAAGTGGATCACTTTCATGGACAGAGTAGGTAGTAATGGCTAGCTCTATGTACCAACTCAGATCACTGGAATAAATTACTAAAGGTGTAAGAGAAAGAAGCAAAACCACATCTGGTGTTTTGTCACTATGACAAATATTAGAGATTAAAAGTGAAAGCATCGTATACAGACTTCCTCTGCATCCTCAATATCTGTTGAAAAAGCTGAGGGTGATGACATTTTATTTTTTTTTCAGTGCTCAAGGCAGAAAATGGGGAGGCTGATAAATCCTGTTAGACCATTGTCACTAACTGCTAATGATGCTGATTTATAAAAGGGTATTAATTGGATATTCATTTAAGGTAGAAAGAGCAGAGGTCAATGAGTAGCACCCCCTAAATAAACCTTTTTGAGTAAGTTACTGCTTAATGTCCAGGAAGTTTCATTTAAGAATTTCAGTGTTGCTCAATGCGATTCACCCCACAACCTGAGCTATAACATGCCAGGAATGATAGAATGGATTTTTGGGATCACCAAAAAAAACCAACAAAACAAAACAAAAAAAACCCCAAACCAAACAGGAATTAAGGAAATCTAAAATAATGGAATGAACTGGATCTTTAATAGGCACAGTCTTCTCAGACAGTTCTAAGAAGGCTTTAAGGGTTAATTTGGTCTAGCTATCAGAATAGTCAGAAAGACAGTTCCTGCTTTCTTGTCAATACAACTTGAAATTTCAGCTATCATTTGTACTCTTGGCTGTTTATCAACATTGTGAAAGTACCACTCACATCCTCCTCCCCCTCCTGAGCCAGCATTCCTGATACACTCTTTATAGCCCAAATGCCTTGACTGAATCCCAGGCAATCTGAAACCAGCTGAAAAACGTACATTCATTGCAGGGGGATTTGGATCAGGCCCAGCAACAAGAACATTGCAAATTAGGAATGATGTGGAAAAGTGGGTGTCATGGCAGAAATATGTGCGTGGGTGCTTGTGTAAAACCTGTACACAACATGCTTGTGCTGTGCTTTTCAAACTATTAATTCTTTTTAGCTGTTTATTTAAAAAGAATGCAATTAAAACTTTTAATATTGATTTGATTCATATCTGCTTTTTAAAAGTAAACAGAGAGCATCTGTATAAAGATATTTTTCTCTTATTCTCCAAAAGCAGACGGAATTTGAAGGCAGGGACCAATTTGACTGAAGTGCTCTTGAGAAACCCACAGGAATATCTTACTTTTGAGAGAACAAATAAAGCACAGAACTGAGCTCATATCATTTGAGAAGGATTCATGCTGAATTGTTCAGAGCGTGCTGTATGCAATTAGTGCACACTGGCTGAGTGATTATTTACACAATAAATCAAGACTTGACCAAACAAATCTCTCATCATGTCGCCAATATACTTTGGCTGTGCTTTCCAAGATTCATCCTAAACACCCCCCTCCCCATGCCTCCTGTTTTCTTTTTCTTCTGCAAGGACTTCCAAATGCCTCCGTGTGTGCTGACAGCACCAGGCATTCATTACCGGGAGACTTGCTGTCGAGACAATGAAACTATACAGCACAGGATGGCGTTGTCACTGTCCTCTTCAGAGTCTGCCTTCAATATGGGAAAAGTTCTCTAAAACAGCTTCTTCCGTGGCTTCTCTCATGTCATTGTGACCTTTTGTTTTTGTGCAACTGGAGCTTCTTTAGTTTGTTGCTGCATGCACAATTTCCAACGGCTGCTTTGAAGACACGTTAATTATAGTAATAATTTCCAACTCATTTACTAGTCATTGCCTATTTTCTTGCAAGGCAAAAGTGGAATAAGATCTTGCCCAAACCACTCCTCAGTGAACAGCCTTAAGTCAAATCTCTATCTGGAAGTTTTTTTCTCCAGTAAATTTTGCCAAGAGCCATCATTTTTCCAAGGTCTGTGCAAGTAACTGCATAATGCAAGCACTAAGGCTCTAGATCATTTCACACATTAGTAATAGGGTAAGTATTTACCCATCAGAGGAAGAAAAAAAAAATCTATTAGATAGAGCACTTCATTTACTGAAAGCTAAATAAGCTGTTATTCTGTGCAAGTTTGCAGTTACAGTGCTTTTCCTTTAAGCTTGTGAACAAGCCTTTGGGCTGCACTGCTTATTTGATCATCATAACCATCAGTAGCTTCACTGTAGAAACTCCAACAAGAACTCCCTGTTTTGGGGCTTGGTTCTGCAAGGAACTGAGTACCACCTGGAAAGTATTTTATGTCTGGCTAAGGCAGTTCGAACTGACCTAGGCCTTTGGCCAGGATCTATCAGGAGAAATATAGGTATCTTTTCAAAAGGAGCCAAAGATGGTAGTCATGTGTGAACATAATTGGTAAATGCACACTGCTGTTCATTTGCACATGCAAATTTGCTGACATAAAAACAGACTAGCATGTGTATTCATAATTTTACGGACTCAGTCTTGGTACCTGCTTGAATTTAGCCCTCAGACTTTTTAGTTTCTCTGATTGAATCATGTGTTTTGACTAGGTGCAACCAGAAGATCTGAGGTCTGATTTAGTTTTGGCGTTGTATTTCATGAAGCACACTCCTTGAAGCTTGATTAGAGCCTACTCAGTTGAGCAATGCACAAAGGAGAAATCCCCTTCTCCTAGCTGATCTATGGGAAAGTAATCATGTCATTCACCATTCCCTTCTGCTCTTGTACGAGACTGTAAATGAAAAGTCTGTTTATGTATTTCCTGTAGCCATTCTTTTCGCAGATGATTGGTGTCCTAAGCTACAGAACAGCTGAACTTCAGCGTTAGCTGCTGGTCTGCAGTGATTTGCTTGAAAAGTTGAATGCGATGGCATACCAGCTATTGAGTAATTTTGCTCGTGTTTAATGTTCACTTTGTTTCCCACACTTGTTTGAATGGGAGCAGTCATGTTAATGGGACAGTAGCAAGTTACTCATACAGTGTAACTGTACAGCTTTACTGCCAAAGATGACCACGATGGGAGTGCTTCTAGTGGTGGCAAGCCTGTTGCTGGGAGCTGGGGAGATTCCTCCTTCAGCTAAGATGATCCAGCGGTGCTTTTGCATTGGATGCTTGGGTAATTCCAGTTCAAGGAAGGTCATCATGATTAATAGACCAAGTACTCTTAACATTGTTTGAGGGAGAGGGGCCATGGCTTTGGAGTGTCTCCACCAGGAGCCCACTGCAGCCATGACTTTGACACTGTGCAGGCCCTGCACTTAGTAGAGTACAACATTTATTTAGGCACTCTCTCAAACGAAAGGGAAATGCTCAGTGAGGCAGATCGTATATCACACATTTCAGTGACAGCTCATTCATCACAGATCTGGTGACTGAGCAAGTGGTACAACTTTCTTTAGAAATTAAAGTTATTTTAGTCATTTAAAAATAATTTTTTTTCACTAATGCATAAATGAATCCCCAACATTTTAAAGTCTGATTACTTGAATGAAGCAATTTTTTTTTAAATTAAAATCACAACTCAAATAAAGGAATCTCAAGCTCTTCCTAATTCAACCATGCCAGAAGTTTTTCAAACACTGTAATCTTTTTCAAGATTTAGAAGTTTCTATTTTTTGGTTGCAAAGCGCTTTAGGGTAACAGTTACTGAAAGCCAGTATTGAATTCAGTTTAGAATTTTAGAGGAGGATTATAACCATTTTTTGGTTTTGAGGAGTGGGTTATTATTTGTGAGCAGAGGGACAAACATACATAATAGACTGAGGAGCTGATCCTGCCACTCTGTTGAGCCCTCATGAGGGCACATCCTGGAGTACTGTGTCCAACTCTGGGCTCCTCAATACAAGAGAGACATGGAGCTCTTGGAGCGGGTCCAGTGGAGGACAACAAAGATGGTTAAAGGACTCTTACAAGAAAAGGCTGAGGGACTTGCTCAGCTGCTCAGCCTTAAGAGATGACTCAGACAGGACCTCATCAACGCCTCTAACTATCTGAAGGGAGGGTGCCAGGAGGGTGGATCCAAGCTCTTCTTGGTGGTGCCGAACAATAGAGCAAGAGGCAATGGGCAGAAACTGATGCACAGGAAGTACCAGCTGCCTATGAGGAAGAACTTTACTATGTGGATGACCAGGCACTGGAATAGACAGCCCAGAGATGTTGCCCAGAGAGTTTCCCTCACTGGAGATACTCAGGAACCATCTGAATGCTATCCTGTGTACTATGTCCAGGATGACCCTGCTTGAGAGGGAGGTTGGACCAGATGACCCACCGTGATCCTTTCCAACCTTACCCACTCTATGATTTTGTGGAAGACAAGTTTTAAAAGGATAATTTCTGTCTCAAGTAAAAATTATTGTGAATTTTCTGATTTTAAAAAATTTGTAAGTTTTTATAAAATTATTAATTGTATTGTAGCAAATTTCTTGTCATTTCAGGTACAATTTTATATTTGTTTTCTTTCTGTGTGGCTGTCTGCTCATTTTTGGGACCTAAAAACTGGAGGGAAGTCAGATATTCCTTTTCTCTATCTCTGAAAGCGAGTTGACATTAGCACAAAGTGTGCGATGGCACACCTGAGACACAGTGGGTGCAGGGTAACGACTGCTTGCAGGGACCTGCAGTTCACAGTCACCCAGACTGTGCATTGAACCGGTGATATTTTCTCAGGCACAGAACACTGTGCAAAGCGGCACCTTTGCATCTGGGGGCAGATCAGCACAGAGGTTGTGGAAGAAGAACATTTGTGGGAGAGGAAATTGTGTTTGTGCACAGTTGGCCAGCACTCACCATCTCAGGGACTGTGGGGCTGCACAGGAGAACAAACATTGATGCACTAGCTAGTTTCTGTCAGACCAGTTTTAAAAACCTGCTGTTTCAAAATTTAATGTCGTATATATATTGATGGGGGGAGTGGTGGTGACAGTGTTCTTTATCTAGCATAACTCCATGAGAGTATGTTTGTGGATCTGATCAAAGGCGTGTATATGAATACACTCCTTTGTTGTCAGGAAATAGTTTTCAGTGTTTTCTCTGGTGGTAATTCATGCATGTTAAATCTCATCAAGAGTGTGTTGTCATTTAGATTCTCAAGGCAGTGTGTTGTAAATTGCTTTAGAATGTTGTCCCTTGAGAACCCCAAATGGGGTGCTTGTTGCCTCATTTCTCCAAAGAACAGAGATGCAGTCCTTGACAGAATATTAAATGCATCTTTCTTCTTTTTTTTTTTTTCCCCTGTGTAAAACAGACTTGCTATATTTTCCCTCTATATAGAGTTTTTCATTGGTGTCTTGGAAAACAGCAGTCTGCATAGATGATAAAAGTGTCTATAATCACATAAATAAGTTTCCACCTGTAGTAAAATTCTGGCCCAGCTGTGCCAAGCTGTGCAATTTGACAAGGGGCTGATTTCTGTTTGCTACATAGCTAAAAAAAGAAGCCAGGTGAAACAACTGAATGCTGACATTTGAGTAGGAGTAATAAATCAGATTGGTGGGTGGGGGAAAGGAATGTTCCTGTCATCAGAAGGAAGCCTGCTTTTTTCCATGTGAAAATGAAATGGATTTGAAAAGGCTGGCTTATTCACACTCCATATCATTACACATTAAAGAAATGACAAAACAAATACAAAAAAAATAATTGCAGCCTTTTAGATAAGTTCAATAGTTTACCAGTGTCACAAGCATCAAACTCATTAGGAATACAGCTTGGAAATATTTAACACAGTAATTGTCTTTTTTTTCTCTGTTCTGGTAATCTCATCACTTGTATTCCTGTCACAGTTCTCCTTTAGTATCTATGTTTGTCAGTAAGAGCTTCCACTGAGAACTGAATTGATCAGTAGTCTCAAAACTAATTGTTAACTGGGAGATATCCCTAGGTCAACATTAATTTCATCTATGTTTGTTTCTGGCGTGAGAGGAAGCACAATATGCACAGTGAGATCTTGTTTCTGTGGGAAACCCACACAGGTGGAGGCAAGGGAGTAGTGAGGGGTAAAAAGCTGTAATAGCTTTGAAACGAGTAGCATACCACAAGCTTTTCATAGCAGCTAATAAGTGAATTAGTTTTGTGGAATCCAAAGCTGATGTGTTGCTTCTGGAAGATTTTGTTAGGTATGTGTTTGTGTCCCACCCTTGTGTTTACCAGTGAGGTCTTTGTTCAGTTCTTTATTACTGGGCTAGGGATTACTCCTATAAATCTGTAATGATTCTCTAATTTGTCCTTGGGGAAGCAACTCTGTCACAATCAGAAAAAAATTCTTTTCCCACATAAAGTCTTTGTTGGACCTGTGTAGTGCATGCAGATAATACCTCTTGAGATTTTCCTCTCACAATTCCTTCCTTATGCATTAGGAACTACAGTTAGGGATGAAAGTTTTCCATCATCTATTATAGTAAGTGCCATCTTAAAATTGTAGGCTTTTGGACTGAATATCCGAAAAAACCTTATAGGTCTATAGGAGTAAATAGAAAGTTCTCTTTCAAAAGACAATCACAGAAAAAGATAATTATATCAATAATAAAAAATACTTTCTAATGCATAGCAGAGTATGAACTCAGATATGAACTTCCTTGAAATCACTGATAGCCTGACTGAATTTTTCTTTATGTTTCAAGTGATGGGTTGTTGAAATATGTCCACTGTGTGTTGAGTTTACCAAACAGTATTGTAATTTTGGCACTATTACCTACAGGTAAGTTATCCAAATGACATGCAATGCGTCTAATTTCTGAGCTGGGTTTGTATGGCTTTGTATGTGAATAATGAACCATCTTAATATATGCTGAAACAAAAATGACTGTGAAATTCATTTGTTAGTGATATTTGTTGGATTCGTAGTGCAGTTCAGCTGCTGGCTCACAGGAGGAGCTCACTCTCGTGAAAGAATTGTTGCCATTGAGTCTGTATGATAGAAGATAACAAAGCTGGAAATATACCTGCAACCTTGCTTGTGACATTTCAAGGACTGATATGAATCATGGTAATATTAACTCATGGTTATTTTTGCACAAAGATGAATGTATGAATGACTTCAGTGCACAGATGGACTATATATATATAAGAAAACTTGTGGAAGAGTCAAGTAACAAATGTGTCTGAAGATTATTTGAAAATATAGCTGAATGCCAGTAGCTAGAATTGCAGTCTGATGTTACATCCACCTGGTGCTCCAAAGGACTCCCAAAATTAAAATTTAGGGTATTTCATTTCATGTTTCAGTGGTGTGTGTGTGCTGCAGTTCATAGACTGATAACAGTATATAATGTGATTTTAAAAATTAATTTTAATGAGCTATGTGGGTCTTATGTGGATTATAGTACTTATTATGATTACAGAAATGAGAGAAAGGTAAAGGTAAAATGTATGTTTTACAGAAGGCTGCCAATCTGCTCTCCCATAAATAATATGTGAATATTAGCAAAATGTGCAGTATAATAACACTGTTCTCTGATAAGTAAGAGATGAGATGCTGTAGTGTTGCAACTATAGGGAAAGCAGTTTCAGTGGCATCCATTGTTTGACATTAATGAATGTAGATCCTCTGAGTTAGAATGCTTTACCAGATTTTCATCTAAGAGAAGGCAGGGAAGATCTGTTTGCAGGACTCCCCACACCTGTTCCAGGTCCTTGTTCTGAACCTGGTCTAGATCTGATAGAGATCTGGAATTTCTTAATGTGCATGAAAAATCATAAAAAATATGGTAATTGATGTATTCTGTTCCATAAACAGATCTTTGAGCAATTAAAAGAATCTCATTGTACTTTACTTTCTTCAAATTCTAGTGAGAGAGCACTGTAATGTGGTAGTGTCTAAGTTAATATACAGGTGCACGTGTAGAAATAAGGACATTACAGTTGCCTAATATTTATAATAGCCTATCTTCGCTTGCTTATAGTATTACCAAATTTTAGTAATTTCAGTTAATGTTTTCTGTGTGGGATGTCTGCTTCAACCTAAATTGTTCTGGAAAATGTTCAGCAAGAACGGTGCAGCCATTGCCAAGAAAGCATCAGGAGGGGCCATTTTACCTAGGTTTAAAGATATGTAGATAATGTATTGAAAAATTCTAGTAACTCCATGCTTTTAGTGGTGTGAGGAGGTCAACATTTGGTAGTCATCAATGTCCTTTGTCATTCTGTGTGAAAGAGAAGGAGTTTTGTTCAAATTTAAGTTTCTTAAAATTTCACATTTGTACATATCCTATTGAGATTTAACAGAATTTGGCAGCTTCATTGTCTCGAGGGTCTGTTCCCATTGAACACATCCTGGCCCCTGTATTTTTCCAATCTGCTGACCAGACTGACCATGTTCTAGTCCAGGGCTCTAAGAGGCAACCAGGATTTTTCACTCTTTTTTCTTCTTCCATAGCCGCTCAAATACACCATAATGCAAAAAGGTAGATTTTGTTCTTAATGGAAAAGAGTGTTACATCCCAGTTAATGACCCATTTCATGTTACCATTTGTATAGCAGATATTATGTTGTGTCCTAATTTGAAGAGGCATATTTATTAACATATCTTCTGCATATGAATCTGAATTCCATACACTTGTTTACTCCTGAAAATTCCATATAAAACCCACCTGTACATATAGGTTTTTCACACAGTTATTTACATGAGTAAATATGTGTTGCTTAATGGTATTTTGAGTCATTGCAGCCCTTGAACAACCATGTTCAAGGTGTGTGACTGAAGATTGTGGTAATTGTGCCATCTGGTAGTCTGAATTCACAGGCAAGAGCATGCCTGGAGCAACAAAAGATAAATCTTCTCTCTGAGGTTTAAATAATTTATATAGAGCAGTCTGGCAGTAATACATACTTTCTACTCCAAGTCTCCTCCAAGTCCCATCTACTAAGCCTGGGAACTGGGAACATGCTTTACTAATCAGCTACTATTGGTTTCTGTGTGTTTTCCAGCCCCACTAAAGTTTTAATTTTAATTGAAGGAGAAAGAGTGAAGAGTTTCATAGCGAGAAACCTTTCTCCTGAAATGCACATGAGGATAAGGGGCAAATAGACAGCCACAGATACTCTAAAGGCACAAACTCATAATCCTGTTTTCTATAGATACTCTGCAGTAGGCTGTTCAGAAAGCTTCATGTAGCAACTCTCCTCATCATAATGTTGGTTCCCTCATGGCAGCAGACTTCCTTGAAAAAGTATTAAGCAGAGTTGAAATTTCAGCTGAACACACAACTCTAACAAAAAAGAAAAAGTCCATTTGTTTTCTTTCCTAATGGCCAGCCATTAGTGATTCTGAAAATAGAATGCATTTTGAAAGTAGTTTAAGAGCTACTTTCATTAATCTTTATTATTTATTCTTTGACTCAGATGACAGATCTGAGCTACTTTATAGTTGAAGGTGTGGCTGATGGTTTGTGTGCCCTTCTTGACCTTGTCGAGGGCAAACATGGTTTAAAGTTGTTTATAAACTATAAATCTCATGGTAAAGAATGATGTGTGCAGTATACTTCTTAAATGATTAAAAGTACATTGTGTAAACAGGATACTTCAGTGGGGAAATCTCTGAAGAGTGTGATTCTATTCAGACTATTCTGAATAGACACATAGTACAAGCTGATTATTAAAAAAAAAGATTTCTGTCACTACACTTGATGTCGGTGGCAATACTTTTAGGGGTATTAGCTGCATGTAGCAATGAAAATACTATGAGATGTTTATGTTTACAGTTTTAAATAATTGAGTTAAAGCAAATTCCATTAACATTTCAAGAAAACTGTTCACAACGATCAAAAAAGACTGCTCTGTTCCTCACCTCCTGAGAATTTAAAAGTGTGTATGAGAATTTAGAAGCAGGCGGTGATGGCTTAGGATGATCAGTCTCAAAGTGGAAGCCTATGGCTGTTAGACATTTGCCCTTTAATTATACTGATGCCAAGACCTGCCTTGCCTCTGGACAAATTCATTCCTTCTGTAGCACTGGGCATACTACTCCACAATTTATATTTACATTATTACAGTGCTGGAATGTATTTGTGTATAAAGGCTATGGTACTGATTGCTACACCGTGCCTAACTTAGACAAGGCAGAACAGGAATAGAGTATTTGGGAAAACTATTTGAAATTCTTTTTTCACAGCAAAGACTAGCAATCTCAAGACTTGCAGCTCTAAGAAAAACAAGTTGTACACAATGCTAAAAGGATTTGCCATGGCATGCAGATAAACCTGTTAGCTTATTCTATTCATGATTCACAAGATTATACAAATTATTGTGAAGATACTAGAAATTGTTGATCCTAGAGAGCTTAAACTGATTGTGAAGTGTAAAGTTTGAGTGCTCTAAAACTACCATGATAAAGTAGTGAAAAAAATTACATATTTGATGATGTGATAAAATAGAAACAAAAATGATTGCCTGCTGGCACTGGTTTTGTAAAATCACATTTCATCTCAACATAATAGAGAATTTGCTTCTCTACTTCCTGCATAAGGTTCTAAGTCCTCTCCTTCTGTAAGACTTTCCAATATTGTTTTTGAATGGCGTATTATAATCTGGTGTTGTTCACACCTTCTTCACCCCATTGTCTGTTTACTCACTAGGTTTTATTAAATGCAGGGAAAAAAAAACCTCATTAAATTCTGGCACTGTGGAAACTTGTTTATTTCATTGCAGAGGTAGAACTAAATGGCAGAGACTTGTACGCAGTTCTCTTGTTTGCATATTTAGAGTATTGCTCTGGTACACAGATCTTTTAATGATGAAGTGAGTCTGCATTTCCTCAGATGTATGAAGCATTGAGATCTAGACTTCAAACTGAGTCCTACCCATATTATAATTTTACACTTGCACATATGACTTTTACTAATTTCTAGAATATTTAGATAGAAATAATTTAATTTCATATCTCCCACTGAGTAGTGTTCATACTCCTCTGAATGAGATTACAAAGGGCATCTCAAAAACCAAATTATATTGCATCAGTTTCAGAGATTCTTATCAAAAGTGTATTAGACGTCTTGCTGTCATGCAGTTCTAGACATGCTTCACTCCAGCATTTAGAGGTGAAGGCCCTAAGCAAGCTTAGTACTTATTTTACTCTGTAAAAATATAAGCTTTAATAGAGAGATCAGCGGTGAAAGCTGATCTGACCCTGTACAGAATTTTTTTACAAAATAGAAGTACAGGACCCCTTTTAATTCCACACTAGGAATGGTTTTCATGCAGTGGTTTCAACCAAAGTGTAAAAAGACAGTGCTGCTATGCAAAAATGAAAAACTAACCGGACACTAAGTGTGTTTCAGCATGAGTAGGGACTGGACTGGAACTCCATTAAGCCAACTACATAAACAGCTCCTCTTTTTGTGATGTTTCCTTCTGCTTTTCATCAAGAAACAGAAAGAAAACTTCCCCCTTGTACAAAATAGCTTTATCTACGTCTTTCTAGCTTTGCTTATCAGCCTATCAGAATCCAAATTGTCTTCAAGGCAATAATATCAATTAAGAAGACAAAGGGAAAGGTATACGTGAAGTCTGTCATTGGAATTTAGTGCAATTCCATACAAGGGACAAGGGGACATACAAAGAAGCAAGAAGTGATGGAGGAAATAAGTGGAAAGTTATAGAGAGATCAATGCTCATTTCCTCATAGGAATACTGAGAAAAAAAATCTGGTTCCTTGTGCTTCATTTGAAAATTAACGGTTTAGTATAAGACTCCAGGTCTTAACTGGTTGTTATAAACATTTTGAAACTAAGTTACTTCTGTATTTTAGTATGTACATCAGTTATCTAGCTTATGTGGCAGCTTGGTGTTTAGTTCAATTTATGAACTAAATATTAGAGTAGCGAACCACAGTTAGGCCCGTGCCAGAACAAACACTTCAGACCCAATTTAAATCCATAGGAAAGCTTTCTCATTGTCTCGTCTTAGCATTTTGAGCTACTTTCAGCCAAACCAGAACTATATGATCAATCAGCATAGCCTTTTATAATATATAGTGGGCTTCAGAGTCTGTATCCACACTAGAATTTTGCAACTTGGACAATTTTTGAAGCCAAGTTTTGATTTTGCTTTTCATTCCAAAAAATCTCACAGTCCAAAAGAAGTACATTAACTGCTGCAGATGCTATATCCCATTCACTGTGGAGATGAAGACATTGGAATCTGTCCCTCACTGAGCAGCAGCTTCTTTGCAGATATCTGACAGAAATTATCTCAACCAAGTAAACTTATTTCACTAAGCTGTTAGATACTGAACTTCTGAACTTTAAGCAGCAAGAATGACTATTAAAAGTAGAAAACCCACAGGAGGATATAATTGATCTCCTTATAGCTCAACTGATCCAAAACATATTTTTGCAAATACATATTCCAAGAACCACCCACACAGTCACTGATCTGAGCAAACTAAGCAGCATTAAATGGTAATGCTTTTTCCTTTAGCATTTTTTGATGGTTAGCAGAGTTGCCAGTCTACTAAAGAACAGTTCTTTTACTTCCATGCCAGAATTGCCAAAAAACTTATGTAAATTGATGACTGGATAATATTTTTTGCTCTAAGGAAATGTTTCTAATCTTCCTAGATAGCTGTTGGTGTGGTTTTGCCTTACATCAGTCCTATTTAATAGCTACTTGTCCAAACGTTTTTTTGGTTTTGGTCATAAGAGGATACATACTCAAAGTACTCTGGGTGTATTATCAAGATATTCAGGATCTATTCTTTATTTATATGTAACTGGGGTAAAATCATGCTGCTATTAGAAAGGAAAGTAGTAATATAGTTGTTGAAAAATT
>JAYRBT010000114.1:24583838-24597110 GCA_036023395.1 Myiotriccus ornatus
CCAGAGGGTGGTTGGGCACTGGAACAGGGTCCCCAGGGAAGTGGTCACAGCACCAAGCCTGACAGAGTTCAAGAAGCTTGGACGAAACTCTCAGGAACATGGTGTCCGGTGCAGGGCCAGGAGTTGGACTCGTTAATCCTTGTAGGTCCTTTCAACTCATCGTATTCTATGATTCTATGAAGATGTTGGTCTTAGACATTTCAACAAATGTATTCTTATAGAATCATTTAATTTGGAAAAGACCCTCAAGAGCAGTGTGTCAAATCAATGGCTGTTTCATCAGGTAGCGCCTCACACAGATCAAGCCACTTGAAATAGCCATTGAATTATAGAATCACAGAATCAACCAGGTTGGAAAAGACCTCTGAGATCATCAAGTCCAATGCTTGACCCAACACCATCGTGGTTACCAGACCATGGCACTGAGTGCCACATCCAGTCTCATCTTAAAAACCTCCAGGGACGGTGAATCCACCACCTCCCTGGGCATCCCATTCCAATGCATGATTACTTTCTCTGTAAAGAATTTCTTCCTAATATCCAACCTAAATCTCCGCTGGCACAGCTTAAGACCATGTCCTCTTACCTTACTGATAGTTGCCTGGGAGAAGAGATTGACCCCCACCTGGCTACAACCTCCTTTCAGGGAGTTGTAGAGAGTGATGAGGTCTCCCCTGAGCCTCCTCTTCTCCAGGGTAAACAACCCCAGCTCCCTCAGCCTCTCCTCACAGGGCTTGTGTTCAAGTCCCTTCAGCAGCCTCGTTGCTCTTCTCTGGACCTGCTCCAGCATCTCAATATCCTTCCTGAACTGAGGGGCCCAGAACTGGACACAGTACTATGGGTAATAGCTGCAGCTTTAATTGCTGAAATTAAAGCTGAAAAGTGAAGGAGGCATCATTTTTTTCACTGAATAGGGAGGAATTACTGCAGGAAATGAATACAAATGGGAAGGGCTTTCAGAACCAGGGTATTTTTGTGTGTGTGTGTGTGCGTGCGTGTGTGTGGCCCCTGCCAATATCTGCTCTCAGGCACTAGTTAATATTTCAAGTGTAAAAAACCCCAGCTCATTGCAACATTTGTCTGGCAGTTAACTAAGTTTGTTCAAGTGTGGGAGAAAAGATAGACTTGCTGTGGGGTTACTTTTCCTGATCGGTCCTTTGCCAAGATTAAACTGTACAGCTGAGTTTAAATGATGATGAGTTTGCTGCCTGGATTCTGGTGAGAAACACTTAGGTATTATAGTGCAGTGCAAATAGCTTCTGTTGTAGAGACAAAACTGTGTCCTGCAATGTGTTGTGCACTGGATCCACCCAAGTTGCATTTTAAGTAAGGTGAAAGGTTATGCAGGCTGCAATGAGGAAGGCTTTCAGCAGAGTACAGCTGTTGGAGAGAGGGAGGGAGTGGGGAATGAAGTAATCCTTTAAAGCAAACAGAGTTGGTTAAATAATGCCATGAAACTTCCAGTTCTCAACAATGATCAGAGATCAAGCTGTGTTTGTATATACAGGACTGAAGGTTAACCAGTAACTAAAGTCTTCCCTGATTGCTACAGGTTTACATTTTCTCTGTCACTGATATTTGCCAAGTGGGATTTTGTGAGATTAGAAATAATACAGCTGGGCAAACGGGTATATTATAGGGCTTACCCAAACAGAGTTGAGAGGAGGACCACAGTGATACAGTACACATGGTGAGTTCAGACCACTCCAAGTGGCCTGATGGGTCCTGTCACAAGCAAGGGGCTGAATGCAGAAAATTTTAAAGGGAACTCCATAGCTGAAAGACTACACTTTCCTCTCACTTCTTATTTCAAAGAAGTTGCAGCAGTACATAAAAATATTACAACTGAAAGAAGATACAAAGGGATTTTTAAATTTCTGTTACCCCCAGTGTACTCTCTGTGCTATTTGACAGCCCTTTTCAGAAAGCTATTTTACTCTTTGCAGACTTTTGTATCCACCATTTGCAGAAAAGATCCTGATACTTAAAAAGCAGTATAAATAACTTCTTTCAATAAACAGTAGTAACAGCAATAATAATAGTAAGCAGCAAATTCTATATATTTGCAATGGTTTTGTTTAGTAATTTTCAAAGAACTGAAGATCAATTCCCTTAAGGAAATTCTTTTCATTGGCACTTTGTTCTTTTCCTTTCCTTCAGTCAAACAAAGTTGGCTAATTTATCCTCATTCTTTATGCTTCTGCTATTTCTGCAAGCTATGGTGAGAAATTACAAAAGTTTATTGATAATATATGTGATCTTGATGCCATTTCACTTGGCTGTTGAACCTCTTTGTTCATTTTTTGCTTACAGGAAGAATTATTTATATTAATCTAAATACTGCTGAAATAGAAATTAGTTCTGATACTAATAAATGACCTGGCAACAAACAACAATAACTAAAAAAGACTTTTGAGATGTGTAAATCTGCTTCCTAGTCCAGCATATCTGTGCCTCCAGTGCCCAGTACAAGGTGATTCCAGTTAGCCATTGTGCTGCAGGGATGCTCTTGTTGGTAAGTAAAAGTAAGGTTTCGTGCAAAGGACTGAGCTTTGGTAATCATTTCTTGCTCAGAAACTTTCTGCTCAGCAGATGCTGAAAGTAAATACAATTTCTCATGTCTAGCAGCAAGAATTATTAAAGATTGCCTCACTGTGCTTAGCATGTGGCGAGATAGGCTTTAAGACAGACTTCTGCTAGGGGCAATTATGTTGCGTGGATAATACTTTTCTCAAGAGTATTCCACAAAAATACTGACTCTCCTATTATCATAATACAAAGTTTTGGCTTGATCATTTATATACATCACTGGAATATGTTATATTTACTTTCTAAAGTACGGCTTATAACCCTGAGTAAATGATGTCTCCTAAGCATGTCTGCATTGTAGATGTATTAAAGGCACAGAAATAAACCAGAAGGCAACACTAGAAGTTCAAATCTAAACTGAATTCCTGAAGAATTGATTATTTCTTTCAAATGCTGCGTAACATTTCTAAAATTTAAATGCCTCCGTCTATACCCTTGCTGAAACATATTATACTTAAACTCAGAAACTAACACTTGGTGCAAGTACACCGAGCCCACACTATCCCCCAAAAGCATCTCTAAGTTTATTAAAATTCTTTTTCACAGACTGATTGGTTCATAGAATTCTGAAAATCTGCTGAATTGATAGCCATTATGAATGTGATTCCTTAATCAAACCAAACTCCCCTTACTTTTGCACTCCTGCAGAAATAAAAGTTTGAATTAGGCTATTTATATGGCACAGCAAAGGATTGTAACAGAGCCTGTATCTGGCACAGGGGGCTTCAGTTCTGTAGTAGTAACAGAGCTGTATAACAATATCACCAACTGAGCTTCATGAAACTTGTGCATGAGTAATTTTTGCTTTATAGGATCCATTTCTGCATCATAGCTTCAAAGATGAAAGTTTTTACTTTGACATTTTACCTGAATCTTACTCAAATGTTTTGATGCTTTTCCTTAAATTAAAAATATTGTATTTACTCAAAAATATCTGCATTTCTGTTCTCAATTAGAGAACACGTAGACACATGCCCAGGTGCTAAAATCTCTCTTATACCTTGTGCTTCTGTAGAAATTGTGCACAATCAGGATTTTACAAGTCTGTTACAAAAATTTCTCTCAGTTTTGGGTTGTGTATACTGCTTCCAAAGGGCAAAAGATTTGGGCACTTGTATCTTCTGTTAAATATGGTAAAGTCCTTAAAAAGTTGGAACTATATCATAAGTTTTCACTTAATTCTACTTCGTAAGAAATCAGGAAAAAATTTAAGAGCTTTAGAATTATAAGCTCAAAGTTCACCTATTGTAACATTTTATTTACTGACCCCCATACAACAGAAAGAGATAAGTAGGTGATTAAGGCTTTTTCTAAATTAATGTGATTAAAATGTTAATTATATCTTTTATCCTAATGGTCTAATATATAGTCAGCAAAACAAAAGACCTATGAAAGCATTTAGTAAGTAAATATTTGTGCATGAAAGACTTAACGAAGATAATATTAAGGCTTAGTTACCATTAGCTGTTGCTTACTAAGGAAAGTTAATGGGTTGGATTCAAAAACAGCTTTCAGAACACTTCAGCATCGTCAAGAAGTAAATAGCTTTTCTTTAGATACTTCTTGCCTTAATAGCAAAGGAGTATAAAGGTTTCAATGCTAACACAGTTGGGCACCTTCTCTTATTCATTAGGTAAACTTTTATAAGAAACATTTGAGTGGTTGAGATCTTGGCACCATTTAGGAGGCTGTCACATACTCCCATAGTGCATGTTTTTTAAACACTTGAGCAAATATAGCTGCAATTCTGTTGAGACCATAGGGGTGACATCTTCAAAGAGTTGTAATCAAGTTAATCACTTTATGTTTGTGTACTGTTGAATAAATTCTTGACTATAGGATTTTTTTCTGAGCTGTTGTCCCATGGGATCCCTTCCATGGGAATGAGTCAATTCATATCATTAATATGGGGTAAAGCTTCCAGATAAACACTGGTTAAATCGTAGCCATATTGACTAAATTACTGAGATAAAAATATGGTATGTCAGCAGATTTCACTATTAAGTTATGTTATTGTGATAATACTAGAATCCAGTGCATGCAATTTTTGGTTTTATTATTTTAGTGTTAACACTCACGGGAAAAGGGTCAAATTTCTTAAGTTATTGATTTACACTGTTCAAGGTGTTCCTCAGGGTGGTCAGGGAAGTTCTGTGTGAACATACAGTTTACCTATAGGCTCTTACAAAGGTCCCTTTATATTTTGTAAAACTACTCAAGAATGTTAAGTCTTTTCATTCTAATCCAATTTACAAAATGACCCTGTAATCTCTTAGAACATAAACCATTTATTTTAACATGAACCATCTTATAAGGTAATAGAAACCTGATTCCACTATGTAGAGAGAGATGTGACTGGTTTCAGCATTTTTTTTAAATCTGGAAGTGAGTTTCAAATGAAGTTTACAGTCTCTGGATGATTGGTAAATTATAACAAGTACCTTGGCAAGAAATTCATAGATTGTTTTGAGAAACTGTCTGTAAAATTGATGATGTGTGTTGGAAAATATTCATATAAATAATCCCATTGCCATTAATAACATTATTCATAGATATAAAGCTGCTTAATTCTTGAGGGAAGTAGGTCCAGGTGCCCAACCTAGTATGGATTTCACTCTTGGAAGAGGCAAAGCAGGGCATCGCACAAAGATCAGGGTATGTGAAAGAGCTGCAGAAGTCCAGTGGCGCAGAAACTTATTGAACCTCTCTCCCTTTTCTCATTTCTCTTGAAATTTTGGTCTGCACAAATTCAGTTACTTTCATGTTAATTTATTCTTATTATGTATGAGTAGCAGAGAGTCAGACAAAAAAAGCTTTGCCTATTCTTTCCCCATCTATGGTTAGCAAACAACAGATCCAGTGTTATGTAACTGGGCTCAATACTTGAGAAACCCACAGGGCAGGTTTATTGCTCCCACTTGCTTCCCCTGCACAGCATGAAAGGGAGTCTCAGTCACCTTTGTTGCAATACTTTTGTCCATTCAGCCCATCATTTAATTTTGTGCAGATGTAATTAACAGCAGGAGCATTGTAAGGTATCTTTGGCTACAGTTGACTGAAAAATTCTGCGTTTGAAGTAACAAGCTGCGCCTGCATCAGGAGTGGTTCCTAGTTGTTAGATTCAAAAAGAAAACCACCTGTCGAAGACATAACCCTAAGTCTGAGAAATTGATTCACATTCCTGTGTTGCTTTTGTACTTTGTGTAAAGATGCAAGTGCTCAGCTGCATTCATGGAACACAATTTTCAGACAGGAAAAAGAAGCTAAAGCTTTTCATACTGCTGGGTTCACTCAGAAGTGTTCTGTGCCTGTAGATAGTCACAAGGCATGTTTAAATCCACTGTAAAGCAACTTGGTTAAAAAGATACTGTTCAACAATTTTCTAATGTGTATTTGAGACAGTGGGAGATTTGGAGCTTGGTTTTGGTTTGTTTTTTTTTTTTACTCTTCGTGGAAATGTTAGTATAAATGAGTTAACACTGGGATACCTGCTTGAAGTGTCCCCCTCAGATAGAAGGTGAATCCTAGCTTCTCATAAAACACTGAAGTTCACCTTTGGAGAAATCAGCTTGCAGGAGTTTAGATTTTTTTAGGTGGTTAGTATTCCCTCCTCTTTAGCAGCAGTTAAAGGTCACCCTTGAAACCTCTCTGAGATGTCAATATGAGCAGCTAGGTCATTTTTATGGCCCACTGTTCTTAGTGGAGACAGTATCATTCACCACCAGTAGAGGATTCCACTTCCAGCTAAATCAGAAGGAACAAATGCTTTTAACAGATCAAGTCTAGCCAAGGCTGAAGTACACAGGATGCCTGTCAATATAAAGGGGTTTATTCTGCTCAGATAAAGAACAGTTTCCATGAAGAATCAAGTCAGAGTAGATAACTGACAGTAAATCTTTGATCAGCTCCTGGAGCATGTAAGCATTTCTGATAAAATTTATGAAAAAAAATTTATGATAAAAATTGCTATTTGGATATTTGTGGAAAAAACTTGATTCTTCAGTTTTATCCTGATGTAGCTGCTCATTTTTTTTTTTGCAGTTATATAGGGGTGAGCTCTTTTATTTACCTTCTCAAAGATAAAGACGTCTCCCATAAAGGCATTTTCGTTTTCTTTGCCTGGCTTAGATATGTTGGATTTGGTGGTGGTGGTGTACTGCTGTGATCCATTTCATAATGCTGCTTACGTGTATTTTGCTTTTACTGCTAGCTCAGAACAGACTGACCTTAACAAGATTAGTCAACATTAGAAAACATTATTCAGTAAAACAATAAGATGATATTAAGAAGGTTGTATTTCCTATCAGTCTCTGATTTCAGCAGGATTGGTCTAAGTTTGAGAATTCTAACATAATGTTGAATTACAATTCCTCAGAAGAAAAACCCAGCTCCACCAGCTATGCAGCTGGTGCTAAGCAGTAACTGTGCTGGTGGAACATGGTCTTGATTTCCTAAACATTCAGTCTCTGCATTTTCTCAGACAGGAAATATTAGAGATTAATGAAAGTAGTGTGATCCCTGTGACTCCAAATGTAGGTAATTAGCCACTTTAGTTATCTTTCAGCAATCTGCAGAGCCCACTGAAAAGAACAGCATGAAGCATTTGTGTCCCCTGGATGGGGACTAAGGCTAATGGAGCCTTAGTTGGTTTTACCTTAATATCTGACTGGGGCCTTGATAGACATACTTCTACTTGCCACTGCTTTTCTGCCTTGCAAATTTTCTTCTTCAAAATATATATTAACATATATAAATATATAATAAACTAGAAAGAAGTTCAAACCATAAGACAAGATAAAATTCAGATGTCAAGGTATAGCTATCCATTGCAGTAATGGCATCTCTTCCACAAGACCTTGCTTATCAGTCAGCTCCTTATATTTGACATACAGAAATAAGTGTTCTGAGAGAATATGCTTTTATAAAATTAGTAATAATCCATAGTGATATTTTATCTGCATTATTATTCCCAGTCTTTTGTTGTTATAGGTTTTTGTAATCCATTTGTGCCCTTATATACAATGAAAATTTAGGTTATAGAAATGATCCATTCATAAAAAATTGTGTCTGGTGGTCTAATTGGCCACACTGTGTCATGATGTGCCATTGTGTGTTTTATTCTTTATAATTATTTTTTTTATTTGTGATAATAAAATAATAACTCAGAAAACTTTACTGGGTTGTTATGAAAAAAATGAGACAGTCAGTGGTAATTTCTGGTTAATATTTAGGGAGAGGGACATTGTCTTAGGAGGGAACTAAAGTTTTCTAGTTTATGATCAGTGTGTTGGAATGTTAAAAACCCAAATAAATGAACTTGTACAAATATAAAATCAGTTTGAAGACACAAAATAGTGACTTTATTTCTGTGAAAAAACATGTTTTGGAAGGTTATAAAGCTGATTCAAAAGCCAGAGCTTGTTTTCAATAAATAAATAAAAAATAAACTTTAGCCACAAAGTGAGTGTAATACTTTTTAAATAATTACTGTCTTTCAGGATTGTATGTTAGGTCATGAGTAAAATAAATATCAATAAGATAAAGGAGTGCAGATACAGTAATGCCTGGTACTTAGGAGTTAAGGATAGCTTTGTGCAATTAAATTGCTTTAGATGTGTTACAACAGAAGGAAGATCTTAACGTATTTCTTTTACAAAATATTTTAATGTTGCGTTCATTTCTATATAATTTGCACTGCATTCTGGATAGATGTTAAATATCGTGTCTGTGATGTATATTTTGCTCTTTCTTTCATCTTGTCCCCGCACTGAAAATTGACTAGACAATATAGTGTTTAATTTTGGTGGAATTTGGTTTTAAAAGGAATAAATCTTCTAAAAATTGATGAGCTGGAAGTTAAAGAAGGTCAGGACAAGAAAGATGTCACACATTTGGAGAGAAAGGTGGAAATGCTTGTGATGAGTCACAGTTCCTGATGGAGCTCATCCTTCAGTTTGGGAATGGCTTCCAAAAAACTTTATTTTCAGCATAAACAAGCTGTACCTTTGCATTAGCATGTACAATGGTGAAAATTCACAAGTATTTGCCATCAGTCAACATCTGTTCCCTTTGTCTAAGTGGTCTTTCATATTATCTTTGTCACACGTCACTTAGTGTTTTGAAGGTAAAGATCTTCACTTGATTTCAGGGATGAAGCCAGTGTAGAGTGTGGAGAACAGTTGTGATGGATTTGTTGGAATCTATGTTGCTGAAGTGCTATACTGACAGACACGGACAGCAATGCATTGTGCATTGTTGAGGTGGAGACAGGAGGTACAAGTATTGCATTTAACTAAGGAGAAGTTGCAAGAGTTTTCTCTCGTGTGAACATGGTAAACATATAATGAATAGATGTAGTTGTACAAGTGTTTGCTAACCAAAGAGATTTTGCAGCAGTCCTAAACTGTGTACTCAGATGATTGCTGATCAGTACCAACTGTACGGTTTAATGCATACAAGCAGAGATATGTGCCATTTTCGTGCTCCTGACACATCTGTGTCATTTTCTTCCTTCACATTGATGTTGAAAATATCTGGAGAGAACTGGTCTTTTTGACAATGTAAATTAAGAGTATGAGGATGGATGTAGTTTCCTGTTGCTGTTGTTTGGAGGGAATGATTTAAATCATTTCAACACATTCTGTCTGGATCCCTCCCATAGCTTGGGACAGATGATGTTGGATTATGCCAAAAGATTGTGAAGATGAGAATGGATATCTGCTCACTGAAAGTAGATCTTCCATCAATCTCTCTAAATTTTGTCCTGTCTTCTATGCTGGCTTTGATCCCAAATGCGATGGATCAAGGGTATTGGCTTCAACTGAGTGAGTTATATTGCTCTCTGGCTGTCATTTCAGACCCATTCAGATTTGATATACAGGGTAATGCTAAGACAGAGTTTTCCTGTTTGAGTATTTTTCAAGTGTTGGTCCAAATACTGCATGCCCTAGAGAAGAAAAGAATGTATTTTCCGTAACTCAAACATGATTTGTTTCAGTCATGAGTGGTTGCAGTCACTCATGACATCCTTTCATCAGCTAGACAGCTAATCGAATTGCAAAAACTTTTGGGGAAGACTCCTGTCCAATTTTCACCATTCCTTGAATGGTGTGGCCTTTTCAAATACTCCTGGAGCATAAGGTAGGAATTGGACTACTTAAGAAACCTTAAGTGTATGTGGTGATGTCACCAAAATATGAAGATAGCACTTTGCATTAATGTGAATTTATGAAATATCTTCTGTATCAAAAGATACCATGTACTTTATATCTCAGCCAGTTAAACTTGCAGACTGTGGCCCTGATCCAGAGACCTCTGAAATAATTCTTTTCTTTGACCTCATTGGACTTTGTAATCTAAGCTGTCCCTATAGCAATGATTTCATATGCCATGCACATGAGACTGCTCCTGTTGTGGCTTATGCCAGCTCTCAAGAGAGGACAGAAATAATATATACCACTTTGGTAAAAATAAAAATAAAAAGTGTTGTTTCTAATTGAAATCACAAAATAAATGGTAATAAGTAAAGTTCACAGTAATCCTGAACCCAAGGCTTTTGTGTTAACATGGTCATCTTGAAAGAAAAAGCATTATAAATGCCAAAGAGTAGAATGATTTATTTTAAAATGTTCCCTCGTAGTAGAGGAAAATAACTTGCTAAATCATCACTTCCAGTTTTCTCACCATCATAATATCCATAGTAGTTTTCTAGTCAGTCTCTAAGCCCACTACTGTTTTTTCTCCTTCTCAGTTGGGTAGGTTCAGAACATGAAGCCCTGCTGCTCTAAAATCAGTGGAGGCAGTCTGTGCCTACTCAGTCTGTGCTGCCAGCTCGTCATAGACAAGTCAGAGCTGACATGGCAGGATTAGCCACATGTCGTGCTTCACAGAACAGAGTCCTGAAGAGTCCTTCTGCTTAGATTGGTCACTGTAGCACAGTAAAGTTACCAAACACATCCCAGACAAAAGCTGTTTTGTTTCCAACTTCCTGAAGTGTTGGCAGAGTGGTTTTCTTGCTAAATCTATATCTATAAATCTACATATAAATATATATATAAATCTTGCTAAATGTACAGACATTAACAACACCAAGAAAGGACTAAAGCTGCTGCTTTCCTTCTTCTTCCTGCAGATTAATTTGGAATATTTCTCTCAGTCTGGTGGCTAGCAAAAAGATAAACAAATATGTCCTAACAACATAACAACGGACACAAAATGTACCTCATATTTGCTAAACTCTCCGGTACACCTCAAAAACATGTAAGGATGGTATGGTGTACTAATCACATAACCACCAGCAAATGTTGTAGGTGGGCAATCTACGTGCTAGGTTACATTTTGTTTTTACATTCCTTACAATATTTGCAATAAATTAAAAAAAATAATAAACTTGTTTTCATCCATTAAACCCAAAAGTCTCCCTTCAGGAAGTTTGTTTACTATTTTCGATACTCATCTTTATATTTGGTTCTCCTTCCAGAGGACACATGACATGTGCAGAATGTTCTCTATCCAAGGGAAAATAGATTATTTTAACAAATAGGGCCTTGCTCACCAAAAATGACAGCTTACATCCAATATAAGCTAAACATAGATGGGGAAGCTCTCCACTCCAGCTAGGTGAGCACAGCAGCACGACAGGAGCAGGGATAGAAACTTCCTTGTGTCTCTTAGACCTACAATTGATTTTCCACCCTTTTCACCTAAAGTCAGAGGATGTTGTAGTTGTATCACTGCAGTGGAACTGTGTGTATGGGGAAAAGAGTGTGCCCTTGAGTACACATACACAAAGAATAAATATAAAGGCATTTGTCAGGTTGGCTCTGCGGAATTTAGACATCTGTGTCACCATGGAGAAAGTATCATTTAATGTTGAAATGTGCGTTTATACAATATCAGTCTTTTTAAGGCATATAGAGTTATTGCTTAATGAAATAGTGATATTGTTTTATTTTTATGGAGTTCATCCATAAAAAAAGTCAGGGTATGATTCAAAGCAACATCTTAATCTTCTACCTCTTTCTCTGTTGTTTTACTGGAAAGCTAACAGAGGTATCAACCTGAGTATACCTGGCTGGCTCTAAGTGATCAAGGGAAGCCAGTTGATGTAATATCTTTGGATGTCAGTAAAGCTTTCGATGCTGTCTCTCACAGGATCCTTCTGGACAAAATTCCAGCACACAACTGGATAAACAAATCATGTGGTGGGTGAGCAATTGGCTCATGGGTTGAGCAAAGAGGGTAATAGCGAATGGGGTGACATAAGCCTGGTGACCTGTCTCTAGTGGGGTTCCACAGGGCTCCGTCTGAGTCCTGTGCTCTTCAACACCTTCATAAATGACTTGGATGCAGGACTGGGAGAGATACTAAACAAGTTTGCAGATGACACAAACCTTGGAGGACTTGTTGATTCCCTTGAAGGCAGGGAGGCCCTGCAGACAGACCTCAACAAATTAGAGGACTGGGCAATCACCAACCATATGACATTCAACAAGGGGAAGTGCTGGATTCTGCACCTGGATGTACGTACAGACTGGGGAATGAGATGCTGGAAAGCAGTGCCATGGAAAAGGACCTGGAGCTCCTGGTTGAGGGCAAGTTGAATATGAGCCAGCAGTGCCCTGGCAGCCAGGAGGATCAACCGTGTCCTGGGGGGCATCAGGCAAAGCATCACCAGCCAGTCAAGGGAGGGGATTGTTCCCCTCTGCTCTGCACTGGGAGGCCTTACCTTGAATATTGTGTGCAGTTTTGGGCACTGCAATATAAGAAAGATATTAAGCTTTTAGAGAGTGTCCAAAGAAAGGCAACGAAGATGGTGAAGGGCCTTGAGGGGAAGCCACATGAGGAGAGCCTGAGGTCACTTGGTCTGTTCAGCCTGGAAGAGACTGAGGGGAGACCTCATTGCACTTACAATTTCCTAGTGAAAGGAAGAGGGGGGGCAGGCCCTGATCTCTTCTCTGTGGTGACCAGTGACAGGACTTGAGGGAATGACCTGAAGTTGTGTCCGAGGAGGTTTAGGTTGGATATTAGAAAAAGGTGCTTCAGCCAAAGGGTGGTTGGGCACTGGAACAGGGTCCCCAGGGAAGTGGTCACAGCACCAAGCCTGACAGAGTTCAAGAAGCATTTGGAAAATGCTCTCAGGCACATGGTGTGACTCTTAGGGATGGTACTGGCAGGGATAAGGGACTCATTGATCCTTGTCAGTCCCTTCCAACTCAGCATATTCTGAGATTCTGTGATTTAAACCACAATAAAATGATTTACATAGGTGTACATACAAGAGCGTATATTTATTTGCAAACCTATTTGTGATGCATTCCTTTGATCCAGTCAACAATATGCAGCTTTACTCATGGTGTGGCTGTCTGCCATGTCTTTGTAGTTTTCTGAAAAGAAACAGGCAAACAGAATTTATAATGACTGAAATATGCAGATTCTGGAAATGTTAAACAGCTCCTATTTGCAAACAAATATGTCACATACTCCACAGCTGAATATAGCTGACATCTTAGGAATTCGGATGTGACAGGACTGAAATGAAAAAAGACACATAAAAAGAACAGAAATGGATTATATTAAGACTAAGAACTACGTTTTACTTATTACGCTGTGTGGGAGAACATGATGTATGTGTGAGCAATTTATATTGTGTGTGGTACTTTTATAAACTTTTATATAGTTTTG
>JAYRBT010000114.1:24597257-24681778 GCA_036023395.1 Myiotriccus ornatus
GAGCTATCCTAATAAATCGGACATATTTTAGATCTCATAGGTCGTGTGTGTATGTCTCGGGAGCCCCTCCGTCAACAACGCTGCTGGGATCTTAATTTGTTGCACTATTTGAATCATATAGTGGAAAGAATTTCCTTCAGGAAATAAAGCAGATACATTTTTTACATATTCAGGGTCAGAAGGAAAACCAGAAGTGCTTTTTGCATTCAAAGTTTAGTGATAGTTTGCTAAGGGACAGCTGATGTATTCAAAAACAGGGACTGAAGCAGGAGCATAAAACATGCAGGGGATGAGAGGTAAAAATAAACATGCCCAAAAAAGAGTTGATACTGTAGAAGGATATAGACAATGAAGGATGCCAAGACAGGAGTCATTGCATGGAGGCGGAGCTAGTACCAGAATCAGAAAATTTAAATTTCCCAAAATAATGCTTTTAAACAGAGGTGTTTTTTGTCTAGTACAAGGAACAGTGTTCTAAAAGGAATGGAAGTACATCTTCTTATATGCTTTTCGACTTTGAATATCGAACCATGAATTTTTTGTTTTCTTTTGTTTTTTCCTACCATAAAACTTCATGGCGTTCCAAGATGTCATGTTCACATCAACACTGAATTTGCAGTGAATTTCCAGTATTACCCAACTAGAGTGGTACAAAAACACAGGAATGAATTCTTCCAAGTAATGCTATCCTGTGCAGCAAAAAGGACTGAACAACTGCTTCCCATCAAAGATTAAACTGCCTATCGATATGGTTCAATAATAGCAATGCAAGGGACAGTTACTGCTCGTTTGCCAGTGCTGCCTTTGTTCACACAACATTACTTTTTGTAATGAAGCGCTAAAGAAAAGTGAAACATCAAGGAGGGTAGGGGGAAAGCATGATCTCTTTTCAGTCCCTTCTCCCCAGAGACAGAAAGGCATCAGCACCCAATTTTTTATTGTTTTATTGTTTACAAAGAATTTACTGTCTCTGATGTGGTACTGATCAGGTGCATCCCATTTCTATTTTCTGCTTGGAGAAGCACCTGTAATCCTACAGATTTCATGCACAGTGGTAAAGTTGGTAAGGATCATAAAGAAAGATAAGAAAAACTGTTTTACCCGTCACTACAAGATCCCATGTTGTATTGCAGTTCCGAAGATTCAGGGAAGGATTTTGCAACTGGTATTTCAGAGGAGGGAAATCAAGGAAACATTTTGCAGTATCAGTCATAATGACACATTTTCCAAAAATTATGAGATTTACATGTGTTTCTTTTACTTCTTTACTTTTTCTTATTTAAAGAAAAAAATATTTGACTAAGTAAGAAGGAGTTCAGCTATGTGCATCATAGGGTCTCATTGCAGTTATGGAAGGGGATTATGGTGGTATCATCTCAGAATATCAGAGGGAAGGTTAAAAGAATTGAATTTAACAATTCCCCTGAAGTTTCTTTGGTATTTTGTCTCTGGTTTGTCTTCAAATTGGGGTCTGCTCTTCGTGATATTAATAATTTAATAATTTTATTCATTTCTTTTGGACTGACAGCTGAAGACTTACCATGCTTTTATGCCATTTCCATCTTAAAAGTATGGTAGGGCTTTTAAAAAATAATGTCTATCTTTATACCCATAATAAGTTTACTTTCTTAAGACACCTTTATTCTGTTAATTCAGCACACAATCAAGAAGCTATTTTCCTTGTTTTAGTAATGATGTTAAGCAATACCTAGTTAGATTTGTGATTTGGAACATTTCTTTTCAGATACAATACCTGTCATAATGATCAGTATAGGTTTTGTCCGGGAGCCAACAGCTCTCAAAACTAAACACAAAATTCATTCACATATGTACAAAGGAGGAGAAGACAATCATAAACATCAAACTTTTTGTTAAAATGATTAGCTGTGATACCATTTGTTAAGGCAAATGCACCCTTTGTCTGTCTTTCACTCTTTAACTCATTTTCTTGCATTGTAGTTCAATTCAGGTTTTTCTACTATTGTTAAATATTGATCAAAAGTAAGACTATACCGTAAGTTGGATAAAGAATATTAAGACCTATTTGATAATTTCTCTCTCCCGACTGTTTTTGCCACCTTTTATATAGTATGTGTGTGGGATTCTACAGTGATGAAACACGTTTCTATCAGTTCACAGAAATGTTAATTACATCTTTGCTTGCTCAGTTCTTCTCCCCATGGAAGTGTAATCAGGAGGCTGTACTGAATCAGGTTTAGATGGCAACACTTCTAAAATAACTGTGTGATCTTCATCACTCTGAAGGACATGTTCAGTATCAAATATGAAAATTTGTTCTTTGTAGCCTTTCCTGGAACTAAGTTGAAGTAAAGTTGAAGATCTTCCTGTTTCATACACAGAAGGTAGGGGAGCATCACCACAGCTCTATGCTTCAGATTTATTCTGCCTCTATATCCAGGGAGAACTCTGGAGACTGCAAGGCAGCTGCAAACACAGCTTTCAGGCACACCAGTAGATCCCATGATAAAGAAATGTATTCTACATTTTCTCAGAGAAAGTTAGATAGCTTAAAACTGTTAACTGTTTCTGCACTATTTTGTCATTCAGTGATGTAGGCTGTATGCATTGGTTTAAATGGAAACATGGGTGGTCAGAGTTGAATCTTGGACCTGTGTGAATGGTATGCCATCAGCAGGGTTTCGGGGCTGACATACTTAGTGATTTTGGTTGCCAATAGAAGTGTTCTGGACAACGATGAAATAAACCTGTACTGAAAACATCTACAGAGCCCCTTTTGTACATCCAGTCCTTCCTGTTTGCTTCTCTTTAATAAATGGGGGCAATCTACTTGAGGATAAATCTTGGCTCAGACTATAAGAAGAATAGATAAAGAGAAAAGTAATGACACATAAAAATATACCGAACTGATGTTGAGATCTGATTCTTTAAAGAAAAAACCTTTCAGGTTTGAAGAGGAAAATGTAGTGCTTACATTATGCTTTCATGATCTTGAGGAAAAGAAGCCAGGTCTTTGCTTATTAGTCAGGCTGAACTGAGGAAGACTGCTGTGTTTGCACAGAAGTTGCTAAGGGCAATCATTTAACTTGGTTACACTGGCAGCTGGCTGTACCTTGTGTACATATGAGCCACTCCAAAAATTTATCAAGAAATCTTCCAATTAATTCATAGAAGTTAAATATTAATGCAAAAGTAAACAGTCTGTTGACTTGCTGTGTGGCTCATTAGTTAGGAGCATAGCAGCAGTGTTGAAATAGTGATAGTTTCAAGAAATGTATGCTAAACCTAGCTCTCTTTTCACAGAGCAGCTATGTATCTGAAAGGGAACACAGTAAATTCCACTGTAATTTGCGAAGGGAAAGTCTCGATGAGCTTGATTTTGTTCTTTCTTTGATCATCCTAGACATTTTTAGCTTTACAATGTGTTCTGTAGTATAGACTATGGTGCTGTTTATTCAAAAGTGATATGATAAACTTTCTGGGTTTAGATCAGTAGTGTTGCTGATGTTTTTCAGCAGAATCTGAATTCCCTCTACTCAGCTCTAGTGAGGCCACATCTTGAGTGCTGTGTACTGTTCTGGGCTGCTCAGTAAAAGAGAGACATGGAGCTCCTGGAGCAGTTCCAGTAGAGGGCAACAAAGATTATTAAAGGACAAGCATCTCTCTATGAGGAAAGGCTGAGGGAACTGAGCCTGTTCAGTCTTGAGAAGAGATGATTAAAAGTGGACCTCATCAATGCCTATAAGTATCCAAAGAGAGGGTGTCGAGAGGATGGATCCAGGCTCTTGTGGTGCCAAGCAATAGGATGAGAGTCACTGGGCTGAAACTGATGCACAAGTTCGACTTGACTATGACAAAGAACTTCTTTACTATGTGGATGACAATGCACTGGAACAGATCTCCCGGAGAGGTTGTGGAGCCTCCCTCACTGGAGATATTCAAGAACCTTCTGAGCACAATCTCATACAGTGTGCTCTAGGAAGACCCTGCTTGAACACGAAGGTTGGACCAGATGACCCTCTTTGGTCCCATCCAACCGTACCCATTCTGTGATCGTGTGGGTTACTCAGGGTTGTGTGTCCAAGCAGGTTTTGAGTACCTCAATGAACAGAGACTCCATGGCCTCTCTGGGTGACCTGTTTCACCCACACAGTAAAAATGGAAAATGTTTTTTCTTACCATTAAATGGCATTTCCTCCGTTTCAGTTTGTGTTTACTGAACCTTGTCACTGGACACTGCTGAATCTTGTTCTTTCACCAGCACTTCCTCTTTTCTCCCAACAGACATCAGAAGTACTGGCCCAAAGAAGGAGAGCAGAAAAATTTTCATTCCATCCATATTTGGCCAAACTGCTGGTGGCAGGACACTTACTGGGAGCTAGGGTAGAGACATGCAATAGAGAAAGGGGCAGGCCAGGTAGGTGATTTGCTGCTAACTGGGTCTTGGCATCAGGACATGGCTTTTCCTAGAGTGCAGGCCCTGGAGCAGGATGTGGTCCTGTAGATTCAGTGCTGTGCACTAAAGGAGGAAATGTCTGCAAGAAAGCAAGTGTTATTACAGGGATGCAAGGCTTTTGCTGAAGGAGAAGGCAAAGACTGTGCTTGGTGGAAGCAAGGTTTCTAGGTATATTCTTAGGTGACAAACCAGTGACTTTTTTTAAGTTACCTTGGACTCTGTTGCTGAAGGTTTAGGAACATGACTGTGCATTGCAGTTATATATAAGTGCATTTCCAAAGGTTTTATCTATTCGGGTACAGCTGGCACAGAAGGATCGTTTTAATCTCAGAGACAAGGACAGAAATAAATTTTAGGAAATGATCTTTCTTAGTTTATGTGTTTAGGATTTTCTTTCTTTAATTTCCAGTTTTATTGCTTTAGGGACCAAGACTTGGGGATCAAGATGAGACAGTGTCTATAAATGAGACTGTATATAAAATTTCCTGTCCTCCTAATTGTTGCAAAGAATTTCACATTTTAGCTGAAAATTGAAAGCCTAACAATTCATTTCAGATATTTAATTCAGTAGATGTTTTCAATATATTCTTTTTTTTCTATACTGCTTTTACTAATGTCACTTCAGGACAAATTGATAACTTGATTTTATTTTGATTTGTTAATGGTTGTCTGATTGACCTTATCTAGATGCTTATATTCCATCACTTTACACTTCTCTGATTCTCTGTTGTTTGGCTTTGGTGTAACTCATAAAGGACAACAAGACCATGCTGGCAGGGGATAAGCAATAAAGGAAAAAAATCAGATCTTTATTTAATATTTTACCTAGGGATTTATGCTTTATTACATTATTATCTAGAGTAGGACTCTAGATATTTATCGAGTCATTTCATTTTCAGGGATAGGTCCTCTTTGATAGCGTATTTTACATATATATAGCTTCTTCATGGTTCTGTATTATAGTAACCACTCAGACACATTAATTAGTAGGAATTGAAATCAGAAGGTGAAATGAAGAATTTGCTTTCATTGATTGTTTGTTGGTAAGAAAATTTTCTTGCCTCGTTGAAGTTATACTATCTTTTGAACAACCTGCTCCATAACTGGCTTTACCAAATCATGGATCATTTTCAGATGTCAAAGATCCCAAGCAGTTTCCATATCTCTTTGTGGATTGGAAGTCGAGTTTAATTTTATGTAAACCTACTCCTCCTCTTCCTTAAAAGAGATGATCTAAAAGACATTAGAAGTCTTTCAGGCTCTGGAACTAATTTTTATTAGAGCAAGACTTATCTAGACTGAGGCAATTTTTTTTTATATAAAGCAAATTTTGACCTCCTGAACTAGAAACACTCTAAAGGTCCGAAAAGAAACCTCTTCCCCATACCCATGCTCTTGAAAGAAGGGCTATACTTGCTTCCTGGCCTCTCAGCTTCACAAATCTTTTCGCATCAAATATGATCAATGAAGCCTGATGCAGTGTAAACAAAAGCCTTCATTTTGGCTGGTGTTGGGCTCTTGGAGCAGAGCATCATGTACAGAACAGATGAGGCAGGTCTGCTGTCCATCAAAACAGTGTCAGGTTCATTATGTCACATCTCATCAGGCTTTCTTGTTGTTCTGTGTGATATAACTGGGCAAGTTCTGCCTTTGACTGCACTGAGTTTCAGAAGTGTAAGAACACAGCTTCAGAGATTTTGAGAATGCTGGCAATTTGTTTGGTGCTGAGAACAGAATCATTTATGTTGGAAAAGACCTCTAAGATCATCGAGCCTAGCCATTAACCCAGCACTGCTAACCATTTCCCTAAGCATCACAACTACACATCTTTTAAATCCCTCAAGAGATGGTGACTCCACCACTTCCCTGGGCAGTCTGTTCCAGTGCTTGACAACCCTTTTTGCTAGGAAATTTTTTCTAATATGTAACCTAAACCTGCCCTGGTGCAACTTGAGGCCATTTCCTCTTGTCCTATCACTTGTTACCTGGGAGCAGAGACTGCTACAATTTCAGAGGACATCTTTACAGACCTCATCAGCTGTCTATTACACTGAATTTTGTGAAACATGATGGCTGGGGGAGCATTTATTTTGTCAGGGAAAACTTACACTGAAAGTAAACCTCAGAGATAAAAGACTTGCACAGCTAAAATAAAAAGGTCTCTAGTCTTTTGAACTGAACCCAGCATCCTGATTATAGATTTAATTCCAGTAATTTCTATTACATATGTTTTTCCTGCAAGGAAATGCAGGAAATTGCATGTATTGTTTTAAAAATTGCTTTCTTAAATACTGTAGTTGTCTTTCCTGGTGACCAAAGGAGACAGAGTTGATCTGACATTAGTATGTTTTGCTGTAACAAATCGGTGGAGCTAAATAAAACACTGTATTATGAAGCTGTACTGGTCATTTCACATATATTCTAAAGAAAATATGCTGTTTGGTGTTTGGGTGGGTTTTGTTTGGGGTTGTTTTAGTGGGGTTTTTTGCTTTCTTTAGTGTAAGTTCATTAAAATACTTACCTTGAATTGAAAATGAAATCTACAATCAAGTTTTAAGTACAAATGTCATACATTTAATTTATATTTAATATTTGCAAATATTTAGTCCTAAGGGAAGAGTTAGTGCTGACATCAATTTAATTTACCTAAGCGCTCATGCTGGGACAGGAAAATTTGTCTTTTCCCATACTCATTAATGTGTATTGCTAGATAAGCCAGATGTGTATTTTTAAAATATCTTTTTTATTTGCCCCTTGCCAAAGTTACTTTTGTAATCCTCCATGAATGCTGTGCCTCACAGGTTTCTACTAAACCATACTTTATAAACACAAAGCTGAGATGGGGTTTTTTTTTGTTTGTTTATTTTCAAGTTGTTGATTCTGAAATTTCCGCTTGAAAAGTGAAAGGCAGTCACATTTTTTATTTTGCACATCAATAATAACAAGGATCCGGGAGGCTGGCTATGTCTTGAATAATATCCATATAACCCCACTGCCATCATGCTCTGTGCTTGGTAACGTCTCTGGGGATTCACTGACTCCTACAAAGGCTCCACTGTGCACTTAGTAGTGAATTTGGTCAATGGTTTTGCTAGTGAGGTTTTAGCCCTGATCAAACCCTTAGCTGGAGTATCTCCAATTGTTAGCAATCACAAAATTGTAAGGCCAGGCTTAATATATGACTTAGATACCCCAAACTTATACTCTTTCTGATCTCTGTAGTAGAAATCCTGAATTCTCATTTAGACACTGAAGTTCGCTGCCCAGGGCAGGACCCTAAAACTGAATCCAGATAAGGTGCTGGGTAATTAAGGTTTATGATACTGCTAGTAGGAAAAAAAAAAAAAATCCTGGAAAACAACAAAACCAACCAAACAAAAAGCAATAAAGGTCTTGGAGCAACAGTATATCTGAAAACCCAGACTCACACACAGAGTTCAGACTGCGGTACAGTTTGCCTACTTCAGACAGAGTTTCATCAAGGTAAACGTGTTGCTGTAGGAGTTGATTTGTCTGTAAATAACTCCTCGAAGCAGGTGAGCTAACTTGTTTAAAGGTAGTTGAAGTGTCTCTGAACTGCACCATAGTTTGCAGAACAGACATCTTGGGGCTCAGCAGAGCTCTTCTTCACACTAGAGGCCTTTCTGGCAGAAGAAAGCAGCCTTCATTCTTATTTCTTTTGAGACAGAGCTGGAGGAGAAGGAAGGGTCTTGAATGACTTAGTAGGTACACCTGTCTCCTTGGAGGTTTAGGTTCTGTCTGATATATAAATTCCCATGACCCCTCTTGAACCAGGAAGATGGAACACGGTGCTGTCCCTTGCGTACTCTGGCTGGCCCGTTTGATGGTGGATTTCTTTCTCTAGAATGGCTTAGCATCCATTGTACTGGAGCAAAGGTTGGTGGTTAGGGCACTCTCCTGGCAAAGGAGGGATTAGGGTTTTGAATATCTGTATGCTTAGGAGCCTACTGAATCCAGTTCTCTCTCTCACTTGCTGAGTCCTGCAAGCGTTAAGCTGTTGTGTGAAAGGTGCAGATTCCCACCCATCCTTTTAAAAGGCAGCAGAGCAAGTCTGCATTTTCTGAGGAAACTCATCTTGTCAGTGTGCTCTAGGTATTATCCTGTAATGATTAATGCTTTGAATGCCTGAGGGGACCTACACATTCCTGTGCCAAATTTCTAGATTCTATCTTGGGAGGGATGTGAGAAATAGGCTCAGAGCTATTTAGACTGGGGCAATTCTAAGCATGTACTGAGCAAACACCTAGGAAATTTTCAGGTTCAAAAGGGAGGAGTGCAGTAAGTTAAAATAGCTTCTGGAGTATGAAAACATTGCTCAGAATTATTTTGGATTTCACTTTGAATATCTGGGCCTCACGTCTGAGACAGTCTCATTTTAGAAACTTGTGTTGTCTTCTGAATGTGGCTAATGGTCACTGGACACACTTGTAGTATTCCAGATACACACAGGAAGCAAAATGTTAGCAAGTATGAAGATACCTTTTTTTAATTTTCAATTTGAGACTTACTTACATTTTGGCTATTTTACTGCAGGTGATGTCTACATGTGGGTAGTTACTGGGTTTTTCTGCTGGATTCTTTAATTTCTTGATAGTCAATTTACAGGCTCATTTTTTCTACTTAATAATGCTGTCTTCTTCTCTAAAAAAATTTGATCTGACTTAGAAATTAGTTCAACAATATAAGGAGTTTAAGAGCTTAAGCCAACAGGAGTCCTCAAGAAGGTAAAACATTTGACATTCTCATGTATCCATGTTAGTAAATTAATCAGAAGATGCACCGTATGTCTTCTCACTTGACTTGTCTTAGTGTTTTCATAACTATTCCTTTGCAATGAGAGGTTTTACACAATTTCACATATCACAGAGAAAGCAATATTAAGATTTTAGGATAGGTAAGGAGAAGATTGCTCCATCAGAACACTTCCACTTTTTCGGATCAGCACTTACACTCCAGATACAGGCAGGATGATTTTAAATTTAATCTACCTATCACTTCAGAAAATAGTTCCCATGAATTCACACCCATTCACATGAACTCACTGTGTGAAAGCTCTCACCTTTGAAAAGCAAAGTTCAAAGCTGCATACGCTTTCCTGACTGGAACTATTTGCAGCTCAGTTTCCCTTGGTTGGGAGATATCATATTGTTGTCTGGCTCCTACTGTTCTAAAGGTATATGAAGAGCTTTGGTTTTAGAGGTTTGTGACTTTTTTCTCTTGTCACCTTAATGATCCTGTCTTAGCGCAGTGGAAATCAGGTGTTATTTATTCAACTTCTGCAACCCCCACTTCATGGGAATTTGAGTACCATTAGCTCTGCCCATGGCTTTAGAAAAGCAAATCTATTCTGCTTTGGGAATGCCAGATGAGACTGGCTGGGGTCAGACATAAAGGAAGCAGGAAGAGAACAGCAGTGAACAAGGAAACATTAGTATAAAAACAATTTTACATTTATGAATCATAAAGCCTTTGGTGAAATTAATTAAACAAAGTCCTGGGCACATTCAGAGAAAGAGCTGAAAGCTAAAACAGCTCTATGAAGGAGAAATAAATTCATAGTATTATTTGAAGTGCTCTCAAGAACGTTCCATACACAAGGAAAATGAGAAAAATTTTAAAAAGTTGGGGTTTGTGGGTAGACATAGCATCTTTTGTTTTACTATTACACTAGAGGAAACCAGTAATACTTTTAAAGCACATAAGCCTGTCATCAGGTGACAGAAAGACAAAATTCTGTGCCTCATGGATAGAAAGAATGAACAGACACCAAAAGCTTTTCCGTTTTTCCCATTATGTTAAAGGAAGTAAAATAATCTTTGCTACAACCTTTGGATACTTATATGCTTTGAGCATGATCACTGCAACAACGTTCTTGCAAACATGAATAGACCTTCCATCCTTTTCAGTCACAGCTATATTTTTACTTCTTTGTCCAGAATTTAGAAAAAGTATATATTATCCAACAGATGTACACCTCTAAATTTGGTGATATGAAGCTTCAGCTCTGTAGCTTAAAGAAAAACAATCAAATTAAATTAATAAAATTGGGTGCAGATATGTACAATTTTGATAATATACACTTTTTTCCCTACAAAAAAATTATAATTATGCTTTCAGGGTGTAATCAGGTCTGCTTTCGCTATAGTGAAATTTAGCTTTTCTCTCTTCTTGTAATGCTGTGGGGTTTTTTTCCCCTGGTTTCTACACAGGTTTGGGTTTTGCTTTTTTTTTTTTTTTCAGTGTAAAATAGGCCTGAGATTTTTCTCTGTATGTGCTTTTTATTTATTTTTTTTAATTATTTTTTAATTTCTTTATCTCTATGTGTTCTTGCCAATCTTTAATGAGTACATTGAGGCTTACTATTAAAGAGAAGAACAAACAAAATCATGTCCTAAAACAACCTGTTCTGGCCTGTGCAGGTTTGCATACACATTTTAGGCAGGATTCTTTCTGTCTGATCTTTATATTAGTTGCTTTAGCTAATGTGGAATGTTGTAACCTTTCATTCGGTAAAAGAACCATAGAACAGTCCTATATTTCAACATTTTCAGGGGGGAAAAAAATTAGTATTTGAAAAAGGATGCCATGAATGGGTATGACATAAGCATATATTTCATCACTGTATGATGGGCAGGGAAGAGGGGATGAAGAAGGGCATTAGGTGGATAGTGGGACAAAACAAAAGAAAATCATGCAGTTTGCTGTCAAAAGAGTATTCTACACCATATTCTCTAGTAGTGTAAGAAAAGGGGACAGTGTAGTCTTTGCCTCCATGTCAAGCACTGACATAAGTATTCTAAAATGCTTTGCATAAAAATGTTTCAATAATACACTATAAAATAGTATTTTTACTTTATTTTTACTTTCTCAGAGTTTGATTGTTAGGCACAAAAAACCATCTTTTTTAATTTTTAACTGTTCCACTAGAAGAAAAGAGCATTAAAATAAAACCCCAGCATATTAGAGTAAGTTAGAAACTTTCCAGTGTCATTAAAGCTGAATTTTTATTCCTTAACCCCCAACAATTGTATTTGAAATGCAATGCTTGTATTTGATGAATTTATATCAAGGCGTGGTCCTCGAGGATAGCTTCTTGGATTTTTATTTGATTTGTTTTCTGAATTCAGCAACGCTGAATGTCTTGGGAAGATACATCTCATAAGTATCTCCCAGGGCCAGAGACCTGGAAGTTCTTGAAGCTGTTAGTGAAATGGAAGCTGTTCTTGTCTTAGAACAGAAGCTGTTAAGAGATGAGTAATACAGCACTTTATTAAGCTACACTTGTGGATGAACACTGGTCCATTAGTTAAGATGAGATTAAAGCCTGAATATTTTAGACTGACACTTAGTTTGCAGTTTGTTGATTGCTTGCCAGACATGAGAAAAATGTTTTCTTCTGACTGGAGTAGCTCTAAGGAAAGCTCTTTAAAAATCTCTTTGCAAACTTTGTCTCTGTGAGAACATAGTTTTCAATAAGTAGTTTAAAATCAAATATCAGAATTTCCTCTAGTTTTTGACTGCGTGTCATTTACATGGCTATTTTAATTTTGTACCAAAATACCATGAAGGGACCTCTATCTATAGGAGAATAAAGACCTTGAAGGTTTTATAGCAACAAATGTTGCATTTGACCAAATGCAAATTGCACACACATGAATCCCTGAATCAATTTTAGTTTGCAAAACTCTCATTAAGTGGTTGTTACAAAATACTGGAAGCTTCTTGCCTGTGGGAGAATTTTCCCAATTTTTTTACTTACAGGTTTCTGTATTGAAAAGCAATGTAGAAGCAAGAATTTTAATTTTCTTTTGATTTTATGTTTAGATGTTCCCAGTTTTGGGGCTATGTTTGAATCTAGACTATGACATACACGTTTCAAATTTAATGTGTATGATACACACATTTCAAATTTTGATGTTAACACTTGAATTCAAACTTTCTTAAAGTTTTTGGATGGTGGTGGAGTATTTTGGCTTTCTAGACCAGTCACATCAGTAAGTTACAAGAAGGGAAATTAAAATTACAAGGAATGATTTCCAGGAAATGTTTTTGTAGCAATTAATTGCTGCTTCTCCCCACCTCTCCTACTTCCAACCAGTCTGTAAGATCAAAAGCTATTCAGTTTTCATTGTTTTCAAAAACTCATCTAAGGCACTGGGGGAGATGTGCATGTGGAGGGTTTCACTGCATACAAGTTGTAGGGCAAAGATAAATGATTTTTCTTTTGAAGGAAGTATGTTTGAAATCTGGATCATCCAATGCTAGTAAGTGGGACAAAATCAGGACAAAGATGGAATCAAAGCCTTACATCCTTAGCACAACTTTAAAAAGAAATAAACCTGACAGAGTGCCAGCATGCATGTACTTACTTGCAGAAGACTGTTTGCAGTCCCCTTGTTCCTATTCCTTGTGCTGACAACTTCCAGCTGTGTGAAATATTTAAACTGGAGTAATATAAGCCTACTGTCTAAGGTGTACAGTACTCTATGGTGGGCCCAGTGTTATCAGCTACATATTTAAAGTGTGCTGAGTAAAGACAGGAGTAAAATAGTTTTTAAAACTTTAATTACATTTAGAAAGCAAGAGGTTGTTCAAGTTTTGAAAGCTGTTTTGTAAAAAGCCCTAAATCTTCTGCTAAGAACCTTCCTCTGCTTTCTCTTAAAGATGGTCTATAGGGTTTTTTATCAGCTAACTTACCAGCACTTACAATTTTCTCTTCAAAATATCTAACAGCTATTTCTTATAGCAGAAGCAGTCCTTGAAGTTGTAGGTTGCTCTTCTAGAAGTCTGTATTTATAGCCAACCCCCTTTCAAAGGCCTAAGCATATCTTGAGGTTGTAATGTAAACTCTGAGATGGATACTGGGAGTCCCTTTTGAATTCCTTTCAAAGTTTTAAATTCCCTTTATTTCCTTTCATCCTTCATTCAAAGGCGTTTATTGACTTAGACTTTTTTTTTCTGAGATAGGACCCAACTGATCTGGCAGTTTATTATTGTTGCACCTGAGTGCTGAGAGCATGTAAATTTTTAAGATTATTTAGTGGCCAGCTATAGTCTCAAATATCCTATTAGATTTCAAAGATGACTCTTGTGGGCGTAAATATATATATTTATTTATTTCTCCATCTTACTTTGCATTTGCATATGCATATGTGTGTTTGTATCTCTCTATATGTATATTGAGATATATATGTGTGTGTGTGTACACATCCAGATGTATTAAAATCGTTTTAAAATTGGTATTACTTTTCAAATCAGCATAAAAGTGTACAATTTCAGTGAGCCAGCAATCTGAAAAATATATTTTGCTTTTGAAGAGTTCAAACATTTCATTTTCATTGGATGCAATAATTTTTGTCTTAAATTTCAAATTAAAAAATCATTTCAAACATACAAAATGGATTATTTTGTTTTGAAACTGTCAAAACAGATCACTTCCCCAACTTTAGGAACTTTGTTCCTGAAGAAAACATTAATTAAAACTGTCTTTTCCTCCTTTAATTTCAACCAGCTGATATTTTCTAGCAAAATAAATGAATATTAAAAAAAAAAGAAACCACGAATGGGTATGCTTTTCAGAGAGAACAGTGGGTTATTTTGTTAATTAATGGGCAAAATAGTATATAAAGATTAGTTATAACTGTCAAATGACTTGGAGTTGCTATTTTATCTGCAATATGACAAATGTTATTGAAGATACAAAATGAAAAACATACATCCAGTTTAGATAAATATTCATATTTTAAGGGATTTAAACAAAGCTGATACCCAGCAATGGATACATAACCAATATGATATACTTCTACATTTAAACCATTTTGTACTATGGAAAATGAAAATATAACTATCAAAATTTTTTTGTGGTAAGCTCCAGTCATGACTGGAACATTATAATTATATTTATGTGGTGAGCTCTGGGTAGAAAATAAAATGTATATTGTATAACAATGTCTAAATTAGTTCCAAAATGTGGGGAGTGGTTTTATACTTATGCAGATGCTTAAAGATACACAGAGATTGTGCAGTGGAAGCAGGGTTGTAATGGTGATTGAGGTTGTTTCAGGATGAAAAAGGTCAAGTGAGGTTTAGGTTGGATATTAGGAAGAAAGTTTTTACAGAGAGAGTAATCAGTCACTGGAATGGGCTGCCCAGGGAGGTGGTGGATTCTCCGTCCCTGGAGGTTTTTAAGATGAGACTGGATGTGGCACTGAGTGCCATAGTCTAGTAACCACGGCAGTGTTGGATCAAGGGTTGGACTTGATGATCTCAGAGGTCTTTTCCAACCTGGTTGATTCTGTGACTCTATGATGTAGCCTCCCCCGTGCTCCCAGAGTCTGCATGTTGTCACTATCGAATTTAATAAGGGTATTTAGGACAATGGTATGATTAAGGAAGGGCATTGCTTTCTTATTTTGGCTATGGTGAACTTCCAGTACATAGTCATTATTGTAATTTTACATAATTATTCATTGAAAACATGCAAAGTTTAGGAATGATCTCGGCAGAAGATGAGTCTATAGCAAGCGCGGGGACAGTGTGCCTGCTGCTCTCTTGACAAATGCTTTGAAAACATTTTACGCAACTTGTGAGTAGAAAGACAGAGTAATTGTTGTAATCAGAGCATCACAACCTGAGCCCAAGCTCAGCAGCATCTTACAGAGTCATTTTGTGAGTAGTTGTATGATATTTACACTTTCCATATTAGTAAGGGCTACATATTTCATCTTAACTCTTTATTTACATAACTATATATTTAAAATATACATTTTTTTGTCACTGTAGATACTTTTCAGGCACCTTTTTTTGTACTTTTCAATCAGCATATGCTAAAATAGTGCAGTTACTTACATTTTTTTCTGTGTTTTGGCTTTAGTATTTATTAACCAAAGTTCTTTCAATCCAAACATTTTACTGTTTTCCAGTTTTGTCCAAGCAGCTCTTCCAGGAGGTCCTGTTGTTTTGTGTAAGGAGGAAAAAATTGTAACAAAGTTTAGTGTTTTTAATGCAACCCTGCTTATTTACTATATAAGACTGTTCAAAGGCTGTTTTCTGTAAGCAATGGAGGATGTAGGAAAGAAAAAAAAAACAACTTCATTGTTCCCAGAGTCAAGGCTCTTCAAGCTTGCAAGCGTGTTCCAAATATTCCCCAACTCAAAAATATACTCTCCAGATTTTTCTTATGAAAATGTTCTTTGATTTCTCTGAAAAATAAGTTGGAGTGTCTCTTGCTTTATGTTACTCCTCTGATTTCTGAAACAGATGCTTGGGTGAGTTATGTCAGACAGCAAAGTAGGATCCCGAGGCCAACACCAGGCTTGATCTCCTCTTGCCCACAAAGCAGACAGTGACGTTGTCCCAGCAGGAGAGCATGAGGGTACTGACCTCCCCAGGCTGCTGGAAGGCAGGGGAATGTGGCAAGTTAGAGGGAGCAGGCATGTGAACTTGGAGGCATGTGAGAGACTGTGAATGCTGCCTAATGCTTTCTGCCTTTAGAACTCTGTTTTCAGTTGTTTCCAGTCAGCTTAATTAAGAAATTTAAGCTGAATTTTTTCATGGGTCGTTCCTTCGTCACATTAGATTTTTATTTTTTTTAAGTTTCAACAAAAATAGGTCATTTTTTTTCTGAGAAAAAAGTTGTGAAGAACAGGTGGTTTTGACAGTGCTTATTTTCTTCTCTTGTTTCTTTGAGCAGCTGTGTGTCGCCTGTGGTTTGGAGATACACACTGATATTTGGTGGTGAAGTGCACTTCATTGTGTTGATGAACTTCACCCCTGTTTAAGTAAAGTTGCCAACAAGGGGCAAAAATTCCCATTTTCATAAATGTAGTAGGATTTTGCATCCTTTATTTATTTGTTTTGCTGATTATATTACTCCTTTTCAGAAGATTTTGTCAAACAAAATGAAAAATTTTCCAAGGAAAATAATAGGAAATCATTTTATACTAACTTTATTCTCAACTAAGATACAACAACTGAGAGACATTAAATTAATATAGAACTATCAAACTACTTAATTTTGCTCAGTTCATCCCCAGAAGTACAGTGATGATGTATAAGAAGGTAATCAGAGTGCAAAAGGAGAAGAGATGTGATGCATCATGCAGAAAATTTTGTTTCAAGACATGCTCTTCAGCGGAAAACTGATTTGGTGTGTACTCCCACAGTTTCTGTAAGAAACCTCTCTGTAAGAGAGATATTTTATTCTGTTAAGTTCAGTAGAGACTTTTACAAAGAAGGATGACCACCATTTTTAAAAACTGAGCTTGAAATGGATATTGAAAAAATTAATTCTGTAACACTTTTTAAGTCACCTCAGACATAGTAAGAATAATGTTGTTATTAATAATGAAGAATGTGATCTATTGGTCCAGGGGTGGAATTAAGAGAGAATGAAAGTCAGAGCTCTGAGAGCTGCTCTAGAGAAGTTAAAGAAATTATTATAATCCATCTAAAATTAATTCCTTCATTTTTCAGCCCCCTTTGCTAGTTCCTAAATTTTTAACAGAGCAGATGAACCAAGAACCAGCCTTAGTAAGAAATTTCAGACATCTGTTTCTACTTAAAATACCTCTTTTGTTTCTTACTTTCATCAGATTTTTTAGAGAAAAGAACTTCTCTCAGCCATGTTGTGATCCATGTGAAATAATCAATAGCAGTATTTGATAATCTGCAGTGTGATAGACTGACAAATGCAAACTAGATGTAGCACAATATGGATCTCTTGTTTCTATAAATATTTTACACTTTTTCAAAGGACTTAAATTTACTAAGACCTTGGATACATACGCCCGCAAATATAACACTTTGTTTTACTCAATTCCAATTACATTTGAAAATGTAGAAATTTCTCTGGCATATGAAATCTCAAATGTGGAGAACATGATCCATGAATTCTGGCTTTTTGTAGGGTTTTTCTTCTCAATTTTGATTTTAATTCCTTAGAAGAAGCTAAAGCTAAGCTAATATTAATCAAAACCAGCAGTGTTTTTCATAGAGTTGCCACTAAGGTATTTATGTCATCATTAATATTAGGGAGAAGGTTTGTGCAGAAGTGGGAGAGCAGCTTGGCTAAGAGGTTAGTCTTATCTTTAGTCAGTTTGACTGAAGACATATAAGAAACCAGCTTTTAGGATTTTTTTTTTTTCCCCAAGTAAGGGTCCAAGTTTAGACTTAGTTTTATATCAGTTCCATGTAGACATAGCATTCTGAAAGGGCCCTTAGCCTTATCCAATATGACAATTCTTATGTTACCTTTTTAGCGTGGTAAATCCTTCAACCACTTAAATACTTTACATGCAGTGTAGAAACAAGCAAACAAAAGAAAGCAATCTTTTGGATTTATTTTCTCGAATTTATTTCAATAGGAGTTGTGCCCTTACCAGCTACACAATCACTTTGCTCCATGTTCATGCTGAAAGGGATGCTCTCATCCACTCCTTGCTGCAGCCATTTCTGTTTCTCAGTTTTGTTGCCATAACTGTCTGTGCTCCCTTGCACTGAGCTAAATCACTGGAGCAAACACATTTCAGGGGGTGGGGGGTACCAGAGAGGGGAAGAAGTTGGCAAACAATGCCTTTTTATGTAATGGCTGAGAGCAATGGGCTGGAGATACACAGCTTTGATACTTCATTGGGAACTACTTCATGACAATGTATGCAAAAAGTTAACTCAAGTTTATTCAAATAAAAATATAGACAGGATGAAGCCTAGGTAAAAGACTAAATTATGAGAATCAGAATTGAAACTATGTTAAATATGTTTAGGGAATGGTAAATGAAGTCATATAGTAGTTGTAGTACATGTAAGTGCTAGGACTTGTTGCACTTGTTACCTTTGTTTCTTACTTGGAAAAAGGACTTCACCACTTGGTAAATACACAGGCCCAAAATTGCTATAAGTCTGAAGCTCAGTCTTGATGACGATATAACAAAAGATGTCATAGTTAAAAGGAAGGCTTTTACAGAACAGATAAGCAAACAAACCTGAGAAATGAGAAACTATCCTGAAGCATTTTATTCTCTTCAGAAAAATCATTTGGGGGGAAAACACAATAATAAGAGTCATCAGGTTATGTCAGTGTACACCAAGTGGAAATAAATTTGTCCAAAAGTGTGGATATGAAGAGACACAGTTTGGGGCTGCTTAGGAAAAGTCATCCCATTACAAAAGCAAAAATCACTATGATGAGGCAGAACTGGTGTTCTGGACAACATCTTACAATAAAGATACTGCCACACTAGAAGAGGTTGAACTAGCATTATTAGTGCTCTAAGCATTAATTTCTGAAGTCTAAAAAGCTAAACGTATGCAATTTAGCATGACTCTAGTTAGTGAAAACTTTAGGGCTTAAACACCTGGAGGAGATCTTTCTGTTAATTGTCATAGCTCCATCAACTTGATTTATTTGCAATTGTCCTGGGCCAAGGTCCAATTATTTAGCCAGAAACATGTGGACAAAAGCAATGAGGTAGAGTAAAATACAGAGTAAATGGATACTGAAGATACACACACATGACACCCCTACAGTGTGATAAAATTGGCCGTGGAATGGTCTACTTAGGGAATAAGTAAATCAAATTGTTCATCACTTTTAAAGTGATGCTGAGCAAAGCCCATGTAGCGTGCTGAAGTAGAGTGATCTTCCACTGGCTGGAAAATGGGCTGTATTCCATAATCCTTGCAAATACTGTTATTCTTTACAAGAAACCACATAGGAGATGGATCAGATTTAAGTATTTATGTATGAAATAAACTATAGAGATTACTTTCAAATCAAAACCAGATTTATGAATCACTGTAGCTGTGTCGTCTTGATTGAAGACAGCACCTTTGTAGGCTCTTTGTGCCCGTCATCGTGGTTTTGATACCTAGATGTTGGTTTGTAAGCTTGATAAGACCTCTGATAGTAAATTGAAGAATCAGCTTTTCAATTCTATAGAAAGATCAGATTTGAGGTCCTGGTAAGTTTATGATTTTTTGTCTTTTCTTTTTCTTTTCTTTTTTTTTTTTTTTTAAGTGGTTAAACTAATATAGTAACTCAACATATCTAAAAATCATTCTGATCTAAAAAAAGGGCTGAGGATCTCTGAAGATATGTTTATAAATTCGAATGCTGTTTGCCCTAAACACATATAGGCTAAGTTCTGAATTTCCTTTACATCCATTGCTCAGTGGTTGTGCCCAGGAGGTTTTTGGAGTTGCAGAGATACATAAGCTCAGTTCTTGATGTTCCTTTAGATACAGGAAAAGAGATGTAGTTGCTGCAACAAAATGTTCTGCACACCCACACATGGTAGACAAAGTTAACCATAAGGAGAAAAACATACTGTTTGGCAGAGGTACAGCTAACTTGCATGAGCAAAATCTATGCCTGTAGACACCATAAAAAAATTAATTTTCATTTTAAGATTCCTGTGTTTCAATTCATTCAGTATAGAAGCTCGAAGACACACACCATTAACAGGACATCCAGTGTCACTGGATAGTAAGGGAAGAGGAGAAAAAAAAATGCATGAAATGTTCCTTTGTCTCTGTTTTGTTGCTCGTCCTTGGCTTTGAGAAAGAAGCTTTGCTTTCTTGATTTGCAGAGGTTTTCTAGGCTTCTAAATTGCACAATGAGGTTGTAATGCTAAGCTTTAAAAATGGGAACATAGAGGTCATTCAGTCCCTGTATTTTGGTAGTGTTAATGTTACTCTGTGTTAAACCAGAGCTGAAGGAATCAGTCAGCATGTGTTGTCTTTCAATATAAAATAGTGTTCTTTAGTCAGATATTTGGATGTAGCAGATACTATCTTTGAAATTTAAGAGGATTCACACTTTTCCATTCTAGCAACAGTCATAAACAGATATCAAGGCTTGAAAAATTATTGTGATGATTCTATGGCTTCTCACATTTCATCATGCCATGCTTAGAAAAGGGAGAGGAGCCAGGCAGCTGATAATCGCTCAAAACCAAAATAAGATATATGGTCAGATGGGGAATTACAATGAAATTTGTTGATATTAATGCCTGTTTTTCACTGCAGGATAAGCAACAGGTATCTCAAGGGTATTCTGTTTCCACAGCAGTGCAATCTGTACAACGGGACAAGTTAAGGGCTTGTATCAGGGATAGTGTTGCTCACTGAATACAACATGTAAGGGATCAAAAAAAACTTATCAATTATTCAGTTCCCCTAGACATTAAATCAAGTGTCTCTTGCTTCAGGAAGGTGGATTTTACTTGCAGATCAGCAATTAGGCTACACATAGGGCAAGTACCTATTAATTTCCATTTATCTTCTGCAATAGTATATGAATTTCCTAATTGCCCAGGAGAAAAAGTTCGTGAGAGGATGGACAGCATTTTCATGCATCTCAGAGAAGTCTTTTTCCTGTTTCTCATCATTCTCATCATAAATTCTCAATTTATCCCCATTTCTCATCATCATTAGAAAGCCTTGCTTTCTAACAGCTGGGATGAACCTTCTCTTCCCAGAGCAGCGTGGCTGTGTGAGGTATTAGAAGGTGTCCAAATGCAGTTTGTCAGGGAACTCATTCCCCTCCATGTCATGAAGTACTTGCTGGCTTCAGAAGATGTGAATAAAAACATATGCTAGAGAGAAAAGCCATGCAGATCGTTTTATTTTGAAGACGAAAGCATTTCAGAGTTGCGTTGTTTTACGGAGTTGCCAGGAACTTGCTCTAAAGTTCATTGTGTTGTATTTTGTGTGCCTGTGACCGTGTGCAGTTTTAAACAGAAATCCATGGGTTTATCCTGTGCAATTATTCCTCCTGGTGTGCTGTCCTGACAGAGTGATGCCTTAAAAGCAGTGACAGATAGCCAGTAACTTGCTGGAAGCAACCCAGTTATTACTAAATGAAAGGGCTTCTGTGACTGACAGCTTCAACTTACTGTTTGTATGGTGATTCAGATTATAGCAACAGTTGTTTTCCAGGGAGCTGGTTGCATATTTTTTCTGTCTTGTTGAATAAGTTGTTTGTGCATTTGTGTGTTTGTCCTTTGTAGATTATCTAGCTGGGTTGTAGGAAAAATTCTTTCTGGAGGTTAGACTTCCCTGTGTTCTGTTAGCAAGTCTGAGACTCCCAGAGGTGTCTGCCTGTAGGTGAGGTGGGCAATGGCATTTTTAAGGTTACATCTCAGTTGCCAATTTAGAAAAGGGGACCAATACTCCAAACAGTTCTTGATCATTTCATTTCTTTCAGGAACGTATATTTGAAAGGTCACATGTGCCTGTTGTTGCTCATGTTTAACTGAATATAAACTATAGAAGCTCACAAACAACTGAGGTGAACACACCTCAGCTGCACAAATCCCATTAGTGATTGGTATGTCAGCCTACAAAATAATGCTGTGATTGCTGAATGAGTCCATGCTATTTTTCCACAAAAATTCTTTTTTTTTTTTTTTTTTTTTAAGCTTGCACAGCTGTCTCTTGCTGTCTTGACACAACTGCTTGTGTGGACATCATAATTGTGATTATTTCTGTTCCTTGGGAGAGCTGAAAGCACATAATCTCTGGTTTGTAAAGCAGTGTCATAAGTATCTTATTTTATAGAATTTATAATGGAGACATATTTTGTATGTTTCTTTGATTGAAAAGAATATTTTAGAAAATATACTTTCTAATAAGGTGGTTGTGAGGTGGTTATAGCCACAGACCAACCAAACATGGACATGGATTGTACAGTAACTCAGCTTCTTCTCCCAACCCCCACTTTGGTTTGCTTTTCCTTTTCAAAGCAATCTTATCAGTCTATCCTGAATAAGTGCTTAATGTGCCTTGATTCTAGACTGGATGTCACTGGAAGTCTTTCAAAATACGTCTCTTCCCCACAACAAACAGTTTCAGCCTTTCTTTGCTCTGTCAACAGAACACAGGTAGCAAGTGGTGGACTAGTATATACCAGCCAGCAAAGCTCCTCAGTAAGGGTGCACAATTTTAGGAACTTAACTTTAAACACCCAGCTTAAAGACAGCTCTCATTACTGTTACACAGCTAACTTGTAAAATCTCTTGGGTCCAAAAGACTGTGAACTGATAAACAGTTCCTTTTATTCAAACTAAAGCTTTAGAGTTATCTTTGAATCAAATTATCACCTCACTGAATCCAAAATTATGCATGTTAAAATACCTTTTTTTTTTTTTTTGCCATGGCCATGCTAGTTTACTTAGAAGTTAGTTAAATAGTATGAAATAACTTTGATAAAATATATGGAGGATGTTACCTTTTGTATTATATTTATTTTGTCAAAGTCATAAAAGATAACACTTAACAGAAAAAAATAGCATGGAATTATACATTAATTCAAGTTCATACAAAATATTCTTTTGTTGAAATAGAAATGTTCTACATAAAGACTTTTACTCAGACAGGGAGTGATTATTAAAACCAACCAACCAAAAAAAAAAGCAGAAACATCTTTACACATTCTGTTTTTTCCACTCAAAATCAGTTCTTGGTAAGGGCTAAAATAGAATTTAATGCTTATGTGTCATCAAAACAAAAAACTTTGCACAACCCTAAAAAATTTTTCTCAGTCTAAATTCAAGCATAGAGAATTTCTTATTTTCTGTTGCAGAGTAAAAAAATGTTCAGAATGCTGAATTTTGTAAACGAAGAGAAATGTGATTCCTACGTAACTGTAACAATTATATATGCATTCTCATTATATTGTGTTTCAGTAAATCATTTCAGTCTTAAAGCCTGCTTTAAGAGAAGATTCATTAATGTTTGAGTTTAGATTACCAAGCTGTTAAAGCCATGGTTGGTGTTTTTTCCAGTAGAAATGCTCCAGTATTGTAAACTCTGTTATACACAAAAATCTTATCTTGGTTTTCTGTGATGAAATCACCGATTCTTGGATGAGAAAATTATGTCCAGTTAATGCTTTTGAAACTGATAGTCTAGATATTACAAGCAAACTGTGAAATAGTTTTGTAGAACCACTTAATTTACAAGTTCTGCCATTCATACAAAAAAAAGAAAATTCCAGTATTTACTTATTACATCAGGGGTTCACTGTTAGAAAATATTCAATATTATGATGGAATTAAAATAAGATGTAAAGTATCTGCTAATTATGGCAGGCAGTCAGCACATGTATGCAGTATCAGCACTTCTGGAGGGAGTAGTTTGGAGAAGTTGGAATGTTTGCTGATAGCAAATGTTCTCAGGGTGATTTTCATTATCAAATTATCAATAAACCAGCATGTTGATGACTTTGTCTTTGGAAATATTGTGATTAACTTTTATGAAATATTTTAATTAAAATTCTACACAACAGAACTTATTGCATAGAAACTACTGAAAACTAGACTATGCCTGGTACAAACTCATTACTATAGTCAATTAATTACATTCACTTTTGTATGCATGCAGCCAAGCTCTTTTGACTTCCCAGTTAAGTTCACATACATACATATATGTATGTCCAATCTGTTTGCTGTTGTAAGCAGACCCTGTTTCTTTAACCAGACGTATTTCTTTTGACTCTTTTGAAACATCCGTGTTTGGAGTTATAGGTATCCATCAGGAAGCAAAAAGAAAGAAAGATGACATAAAATCCATCAGCAAATAGAAAATACAAAAGCAAAATAACATTTAAGAGCATATCTTGATCAAGTGTTGCACATGTTCCAGTACATGTTGTTCTGTCTATTTGCAAATTGATTCTTGGTACATGCAACAACAGTATGGTTCCAGACATATATTTTAAGTGTATCTAGATACTAAAAGATGTGATCCATGAAACACAGTTTGTCTTTGTAATCTATGCAGTTATTAACATAGAGATTATAAAGGTAAGCTTACATTTCTTTAAATTCCCCACTTTCTGTGTTACCATTTAGTCTTATGTAGAAAACATGTGCTAAGTTATTTGTTCTCCTGATCAACTGCATTTAATTTCATTGAGTGTTAGAGCAATTGAAACAATCAGTAAACACTGTATATGTTTCGGATCCCTTACCTGCAGAATGTTCATTTCTTTTGAAAAACCAAATAATAACTTCATAAACTGTTTTACGGAACAGAGTCAAGCACATAACATAAATGGCTATATCATAGAATGAGCTAAATTACCCCTGTGGTTCTGTACTCCAGCCAGGCTTTTCTTGCTTGCTTTTTCCAGAGATGTTCCATTGTGTAAAGTTCTGCTATTGTTTTATTGAATGGAGCAGCATGGAAAGAACAACCAGGGGGCTTCTTTAACCTCAGTTCACCCCACACTGGTTTTGAAATCCAACTGATGTTCTTCAGCAGAAAAATGAATTACAATATGAAACAGCCTGAAAAGTGAAAGAAGTGGCTGCATCTACCAATTATTCAGAGTAATCCAGTACATTTTAGGGTAATGTACTATAAATCATGGTGTTTAGTGGCCAGTTTCATTTATATCACCCTGACAGGCAAAGACAGACAAGTATTTCATGTATTTCTTTATATCCTGATGAAAACACTAGAAAGGCCTTACCTCAGTGTGAATTATGGTCAAGTCTTACAGGTATTTTCTCTTATCTCTTGGAGCTTCATCTTGCCACTATTGAGGTCAGTGAGAGTTTAGTGATTGAAAACACATTTGCAGTGATAACATCCCTCTAGTCTCTAAATAATCAATTCAAACAGCTAATAGCTCTAAAGGAACCCTCTTATGTCTATCGTGCTTCCTTGATTGAACATTTTACTCAAATTAAAGACATGCTAGCTTCTTATCATTCTTAATTAATTGATGTTCTTGATCTCAAAGTGGGCTATGAATAGTATCCCTTTACAGTCTGTGATATGCAGTCGTGAAGTTCTCACTTTCTTTGCATGTCTGCTTTACTGAAAAACACATTTTTTCTTTTATATATAATAAATGAATGCCTGGATTCACTGATTCCAGTTTTATGGTGACATTTGTAATTTACCGGGCAGATTTAAGTTTCAAGCAAGATTTTAATTTCTGAAAAAAACTCAAAATCCTGCAGTGATTTCCATGTTATGACATACCATAGTGGACACAAAGGCAAGTGCAGTCCAAACTAGACAAGTTTGGGTCAGCTCACTTTGAATGGTACAGGGCAGAGCTATGTCAGGGGGGCACCAGGGAAATCAAAAAAACAGAAAGTGCATCTGTGTGGTGCACTGTACTGCTATAAGTTATCTACAATGATCAAAGCTTTCTAGTTTAAATCTAACTTGAGTCCTTTCTCATGACACTGAAGTAATTTTTGTGGGTGCAGTAAATGTCATTTAATTTCCTCTAATACGCATATGAACCTTGTTAGTTTTCAAATAATGGTTCTCCCTTTTGTCTCTTTGACAGGCATTTGCTGGTTTTCATTTCCATTCCAAAAGGAGCAACTTCCTTCTTCATTTTCACTAATGCAGGGGCTCAAATTCTAGTCAAGTTTGAGGTCAGAACACAACTCAGTTTTCTTTAAATACGTGTAAAGATTTCACATTGTTGTTTTCCCTTGACTGACAGAAATGTGATCATTAGGACAGAAACAAAAGAACATAATTTTTCAGATTATATTTTCATACTTTCAGCTTCATGGTTTCTCTCTGATGAATGAAAAAAAAAAATCAAAAACCAAAACAAAACCAAAAACCATGACATGCCAAGTAAATGTTACAGGAAAAAAAATCATTCCTGAAACATATTATCTGCCTACAATGACAGCCCAGGTCTCAGTTCAAAGAAAGTTGTCCTAAGCATCACAGACACATTGGAATATGTCCTTCCCACATTCCTCTGAAACCACAGACAGGACATCCTGCACCATAATAATAAGAGTCTGTGGGTTGTTAAGAGCCAGGAAAGAGCAGTATTAGAATAGGGCAGAGAAATTAAACAAGAAAGTATCAGACATTTCTGCTACACTGCAAACTCTCAAACAGATTCCTGATCTGAGTTCAAAAAACTTATTTGTGTTTTCTACATAATTTGAAACATATTTAAAATGTTCTGATATGACAGTGGGCTAATACATGCTGTTTCTTTCAGAAGGGAACTGTCTCAGTGATACTTCTATGCTGATTGTCCCTGAGTTGTTTTAGCGAAGTCTCAGAACAAACTAAGCCTGTAGAAATAAAACCTACAAGGAAAATAATATATTCTTGGCAGTTAAAAATACATGTATGTGCTATGCTATTTACTGGTTTTCAGTAACAAAGTGCAAATTCATAATTAAGTCTGCTGGTTCTCTCACAAACCTAACTGGGAGATATTTTGGGTCAATGGCATTGCTAGCATTCAGGGATCTTTTTGAAAAGTAAATTGTGCTTCTCAATACAGTGTGTACTCTGTTCCCTTTTACTTACTTAAGAAGTGGGTAGATCAGACACTAAGGAAATGTAGTGGAAATGCATCCAAATCCAGTCCTCCTATGTGAATAGCAGCTGTTTAGGGGTGCTATTTACTTTGAATATAGAGTGGAAAATACCTCACCGTTAAACTGCATTTGTCTGAGGTGTTCTCAAGGCACGTGAGCTTTACCACCCAAGAAATACTCATATTTTCTTTTAAACAAGGATGTTTTCTATTCATTATCTAGTTTGCCTGCTGTATTCATCATAAATTTCTTATATATTTAATGTTTATTCAGAAAAGGAAACATTTTTCCTTTCTCTGTAGAGAGGCTAAGAAATTAAAATAGTAATAGTACCTCAGAGAAATGGGCAGCAAGCAAGTAGTTTTAATAATGTCAGTCCTTTATAAAGGGAATTTAAATATTTCTCATAGTTTTCTCATTTGGTTTTGCTTGAAATCTTCCTTGTAATTTTTTCTCTGGTTCCAAAGTGGCTTTATGCAATCTCACACTACAGGGTAATCTCTACTGTCCTTGATGCCAAAGGGCTGTTTGATGGAATTAGAGACAAAAATCCTCTAAGAGAGTGCAATACTTCCCTTCATCAAAATGAAAACAAAATCCTTTGATTGTAGCGGAGTTTGGGTTTGTTTTATTTTTTTTCTTATAAGGGCTGAAGACATTTTGGCAACTGTACTGCTTTTCCTGTGATTTGTGGTATTGTTTATTATGAAAACAAATTGCCCATCTATTGGAGGATATTGAGCCAAATTTGCTGATGTCAGTGAAGATACCCTGCGGATTAAATGAGGTTGTTATAGTCCATGCAGGAACTTAAGAGTCTTATAAAACTGCTGCAGAGAAACATCCCAACTTTGCAGCTTTGGAACATTTTTAACTGGGAACTCCAGCAATGTGAAGCGAAAGTAATGTCCAGCTTTTGGGTTGGGCTTAATTTTTAAATGGAAGAGGTGAATCTTCACTGATGTTTGGCAGCAGAAGTCTCCGAGAGCAAAGGGTAGGAGTCAGTTTTTAATGGACAGTGGTTCACCTGTGGTGGATCAGCACATACTTAAACCAGCCTCAGCCCAGTACCTTCCTCTACTCTCAGCAACAACATCACCGCAAGTACCAGGAAAATCATTCCTCCAGTGGAGGGAAATCTCTGTTATACCTGGGCCATTTGCTCTGGCAAAGACAGTTGAGTGCTAGGAGAACAGCACAGGGCTTTTCTAGTGAATCCTCTGCTTCTGAGACACAATGAACTGCATGCTCAAGTCTGATGAGAAATATGAATAAACTGCTTTCCATAACGGTGTAGAAAAGCAGATTTCCTAAGCAGTGATAATAGTTGCTGCCCAGTGGAGGAAATGCTGAGTCGTAAAAGACTGCATCAGAACTTTCCCAAGCGCAGAAAAGATCAGAATAGGCATAAGTGGGGAAAGTAAGAGAAAGTTTTGTTAGTCTGTTCCATATTGTGCATGTACTTTTGTAGAAGCTTCAGGCAAGAATCTGTTTCCCAGCTGCTTGCTGGGTGAAGTTCTAATGTTCTGCATGCTAGGTATTGGAATGAGGAGAAAACAGCTTATTTTCATTGACAATAAAACATCATGGATCCCTTAATTTTGAGAAATATAATGTCTCAAATTTTATCTATTAACTAGTACTAGCCGTGTGTGACTGCTGGGGGTTGAACTGCATCACTGCCTCTCTGATCCAGCATCAGAATTGTAATGTGTAAAAAGAACATTTTTGTAGTGAACATAGCCTTGCTTTATGTCTAGTTTTATTAGGCTGTGACAGTGTACTTCAGAGCAGTGAAGTTCCATTAAATATGACATTGCAAGCCTTTCAGGTTCACTGCTTTCAAGTCTGCAAAACTGACTTCTAAGATCGACAGGGTGATAAGGAGACAGAACTGCCCTCTTTCACCTTGGAATATGGAAATGTAGAAATAATACAGACTGTTTATACTTCATGTCCTATTAAGATCTGTATCTTTTTTATATATATATGTGCATATATAAAAATACATATTCCCCTAACCATTCTATATATGTAATTTGTGAATGTAATATACGTTATTCCAAAAACATTTGACCTGCTGGCCCAGTCTGGAGCACATACAGGCCATGGGGCTCCACTGGCTTGCTGTTTGCTAGCTTCATGCAAACCCTAGTCAAAATTTCTTTTTTTTTTAATAGAAATGAGCTTAGATCAATAAAATAGTTCTAATTTCACAAGTGGACTCTCCCTGGGAGATTGGATTAGTTCTGTTTCCCTTTCTCTTTAAGGGAAAAAAAGTATTTTAGCTGAAAATTGCATAATTATATTTCTTTTACCTGAGGCAAGTTTTGCCAGTGAGCTACCATCAAAAGTATGCATTTAAGCAGAAAACCAGCATTTCTGGCTGGAAAGAAAAGCAACATTATCTCTACTTTGTTTACTTTAACTTGACTGGCAACGATTTAGCACGAACATGGGAGTTTTGCCTACACATAGCCAAGAGTGCCTAGGAGAGGGAAAGAGATGAAGTCCATATGTTACATATGGGTGTATAGGGGTTCATGCCTTGCTTAGAAGGTTTAGTATACATCACTGAGCAAAGTTGTGAGATGTTATCTCATTGCCAATACATCAGCCTGTTTTGCTTGGAGGAAAATTGACCACCATTCAGAATACCAAATGTCACTCTCTGTGAGAGGCAGAGGGCAGGGTTGATCGAGAGCATATGCTGGAATGCCTTTAACATCTCTGAACTTCATGCAAGAGAGCTAGAATGCAGCTGCTACTAGCACTTTCCTCTATACTCCCATAGGAAAAATTGTTCTGTGAAATTCAACTGACCAGATAACTATAAAGGGAGAAGGAAGTGATAATACATGCACTGTGAAACTTTATCTTAAATTGGTCTAGCAACACTGAGGAGAGGTACTCATGTTACTGCTTTTATAGCTACTGTAAATAAGTGAAAGCTCTTTGTTATCAAAACCATATGGAAAATGAAATCTTTGTCAAAGAAATGGATACTTCACTTGGCATGCTGTTACAGTTTAAATAATTTTAAAGTGAAAATTGAGAGGGTATGAAAATTTTTCTTGCTCTGAAAATACAGGATGCAAGTGATTTCATTAAAAACACTTTCAGAGAAGTAAAATATGTGAAAGATTTTTTTTAAAGTATTTTCTTGATATTCCCACATTATTTAATTTCGTGCTGTTAATATACTATTAAATACAGTGTTGTTTTCGTGTATATATGGGCATAGAGATCCCACTGAAAGTAATGGAAAGAATCCCACTGACTTCAAAGACCTTGGAGCTGAGCCCTTACATAAATTGTTAATTAAACTTGATTAGTAAGTAAGGTTGGCCAGTGGAAAAAGTTTACCAGATTTATAGCCTACCGGAATAATAGGTAGTGGAAATAGTGAAGGTCTTGCCACTTTATTGTTGAAATTCTGTTTGACCACAACACAGCATGAGCTACACTTCTGTATTGCTTTTCATCAAATTAATTCCCTAATTCATAGAAGTAAGGTAAATTTTCTTTCAAACCTCAATTTTTACTGTTTACATAAGACAGGCTTCCTTTTCATTAAAACTTTTATTATGTTTCCTTTGAAAAACAATCATACAAATTAAGGGAAAGGGAGTATAACTTGCATTTATGGGATTAAATTAAAAAAGGAAGAATTATGCAGAATATCAGGGGAAACATTCATCTGTTAGAGAAAGATCTATTAGAGCATGGAATTGTCTCTTGCAGGAAGTAGAGGAAACCATGTCACTGAGAGAGTTTAAAACTGAATTGAATGAAGCACAGAAAAATCCAGCATATAAGTGAGACTTGGAAATGGGCTGGGTCACTTAGTAGACAATCTGTGTCTCTGATGCCTAGAAGAATTTCAGAAGTTTACAATTTTAGGAAAGCCTTGTGTATGTCTAGGTTCATCTGTGGTACTGATAATACTAAACAGTTTACATTAGACATTACATTAGACAGGTTTCTGTAACCCACATGTAAAGCTAACCGGGAAAATCTTCAAGGAAAAAGAAATCAAAATAAGATGAAAACTAAAGCCCTGTGACTCTGAAGGGGTTCTTAATGTGCCTATGCCTTATGATTCTTACCAGTTTGACTCACTGTGGTATAATCACTTTACTTTCCAAGAGGTGGGAAGGATTCTGACCTACTGGTATTAAAAACAGAGGTTGAGTGAGGTTAGTATTTGGCTCACCATTAACCTAATTCTATGGTTATCAGTGCTTTGATAGATTAAACATATTGTGTATACGTTGATCTGGCATTAAAATGAATCCAGTATACTTTTAAGGATAACTATAGTTTGCTACTAGACTTTTGGTTCCACTGATTCAGTTACTTGAAGTCTGCAGCTACCTGACATTTTATTTGGTTATCAGAATTTGCTGTGTCTATTTGACCTCATTAAGTGGAGGGTGTATGCAATAAATCCTATTAAATATGGTGTAGATAAGAACGCTACATACCCCCAAAAGCTCTCCTAATACAGCATGAAAATATTATTTTCATTAATATGAAAAATGTTGCTGCAGAATGTATTTTGGAAGGAAAAAAGTTATTTTCCTCATGGCTTACTTAAAATTATTAAGGTGTTCTTTGAAGACCATCACAGCATGGCTTAGAATTAATCAACAAACTGTTTCTAAATGCCATTTGCCAGGAATAATCAAACAGGCATATGTTCAACACTCAGGAAACATTTTAGAGGATTAAAAGTCACAGCATGGAGAGGAATATGAAATCCTAAACCTTTCCCTGCACTCAGACAAGGAGACAGCCACATCATGAGCAGCTGAATCAGACTTCAGGAACTGTTTGCACAAACTATGAAAATGTTTGGCAAGATAAAATGTACCCTCAGCTGGAAGAAAATGATTCAGTGGTCACATGATGTCCCACGGCCAGAGCTTTAAAACAGACCTTCACAAACTTATTCAACATGTGTTGATCACACAGATGAAAGCGTGCATTGTACAAATGGGAATTCCAGTGTCTTGTGCAGAGCCTTCAGGACTTATGAAAGAGTGTATTTACGGTGTACTTTTAGGACAACCAGGGGAAAAAAGTGCCTTTATCATCAATACAGTAGTTATGGAAGCCTTGTTTTCTTGAACATACTGAAGTACTCACGTGCACACATATGGTATTGGAGATTAATTCATCTCTCTCTTGATGCATTCCTCATCACTGAAATAGAAAAACAAAACAGAAGAAAATGGAAAAGACTGTTGTGGAAATAAAAGCCTCATTTTACTCAGTCTAAAGCATGACAAAGGAAAAAAAATAGTCAAATTATTTTGTGGATACCCTGTGGACCTGAACTCCTCCCCTTAGGTATTTTACCAAGCTTTATGACTGGGTAAAACAACCCTAGATATGTACTTGGTATGTCCTGAAGGGATTTTAAAAAGCATGTGTAAGACACACCTCCCATTACCACTTTTTTTTTCTCTGCATATTTATTTATTAATTTTTAAAAAGGGGAGAATGTGTGTTTTGATCTTTTAAATAATCTCAATTATAGAGGTTGTTTTATTTTTTCTGAATTTTTATATCCAGAGTGCTTCTTTTAGGGGAGGCCAGTTAAACCTCAAAGCAGACAAACGATTTTCTTAAGATTGACTGTAGCTTCGGACTGACATTTCTTAATGAGCCTAAGCCCCAAATCCTGTCTTGCTGAAAACAGTCTAAGTTCATAGAGGTTTCTAATATTTCAGTTCAACTCTGAGACATATAACAAACCCTCAGACCAGGCAAGAAGTCAAAATAAGCAAAGATCTCTCTGGATTTTTTTAATGTGTTCTCTGGAAATACATAAATCTCAGTGTAGGTTTTATCAGGCATATTTTCCCTTGGATCTAACCTAACCTTCTGATTTTTCTCATGAAGCTCTGTATTTGTACAAAGACGTGGATGTTTATGTGCATACATTTGTTCATTAAGCTCATAAAAAAGTAGTACAGTCTGGGCAGATCTGTTTTATGGATATGGACATACAAATGGGATGCAATAGACTGTTTTGCATTGGGGACGTATTTGTAAATATGAATTTAAAGAACCAGCCACATTTTAGTAGATTATAAAATGTTTTATCCATATGCATATTTTGCAAGCTCGCAGGTATTGTTTTCAGTTGTGTTAAACCAGCTCTCTGATGATTTATGTGGGGTATGGTGAAGCTATGAATTATATCTAGAGAATGTAATGTTACAGTTAAGGCTCCGTTCCTTTGCCAATGTACTCAGTTTTCAGGATGGATTTATTATTTGATTTATGTTCATTTTTCAAAAGTAGAACTGCTTAAATGCTTTAAAAATGAACGGTACAATTAGACAGGACCAATTTTCAACTGAGATAGGTAGAATTACATCAGAGATTAAATTGGCCTACTGTTAAAATTATTGATATTGACCCAGCGACCAAAAATTTAACTCAGTCCTCATTCAGTCATCATTCATATTGACCTTTGTCAGGTTTTTATTTGCAAAATTGAATAAAAAATGTGAGTTTGGATCCATAAGCTGTATGTTATTTTAATAAAATTGTTGACCTTTCTGGTAGATGATCACAGTGACAGAGTTAGGTTTCTTGCCAGGTTGGATGGCTATAAGATTAAACTTTGAGGATTTATAATTATATTAAAAATTAGTTTTGCCATAGTATCCAGCCAAAGATGGGCCTTTGACCCTATCTATACTCTGTAGGTAATAAATTCTACCTGGATGTATGGCAGAAGTGATGTGCAGTGTCCCAGTCGGCCACCCAAGGTAGACACTTTGCTCTAATGTACATATTTTGATCTCCGCTTCTTAGATGATGCCATCACAAATTACAGTGGACCATTTAATTATGTCATTTTATTGATCAGATTTGCCACTGCAGTCTTTGTTCCTAATACCTGTAATTATGCTTGGACTTAATGAAAAGGCCACACTAAAATGTCTGAGGAGCTCCATAACCTGGTTTTCCACATTCCTGGCCTTTTGTTTGTTCCAGGATTTGTAACATGGTAATTGATAATGATGGGTGGTAGATGAGATAAGTGGTTTTACTGTAATTCCAGGAAATTAGTTTACTTGCCCTCATGGCCAGAAGCATATTTCATTCAACTGTTTTATAAGTATTTGTTAAGGAATAGAAATAATAATAATAATTAGGAATCAGCTCTACTCCCAGCAACTTCTTTTTGTTTAGGTACAGCTTTAGGAGGTTGCTTGGTACTAAATGAGCCAGGATAATAACTGACAGTAGTAAAAAATTGAGGCAAAAAGGCTGCTAGTGCAATTTGGCAACATTGTTTTATCTGTGCTACAATTTTCTCATAAATTGCACTTCCACAATTTTAATCATACTTCAATATTATTGCTTGTATGAACATGGCTCTGGTGATTTTTTTTTTTTTTTATGTAGTTTAACAACATTTCTAAGCTACGTGGAAGGGTCAAAGCATACCTTTCACATCTATGGTAAAGATGCTATAGTAAAGATACACAGAGGTGCAGAAGGCTGAAGAATTCTTGTAGCTGTTGACATTTCTTGGGAGTTGTCCATAAAATATGCTGGAGGTGGAAGAGGATGTCTGATGTATTCACTTAAAGTGTAAACCTGCGGATCAGATAAGCAGTGAAGGAAGAGGACAGAGCAGAGTGCTCTCAGTCAGAGGACATTTTCCATTCATTTAATTTCAGTGATATCCCTCCAAATGGCAATCTAATGTAACCTTGGGCCATAATTTGTAACATATCCTTCTGGGAGCTGACTAAATTCCCACTGTTTTTTCATTTCTGGATGTTGTCAAAATTTTGCATGAAGCCCAAATATCCGAGCTTCAGTGTCATCAAAGTGGCCACAAAATGTTCATGGTGAACACACCTGTTGTGTGTTATTGAGGGAAACCAAGGTGTTATGGCTTTGGAAAAAGAACTTAAATCAGGCTACCAATGAGATGGAAGACTAATGCTTAAAAAGACAAAGGACTTGTGAAAACGAATTGCACAGCCAGTGTATCCCACTTGGAAGAAGCACTTACATGTGTCAGCAAGACTTGTGGCAACATCTGCTGAGCATATTTTGATGCCAGCCCTTATAGCTACTATTTTTTATAAGGCATGGCCATTTCAGAAACATATCTGAGACTACAGTGCACCGAGCAACTGAGAAATTTGACAATTTCTTGACACTGAAATGACACGGACTCGTTCTCTCTCTTGTCCTTCTGTCACTCTTTCCAACCTTCCCTGGTCTTTACTGAGTAGTTTTCAGCAGGGTTAAGAAGCTGGATTGATTGAAGAAAGGATTCAACCAGCTTTAGATATTTGTCTGTATAGACCTTGAAGCAAGACATATAGGATAGTGATTGAGTGGAACCTCTTTCTTACAGCAAAAAATGTGTTATTAGAGTCACTAACTGCATTTTATGGATCCTGAGAGATGGTGGTAGTTGAAATGGTTTGGGTCTCTTACACTGGTATCAATGCTAAGGTCAAGGCAATGTTAAGGTCAGTGTGGGCTGATAAAGTATTGGATCTGTGTCTTAATTCCTTCTGTGACATTGTGCCCAGGATTAATACATCCATTATTCTCAGCTGTACACAATCACTAACTAGCTTGTGATATGCAAATGATGTGTTTACACGTAAACCACAGAAAAGGGCATGTTCTGAGATTGCAGGAGACACCACTAGAAAGCTAGCTGGTGTCATCAAAGTGCCGAACTCTGAAGCATCTGTGTGAGATAACCAAGGAACAAGTTAAAACTGAATTGCTCCAAGGAAATTATCTGAATTGCCCAGGATACTGGAATATCAAACAGTGTCTGTATCTTTGGTGAAATATTTAATATTCTTTGGAGAAAGAGACATTCTAATATGCAATGAACTTGTCAGTCTAGTAACTGGTCAGTTGTCCTCCTCCTGCTCATTTTCACCAAGGGCTTTCTGAAAACCAGTAAGGTACAGTGAAAACTGTACCACAGTTTCAAGTAGAAGCATTTTGAGAATAATTCTTCTGCAAGGAAATACTGTGATCAGACATCCAAAAACCATTTTTGGACTCTTTTTTTTTTTTTCTAAGGGAGTTGGCAGGTTCTTAGGAAATGAGTAATTCTCTGAATAGGCAGGAATTTACTTAGGAACTTACTAATTGCTGGATGCTACAGAAGTTCTGGCATGGCCATTATTCCCTGGGCATCGGCACTATTCAGTAATGTCCATGTGATTAATGGAACGGGCCTGGTCCAGACAATGGAGAGTGTTAATAAGACCTTTGCAGAGCTTGTGGAAAGTGTCTGGTTATTAGTATTACACAGAGGTGCAGAAAATTGAAGAATTCTTGTAGCTGTTGACATTTCCTGGGAGTTGTCCATAAAAAAATGCTGGAGGTGGAAGACGATGTCTGATATGTTCACTTAAGGAGTAAACCTGCAGATCAGATGCAAAATAGCAAAGAAAGGAAGAAAACTATCTTTGAGTCTAAGAAGTTACACTTGGGCAATAAACAACAGAGTGTCATTCTGTGTGTGAATAAATCATGTGCACTCAGAAGGAGTTTGGGCTTTGTGAAATGCTTGTGGCCCCATCAAACCAACAAATGCATGTGCATGAGTCATAGACTAGTCCTTGAGAGCAAGCTAAAAAGCTGTATCAAAAAACAAGCTAATGAAAAGGATAATTCAATGTGTTTATATCAAGGAAAATCAGAAATATGAGGAAGAGAGAGAAAATTCTAATATTGTTAGAAATTAGTTTGCCTTATAATACATCTTTTAGTACAGTTTTCCAAAGAAAATAGCTTGTTACTTATACCGGTTTATGATTACTTCAGACAAGATATTTATTTTAGTTGTTTATCTTTTTTTAATATTTTTTTCTGATAAATCTGTTACCATAAGAAAATGCATATTATTTTGTGGGAGATATATATATAGTGCACTCTGTCTTATCTAAACTAAGTCAACTGACAAATGTCTTCAAAATTTCTGCCATCTGAGATCATATTGTTAACTTTTTTTTGCGCTAGGCTCCTCAGTATAAACTGGGTTATACCCTTTTTTAATATATGACTCACATTGTTCATTTAATGCATTTAATTGAATGCTAAATGTTTTGTAAAGAGAACTTGTAAAAAGGTAGGAGCATTATATCACTTGTTAACAACCTTTCTATGCCTCTGAAAAGACTGACATCAAAGGAAGCCAATTTTTTTTGAATGTCCTTCTGCTAATAATTTAGTAGTTCTATTCATTGATTTATTGACAGACTCTTTTTCTTTCATTTTCTTATTTTTTTTATTTATGCATAAAGAGATAATAAACAGAATACATATATTATTTTATTGCTTACCAAGGAGCATTATTTTAATTTATTAAATCTATGGTTAAATATACCAGAACAAAATTTTGGATCCACTCTTAAAACATGTTTGCAAAACATTTTGTCACGTATTTCTATCCATGCAAAACTTCACAGACTCAAGTGAAATTAATTTTCCTTCCATTCTTCTGAAAGAGCTTAGACAAATTTGCGTCTTGCATAAGCTAGTTTTTTTCTTTAAAGGAGGTAACTTATGTTTAGAAAACTAAGCAGCAGAAATTCAGGGCAAATTCCAAAAGAGGATGCATTGCATTTAAAGAACAGCCTGCATGCTAGGGACATCTTTCCTTTTTAAAGATTTGAATAGTTTTTTATTATACAGCTATGTCCTCAGAGAGCTAAGATTTACAGCCCTCATTAATGTAATTTATAAGACTGAATGACAAGCATAATAAAGGATCTGCAGCTGATCCAGTCAGTAACATACAGATAATTCAGATTTGTCCAACCTGGTCTTGTCAAGTCAAGCAAAACAAAATCAATCAGTGCACAGAAGGAGTGGGAGTACTTAAGCTGAAAAAGAGAGTCTGTTTCCTGCTGGGGAGGTGGGGCTAGGCAGCCTGTGCCTTTGCATTTGAGACAAAATACTTCAGGAACTGGTATCTTTTATTTTTCTCTGTCTTTTTTCTTTATGTTAATGTTCCCTGAGAAATCTCTTTCTCTCTTTCATCTGTGTTGTCTTGAAGAGTGGCATGATGGCAGCGCTCAGGAATAGCTTTCTCAAAGAGAGTCCAAGTCAGAAAATTGCTATTTGACAGAGAATCATATTTCCATCTCTCAGCCACTAATAATAACCTACCAAAATGTTCACTCTCAGTTTTAAATGACCCCTTGTGCTTGCTGCTGCCACTGAAATTAACAGTCAGTTGACACAACTGGTATTTTCCCTTCAACTGAGAACCAGCTACAAGTGAGAGGCGTGTGTGCCCTGGTCAAGGGGAAGAAAGCTGAGTCCTTGAGCAGGGAATCTGATCACCCAGGCTGTGGATTCCTCCCCACCTTTACTTCCCATTTGCCTGCACATGCAGCACCAAAGAGCACAATTTCAAGACTTGGGTTGAGCTGAGGGTGGAGGTGGTGGAAACTTAGTTCTACCTTTGCTGAGTACTTCAACATTGAGCTGTGTACTTCACTGAGCAGGGCCTGCCTGTGAATAGCCTTCCTTGGAACTTGCAAAGAATTGTCCAGTAACAGCTACTAAAAGCTTCCTTTAACTGGAAGGAGGGTGAAGAATCAACAGCCCTAGATTTTCTGCCCCACATGGATTTTAGCTGATAGCTCTAGCGTGTGGTGTCTGTCAGTGTGCCTAGTGCCATGAGCACTAGGTAGCAGAACTAAGTTTCCACCACCTCCACCCTCAGAGACATGTGAGCCTGTTTGTGAACAGTTCGTTGAGCAAGAAACTGCTTTTTGCTTTATTAGCCTTGTTTTCATGCTTGTCTGGAGTGATATACAATGAGGTGTTTTTGGTTGAAGAGTTTTGAACTTTTTTTAGTAACAAAATCTGGTTTGTTCTAAGTAAAAGCAGAAGTAATGCACTGCAATTTATGTCTTGGATCACAAAGATTAAAAAGAAAATTCCTAATACTCTGTTTACCTCCTGGCACAGCAAAAAGTAGAAAAGACAACTTGTTCATGAGCAGATGCTTGGCTCCTTTTGCTGGTGGCTCATTAGAATGCTGTGTAACCAGACTCCATGCAGGTGGACAGTTAAGAGCCAATAATTTTAACTAGTTCCTTTTTAGATCTATGTACCCAAGGACCTTTAGGAGCTTGACCTTGGGCCAGAAACCAGTCTAGTGTTTTAAGTCATTGTGGGCCTGCTAAGATGCTTGTCTTGCTAATGACTAATTTATGACTCGTTCTCTCCACAGTTAGTCATAGTACTGCAAGTTTCCACAGTGTGAATTTGCAACTAAGAAGAGGAGGAACAAGGACAGAGAAAAAGCCAGGGAAGAAAACTAAAATGGGAAAGATTTATTATTATACAATCTAGATGGAAAGAAAAAAGAAACAAACTAACCAGGTAGTTATAGTCTAATGTGAGGTTCAGCCAGGTAAACTGCAAGGAACTGTTGGTGTTTCAGGAAAAACAAACAAACAAACAAAAAGAAACAAAACCAAAAACCCTCACCCAAAATATTGTTTATCATGAACACCTCATTAATGAATATTTGCTCAGTGTACCATGGATCAAACATCAGACTCTGTCTTTGAAGTACCCTGGCTGTGTTTTGTGGGTTATGGTGATCCTTTGCTTAGATTAGTTTGGTTGGATTTGGTGATGGTCTTACCAAAGTATCTGGGAGAACTAGTCCAATGGAATGTAATATAAATCTTTGGACTGATAAGACCCAAGAGGAGGAATTTTGGAATGGGAGTTAATGAAGACAATAATAAGAGAGCTTATGAAGAATATTTTAAAATAGTGAAAAATAAAGTCACAGCTGATTTTTAACACGTTTGAGATGAGATGATGAGATGACGAGATGAAGGCTTAGAAGTTTCACATTTGAAACTGATCTAAAATGCCACATGTGATCAAAAATTGAGACATCAGGTAACAAAACCACAATTTAATGCAACCGTTGCTTTCTTAGGCCTGCCTTCTTAGGCTGTGTATTCTAGAGGTGGTATTACATTATTATCTGTTGCAGGAAAACAGCATGACATGTTAACACATTTAGTGCTTTGGTTAGATATGCCATGGGATCCCATTTAAAAAAATCCCAAAACCTTGCAACCCAAAAAGCTAATTTCTCTGTTTAAACTGAAGCAATTGATAGAAGAGCCCAGGGCAGAAACGGCTATACAAGTAATTTGTGTCCCTTCGTCCTAGTAGTACCCATAGTGACTATTTCTTCCACTGAGAGAAGAAACCATGTAATCTAGAGCAGCCTTTTGCAGCTCTAGAGATACTTGTTTCCACTGAAATGGTATCAAAGACTAGGTGAATTACTTAAATTCACTTTAAAATGTAACAACTTATAAAACCAAAACTCCACAGGGTCTGTGCGGTAGATTTTGTAGCATTTGAGGTAGAGATCTGCCCTTTACCACTGTCTAAGTGAAGGTATGCTTGAAAAATTGGACCAGTTTTTGTCTAAAGAATCTATTGCCACCTTTGTTTTTATTTTTTATGCCAGAAGACAGCTTGTTTCCACACTCCAGTTTTATGAGAAGAAACACAATAGAACCAGCTGGAATTGTTTTGGATGAAAGACTTCTGTTGATTATATGTGTATAAGTGCCAATAGCTCTTCAAATGGAGAGCAACCAACACTGAACCTCCAAAAATTCAGACTGTTAGTTCAGATAAGCATCCAAAAATGTGCTTAACCAAAACCTGTCCAAACCTCTTTGGTCTGGAAGTCAGGCTGGAAATGTTACATGATCAGACTTTCTTATGAGTATTCCAGTGCTCATTTCCTTCTGCCTGCAAAGAGATAGCATGAGAACAACTTCTTACAGTGTGGTGTGTCTGTAATTAGGCTTCTGCTCTTGGCTTTAAAAAACCCCCAGCAGTTAACCAGCCCTGTTTTGAACTTGTGCAGAGAATGGATTTTACGCCAAGTCTAGCCCTAATAATTACATAGAAGAGATAAACCATATACTCTTATGCAATGAAATATGAATAGTATTAATTCCTTTGCAAGATTTTAAAGCCACTTCCTTTCTTCTTGTGGCACTAAATCCAGTAGTTTCATTTTAGAACTGAACTTGGACTAAAATTAAGTTCATTTGTAAGTGAACTTTGAATTAAGTCTAACAGTAGAAAAATTGCTAATGCAACAGAACTGTTTCTACTATTCCTTTTTCAAAGTGTTTTAGAGTATAATCATATTTTGATCTATATTCCAGATTTTTGTCTATATTCCATGTGATCCTTTTTATGAAAAAGAAAAAGATAACAATGGCTTTGCTGTGAATTAGGCTAAAAGACCTGGTCAATGTTGGAAAAAAGCATATAGGAAAAAAATACAAAGTGTTAAGTAGTTAATAAAATACGTGAAACATACAGGAGCCAGGTAAATCATAAGAAAGCACAAAACTTGCATAATAAGGTGAGAATACTACATCTCTGGTGTATGAGAAATAGCACCCCAGGTCCTGAAGTCAGTAACACTGATTACTGTTTTGTCTGCTGAGGGTGAAGATGAACAACTAGGGCATCAAATCTCATAATATGTTCCTCTGACTCCTTTTTATTGGGCTCAAACATTTAAAATTATAGGAATTTCATGGACAAATTTGAACTGAGCTGTTGCTATCAGATATCCACATGAGTGGCTAGTTTCATGCAGGCCAGTGGTTCTTGTGTGGGTCCTTGGAAGTTCAGTACCATCTGCAATTCAAATTTTGTTTCCTCTACTGACAAAAAAATCAAAGGTGTTGCAATCACTGAGGGTAACATTAATCTATACAGATATGAAACATTACTTTCAAAAGTAGAAAAAGTGGGCATTACTAAATGAAGAAATTCTGGCAGAGAAAGCGCTAAATCAGAGTTTAAAAGTTGGGTGTTTACATTCATGTATAAAATAACTCATCCATTACAAAGATAGAGGAACAGAAAGCTGGGCAGGAGACTGTCCTTTACCCATCAGCAGCTTTTCCCATACAAATTTGAATACTTTGTTCTGTTTGGCTTTCCAGATGAATGAAAAAGGTTTCTTGTGTAATGTCCTTTCAGTCAAAAGGGTCTTCAGAAGTGCCTAACTACACAGCTTCCAGAAGTTTTGAGGTGACTTAGGTACTGTGAGGAAAAATGTACACAGGTACCTCAGACATCAGGCTGCAGCTAAGGCACTAGGGAAAAGTTTCTTTCCAAAAGTTGAAAACACTAACAAATTCGGTGTTAGAAACACCAGGCAGGAGAAATGCAAAAGCGCCTCTTCTCTTGGTGCCTTTTATGGCCTGCCTGGCCCCACTGCGTGGGCTTCCAGGCACCTCTGTAAGAACTTTATCTTTTCTTGTAGCAGGGAGTCCATCTCCCTGTCAGGAAGGGAGAGAAACACACTCTTCATGGGGAGAAATCTTCTCCCAGGGAGCAAAGTTTCCTTGAGTGAACGCTAACTTTTCCCTCCTAGAACAACTCTTCTGAAGGTTTTTCTACACTTGCAAGTATCATTTGCAGTATAAACTGAGTCATAAACACCTATACATTTGAAAATGGAAAGTCAGCTCCTACATAACTTTTGTGTTTCAGAAGTTTACCTATATAAATAAGTAGTTGCTTTCATTTGTTCAGCTTCAGGTCTCCATTTTCTTTGTTGCTTCATCTTAATTCTGCATATTCTTAAGAATGCACATCAGTGTTATTTGTAGTCAGCCTAGATCTTACCAGCTGTTTTGGTTCCCAGAGCTTTCTGTAAAAGGAAACATCAGGAATATTTTATAGTTTACATTTTCTGTTGCCACTAGTCTGAATAATATCTGAGAGACACATGCTTTGAAATTTGTCAGAAAAGGGATTCATCTTTTATTTCAACTGATTTCTGATGTAATAGCCCACAGAAGTAACCACAATGTCAGAGGTTAGGGAAACAATTCTGATTTAAAAAAAAAAATCAGGAGTAAGTCAGACATTGAGAAATATAGAGGTTTTTTCCAGCTTCTCTCTCATAATTTAGTTTCTTTCTGGTTCTGTCATACTCAAGTCTTTGAGTTTTTTCTCTGAATTGTTACATATAGTATCCTGAGTTGCTTCTTCCTTAAAGGAAGAAAGTCATCCAGAAAGAACCATAGTTCATTAAGAAAATTAATGATCTTACGTATTCTAATCACTCAGGATGTTATAATCTGTGGAGTGATGAGTTTCACTGACTAGTTATTTGCTGAAATCTGAATAAAATCACTGCATTTGTATTTACAGAATGCCAAACCACAACTTTATGCTTAACTGCTTCTCCCCTTTCCCTGAATGGATGTCATAGACACAGAGACAAGGGAGGACAAAAATGACCAACCGAGTGTGCTTTCTCCAAAAATGAAACAGTTTTTAAATCATTATAATAAACAAAAAAGAAATCAAGGAAAGTGCAAAGGATGGTTTAAGATGTGTTAACCACAATGCACTCTGCATATAGAGATTCTATATGGAATTCAAGGTTATCAGGGTAAGTCCCACCTAAAAGTTCCCCGTTGCCTTCCCTGATTGATGTCCAAATGAAATTCTGACTGGCCACTTCTTTAGGTGTGAATTTTCAGCTATGCTTTTGAATCTTCTTTTATATTCCTTCCATACTGTTTTGCAATGAGTAAAATATCATTTTAACCCTAGTTTCCCCAAAATAATCATTCTTGACAAGAACCTATACTAGGTAGTCTAGGCATTAAAAAGAGCATGGCATATGTGCAAATATGCCTTCCTACTGCTAATTTCAGTGTCTCTGGCAGTTTAACTTCTATGGTTTATTTCAATGCCTATTGCAACCTAAAAACACATGGAAAACTTCAAACACGTTATTTCAGAGAAGAACATTGCTGCACACTTGAAAATTATATCAGGCAGCAATAGTAACTTCAAGTACACTTTCTTTTCCAGGAAAGGACATCAAGGAGAAAGGGCCCCATTCTCTTGTGTCATTTCCTTCAATAAAAAAGAAAGGGCCGACCCTATAGATTTGAATTATTTTAGTCAAAACTAAAAAAAGTATATTAATCAGCTCTGAATCCTGATAGAGCCCTTTTGCTATGTGATTGATTTTTAATTAAACCCTGAATAGGGGAAAAGAGATTGAAAACTTAAATAGAGAATACAGAAATACAAGTTAAAATGCAACAGATCAGGTTAAAAATCAGGTACAGGCAGATACAGAAAGAAATACATATAAAGCTTATGTCTCTTTTACTACACATATATTCCCTCTTTTACATGACTAGAGAGAGAAAAAATGTAAATAGTCGTCCAGTCCCCTATAAGAGTCTCTTCTAAGAGGTGAAGTGACAGGAAAAGGAGGCTGGGATTTGAGGACCTAATGATAATTTTGTCATGGTCCCTTCCAGTTCTGATGACTACATGATTAATGTCAGCATGACTCTCATTCTTAAATAGATTGTTACAATACATGCATCACTTTTGTTTGCATATGCATTCCTCCCCTGAAAAAAACACCAACCAACCAAAAAACTGACCTAACCAAAACCCCAATATGCAGTATAATTACATGACCACTTTTCTGCAGGAAGAAGGCAAAGCTCAAAGTAAAACCAACTCCACCAAGCTTGGAGAAGTTTAGAAATATAAAAGAACCAGAGTGACATGGCACAATCCCATCATACTGAAATATTATATCTTGGCCACTACATAAAATTTAAATTAAATGAAATGGAGGTCCTGTAGATATGCTCAGAACACTAAGACTATTTCCGGGTCAGCATATCTGCCACAAAATCTAATTTATTTTGGCATATGATAGTGAAATAGGGGGAAAGGGAATATATGATATAGCTGCCCTGTGGTATAAGTTTGTTGGTTTTAAATACCCAGATTTCGTCTCCTCACCCCAAAGCACAACCCCATGTTGTCAAAGAAAAGAACATTTCTTATTATTATTCTGAATTCAACCTGGTATGTTCAAGGAGAAATACATTTTGTGTAATTCCTTTTCTTTATTGCTACTCACCAGAAAGTTCTACATCCATTTGAGACAGAGGGAAGAATATAGACTCTATGTGTGAATGATGACTCAGATGAGCAAAACCAGCACTTTTAGAAAACTTCTTCCTCCCACTCATGTAGAAATTAATAATACTAGAATTAGAAGAGAGTTGACTGAATGTTATTCCTTCTGGGGAATGGTAGTTTTTGAATTATTCGTTTCAACTTGCAAGAGAGGATAGAAATTTCACATTGAAAAACACAAGAGCATTGAAGAAAAAAAATCTTTTCCTCACAAGGCTATCTTGATTAATTAATTTCTTTCTGTTAAGAATTTAAATTATAGCATTTTCACTTTTCCCATCAGATTCTGTCACAAGGGAAGAAATATTACTTAGAATTTATTCTGTAGTATACAAGAATAATGAAACTTTGTGACAGGATATATGAGACAGGCATGTGACTAAAGCTGGAGCTCCTGAATACACTTCCATTATTATTAGTTATGAGTTATAAATAAAAGCTTCTGACATGTTTCATAGACAAGAAATTCTGGGGGTGAAAGCTTAGCTATGACAGTATGAACATTTGGTAATTCCTGAAATGTTGCTTTAAATTTAGAAATCAAGTTTTCTCACTCAAGTACAAGTGAAGTCACATAGAATTTGCAGGACATGATAGGACACAAGCAGGATGAAAGGGACAGCATTTCCACTGAGATACTTCCAGAGGGACTCTACTGAGGAGGCATACAGACACCTGATGGATTAACTCATGCAAATTCCATGAAATCTGCTGTATAAACCATTTTCAGCAACATTACCTGGAGAGGTCTATAATGCTTATTTAGGGTCGAGACTGAATCCAGGGCCACTATGGCTAAATGCCATTCCTGGATCATGACTGAAGCATTGTTAGAGGTCGTATATGAAATGAGACCAGGCAGCACCAATCCTGTAGTGAGCACTGGAGAAGGCTGCCCAGGCTCTAAGAGGTGTGGGCAAAGCCCAGATACTGTGCTCCAAGATCAACAGGCTGGGGCTGACACTAATGAGGTGGCACTTGTGTACTGAGAAGGATTCTTGATATTTACAAAACTTTCCCAGTGGCACCAGTATCTGAACAACTTCCAACACTGCTACTGTTGCCTTCTGTAAACGTTGAAATTGTTCTGCTTGTTTAAAAAAGAAATGGTGTCTGGAACTGAAAGTGAGGGTGAACTTTCAGTATCAGCTCTGTTTTCTGGCTAGGAACCATTTGTATTCTCACTGGGAACAGTTTTGTGGGAGAAAAAAAAGATGAAAAAGCTAAATAGACAAAGCATAAGGCATATCTAGGGCCCTGTTCCACTGGATGTGTTTTATGGGCAACACTTTATGGCAGTAGCTCAATTTTCTTTACATCTTTAATTCTCATAAGAAGAACCATGCTAACAACTTGGTAACGTGCAATTTTACAGGCAGGGAAGATAGGCAGAGAGCATAAAATGCTAAATCAGTCTGAAAAAAAAATATTTATCTTTCCTCAAAGGCAAAAATCAAAAAAGCTTATTATTTGGTACTGGTTTTTCTTTTTCTGCTTTGTCTGTAACTTTTCATCAATGCCAAGTGGCAAACAGGATTTAAAAGAACTGACTCAGGTTGTTTGCACAGGTGCAAATTCTTTGCTAGCTCTTAACTTTTCAAAGTTTCAAAAATGCAAGAGCTCAGTGCAAATAGAAGTACAGGAAAAAATTCTGTTTCTCGAGTGTTCCAAAGGAGTTACAAGGAAAATAAGAACTTGTGGAGTAACTTTTTTTTCATATGTATAAAATCAAATTGAAACCTGGGCAACAATTCACTTTGGAATTTCTATGATCTCAGCCTGTACTTCTGTTTCTTTTTCCATTCTTTGTTTTCGATTAATCCAACTTAGTACTCTCTGGGATAGAAAATTATGAGGCATAATAGAATAAAGCTATTATGTCAGTTTGGACCTGTGGGTACTACAGAAATAATAATGAAAATTAACAGGACTTTGGTTTTGCCTTTAATGTCCAAACACCATGAAGCATGGCGTGGCAATGATTTCCCTTTCCTCTGTGGAATAAGTATTACTGATTTCATTTTGTATTTTTACGAAGGAATCAGAATCCTATTGTGATACTTTACAAATAAATGATGTAAAATTACATCAACAAAAAGTAGCCTCTGCTGAAGACATACATGTTATCTGGTTTATATTTATTACTGAAGAGTCCCCATATGTAGTTCCTACCAAGTGGAATTTTAATATTTTAATTACGCTTCTTAGTATTGAAATCAGTCAGAGATTAAAATAGCAATTTTTTTTCAGAGTTTTTTTCTTGATTTTACATGGGTATTTGTTGCATTTGAAGAAATAGAAGGAAAGCACTTGGAATATTCTATTAATGGGGACAGAGCTCTTGCAGTGCTTTGGGGAGAGACAGTTGGTGAACACCAGACCCTGCAAATCCAGGTTCCCATCAGCTTTCTAAATCGTCTGCCAACAAGCTGGACAAGGTAGCTGTCAAGAATACAAGTTTTAAAACCTGCATGGCAGTGAAGTTCGTACTGGAGCCTGCCTAGGCTCTCTCATACTGTCTTTGAAATTAAACCGTGTCTGTGAAAAGTTCTAAATTGGCCAAATCATTGAATTCCAGTGAAACATTACTTGGTAAGAATTTTTCCAACCTGCTCTAATTAAAACAAAAATAAATCACCACAGCCACTGCTCTGCTTGTTCAAATTCCCAACTGTAGTTGTCTTCAGTGTTCCAAGCTAAAATGATATGTGGATGTGTATGGAGACCCACAACATACTCCTGAATCCAGGAAGTCACTCTTTCCAGCTGGGGGGAAAAAAAAAATAAGCACCAATGTGTATGGCCAGACTCTTTATAGTTCTATCACCTCATGATTTTTTACTGAGGAGGGTATTTTTTCAGTAAAAGAAGTATTTCTCTCTACACAGCTTTTTTTTTTTCTAAGAGATATTGTGTCCTGATGGAGAGTTTTAAAAAGCCATGCAAGCTATAGTGTTCAGTCTGTTTAAAAAAATTGCTGCTAAATATGCCTTTAACTTAATATTCCCTGGAAGATTACCTGCCTTATAAATGACATTTTGACAGATTACTGTAGCTATGAGGGGTTATGTGTATGCACTGAATTGGAAAGTATGCCTGTTAAGTCTCAAAGTAAATTGAAATGAGTAATTTATTTTGCTGATATTTAATATGTCATGTCATTTCTGAAATACAGAGATCTTCATCTGGGAATATAAAAGATGTTATAGAACCAGCAGTACTTAGAGCCTCTTCCTTTGGACTGGGATATCAAAGGAAAGTCCCAAAATACAGAGATAGATTTTAAAAGGTGCACACTGAGTTCTTTAGAAAATCTGCTTGTCCATGTCAAAAGACTGATGGGTGGTAGACAGTTTGCAAATCAGTATCATTAGATGCATAATTGTAAGTGAAGGTTTTTGAAAAGAGTTTGTTCACTATAACACTAAGAGTACGATGACAAGATCCAAACCAGAATTGTCATCTCAATTAACTTGACTGTACTTCCTAGACCGGAACTGATCTATTTCTTTATGTATTTTCTTTCTTGGGTCTTGCATTGTAGCTCTGGCCAGATGAAGGAGCCCCATGGAAAGGACAGTCTATGTGCAGTGTGTCTTTCTGCACGGAGAGCAGGGCCTGTATTAACACCTGTGGCTTCAGCTATTCCCCATCTGCTCATCCTGAGAGTCCTTGTACTTGTGTAAGAGTCTTTCAAAGGTGTCTCATGTGGGAGTCTGGTGTTTGCAGGTACAACACCACAAATTGTCTGGCATAGCCCTGGAGAGCCTGCACCTGCTCCAGATATGGACTAATTAGATAGGAAGAAGCTCAGTAAAAGGACTATGGTCACTGCTGTGACATCGGTTTCCACAAGGGGTGACTTGCAGTCTTTCAGGCTACGGGAAGAGGAACCCCTTGAGTAGGCTCAGGGGCACTGTTTTCTGCTCAGGAACTCTGTATAAGAGTCAGATGTAGGGGTTTTACAAGCCTTTGTTATGCATGCTTTGGTGGATTGCTATTTAGAGGAAAACTGAACTTGTTTTTTTTTTCATTTATTTTATTTTGGCTTCTCTGTGCTTGACTTCTTCACATGTGGCCCAGTCAAGAAGTTCTTTTGAGAGCCCCTTGCCTTGTAAAATGTCCTGGATATTATCTTGTGCCTGACATAATAACAGCCAGCTGACTGACAGCAACTAGGAGTTCCAGATCATGCATCTGTCTGCTTAGCAATGGCTAAGGAGTGCACAGCTGGTGTGCATGGGATGGACTGGCCTGTGTCCTAGTTATTCTGTGAGAGAAAGAACCAGCCATTGGGATTTGCCCAAGCCTCACTTTATCCGTGATGAGCTGTAATACTAACCACTTCTGAGTGAGTCACTACAAAAAACAGCTGGGAAATACGCATTTCGGAGGTGAAACTGGATGGACTGGATGCTCTGTGGTATTCTGGGGAGTAATTTGCAAATGATTCTCTATGGAACTGCATGGATGTGTTTTGCAAATATTAATGGTCATCATAAGGCAGTTAAAAGTTTCTTATTCATTCCTGAACATGATGGGCCACCCGTTCAGTATATGTCTGAACAAAAACAACACTAGAGCATTAGTGAGTGTCACAACTCTGAGTATCTTCCTGACTGTGTTAAAGTATTCATCTAGTGTTTATGGCTAACGTGGGAGCTGTGAAAACATCTGAGGGATATCTTACCAACAAAGTACTCACAACAGGAAAGCTCAGTCCTATGATTAGGTGGCCCTGCCAAAAACAATGATGGAGGATAGATAACACTGCTGACGCCCAACTGAGTCTTACCTGACAGACCCTTGGAGACTCAAAATATCTCAGATCAAGATTCTGTCATGATAACAGTCTGAATAAAGTAAGAAACTTCCAAAAAGTCTCCAAATCATACAGGGTGGTTGGTTTGTGTGAGCTACAGACAGATGATGATACAAATAGCCACTGAATAAATGTGACTATTTAGCACACTGTTTTTTCCTGGTGAGCAATATTTTTGAAGGCTCAGAATACACGTATCCCGAATAACAAGAGTTCATAGCACTGTGGAAGATCTGATGGAGATGACGTATTTCCAACACAATCTGGTTTTGTGCAAAGCTCGGATCCAGTGGAACCCATCTGGATTTTATTCATAAATAGCAACAGTCATGTGAGCCGACTGTATTTCATGCCATACTTCGTATTACAGGAATAATACTTTGCTATTTGCTTTATACTGGGGGCACTTAGGTCCTGCCTGCCTGGTAAACTGCATTTGGTTAGGATCATTATCATCTATAATGTCTTCATTCAATGTCAGTTTTGCATGCCTTTACTAGCATTTGATACCCAGACTTGGAGGCATGTAGGAATGTGTCCTGGTTTCAAAATGCTTTCCTAGAAAAGAACACTAGAGCACAGATTTCATTTCTTTAAGTAACTGATACATGACAATGTTGAGTAAACAAACTAGTGAGCCAGCATGAAAAGGAAGTCGCAATTCTGAAGTGCCATCTGAAGTTTTGTTAAGCCCATTGTTTCAATGAGGCATTAGAAAGAAAATATTTTGTTTTCTTGGTTTATTTTGGCTTTTCCTTTTATGGATCTCTTACACGGCTCTACAGAGGAGTGCATAGGATGGGCAGTGGGCCAGGTTTGAAGCTTGTACCATCCTTCAGTCTCAGAGAGTTCATTTAGAAAAGGTATAAAGGCATCTTCTGCTGAATACCTGGCAAATGACAGGGAAAGGAGGGAGGACAAGAAGTGAGACCTGTGCGTAAGCAGAGAATTAATCTATAGCCAGATTCTCACATGAAATATTTTAGGACGAGCCATGAACTGTGGTACTTCTGATGTCATGAGTCTGTAGTATAGCTGGGAAACGGCAGCTTTTTCCTTCTCCTGGAAAGGGAAGTTGAGTCCATGACACTTTGTGAGACCTGTTGATGAAGTTTCCTATTTTACTGAGTGTCTTCTACAAGGGGCTTTCAAATTTCTTACTTGATTTTATAGTTTCTAACAATATCTTGTATATATTTATAATATTAAAATAGCTGCTGTGTATCAGGATAGACTCAAGGGAGACTCTTGCTATGGTAGTCACTGCCAGTGTAAATAGGAGATAACATTTGAATTCCCTGTTGTGAAACTGCCCTTATGATCTGCCATGTGGCTTAGACCCACTCTTTGACATGACCTTTTTTTTTACTTCTGGTTCAAATACATGTGAAATATAACAGACATCTGAAGCACTGAAAGAGATTCTTATTATTCTATGAATGGCTCACTTAATGTAAATGTCCATAAGCAGATTTATTTTGTTGATTTTGTGGATTAAACCTCAGTCTCAATCTGGCATCCATTTGGCCTTCGAGGAGGCATCCATGGCAATCTACTGAAGGCGCAGAGTAGAAATGAAAAGGCAGTTTTTGTAGTCATTTCAACCTTACAAGAAGGTTGAAACACTTAAAACTAGCCACATGTGGTAGTTGTGCACAGAAATTGAGACTCTGTGTACTTGGGAGTGTAGAAATTAGTATAAAGAGAAACTGAGCCTAAAAGATGACAACTAAGAACATAATTATGAAATAGAAGCTCTAGGAAAACACTTTTGCTAGAATAGCTGTAATTCAATCAATTGAATATTGTGAGAAAAGCCCACATATAAACAAGAAGTGTCTTTTTATTGTTCCTAAGTCACACATAAAGCTGAGGAGTAAAGAATTTGAATTAGTGGCCCCAGATCACACCAAATGGATTGGAGTGTTATTTTTTTCCAAAAGCCAATCAAGGGCCTTAGAAACAAGAAGACTGTCTTTCCACTCAAATAGAACTTAATAGAAATGTCATAATAGCCAACATTGCCAACTCTTAAAAGACTTACATATATACTATTTTGAGTTTCAATAAATCTCCATTGGTCTTTAAGATTTGCAACTACTGTGCCAAAAGTCCCCAGCTTGTGCAAAAGTTTTCTTCACTGAAACATCAGTGTGGCTTTTCTAAGCCCTAGACTCAGTCTGAATTTCTTTGGAACTTTAGACAAGTTCTTCATCTTTCAACCCTGATACTACTTCTCATTACCAGTGCCAGTGCCAGTCACTGTTACTTTGTACTGCACAGTGAAGTGCAGTAATATCTTCATTATTGTCAAGAAAATAACTCCTTATTTCCTATTTTCTGTCATACAAATGGACAAACACGACTGTAATGTATAACTGAAAATGTTCTTGGATGTACAGCTCTGGTAGTATTTTTTTCCACAGACATTAAAATCCCAGTGCAGCACTTATGATGTCTCCTGTATGGCCAAGCTCAGAGTCATCATTGCTCCAGAATCACTGCTGACAGGCAAATAAATTATTGCAGTCAGCCTCAAAAGTATATCTTTCCAGCTTTCTTGCTGCTGGTTTTATTTTGTTAGCAATCCAGTTCTAAATTGCAGTTTTATCTTTCATTTCTTCATGTGTTCAAACTGGACTAAAGCTGTAACTTCTTGCCTGACTGGCTCCAGTAAAGGAACATGCTCTACAGTAAAATTCATCTCTTAACAGATAAAACAATGGATTCTGAACTGAATGTAACTGTTCAGGAGCGAGACCTTGATGCTGTGATAAACACCAAAACATCCACTCAAAGCTCAGTAGCAGTTTAACAAAAAAAAAAAAATCTTAGGCTTCTTTATAGATGGGGGGAAGAGTGGAAGGAGCACTACACAGAGTTCATGCACAACCTGAATGATGTGTGCAGTTCTAGTCTCCCTGTCTGAAGAAGTTTATGTTAGAACTCGAGAAGGCACAGAGGAGAGAAGTGGGTATGACCAGAGGTGTGGAGTAGCTTCCATAGGAAGAGTGACTGAGAAGGGTAGGGCTCCTCCAGCCTCAGGAATGATACAGAAGAGGTCTGCAAAACCATGAACAGCATGAGATTCGATAGTGATCAAAACTGATCACTGTTTTCTTCGTTATGAAAACTGGGAGCCAAAAAATTAAGCTGGTAGGAGCCTATTTCAAATAAAAAGTAGGTAATTCACCTGAAGGAGAGAGCTACTCATAAATGAGTGGTTGTCCTATGGAACACCATAGGGCACTGCAAACATAAGAAATGCATGCAGGTTCAAGGGAAGACTGGGCAATTATTTGAAACAGAGGGTTTACAGAGTTCCTGAATAGATTAAATCCTACCAAGTTCAGAAAATCTGCCAAACTGAAAGCAACTGCTGTGTGGAAGACAAAGAGGAGAGGAAATGGCCTTTATACTTAGTGTACTGTGCTTTATTATGAATCCAGTTATGACCACAGAATATGTAATTAGATACTTTTGTATTCTAACAAGACCAATTGGAAGACTGGGCAATTATCAACCATTTGAAGTTCAACAAGGAAAAATGCTAGATTCTGCATCTGGGATGGGGCAACTCTGGATGTACAGACAGACTAGGGAATGGGATGCTGGAAAGCAGTGCCATGGAAAGGGACCTGGGGATGCTGGTCTGCGGCAAGTTGAATATGAGTCAGCAGTGCCCTGGCAGCCAGGAGGGCCAACCGTGTCCTGGGGGCATCAGGCAAAACATCACCAGCCGGTCGAGGGAGGGGATTGTCCTGCTCTGCTCTGCACTGAGGCAACCTCACCTTGAATATTTTGTGCAGTTTTGGGCACTGCAACATAGGAAAGATATTAAGCTCTTAGAGAGGGTCCAAAGGAGAGCAAAGGAGGTGGTGAAGAGCCTTGAAGAGAAGCCGTAATCTTGATCTAAACAATAGCGGTATCTGCAGTGTGTGTGAGATTATCAGAGCTATATATCCCAGTCATTGTAAGCTTTCCAGAGTCTGAAAAATCAGTTAGGAACGTAAATTTTTATGTCTGTATCTTCGCAAATGTATAGTAAAATGACAGAATTGAGCTGGTGCTCATATAGAGCTGTGAGGAGGAGTGGATTCTTCAGTGCATTTCGTAGCCTTAGAATCATAACAATTTGAAGTCCTGATATTTTTATTTCACTTGCTTTGCACACATTCTGAAAGGTTCTATGAATGTTTGAAGCATCCTTTTGTCTAAGAAAATATGAAAAGTCAAGGATTATTAGAAAACTTTTTTCTCATCTAGTTGCAAACTGAATGTTCTTCCTGGCAATGAAATCAACATCTAAAATTATCATTTGGAGAGAGGAAGAAATGGATTCCATATGGGGATAATTACGTGGTCTTCTCTTGAAGTAATACAGAAATGACTACCCTGGTGAAAGAGACAGAAATAACTTGTTTATCTAGGATTTATCTGGGCATTATTTGGGCATCACAACACTAACACAGGTCAGAAGGAACCTGACACAGATATTTTCTCTGTTGATTATTGGTTATGAACATGAACAATAACTTTCAGCTAAGACAAGCTTACCATAAATCCTACTAACTTTTGAGGCGTCACCTCTTATGGTGAAAATATTGTTCTGTCTCTGCACTCATCCCGGTCCTTGGTTTCTTTAGTAAAATATCCAGTAAATGTGCCAATTGTGGCAGAGGTTTCAGTGGTGTGGATTCCTGTCCATGAGATCACCAGCTACTGAGCAACCATGAGTTGGTAATCACCACTTGGTAAGTGACCTACACTGGGTTTGAACTGGTGACCTCAATGTGGAAGACTTTGAATGCCACTTCTGATGTCTAGAGAATTTAACTTCTGGATTTTGTTCTAAAATAAGCTCTGTTCAACCTCAGACTTCTCCCTCAGGCAGTGTTGTGACAATAATCTTTTCCTTATTACCTTGAACTGCTTTGTGCCTTCTACAGTGCTAAGTTGGTCTTCATTCAGAAATCGTCTTAATAGATATTTAACTAATAGCATATTAGAAAAGTTTATTTTTCAGCTATGGGAAACATTTTCATGTTTGTGGAAAGAACAAGAAAGAATTTTAACAGCTATATTCAGTACCCTTGAGAAAACATGACGCTCTGTAGCATGAGAATGCCCCTGAGTTCCTTTCTCCAGCAAAATCCCAAGTCAACAAGACTTGTGCCTGAGGAACTACCACAGGACTAGCCCAAATATTTTATTTTTCTGGTTACAGAAGTGCATAAAAAAGATAAAGAAACAGAAATTACTCCAAATTTCAGAAAATTTAACTGGAGTTTGTTTATGTAGCATTTTTTAAAAAATAGCCATTCTGTAAGATTAGGTTGTGTAGTCCTAATTGAGCCCAAATATGTATCAGATATATAGACTTAAAGCACACAATGGTCCTGTTGTTTGGAAGCACATTTTAAAAGATTGTGTTGGCTTTTAGTATTTTTTTCAAATAGTATTTCTGTATTGATTACCATTAGCAACTCTTTGAATGAAAGTTTATAATTTCATCATCAAAGTCAAAAATGAAGGTGAAAACTGAATTATTACTGTGTTCAGTATTCATGAATTTTCTTAAACTGACACTATTGATCAAGACATGAGTTTTTATACTTATTTGTCCCTCTTTTCAGGGCAGAATATTTAACCATATACCTTAACAAATCTTGGACTTTGTAAAACTCTTTTTGGAAAAGAGAAAATATGGGTATGACTTAGGTGCAAAGTTTAAATTAATGTTAGCAAAATATTAATAATTAGATTCTATGAATCTCAGTTGATAGGTATTCTTGAGAGTTTTTCAATTCTATACATTACTGATTCATGGCTTGGGGAGGTAATATTTTACAGTCAGTTCCTCCTTTATTGGCATAGGGATTATATGTTCAGGCAAAAAGTTTTAAAATGTAAGTGAACAACCTTTTCCTGAAACACAGAACTTGATTAGACTGAATGCAATAAATCAGTGGTTCTTTAAGTAGTGATGCAAAATAACTCTATAAAATAATTGAGTAAAACAACCCCCCTAAATAAAAGCAGTGAGTTCTTTTCTTCACAGATGTCTGATAATTTGTTAAATACATTAAGGATCTAGACATACACCCTTTATCCTGTATGAATTATAACATGTGATACTGTGACTTCCAAAATATTCCAATACTGCCATATTTTGTTACTAAAATTTCTCCATCTCTTTCATCAAAATGGCCAGCCTTCAACATCTGGTCAAATACTTAAAATATTTGCATAGCATCGCCAGGAAAATACATTTTTAATTACAGATCCATGAAGCCCTTGTGGTTAAGAAGGAAAAAGAATCAAAAGTTTGTGATGAAGTCAGGCTGGCTGACTGATGAAGTGAAGTCAGAGAGGAAATTAACAATCATACATATCAAGTTGTATATTTGTATTTTTTTATATACTATACAAAACTAAGATCAGTTTTATAAGACTGTTACCCCTGACTTGCAAGACTGAGAAAATCTGGCAATGGCATGGACATATGCTGAGTTTTGTTTTCCAATGTAAAGTCTAGGCATTCTTCCTACAATCCAAAATATCTATCTTATGAGGTCTGTGTTATGCATTCAAAAACATTTTCTATCCTACATCTGCTCTATGGCTTTAATCCAATTGTGTTAGACTCCTCACAGGAAGCAGATTGCAATTCTTATTTCAAGACATTTTCAGCTAAAAAGGACTGTCCTATGTCACTTTTTTTTCCTGGTAAAATGTTGCATTTTTAACAGGAAGTTTAGGTTTTCTTAGTTAATTACTTGAACAGATAATGGCCCTTCTCTCCAGAAAGAGTTTCTGTTTTTCTCTGGAAAAGAGAACTTTTATGACAAATTCAAAAACTATGGAACTTTTATGATAAATTTTTAAAAAATATGTTTGACCTTTCTTCCAAGTCTCTCATTAAAATGCCCACTGTTTTATGACCTGCTTCAATGTGGTAATTTCTGTTTAATTTAGCTTGGAGCCAGTTACTTTTTGAACCAATAGACAAACTGCATGTGTCACTGGACAAAAGAAACATCGCTTTCATTCATGAGATTGTAGGGTTTGCTTCTCATGGCTGAAAATTCTGAGAAAGCATTTTATTTTTGCTTATGGTTTGCTTGCTATTATCCTCCCAATTTTTGATTATAAGTTTTGATGAGTCTGTGTAGGAAAGAGCCTTGAAAATTTGTTTTCTTAGGGATGAAATGTTTAGTGTCCCATTTCTAGATAGAAATATTATTCATCCAGTGCTAAATTTTGTAATTTTTCTTTCAGCCATATGACACCCATCTGATAGTGGTTTAAGGGGTTCACTAAAGAGCAAAGCTGGCACAGTGTCTTTTCAGCTGATAGCTCAGGTGAGCAGAAGGAATTAGCTGAAACAGCAGCTGCTGTCAATAGCACAGAAGGCAACAACACAACGGGGAATGAACAGAAGGGAATAAACACTGAGAATTGGTCCATCTTGTCACCCACTGGAGTGACAGTGTGGCAGCCATGGGTAATATAAACTGAAGTGTTAGAGACTCTTTAACACAAGGGGAATGAATCCACACAAAATATTTGGGTCGAATTCATATGCAGGGTGGCAAGCAGCTTGTGCCACTGTGCAGCAGAGAGCCCTCCCCTCTAGGGAGAGCATCCTCACTACAGGCAGACCCAAGGGCATCCTCTCAACACAAGCTGGACCAGGCTCACTTTGGCCTGAAGGCTCAGCCAAAATTGAGAGCCTGGTTTTTGAGCTCATCTTTGCTTTCCCCACGAGGTTGAGCAAGTTACTGGTCTGCTTGGTGATCTTGGAAAACTTTTTTTTTTGCCTTCTACGAGTCTATTTTCCATTGGGAATGTCTAAAAAATTAGGGATACCCTGTCGAAAATGTAGTACATATAAATTAGGTTTGGTGCCACTCTAAGCAGCTCTACAGGGTTTCTGCATCCCCCATTGTGTCTCAGAGAAAACAAGACTTCTGCTGTGAGTCAGTAACATGTACAAAGCTGACATATTTCTCATTTCAGTTCTGTAAGGACAGGAGTAGTCCATGGGATGATTGTGTATATGAAATTATTTCAAGACTAGCTCTAAATGAATGAAGTGCTTTGGGATTCTTTTGAATGAAAATCATTTCAACTTGTAAATGCAGCACAGTGATGTGCAGGTTGTTGTGTGTAGTGGCAAGCCAAGGAGTTGTCACCTGAAAGCAGCGATAGCAGAGGGTTGTACCTGGAAACCTTTCTCCTACAGATTTTGCTCATCTCCAGATTTTCCCAGTTCTTCACAATCAAGGAAAACATTTCCATTTACGTGAGTGAGGTTAGATAGAACGTGTTTGGCTGTGTCACAAATATATAAATTATGAAATTTTCAAAAATGAAAATATCACAATATCACAAGTCTAAAGTTGACTCTGCTAGTGTTTATGTATGGTATTTCATATAATCCAAACACATCTGTTATATTATAATGTTCTCAGTTACATTTATGGTTAAGCAAATCAGAAAGGAATTATCTTAATGCTTTAAAGAAAAATGCTGTCAACTAATTCATCATGCTCCACCAAAAACCAGTTGATAAGAAAAACATTTAGAGAGTTAGCTTTATATTTTTAATATTAAAAATTGTATGCTAAAAACAAGTGCCATATTATCATTTTCATTATAAAACTCTCAAAATGTAATTTCTTTTTGAGGACAATATGCTGCATTAGTTTCTCCAAACTGGAAAATAGATCCAGATAAAACCCAGTTCTCAAAAGGTGGAGAAAAGCTGAAGTCAGAGTTTATGTCTCATTTACATTACAAGTTTACTTTACATTACATTACTAAGTCAGAAAATGTACTGTGTAGTGGGTCATTCTACTGAGAACTTAAGTCTTCAGTAGCTGCTGTCTGTGTCATGGAAATGATGGTGTAAGACTTGAACAACTTGATTTCTGCTGTAAGTGTTTGAAATATTTATAAAGTGATGGTGCACTAACTGGGCTGTTCTAGATATAGGCTATGTAATTCTTCTAACTGTTGCAGCGCTATATTTTGTCCTGAATTTTGTATGGGATCTTTTACTTTACTTGGTGATGAGAATGACTCTTTTAGTGACATTGTCACAGAATTTGCTGTGATATCCTTATCAGGTTCAGTTTTTCCAACAGGGCATTGCTGCTGCACTAGGGAGGGAAGGGACTCCTTCTTTTGTGTTCAGCTGGATAGCATAAGAACTTATTTTCCTCTATGACCTGAAGACTTTTTCTCATTATATAATCACAAGGTACTACAGTAATTAGTATCTGCTGACAATTGTGTACAACATAATTTTATAGTTCACTTTTATAAAGAGACTCTTTTACAGAGCTTTAAACAAATTAATCATACAAATTAGCTCTATGTTACCTGACTTCTTGGTTACTTTTGTTTATATGTATATATATACATGTCTTTTTTTTTAGAGTTTAATATCAAATGTGAGATGGAATAACACAGACTTTTAGAATATCTAGCTATTTAGAATATCTAATTACTTTTTCAAAAAATGTGAGGAAAGGATGTGTTGAAAAGAAAATATTTGAAGTAGTAGAGATTTATTCTGTGGGTACTGGTGGTCTCCAAGTGTCTTTGGCAAGACGTTAATTCTATTTTAAGGACTCTTGCTAAGGCAGAAAAGCTCAAAAGATCAGAAGCTTAACAGTGGTATATCATAACAATCTGCATCCTTATTGATCCAGGCACCCTCTGAATACAGGCTACTGGGAAACACCCTCACCTAAGATCAACTTTTCACATATTTGATTTTCCCTGGCTATTTTCCCTAAACTTCAATAGTACATGAGAGTTAATTTCAAACTAACCTTAGTTTGCTTGCAGTGATTGGAGTTTTTGGTTTTAGGGGGTGGGGGGTTTTGTGTTTGTTGTTTATTTGTTTGTTTGTTTTTTTAACAAAGACTGCTAAATCATTTCTTTTGTGAAAAATCCATACAGCTGTAGAGAAGAACCATGTTTAGGATTTTTGTAGCCTGAATGTACCTTTGTTATGCACAAGGCAAAAAAATGTCATCAGAGTCTGACAGTGTCCCTGGAAAAGCTCCATGATTTGAAGTCTGATGCTTTGTCATCTCCCTGCCCCACCGACCTCTTCGGGTCACACATGGAGTCATTACCATATCCAACAGTGTCTGGCTTAGCAGTCAGGTAGTGTTGGTGCACAGTTTTATGTGGGGCCTCACTGTGCAAAGGAACCTACAGGATGATTTTCACTGCTAAGAGAGCCCTTCTTTCCCTGTCCCTCTTTTCCCCCCTCCCCCCCCCCCCACTAGTAATATCAAGGGCAGCTTAGTCCAAGTTAGGACTTTGATTGGGCTACACAGTCACAGCTACAAGACCCTCTTTCGTTCAGGTATAATTGTGAGAGAAAAGGGCTGGAAGTGGTCCTCACATAATCACTCACTGGGAGACTCAGAAGACAAAGAAGGCAAAGTGGCAAATTTGGCTCCTGTATAATGAGTTACAGGGCAAGCCTCCACAGAGGCCCATTTGAAGATGGCATGACTTAGAGCAACCCTTTTATTGCTGCAAGCTGTGTCCATGGCTGAGATCCAAGCTGAGAGTCAGCAAAAGCAGATGAAAGCAACCAGCACTGTTTCCTCTATGCCCCTTGCACTAATGAACTCTTGTTATCTTTATGAAATTGTTTCTCACCTACAGCTTGCAAATGCAATTCTAATTTGGTCCTTTTAGCTCTTCCATATTCTTTAATATGCTGTTCCTGAGCCAATTCTAAATCACCAGAGCATAAAAAGATTGTTCTCAGCAGCGCTTTTATGCTGTTGATTTTAAATATTTTGAAAACCATTAGATTGTTCCAGGCTTACCAGGACATTTCCATAAAAATAAGCTGCATGCCAAAGAATCTGAGATTCATATATTACAGGATATGGTCTCCTCACACCCTCCGCCTACTCATTTGGAAGTGTCTCATGGTTTTCCTGCATCATTTGACACATCTGTAGTCATTTAATTGTTCTAGCTTTTCAGACTGTATTGTGAAACAATTGCTTACAGGACTCATTAAAAGAAAATATAACAGAAAATTCCCATGCGTTGTACCTCCTCCACAGTAAAATAAGGCTTGGAAACTTGCAGGGCATCCAAAAATTATTATTATTTTTTTAACAGGATATTTTGAACCTTGTGTTAGCATAGGCAGCCAGAGTGTTTGGACAATATTTTTATATGTCTAAACAAGTCATGAGTGGAATGGGAATGTGTTATACATTACATGGGATTTTTTTTCATTATTAGTTGCTTATTTCAGTTTTGGCCCTGTCTCAGGAAGGTACTCAACCACTTTTTTGTGTCAACCCTCAACTAGAAAAGCCTTTTCTTAAGTTCCATTAAAATGAGTTCAAATGAAACATATAATCAGAGGTAAACAATAGCTTGAAAAGTTTTGCTGACTGGATATTCTCTCACACCAGTCTTTGAAAGGTGACCTGGCAAGAGATTGGAGTTACTGGCAAGTTATTGGAGTGCATCTCTTTATCTCAATTAGTATTTTGTCATACAGAACAAAACACACTGCCAAATGCTTGAAATTCCACCCTTCCCTATTTCACTCCTTAGCAGAGAAGAGAACTCCCTGCATCTCCAGCTGAGATACCAAACATCTGGCATATCTCTAAATTTCCATCTGACTCAAGGTCATAGAAAAAGACATTGATAATGATGCTGAACTAGGCTCCTGCAATGTAATGGTTGTATCTAGTTACAAATGTTTAGTATTGGTCACACAAAAAAAAAAACATATAACATATGTATTTAACAGTTTCTGTCGAAACATGCTTTATTGTAGAAACAAAAGTGGCTCATGGGCTGATGGGAGCCTATCTGGACAGTGTCACAAGGAATGTATAAAAATGATCCTTAGGTTTAGAGGGAAGAATCACGTCTGAATCAATCCTTAACTAAGTTATAAACTGAAAAATCTTGATCATGAGAATCTTTTGAATGGAATTTGGTAGTGAGACTGAAAGTGCCAGGCAGACCAGCTGCCTTAATGTGAAAATGGCTTAGAAATAAGAAAATAAAATTAAGTGTCCTTTGCTTTCTACCTCCTTTTACAGGCTTGTTTAAACACACCTATTTTCTACAAGGTGAAATGTTTTATTTTGTCTCAGTTAATGTTTTGGCAACACAAGAAAAGGTTCACCACATCCATAAATGTATTTTACACTGACTTCATAACAAGATATACAACAGCAGAATCTATTGTATGAAACATAAAGCAGGGAGAGATCTGTGGTTTTCTTAGCTTAATAAGTAGGCTCAAATGATGAACAAACTTCTGCAAGAATGGATTTTAACACTTTTAAGACAGATGTAAAATGTATTGTACTGCTTCTCAGAGTACCAGATGAGTGCCTCTTTATTCCAGTCCGTCCATATTTTTATGCCATATTCATCATTGCATTTGACTGCCTGAAGGCTTGAGTCTTCTCCAGTTCAGCTTTCCATGCACTCAGTGATGAGTAGAGATGAGCTTTTGTTAAAGCTCAGGCTCTCAGGCTTCAAGACCACTTCCAGAAGCCTAGAAAACTCTGCCTTGGGAGCCAGGGATCCCAAATGCTGGCCTGGGTGCCCAGGACTCGCAGGAGTCAAAACAGCGGTCAGGTGGGGTATGTCCTGGGTCAGATGCCATGAGATTCCGTAAGACATGAGAGGTGTCTTACTGGTTTTTCCTTCTCTATCCCTAGTAACTTTCTCCTTATTTCTCGCATGATTTCTTCTCATTTGGACTCCAGGACCATATGCTGGATTTGGCAAACACTTCATCAGCTTTAAGTGAAACATGGTACATTCCACAAGTGATAATTTCCAAGGTAGCTTCATTTCATCAGAAGGTCACTGGCTTTCTCTGGAGCCATCCCTGGTCCTAATGAGTGGGAAACAGGATAACCCATAGCAGTTCTGTTGAGACACACCAGTGCCAAAGATGTTCAACAAGTCTGAATTACCTGGGGAAAAAAACAATAAAAATTAGAATTTAGCAAACATGGGAATAAGATCTGTGATTAACATGACCACTTGCAGGTAAGCTGGAACAGTACAGTGACTTTGCAAATCCCCTCCCAAAAGCTAGTGGTGTTTAATAACAGAAAGGTGCAAAGAGGTGCCTCTTTTTTGCACCTACGCTCTATGCCTTATAAACTGTACCTCAGTATTTCACTATTTTCATTGTAAGGCCTAATTCTGAGTTCAGACTACACAGGGGAAAAGTGTGTACAGCACAGATTTTATCATACTTTCCAGCTCAGCTGGCTTTCCAGCAGAGAGGTGATGTAAGCACTCTAAGGAGCAGTTTGGTTATATTCAGAAAACAGATTTTTAATAGTTTTTCTCTCATATTAATTTGGTTTTATCAGTTAGAATAGAGACACTATTAAACATGTTGTTTGTAACTTCAAACAGACCATGAACTTTTATAAAAATATTATGATAGATTTAAGAGTACACATATAGTAGATCTCTAACAACAATAATAATAATCTATAATAATAGATTTAAGAATACATATGTATGTACAGGCATATATGTATATGCCAATATATAGCCAACACAGAAATGCGCGTGTTTGTAATCTAACAAAAAAGTTTGAGAAGAATATGAAAGTTAGTGAAGGGCAACAGATTGTGCATTCATAATTGTTTTGTAGATTGAGAACCATTTTCATATTCTGTTCCAGTAGTAAATGAATAGAGTGTATCTAAAGCACCAAGGGTTAGCAAAATTTGAGGGCTAGACTGAGTCTTTTGCAGAGAGAATCCAGATCTGTGTTATAGTAAGCAATTTTCCTGTGGCCTGACACACAACATATTTCTATGCAGCAAATTTAACAGAGGATATGCAGTTTGCATCGTCTTTTTTTCTTTCCTCTTAGTCATTTTTTCCAGCTAATAGAAAGGGAATGTTTTGGCTTCATCTTTATTCCACCCTCATTCCACCAGGCCCAAACTCTGAGCTGGATAACTCCCAACAGGATCAGGACACATATGGTCACTTAAGTAATGTTTCTGAACCAGTACATGCATTTGCAAAAAAATAATTTTACTCTTTAGTTTCTTTGTGAGATCTAGCAATTGCTCAGCTTACATTTCTTCATGAATAAATAAATATGTATATGTTTTGCATGTATATACATATATATGTCTGTATATGTATAAGTAAACACATTTTCTCTCCCTTGCCAGACCTCCAGAATGTGGTGCTTCCAGCTCTGTGTATGGGAGCTAAGGAGAGATGTTTGCTTTCCTATATGAAGTGACAGGAAGTGGGATGAACCAGTTCACATCTGTTAGCCATTAAACAGTGAAATAATAACAACAACAATAATAAAATATTATTTTAGCCAGGCTCACAAGAACAAAAATCAGACATAGGAAACTGAAGGTGAGTAAAAAGAGGGCCCACATCCAGCTGATTTCTTCAAAGGCAAAATACTATGTACTCTTTCTTGGTTTGCAGTTCTGCAAATACCGCCTTCTTGAGTAACATGCCATTAGAATGAGAGGGTTTGAGGATTTCCTGTAGAAAACTATAGCACCATTCATTCTTGCAGCAGTGTTTGAGAGGAACAAGCATAGGCCTCAGAAATTTCTGGATTTAGAAAAGCAACACTTTTCTTACACTTCTTCCCTGTGACCTCCTACACCTCTGTCTGCTAATTTTTTTCCAGCACACTGCTGAGCAATTGTAAAAGGGATTAATCAGAAATGCATGCCATTTTTTTAATAGGTACTACCTCAGTGATTATCAAGAGTTGAGAGGGGTTATTTAATACCTATTGTGTAATGTATTGCATCACTAGAGAGAACAAGAGGACGGACTAACTCTCACTAATATCTCACCAAGTCAGTGACAGTATAAGAGGCTTCAGATGATGCCTTAGGACATTGCTTTGAGTGATAAAACTTCCTTAAATTTGAAGATTGCTCTTTTGCTGATATATATGATAATTGTTATCAGATAGCAGCTGCCATTGCAGAAAACTCTGGCAAGCTGAGGGAAAATCATGATTAATTGGAGAACTGGTATTCACAAAAAGTGGCTGGCTGCCAATGGGCTGCAGAAGTAAATAGCATCAATTAAGTCAGCATAGCTAATTTTGTCCTGAGCTAGTAATTACACTCTATGCACAATGACCTCTTTATTAAAATAATGGAATATTGTAGAAAATGCAAGTGAACAACTGTTGAGTGTTATTCAAGCTATTTCTTCATGATTTAATAGAAGAAAAAAACATAAGCGCTGACTTTTACCCACTTTGGTCGCTTTGGCAGAGAACTATTTCTCTGTTTTTGTTTCATCGATCTGTGCATGTGTAAATAAAAAGGCAAGTTCTTGGTAGAACATTTTATAAACATCGATGTGCAAATATTTGGTACAAATTTGTACCATAGTTGTAGGCTGCTTGTTTGGTTCAGCTTTCAAAGTCCCAGTGTGTTTCTCAAGAGTGAAGTGAGGGATGATGTGGTGGTGATTCGATGGTGGTGTGCTGTTGGTCATGCCTCACTGAGAGGACAGCTGTGAACCTGGCCTCTCAAGTGTTCGTGTCCCTGTGTTCAGAGGGACAGGACAAAGGATGTCCAGGACAAACTGTTCCAGGCTTGGAGGACCTGTTGATGCAAGCAGACTGGCAGGAAAGTCTTTACCAACCTTTTCTATTTCAGTAGATATCGCAGGGCTGTGACTCAAAGGCCCCATCCGGTGGATTGCGCTCACTCCCATTTGGCAGAGAATGGCAGGGGAGATGGATACATGTAGCCAGAACTGCTGAGCTCAAATGTAATGTGGTGTTGTCTATTCCCTGAGGAATAGGAAAATGACCCCAATGACAGTATCATTGCCTTCTCTAGGTGAGGAGGGAGTCTCTTTATGTTGTGTTGGATAGTAGCTGTGCAGACGTGTACGTTCACTGTTTTAACTGTGTCACAGAAAAAGTCAACACATTATCGGAACCGTAGCCAGACTTCAAAGTTCAGAGGTTTGGTTCAGAGAGAGCTGCAGTTACTGATTCAAAGTTTATAAAAGCTGTCCAGATTTTCTGAGACTGTAAAACTAGGCTGGAGCAGCATTTTTCCTGTAGCTTTCGGCACTTCTGTTTCCCATCCTAGCTGGACAGTGGAATCGAAAAAACACTTCTTCAGAAATTCCAAGAGCTTGGGAACATTTGGTCCCAGTCGGGTTCTGAAAATGAATAAAGATCTGGGAAGCTGTCTGGTGGGGCCATATCTAACCTACCTAGTTGGTCCAGTTGTGTCTGCAGATCCCTTCTGATTGAGCAGTATTTTTGTAGCTGGAGTCTGGTGCGACATTCAGCGACCCTAACAAAATAACTTGTCATCTTTTCCTAGCTGCTTGCAGGTTCTTATGGATATTAAAGCATATTCTGTTTAATCTTTGATAACCAGCACTGTACTCTAGTGAAGAAAGAGCCCAGTGGTTTGACAGCTGCAATATTGCAATGTCAATGGGGAGTCTTACATTTCAGAATAGCAGAAAACATGCTCCTAATGCTGCGGTGTTTCAGATTAAAAAAAATGCTGTTTATAATATCACATGGCCAAGGCTTGGGCTAGTCGAGTCATGGGAAGAAAATGGATTTCAGCTCCCTCTGTTAAGTCTTTCACAACACTACTTTGGGATTATGCTGTAAGGACTAGATAGCCATTCTTTTTCCTCCTGCTTGGAAAATGCTTGGGTTTTTATCCCAGAGTGTAGTTACCGAAATGCTGGACCACTGCAACAAGTGGGTCAGTCACTAGCGTGCTTCGTGTGTGCCAGGAATTACCACCGTAGGGGCAGCAGACTACTGCTTCAGCTGGAAAAGACTCTGTCAGGTTTGAAAATATCATTTCCATTTGGTCAGGCTAAATAAATACATATTAAGTCAATCTTACCTAAAACTATGGGCTTTTTTTTATTATTTCATTGAGAAAACCAGACTTTTCTTGTGATGATCAGTATTCATATAGTATTAGTTTCTACTGTCAGTAAAAGAGAACTAGCTAACATATCCTCATAAGAAATTCAAGGTATGCAGAGGTAGGCAGACTTTCTCAGAGATTCCCAAAGACACCAATTCAAATTCTGCCCGTCAAACTTAAAACCAACTGAATTGCAGAGATATTTGCGGTAAGATGGGGGAAAGAATTGTCAAGCCAGTTACAAAGACAGGAGAAATTTTAACATTCAGTTTGCATCTGGGTTCAGAAGATTTTGGATCTGAGATTCTGGTAGGAGTTCATGCCTTTTACTATGTACAGTAAGAAGCTTCATGGAACTATGCTTATGCCTTCACTGGGGAACAGGCACTGCGCAGGTCTCCCTGAATCCTTCTGCGGGAATAGGCTACAACTGTGTGCAGCCTCTGACTCCTCCAGGGACACCACGTTGTATTTTCCCTGTGAAGAAGCTCTGAAAGATATTTATTCTCACAAAGATAGAAATCTTCCTATACTTTCCCAAGAGACTGAGTGCTGCCTAAGTATTACAGACATTGGAGAAATCTCTTCAAAACTTATCTGTAACTTTGAACCACTTGGCACCTTTCTTTTCATCGTAGAAAGAATTTTCTTATGAGTTTTTTTAATTGTATTTGGAGTCCAGGATAGTCAAGTTTATACCTCTGTAATGGTGCCTCTATAGAGTCTACCAGAATTTTTTTTTACACTTTTTTAAACAAGTACCATGGTACCTCACAAGGTCTCCAAGTAAATTCATATTTGTGTAGTACTCAGAACTCTTTAGGCTGAAAGGAGTGTATGAATGCAATATTCATTTAATTGGGTGCATTTCCTTGGGATAGGCACAAAGTCAGTTTAGGCAATGAACCATGAATGGCAGTTGCTGCTTACTCATGTCAAAACCCCAGCATTTGGCTTAGCTGAGATACATTTTGTGGAGTAACACTGGATTTCACAGTGTTAAATAAATATGATATTTTAAGATTTAATGTGTATTAATAGAGGAGGTTTAAAAATAGTAGCTAGTTAATAAAAGTAGTGTACAATTCTACATCCTCATCACAAGATATTTTTACCAATTACATGTTATTTAGACTATGAAAGTAGGAAACATTGGAATTAATATTGTGTTTGGACTTATAATGCCCTCTTACAGAGATTAACTTAATCCCTGGTGAATATATAATTTTGCCTCTCATGCTTTTATTCCATACTAGATTTTACTCCAGTTTTAAGTTTCTCATGCTTGGTTAAGAAAGTTAGTGCAATAGTGAGGCTGCAAGATTCAGCAAGATTTCCCACTAAAAGTATTATGCACTAAAAGTATTATGCACTACATGTGTAAATCCACAATAAAAGAACATTATTAAGATTTTTGAGGCAAGTATTATGAAAGTGAAGTTTGAGACTGCACATACAATTTCAGTTCAGGTCACACACTTGCATTTTAATCATATAGTTTGTTTTTAAGTCACAAGTCCCTTGCATTTTTCAGCACACAAGATATGGCTGTTGTTCAGATGCACCAGAGCTATGAAGTCAAACAGGATGTGCCTTTGGATGTGGATTCAACATTTATATCATCATCTGCACTAAGTGAGGACTATGGAAAGGTAAAGGATAGTCTTTGTCCATCTCTCCAAAATTCCTGGGAGATGACACTAAGCAAGTAACTAAAACCAGACATTATCAAACATGACTGAGATATCTTTTTTTCTTATTTCTGGTGTTTAGAGGTGCAGCAGAAGGCAATAGGGCCTGTACTGTGGGCACGTAAGTGTTGTGAAAATTTAATTCCCAGGTGTCACAATTAAAAAAATAAAATTTCTACCATCATATCAGCTGCGAAATGGAAACTATACATTGAAGATAATTAATACATATGAAACACTCAATTACTACTATATTGAATATGACACGGAAAATCTTGAGGAAATTAATAGAGCTATCCTGAGAACAGCTTTTGAATAAAACAAAGTACATAAAGGCCATAATCACACGGTGAAAAATAAGTCAAAACAGCCAACTGAGCATTGTATGTCTCTGAGCAGTTTTCATTTCAATTCACAAAATGAGGCAAAGACCCACTCAGAAAGAAAACAACAAACCGGGAGAAAACCAAACCAAACCAAAGAAAAACAAACAAAAAACCCCAACCAAACAAAAAACCCAAACAAAAGAACCAAAACAAAACAAAATAAAAAAACACACCAAAACCCAAACCTGACTGTGTAATCATCATATTATATATTCACAGGGAGACCAGAGTAAGGTCAGGTATATTGTCATTTCTGACTTTCTGAGTGTTTGACTTGGCAACTTCAACTCTTTATGAGTCACACATGGACTGGGAGAAATGTACTATAAATTTTTGGCCAGGTATTTTTTTTATATTATTCTTACTTCTCCATGTCATGAAATAACTTAGTGCAGCCCAGTTTCACCTTCCCTTTAAATGAAATACAGTATTTAAATGTGGTTTTGTACTTAGCAAAGAATGTAAATTTGACATAGAAGAACATTTGGTCTTTTCAGGGAAAGCTTGGCGTAGCAGTTTTCAGAGATAACCATGTTTTCTCATCAGAAGTTGAGTAAAAATGAGCTACATTTGTAAATACCACTGACTTTCTGCAAAGATACCAGCACTTTAACTTTTAAAACAAGCTTGGCCAGTCAGTTGGTTGTGAGTGGGAGCAGGAAGAGAACAAGGGAGAACTCCCCTCAGCGAGGAGGAGGGTGGGAAACAGACCACCTCTATGGGAAGTACTGTTTTCCTCATACCAGCAATGTTTCTTGCTCTGTGTTAAAAGATAATGTTTCTTTTTTGATTCTTGACCATTGTCATACGCAGCTAGAAAGAGGAAATAAGGCAAAGAAATAAAAAGAGATAGCTGCTCGTGGGAAGGGGATAACAACTTTAACAGACCTCACTTCAGAAATCCACACATGCACTGATTGCCCTTGAACAACCAGGCACAGCCACAATATCCTGCTGGGCCTCTTGCCAGAGCTTAGGTCCCCTCAGAAAAGGTCTTCAAGTTGCCACTCAATTATCCAAATAACCTGCTCTTCCTCATAAACCAACAGAATTTTTCTCTTCTACAGGATCTTACACTGCCTTGCCAAGTAAAGGAGTGTCTGCTGAGATTAAATAAAGGGAATATTCTTACAGAAGTATTTAGGATCTACTTAAAATGCTGAAGGTCTGCATTTTTGTTACCACTTTGCAATTTTTTTCTCCTTAGGAAGTTGTTTCCACTCTAAAAAAACCGTGAGATCAGGCAGCCCTACAGCCTAATACACAGATACTCATCTACCTTGGCATGGCTTTACCTAACCAAGGTGAGGTGTAGTGATTTTTCAGATATGCTGCACACTAGGTGAGCAGGGGGCTTCTCAGCTTTCCCAAAGGAAATTCAAAACTCAAACGCAGTCAGCCATGTTTACTTCAGGCCAAAGAACTGGAGATACCAGAGTCTGGGAAAACAAGAGGGAGGGAGAGACTAGAAAGTCTGTTTCTTTACTCTCCAATAGATATTTGATGAACTTTATTGATTTTCTGTGACTTTCTCTATTCCTTTTCTTCTGCATATTTCTAGCACCCTAGGTTAGGAACATATTAACAAGAGTATTCAGGAAGGTGGAAAAAGGTGTTTCTCTATCCAGAGGTTTTATCTCTGACTATATACTTTTATGCAAGCAGCACATACATATTACATGTTGTATTTAGGAGTAACTGCAGGAAACTGCTCTGCATTGGTTCATAATCTTTTTTTACCTTAAAAAATACCCCTTCTGACTTCGAAGAAATGCTCCTCTATTGTGATTTTAGGATGATACAGTTTCTTTTAGGAGGAGGAATACCCATTTTGTTCACTCTTTTCTGTGTTCTCTAAATAGAAGAAATGAAGTGGCATAGGTGTAGTATTGGTGGCCTTGTTGAACTCTCTGACTGAGGGGCTTCCATAAACATTGTTTGACCGTCTATGTTTGACTGTCCAAAGTAAGAAAATGTCAAAGCTTACTGGTGCCAAATTCTCTAGAAAGCTAAATTAGGAAAATAAATAAAACCCACTCGTGGTCACCATAAACTTGATCCATCAAGAGACTAAATCTCATAGACAATGGATGCTAATGGCTATGTGAAAAGTCAAAATATCATAGAGAATGTGATTATAGTTGACAACAGGCTGATCATGATGACAGCAAGCAGGTAAATGTTTGAGTCTTTGTGCTTATTTGCTGTGAGTTCATCACCCTGGTAAAACTTAGACCGTGTTTCTGTGCAGCCATTTCTATTACAAACTACATCTGTTCATCAGCTCTGCTTCCTCGCTCTGGCTGCTTTGGGCACCAGGTTTATTTCTGGTGACTGTTTAAGCTGATGAAGCATATAATCCTAAATCAGCACAGTGCTTCAGGTTTGTCACTTAATATCGCCTGTTTTTCTTGACTAGGAAAGCCTGGGATAAACACTACACATACTAGTGTGAAATGCAGTACAGACTGCCTCCTCAACAGCTCACACAGTGTATTTTGTTATAGAAAAAATAAATACATTGGGCAGACAAGAAAATTGCTTGCAGCAATGAGTGGGAGTTTGCAAACTAACTAAGGAGCTTCGATTCCTGTGTCCTCTAGTTGCACTGTATACCAAAAGATAATATCACAGTATAGCAGAAGTGAAAACACTGAAGGCAACCTATTGGTTTGTTTATTACTGTTTTGCTAAAATTTATTGATACACGTGTTCCGCTCTGGGTGCTTATAGAGTTGCATAAACAAGGTTTTGCTCAGGTAGGTTTCATTTTTTTGGAACCACAAATTATAATGTTTATCATGCTGAGGAAGCAATGGTTGGGGGACAAATATGACATTAAAAATAGACTTGGATTTCCCAATCATCTGAAGTGCTGGCTTGCAAGCCCATGCAGCAATGTTGATTTGTGGGTAGTTAATTTTCTTGCCATTGTTTTTCTACTGTGTGATGCTGTGAGGTTATTTCTAGGCAAAATGAAACATACAGTTATACATAGTAAGAGAATTGTATAGTAGAAAATGTTCTTGGCATGCACACACTGCTCAGAATGAGTACATAATGTGCGTTTGAATAGACTAGCTGGGTTTTTTTGTTTGTTTTTCCATTGGCAAAACAAGAAATAAAGCACAATCTTTTTTTTTTTTCTTTTTTTAAGATTAAGATACAAAATCTTACTTTCCTTTGGACCCAATTCTAAGATTCCAGACCAAAAACTTGCTTAAGTGATATTTCCGTTATTTCACAGAAGTTATTTATTCCCTTTTCAACCCAGTTAAAAAGTCTAAAGAGATTCAGATACTTGAGAAAACGAGACATTATTTCCTTATGGCAGTACTGAGTTGAGATTTCAATCCTGGTATAAATATAGAGGTGAAATTCCCTAGGGGACAGAGGCTGGCAGAAAGCCACGCACAAACACTATGTTTTGCAACATTTGCTTGGGGGAATAGCTCAGTACCTCCTTCATCTCCTCAGGTTTGCAGAACCTGGAGCTGGGATGGTATGTGGCTGGACAGAGCAGAGAGCATAAGCTGGAGTTGGACTTGGGTTGGACTCAATGCCTGAGGGCTGGATCCGAGGCTAATAGAAATAGAAAGGAGGTTTTCCTTTTATTTCATTGATCTTTGGACCAGCCTGAGATTATCTGGCCCTAACTCATTTGCTCAACAGGGGCAGAGACTGTGGATGCTGTTCCAATATGTGAACTGTAACTGCTGATTCAGAAGTGTTATAACTTAATCTCAGATTGTTTTTCCTCAGGAAATCAGATTATTTGAACTTTTAGAGGGTGACACTAGCTTCACTTACAGCAAATAAAATACAAAATTAAAACATTCCTGGTACAGCGCAACCTAATTTGCAGGGCTTGCTAAACATTCTGGAGCTAAAGAGAAGTTGTGGCAGAGTCCTGTACTATGAGATCATTTCCCATCATTCTAGGAATATATTCTCTTATTATTCTGCCTTGAAATGGAAACACTGTGAAATGGATACAAGAAGGATATGGTCTGTGATTTCTAGGTACAAAAAAGTCACTTCTTGGAAGAAGTGAATAATGATTTTCTTTATTAAAAAAGAGGGATTATTTAAAGAATGCAAGTGATGAACAATTTGCATATTTAACACCATATATTTTCTTCTCTTTTTATCCTCACTTCTGTATATAACAAAATGGACATCTTCTTTTTCCTTCCATCTAGATGATTTTTATTTTTTTCTTTTTAATTCAATTTGTGTAACTGTGTTCCTTCCCATCAGGCATGAATTGTCTTTGGTACATATGGGGATAAAGTCAGACTAGGCTCAGAATGCTATCTTTTGGATTCATGCCCTAGACTGGAAAAAAATGGTTAATCAGTTGCAGAAAACAGATTGGGTTTACTCTTTTGACATGACAGATTTCTGTCTGTGTTGCTCAGGCTGTCAAATGTTCCTAGATATAGCAGTTAAGCACACTGGTAAAGAAGGGTATTAAAAGAAAAGAAGCAGCAAGCTGAAGAAGGTCAGCAACCCTGAGTGGACACCTAAAGAACAAAAGTCACTGCATTCATATGTATTCTTTCTACAAAGCAAGAAGTGGAAAATCATCAGTTTTCTAACCAGAATGTACAAGTAATTTTGTAATTCCAGGGTTCTTTTCCTCTTCTCTCCCATCCATCCTCAGCAGTGTTTCAAAACTAGCTGTAATTTTCATGGTTCAGTTATTAGGGTATGAAATGCATAAGGTTTGGTGCGTAGCAACAATGAACCCTGAAATTAAGCAGTTAGTACTGAAATGTCTATATTATACTGAATAAATAAGCCTATATTTTTTTTGGATGGGTTCAAGGGAGCTAAACAGGCTGGGAAAACCTGAATTCAACTAAAACTAACTAGGTGAGGGGAACGGGAAGTAATTATTTGCCTCAAGTGGTGGCTGGGGAATGGGGAGAGCAATAAGGGGAAAACCAAGTGAGACACTTGAGAGATGCTGTAGTAGATGTAGAATATAGGGTTAAGTCCAGAGGGTTAAGAGACAGAATTGCTTATTCTCTCTCTCTTTGTGCTCTCTGTTCCTTACCTTTCTGCTGCATTATCTTTCATATTTTCTTCGCTTCCTTTTTCCTTTTTTTCTTTTTTCTTTTTTCTTGCTTTTTTTTTCCCTTTCTTTGTTTTGTTTTTTTTCCTTTCCTCGCTAATTGTAACACTTGACCCCCTGTAAGTATTTTCTTTCTATACATCTTACAGCAGCACTAGGACCCAGATAAAACCTAGATATTGCACTATACATTACAGTAGAGGACTTTGACTTATGCTGAAGGCCACAACTGTTCAGAAAAGCACTTGTTTTAAATTTGAGGTGTGCACTTAGGTCCCACATGGAGCCCCTAAGGTATTTACTAGCAGACAAGAATATGAATAAGGGGTTTGTTACTATAGGTGTAATAGTGAGTGGCTTCCTATATAAATGCCTCCAGCAGTCCTCATCCTGGAAACCCCACTGAGCTGTTGGTTCTGTCTTTATTATTGTGGTATTCTGACGAAGAGCAGTTGTATGAAATAATGTCATGTGTGAGACATTCAGTAATTTATATTTCTGTTTGCCACAAACATTGTTTCCCAGTCTTTTTCTATTTTAAAGTTGCAATCCCCTAAGTGAGAAATTCATTTTCCCTCCAAAGTGCTCACAGATATTTCTGCTTGAAAGGAACTTTCCTTCATCCACACTTTGTTCTTCAACTGCTATCACTTTACTTCCTTCTTTCATCTTTTTCAGGGACTAACCTGAAATAGAAAGAACTCTTGCTCTGTACTGTGATTGCTGTTTTCCTTCGCATACTCATTACCTCTTATCTCACTGTATTCTCTTGTTCTGGCTATGGAGTGTTGTTGTATCTGGTGCATCAAATTTACTCATAATTTCCCATATATTCAGCATCATCAGCAGATATAATTTACTGGGGCTGTATCCTTTGTGGGTATTTCCAGTATATCAGGCAGGACTCTGTCACCTTCTCTTCTGCATAAACAAAAAGGCTGAATCCTGCTGACCAAAGCAATTTGGTTACTCAGAGGCTGCAACAGAAAAAGTTCCATATACTACTTAGAAATTACCCACCAAAGCTGGTGGAGAATGTGGAGAATTGTATTAAAAATGTTAAAATGAGCATCTTAGGAGACTAAATGGGTAAGTCTGGTTGCAGAAATACCGGAATGAGTAGACAGCTGGAGAAAGGTTACAAGAATGGCAGCTGGATTAGCAGGTCGTCAGGATCCTATCACACATGTGTGTAGCTTTTCAAGACACCCAGATTGCAAAACAAAGTAGAGTGAATAAGTCCTGATGACTCGCAGAGGTGGAACAGGATGGAGAAATTAATCAGTGTCATCTCCTGAAGCGTGCAAAAAGGCACATCCAAAACCAGCACCAGGCTGCCAGCTGTGGGAGGAGACATGATGAGCAGTTGACAGGTCCTCAGTGTCACTGCAGAGAAGCCTGGACAGGACACCAGGATATGAGCATCTGGATGCATGTATGCCGGGCAGACCACTCACGTATAACAAGCCTAAGGGTTCATTAGTGCGGATGGGAGCATGAGTGTACATCTGAAATCAGTTTTGTTTTAAAATAAAATCACTCTTCTCCTACAAATTCTTTCATAATTTGCTGTACTGTTTCTACAGCACTGCAAGTGGGGCAACTTTGCCATCCTAGGGATGGCAGGGAGTTGAGTTTCGCTTGGAACAGCTCTGACTCTCACCTGGAAGTGGGAGAAAGGAGGACAATAGCAGGTAGTCCCCTAGAACACACACAGGGCAGAGACAACGTGAGTGTCCACATCAAAAACATGGTGGCTGAAAATAATATTTGTTGGGTTCAGCTTCACCTTTTACAAGGAAACTGAGGCCTGGACCTTAGCCATGACATCCAGGACTAATGATACCCAAACTGTGCTCCCAGAGTGCTTTCCGAGTCAGAAGAAGTAGAAAAATGCTTTCTCAATGAATACTACTGACTCCAACTAGGGCATGCTGCCATGTTTTTATCATTTTCTGGATAAAGCAAAAAGATGCAGCTACTATTCTGTACAGAGGAAGAAGCAAGCCTCTCACTGACAGATATGTCTTTAATGCTAGAACACAAAGTCCTTGGCACAAAATTGGAAATGCATGAAAACGTGACTATTGCATTCCACATTTTTATTGGAGCTATTATCCATATAATCTTCTCTTCTTAAGTGTCAGATTACAGATGATTGGCCATTAGCTACACAAAACATTTGAGGATGTCTAAGTGATTTAGAAGCAGATTGCTTCTAAATACGAAAACATACTTCAGAGACAAGCTGGCAAACTACAGAACCGAGTTTTCAGATTCTGGACACTGAGGTATCAAGGTTGCCTCTTTCCTGAAGAAGATGAAGGATAAAGATAGATTAGATGTGTGCTCCCAAAACTGTTAGCATAATGAGCAAGGAACCCTTAATAGGACCACAGCACCTAATAGTCAAGGGTATAGAGAATTGTTTATGTTCTCTGAAACCACAGACTAGAGCACCCTTTTGAGGCAGATGCTCTGATGTGGGAAGACAGGCAGTGTAGCTGGAGCTGCAGTCCTGAAGTAGAATATTAGTTTAGCTGTAGGTGGTTTGTAAGAATATTTGTATTTTATGTCCAAGACCATTGCGATCCTAAATTGCAACTTTCACTTGAAGAGCATGTGTAATCAGCATTCCACAAATTTGTAAACTTACACTAAATGGGTCTCTTACAAAACTCCTGTTAAAAATTAACTCACTTTCGTGACACCTTTAGAGGATAATTAAAATCCCATTAAGAGACGATAGAGGAAGAAAGAAATGTCATGACGTGTCCAAGGCCACTTAGTTGTTGGAAGAGAACAGCTGGTAACAATAGGGAATGAGATGGTCTGGTTGTCTTCTCTATTCACTTCATGCTTCTGTCTCCGCCACTGTCCCATATCGATTGTGTGAGTTCAAACCTGCAAACACTTTTACCTAATTAGCAGCCCCTCAGTCAATGGCCTCATTCAGCTGTCTCCATTAATGTTGGCTTTTACCAGGTCCTTTCCCCATTTGGATTCAATAGAATATTTATATAAGTGAGAGTTGGTGATGGGGGACTAGCATGACGTGTGTGGGCTGAGCAGGGTTCATGTGTCTTTTTTTAAGCATTTGCTTCTCAGAAAGGTCATCTCTCGCTTTTCTTTTAAGCTGGTAGTGTCAGTTAATAATTCTGCTTCATTTGAAGTTAATGCCAAATTAGTGCTATTTTATAGGGTGTTTGCTTTGTAACTGGAGAGCTGGTAAATCAGTGTGCTAATTTCTGTTGTCACCCCAGTGTTTAATTTTGGTTTAGTCAGATGATTATCTGTTATGTACACAACAGTGTAGTTTCATACTTGTCATTTGTCTCTCTCAGTTACAAGATCCTTGTTGCACTCCTGTCTCAAGGCTTCTTCTACAGACCTCTGACTGCAGCAAGCTTACAATTATTGTTTTAGCAGCCTAAAAGATATGAAGTTGCAAAAAGGGGAAAAACATTTTAAATATAACTGTACATTAAGTACGGTTACTGAATCATTGTTTTGGTTTTATACAGTATATATTTCTGGCTAGTGTAAAATGCACTAAGGACCAAATTCAAAAACCATCTGCACCTCCTGTTTCCGTCTAAGACATTATTTATGTTTTTGGCTTTGTACCTTGAGCTAAATAGAGAATGTGTAAGAACTGTTGATTAACCCTTTGAGACATGAGTTTTCCAACAATGTGTGGAACAGCAACATGTTTTTAATTAGGTGGTAAAACTCTCAGGATTTATACTCGTTCAGAATTTGGTCCATAATGAAACTAAAGTGAGTACATGTTAAATGAATTAAAGGGGAGAAAAAAAAAAAATCAACTCTGTGTTTAAGTAAAGCCGGGTTTGTGTCATAGTCTCACCAAAGCCATGAAACACAAATTTACATTAATCCAAGATACATTAATGAATCATGATTAGATAAGTGGTCATGGTTAGATACAATTTTTCTCACCTGAAGAGGCATCCTCTTAGTATTTATCTGTTCTCTAACATTTTTTGTAAGATCTGTTCATGCGTCAGGAATTCCCCAGTATGCCTAGTACTCTTCCATTGTGGTGGATCTGGCAGTCAGTTAAAGAAGGAGCTTTGCATAAAACTAAGCTCAGTTCAAGTCCAGAAAGGTATTTGAACACTTAGCTAACATAAGGCTTGTGAAAACAATTTAATTAGTTGTGTAACTGAAGTCAGCCAAGCAGTTCTATGCCTTAGTGACTTGTGGCCTAAAGAAACACTCTATTTAATGACAAAATGGGGCATTGCTCTTGTGATGTGCCACAGCCTGCTACAACCCAAAACCAACAGAACACTTCAGTGGGGAGGAAAACTTACCTGTAGTATTATTTCAATCCTTAGCTAAACTTTATGGAGAGATTTTAATATTGATATATGTATTAAACATGCTACAAATAAAAGGCACAGGGCTTGGGTTCTTATTCTGCTGCATTTGCTACTTAGTCATTTCCATTTTAAATCAGAAATTCCAGAAATGTGTAATTCAAGCAAAGGTCTTAAGGGTCTGGAAAATATGTTTTAAATAAAAACTTGTTTAAGTTAGACAAGCACAAGGGAGGGAAAACAGTTGGGAGTGGGAGGCCTGTTTGTTTTCGTTTATGCATGTTTAAGTTAAAATTAAATGCAATATATTTATCTTTTTCCTTTCTTTTTTATTTTAAGAGATCTTGATGAAACTCTTCACACTCCTATCTCATATCTTAAGAGTGCTAGGCTTCAGTCTCAGTGAATTTTTGTGGACAAGTAATAAAACAATATAAATGGTGATTCAAGTAAATATCCTCAGACCAGCCAGAAAGAACTTCAGCTGTGTAGCTGTTGCTCCAGAGAAGCTCCATGGGCTTTCTGTTTGGTACAGTACCGTGGATAATTTTTACACTCCCTGGAGAAAACTTTCTCCCCCCTCCTTCCCATGTCCTCTGTAATGACCCTAGTCAATAGCAGGGCCTGATCCTACTGTCTTCATAGGAAAACAGAGACACTGTTTAAAGAATGTTTGAAGTCCATAGCATGTAAAAATTTAAAGAAAAAAATAATGAAATTCAATGAAACAGCTTAACCATTATCTTGTTCCTGGTGCCCTCATTTGCACCTTTGTTACCTGTGTATAAATTGATGATGTTCATATATTTGTTTAACCTTTTATTTAATTTAAGAGTCCCCAAGTTGAAAAGCAATGGATAAGCAGGCTGCTAGGGTACTCCAGGAATATCTCTGGAGAATTATTGCTCCATGAGATTTAAGGTACAGTGTCAAATACATTTACTTAAATGGTCATGAGACAGCATGGATTTCAAAAGTGGCACCCTGTCTTCTGCCATAAAGTTTACTGCAAAGCCACCCAAACAGCCACACTGACACAAAGGACACAGTGGCAGGGCTGAAGGTGGGGACAGGCACAGACCACAGCCACCTCTCAGCTGAAGAGAGGGTGTGAACTATCTGTAGGTGAAACACCAGATCTCCACGTGTCTGACAGCAAAAGTGTACATATAGTTCTGTTCATGCCCACTTAAGACCTTCAGATCCCTCAGTATGTTGTTTTTCTGTGCATCACCTGAGAGATTCAAGAGTACAGAACTGCACCTCTGCAGTGGGGTTATGAATAAATAAGCAAGCATCAGGTTGAAAATTGGGATAATACCTGTTGTACATCAAGCCTGTTGTGCTGGCTTCGTCAGCTCAGTGCTCCCAACCTTCCACTGTACTTTGGAGTGCTCTGATGAAAGAGCACATCTGGTTACTCACTGCTGTTGTTTTCCCTTTTGGCCACTCTTTGGCCTGATAGTTGGGCTTTTGGTCCCATTAGTTTCATCTGGTTTTTTTTGCTAATCCCTTGCTGAACTGATTCAGGTTACTAACATAGAAGAAAATATTTAATGATTGGGGTTTGTGGCTTTTTGTTTGCTTAGTTTTTGTTTGGTTTTTTGTTTCTTTGTTAGTTTGGTTTTTTTTGCCTCTGGGTTGATCTTCAGGTAACTTAGTGTCCTGAGTTCTTTCTCAGAAGGACTGGATGACTATACAGTCATTACGGCTCCTAAATAGTGTGCTAACACAAGTACAAATTTTAACATCTTAATATACTTTTAAATAAGTAAGTCTCTGATCGTTCATACTTCGGCATCTTCTGTGTTGCAGATATTTCAATTCTGGGTTTAAATATCAAAACTTTTAGTTAATGTGATCCTTTAGGAGGAACACATGGATTTTAGTTCTGTAGTAATTAAGCATTTGAAACACCTGAGTTGCCACCTTCTTCTCCAATGCCTTTTACCTTTCATACTCATTTACACTTGCTCAAAGTGAATGCAAAGTGGGTGCAAAATGCTACGCCATCAACCCGTAATGGTTTACAAATGTGTAAATGACTGTTCATTCTGCAAAGCTGTGTGAAAATCAGGTTCCTAATCATGGTTGACTGGGGAGAAGTTATTACACTTTTTAGAAGATGTTCTTCAGGCTGTTGTTTCTTCACATTCGGGAGGTCCTTCCCTCGGTCCAGCGTTTCTGGTAAGGCAGTAGTGATACTGAAGGTCTACAATGAAAATGGTGAGGATTAAGAATGTACTGTACAGGCTTGTATGATGGTTTATGCATGCTTAAAAGAGCCAGGAATTGCTGAAAAATCTGCAGTACAGTGAAGGCAATTATAAAGCAGAATCCTTCACATTGTTTCTATGTGTTACACTTTTTTATTAGTTAAAATTCTAAAGTTTTTGCTAATTGTTGTGGTATGATGGGAAAAGGAGCAAAGTGTAACTATATGCTACAGCACTGATTGTTCTCCCATCCCTTTGTTGTCTGTGGCACTGGAAAATCGAAGGTAGCTGCACAATTCAGATCTCACCATTTACGGCTTTCAGATCCTGACAAAGAAGAAAAAAACAAAATATTGCTTTGGGGTTTGCTTTGGTTGGTTGGGGGGGTTTTTTGTCTGTTTGTTGATACCAGCTTTCTCAACAAAAAGCATAGGAGTGCAGGTTCTCATTTTTGCTGTGTCTATTTGGTGCACAACCAGCTCAAAACATTTTGCTCCATTTTGGAGTCCAAGGGGACTATAATAGTATACTGCTATGGTTGTTTTAGCTCTTTGGGCAATATAGTGTCCTGACTTAATTTTCTACTTCTCCTATCTTACCGTATTACCTGGGTTCTATGTCTTGTGTATCATGTTCAGAGACCCATACTACTAATGGAAACTGTTTCCTGGTACTAATTATCGAATGCTTTCAATTCAGTAGGATCAAAGCATTCTAATATAATTCAAATGTTATTTGTGGAAATACAAGGAGAAAGTAATTTTATACTGTCACAGTAAAAAATTGTCTACAGAAGTTGGGTAGAAAAATCTTGTTTTTAAGGGTCATCTTTGAAAGTTGTTAGTTAATCAGAAGTTATGGAACTTAGTAGAGAACAAGCATCTTAGATAACTGGGACATTCAGTGAAATCCCTGTTCTTGGAGTCTGGGTTGTTAAAATTTTACTGGTACTTAATGGTCTGATGTAACTCTAGCTGGCTCTGCTTTGACTGAGGGTTTGAAGCAGTTGAACAGAAATCTTCCCCAGTCTTAATTGGTTTTGTATTTCTCTGTTTTCTGAGAAGCACTCTACATCTGCAGCCTGTGCTTCAAAGTCACTGGCTAATCTTTTTGGCTCAGAGGAGCACAGTTTACAAGCTTTGATATCCAGGCAGTGATGATTTTCCAATGAGGTTAAATGAGCTCAGCAGGTGATAGCATACCAGCATTTCTGTGCTACAGTATGTGGCTGGTATATCTTGGAAGCCAAGAACTACATGCAGTGAGCATGGAGACCTGTATGTAATTCTGAAGTTAGACTCTTTCATGCATCTGAGCAGTCAACTGACCACTTCCCCGGCCTGCCATATCCTGTGAAAATCCTCCTCCCATCTGTTGCTCTCACTGCTTGCTAGGACTGTTTTCATCTGCAGGTGGGATCCTCTAGCTCTGAAAATTCTTCATCCCAAAGCATTTTGTTTTGTGAAAGGTATATGATTATATAATATTTCATTAACTCCTTGAAAGGAAAAAAATCACTTGTATCACATATGTTTGAAAAGTACTTCTTGTGGAGAAAGTGCAGCTGATAATGTTGGATTTCTTGTAGCATCTGAATTAATGAGGTGTGTGAAACATTATTTGCAAAGTAAATTAGTTACTATAAAGATATCTCAGACAACATATATTTTACTACTGTTTTCATGTATTTTACCTGTGTCTGTGCAGCAACAGGAAAAGAACTCAAAATAGTTCACTCATCATGTAAAATTAGAATTCCAGTGCAGTACTCACCAGCCTTTGAGCTACTTGATGTACAGAGGTGTCTAAGAACCAAGTGTAAGCTACACTTCCTATGGATCTCCAAGATAAACTGTGTGCTATGTAGTGTTTGTGCACTTATTACAATGGTGCATAGAAAGGCTAAGTCTGAACTAGGAAACTCAACAGGTTCTGCTCGTAGCCTCGAGCACTCTCTTGCAGAGGCCTTATACTGTTTTAATTGTTAGCTTGTTTCCTGGTGTGATTTTGATCTGTGCCAACTGGCAGTCTCCTAGGAAGTCCTTGAGCAATCTCCAAGGAACAGCATAGGCTGGGCAACACCCACCAGGGAGTAAGACATGGCACACATTTAGGGTAGGGAGAAGGGTTAGCTATATAGAAGGCTTAATGTGTCCTGCCACTTGCTCCCAATGCCTTTGGTGCTCTTGGGGCTCCTTTAGTAGAATGGACAAAACACTTCAGATTTTGCACTGTAAAATCACTGTACTTAAAGTTGGATGGTTTTTAAGTATAAACTTCCTTCTCAGTTGTCCTCATCTTCTTTGAGGCCAGCTCTGTAGCAGAGTCATCTACCAGCACAGCTCTGTCAGCCTGCATAAAAATAGGCATTACTCCTGACTAGCACAACAGTCCCAGCTGAACTGTCCAATGGAGACATGCTTGCTCTGTTCAAATTATTTTTTAATGCTACAGCTGCTTTAGTTTTATCAAAGCCTTGAAGGCCTTTATGAGCTGTGCCGATAATGTATTTGAGAATGTCATGGTCCTGTACTGACAGAGCGCTGCAGCTCAGGATGCAGCCTTAGACAGAGCATGATTGGAAGGCTGAAGTGATACAACTGGCATACAAAGTAGTTTGCATATGAGCTTTGTTAACTACTATCCACTCTCTGGCAGATTCTATATGGAAGCATTCGTTACCCATGCAAACTCTCTGTGTAGGTTTTTGCAGGGTTATTCCTTCCATACAAGCAGGAGCATGTTGTATATTGACTCTATTGCTGGAGTGAAACCCTATTTCAACTTTTTTCCAATCCAAATGTGTAGACTTTACTAACTGAAAATATAGCTCTCAGTCTAAAGGAAAAGCAGCTGCAGTTAAGCAATTATTCTTTTTTATTTTATTTATTCAATGTCATGCCAAAAAGATCTGCAAAGACCTGTGCAGGAGAGGAACTGTCAAGTTTCCGCTTTAATCATTAATAGGAACTGGGTTTTTTGGTGGCTGGTATGCTGCTGAAAACTGGAAGAGCAAATTTATTTTTGCACTCCCTGGAACAAAGTCAATTCTGGATTAAGAAGAGTTAAATTCCTCTGAAAATTATAGTAATGGAGCCCCTGTGTAAAAGAACTTTTATCCTAGCCACAGAAGAAATGCCCAAACCTTAGCATGAATGCAGGGATGTCTTACTTCAGACTTGAAAGTCAGTGTCTCATTCGTTCAAGTTGATTCGTCTAAGCACTCTTCTTAACCAGAGATCATAACAAATATTCCTCGTTGCCTATGAGATAGAGGACTTAGCAGGATTTACTGCTGATGAAGTTATTGCACCATCTCACTCTGTGCACTTATTCCATTGTACCAGACACTGGACTCTAGGATTTTGCTCGTAAAAGTGGGTGCTCAGAGTGGGATTTAAAGAGGAAAACTAGTGACCCTGCTGTAGTCATGCCTAGGGGATAGAAAGCGTGGAAATGTGTATGTGATTTGATGATAAAGTATGTCAAGGATGGACTGTTTGTATAGGTCTGTGGATATGCAAGAAGGTGCTAGCTGTGATTCATAACTTATTTATCCTTCTCTACTCCTCAAATCTCACAATCACTAATTGCTAATTATTATTATAATCTGATGGATGACTTTTTTTTCCTCCCTCTGAAACAACCTTCATAGACAAGACAGGCGTCTGAAATTCTAAGTTTTCATCCTCACATGAACTGTTTAACTGCGTCATACCTCACAGTAAAAGCATTGCATTTGTAGTTCACCGGCATTTGACAGGGAAGAAATTGGGTCTCAGAGTAGAGAAGCTTCTATGAGTGACTTCAGCTGACAGCTGGATTAGAAATACTTCCCTATAAGTTAGTGCATGCCCTGTTTCAAGCAGCAACCTTGTAGTGAAATAAAGTATTTCTTAGCTCCTGTGCTATTCTACTCTTGAGTAGTGCTCTCTCTTCCCTAACCCCTATAGAAAGAGACCCAGTGAGGTGAAACTAGAGTAGCTCTTCACAACAGAAAGGTTTTCATATATTAGGAAAATATTCTGCTGCCCCTCTGGACAGTTTTTAGACACCATAAAGCATCTAGAGCATTGTTATAGTCAAAAGACCAGAAATCTTTTGAAAATATAAAATAGATATTTATTAAAGGCAAAGAAGCAAATCAGCGC
>JAYRBT010000114.1:24690302-24729276 GCA_036023395.1 Myiotriccus ornatus
CCCCCCCCCCCCCCCCCCCCCCCCCCGCGAGGAGGATGAAGGGAGGTGGAGGGTGGATTAAGTCTAATTTTCCGTGGTTTCCCATGAGTGAGGTGCTCTGCCTGCCCCGCGGCAGCCGGGGCGGGGGGCGGTGGGTCCTGGCGGTGCAAACGGAGCCTCTCCTGCCGTGCCCACCGAGAGCCCGGGCGGCCCTGGCCGCTCCCGAGCCTGCCGCTGGACGCCTTGGCAAGAAGGTGGCGCTGGCAGCCCGGGATTGGGATTTCGCCGATCGCGGCGGGTGACTCCCGCGTCCACGGAGTTACCTTTAAGCAACTTCTACGGGCTGCATCAAGTGGAAAAACAACTTCCCTGCAGCTGTTTTATGTTGTTTGGGGTTTGGTGGTTTGCTGTGTTCTTAGTTTTTCTTGTTCCGATTTTTTTTTTTTTATTAATACTTGGCACTTAGAAATCCCACTCTCCTGCAAACAGGGTCCTCTCTTCTCCCGTGAAATTCAGCTTCAATTACTTCACCTCGTACACCACCTTCTTTGTATGCCAGCGTTAACCCGCTTCGGGAAGCTCTTTGGTTACAAAGGTCTTCTTTGTAAGGAGAGTGCCTGGCTGTGGGGATGACCTCTGTGAGCAGCTTTTGTGTCCTTCGCCCTCTTGTTGGGATGGAGGACGCGGTGCCCCTTGGGGAGGAGGGGAACACACACGTCCACATGTCAGCATCGGGGGGATGTAGTTTTGCTGCCTTAAATGCTCAAGATATAACTGATTTTTTTTGTTTGTTTGTTGGTTTGGTTCGGGCTTTTGTGCCCACCTCTTCCTTGTTTGTTTCTAATTCCATGAGTTAGATACAACTTTATCAAGGTGAGGTGTCCTCTCTTCTCCAGGCTACCTGTGAATGATGAGTGTTACTGAGAGTTGGATTCACTTTAACCTTAAACTTCAAGACATAAAAATTCATTGTCCTTTTTTCTCCCAATACCTACATTTTGGTGTTTAACCAATCATTTTGGTAAGTAGCAACCATATAGCTATTGGGGAAAATGATTGCTGTTATTTTCAGCAAGCTGTAAGTTTGTGGGCATAATGTATATATAAAATACATGCTCTGATTTACAAGGTGCTCTAGTGTGCCAAGCATTTCTCCATCTAAGACTTTTGCATACTTTGCCACATTAGCTGACTACAGTTTTCATGTATCATAAAATAAAGGTTAGGATATGAAAATATTAAGTCTCTATGTTATCACTGTGCAAATGGTCTGAGTGTACATACTGGGTTTTTTTCTAGACAGAGGTTTTTTTATTATTAATTTAACTATGACATTAAAAATTCAAGTCCTTATCTGCAATGGGTTTTTTAATGGAGGGAGTAATTTAATAATAAAGTACTATCCTTGTCACAAATTTATCTATATTAGTTTCCTTTCTAAAAGAAGAGGGAGGGACAAGAGAGCAGGGAGAAAGCAGTGTGTATGAACTCAAGGCTGCATTTGGCAATTCATCCGAGCATTTCCTGTCAGCACAATGTAAACCCCAGTATGCAATTTGTACAGAACGGGTAGATGATTTTCTTCATAAGCTTGGAGTACAAAGGGTACTTCATGATGCCATCTAATTGCTTAATCCCCAAGGAGTTCTTTAGGCATTTATTTAACACTAATTGCATGTGTAAATGTTCTTAATTTACAGCGTGTGAAAGTTGCGATGAATGCACACAACAGTGGATGTCAAAGTGACACTTCATGGAAAGATGCAGTTAAGGCAGTGCTAAGTTACTTCTAAATAGGATTAATCATTTATTAAAGTTCAAAGCTCATCAGAGCTCGGGGACAAGCATATGATGACTTGTTATTGTTCAAAAGTAACTAGTAAAGTGGAGTCATGCCTCTCAAAATTTCTATGATATAACTTAGTACATTACAATAAACGAACTTAAAGACTTAAAAACCTAAGCAGGGCGAGCGATTCAGTTCAAGGCAAAGAGTTTGGCTTGGCAACCGTCGCACAAAACCTGCTTGGGCTGTTAATTAGTGCTTGCATTGTAATAGAGCTGTGCAGTCCCAGGCACTGTACAGAGCTGGAGGCAAGGGGTGGGAGTGCTGGGGGTGTCCCTGCCCGAGAGCTTGCAGAGCTTCAGCCCACAAGGTGTAGGAACCAGTCAGTCTTGTGGGGCACAGTACATCCATAGAGTCTCAGGACAGGTAGGTGGCATTCTTTGGGAAGGAACCTGCAGCTCTGATGCCCAGAGTACTGACAGCTATTTCCGAGTAGTGGAGTTGAAACTGATCTGCTTCATGGTCTTGAATTTTATTGTAGGTATATGCACAGGGGCATAAACAACAGCTGGCACCTGAGCTTTTAGGAAAAACTCTCAAGTGCTAGGTTCTCTCTGTGCTGGATGTCACAGGCAGGGCAAAGTAGCTCAGGAAATCATAAAATGAAGAAAATTATACTTTTTGTGACATGATTATATACTCTAGAAACATAATTGCCCACAAGCCCGTGCACAGTGCGCAAGCACACAGAAGTGACTTTGAAGGGGGAAAAAGCTGTTGTTTTACAATATCTATTGACAGGGGCAGAGTTCAGGAGAACTGGGTTAAGTCAGGCACCCCACCCACCTCAAGCACAAACAACCCTTAGTCACACACCTTTGCACTATGAGAGATATATCAGCCCTGGTATTCCTCTCTGGTTCTTCAGTGAATGATGATGCTTGTACCAGTATTTGAGTACAGAGAGGGAGTAATTGGCACAGGGAAGTAGAGTGTTCATCTAGAAAGGCAATCCAGCTAGAATGTGTCAGAAAGAGTGGGAAAGATGAAGGCTTAGATGTGAATTTTCTTGTCTATCTATGACAGGCCTTGAGCTTTTATTAGCTACAGAAACAATAACGATTGAATTTGAGGCTGGAGACTTAAAATGTTCATTCACTTTTTTTCTGAAAATTAGATGTGTATTCATGCCTTTTGTGAATCTATATAAATTTCGTAGTTTCTTATCTTCGGGTTCAGTCTTGATTGTCCTTAGAATTACAAGGATTAGCATGTGATCACCTCTTCTTCAGCCATGCTGGGTTGTGAAGGCTTTATTCTCAGACACGGTAGAAAAAAATTGTCTAATTTGCCAGACTTCCACAGTAAAGACCAGAGCTGCATAAAGGGCTAAGCATCCTGCCACATTATATCTCGGTGTTTCCTACATAGTAGAATCCATAACAAAAAGTTCAGTGCCTTTGGCGTAGACAGAATTGTGTGTCAGAATGAGAATGACAGTACTGAGGAACAGGGGGTAGAGAGTCATCTCTGGGTCCTGGCAGGCCATGGTAAAGAAAGGCATGTGTATCAAATTTAGCCCCACTTCTGTACTTCTAACTGAACACTAAAGTGGTTTTTTTCAGCCATCTTAAAGGAGGAGCATGTGAAAATGGACAGAAGAAGAGTTAATCATATCTGAATGCCAAAACCAGAAGTTAATGTGTATGTGAATTCGGGTCTAGGATTCAAGCCAGGTCTTTTGTTAGGTTAAATGTCTTCATCATCCCCATGTGAAACTGCTGAAGAGAGCTGGAGGAAGTTTATGCGTGATGAGGAAAACTTAACTTCTCTTGCATCTATCCTAATTATTATTAGAGTCCATTAATTCAAACATATGCTTTTGGTCTCTAGGGAAAAAGTGGTTGTGATTAAAAAATCCCCTTCTACTCTCATAGTTTAGTTTGCTCTGTCTTCCTCAGATGAGACCAAAAACTGAAAGGAGTATGGATGGCTCAGACGATTTCATTTAAAACAAATCAGAATGGCCACAAATCTCTGCTTTTTCCTTATGCTGAGCTGCACCGGAAGGCTTTGGTGCTCTGTGCGGGGTTAGTTTGTCTCCTTGCTCATTGTTTGTGTTTTGACAGGATTTGTGTGTCCTGAGCTTGCAGGTCTCCACAGCTACCAGAGTAAGGAGAGTGCATAAAGTTCTCCCCAGTCTGAGCTGAGGAAGCCCCATATGTGTTACACGTCAAAGATACAAGCCTGCTCTTTCTGTGAGGTAGGACCTGAAAGTGGAAGGATGACATGGCATATTGGTGGGGCTGGCTGTGAACAGGAGGACACAGGGTATCTTCTGGACAAACCTGCTGCTGTGGGAGAAAACTGAAAGGCAGACAGCCCTTGGATGTCTTCAGACTGGGCCAGATAAAGAGGAACAACTCTAATCATGACAGCAGGCAGAGTGGCACCAGAACACATTTAAGTAATGTCTACTTGGGTGCTTTTTTAAAACTGATTAAATTGTACCTGAACCCTAATGGAGACCAATTTCTCCCTTTCGTTTCAAAAGTTCAGCCATTTGAGCAGACCCATCTTGTGCTGGGCTTGTGTCTGTTCCATTGCACAGCAGAGGTGTGTGCAGCAGCTTTTGCTCCTGTCTGTGTCTGCCAAGGTATGTGATCCATCAGTCAAAAACAGGGAGGTACAGTGGTATCTTTGGAGGGAGAGGTGCTTGCTCTTCTTATGGGATGCTGCTGAGCACACTGAAGGGGATCATAGGGACTGGAGAGTTAGCTCTGGCTTGGACGCAGCTGAGAGGAACAAGGAGCAGACAGGTCTTGGAGTAGATGGGAGGACCCATGGGGGACTGGGCACTGCTGCCACTCACAGTGTAACTGGACTGTGTCTAACCAAGTGCCACTGCCCTAAGGTCCCATCTGCGTGGACACAGCTGTTGAAGGAAGAGCTAAATGTAAACTCTTTAATCTTCTGTCCTGTCTGATCTATTTATTTGGAAGGGGTTATGCTTAAATAGTTAACATCCTAGATTTCATTATTTTATTTTATTTTTTTAGTTCAAACAGTTTTTAGTCTTTTTCAGTAAACAACCTCCAAGAGAAAGCATAGATAGAGCTAGCTTCAAAACTGGCTGTCCATGTCTCACTATGAAGTAGTATAAGAGCAAATGTGAGATGCCTCTTTGTACCCTCTTTAAAAACCCCTCATTTTCGCAAGTGTATGTTTGTGCAAAAGCAAACCTTTTGAAAACAGAAACCTATAAAAATGAAACTTGCAAATAAAATAAAAATTAACAGTGAAAAAGTAAGACATCCTCAGCAAGGCCGAAGCCATTCCTCCTCTGGGCTGTTTATAATCTGAGAGTTGTGGAGAACTGAAATCTGCCATTAGCAATATAAGCAGACTGACTTTCATGTCATTTCAGTACCTTATTGAGGACTATTCTTATTGACTGGACTAGGGTTATACCTGAGGTAAAATATTATTTCAGATAAGAAGGAATATACAAAGTCATGCCATTAATGGTTTCTAAAATTTCCTCATTACAGTGTGTATGCTTAAAGTTACCCCACTGACACTCTTTAAATGTCCCCAGTAAAATGTGATTTAAGCTTTTAAAATTCCCCAAATAAGCATCTAAATGGATCTATAATAAAGAACTTTAAAAACAGGGAGTTTAAGAGAAAACATTATGTAGTATTCGTTTTACCATTGGAGGACAAGGTTCTGAAGTGGACCTAGTTTTTTACAAGACAGTTGCTGTGGATTTTCACGGAGTTTTGATAAGCTAACATTTAATCAGCTGGCTCTTAAAATGCCTTTGTGTGATACAGGTGTGTACATTTATCCTGGAGGGAAGATGGACAAGAAGGACAATTACAGGATTTCTCTTTTCCCCCTTCATTTTCCCCTCCCTTGCCACTCCTGCTTTTGCCCAAGAGGAAAAAGCATCGCATTTCAGGTCCTAGGAAGTCACACTTGCCCTGTTTGTTCTCTGATATAGGCCTATAAACAGAGACATTCAGTCTGTAAACAAGTCAAGCTTACAAAGTGACTGAAAGATAACAGTCCCCATCTAGCAGTGGGAGAGTAGGGAGGGAGCAGGGGGAGGGATGACAGAGAGGCTGCAATAAAAACAGGAAGGTCTCTGTTGGCCCTCTTGAAGTTAGTGGTTAAAAACATCAAAGTGTAGTGTGTGCTTTTTTCAACCAGACTGCTGTGTCACTTTATAATTCTTCATAAAGCAGCCATCCAGCCACTAACATACTGCAACTGTTAGTGTGAGTTGTTCTTTGATTTAGAGGAACTGTATCCTGCTCCAGGCATGTTAAGCTAAGGAATCTCTTGAAGGTTTACTTGGCGTGCTGTGTGCCATTGAAGAAACTGTAACTTTTCAGAGCTGCTAATTGCAAGCTGTTCAGCATTTTTCCTTTCATTAAAAAAAAACCAACTCACAAATAAATTGCACGCCCTCTCTCTCTCGCTCCCCAAATCAACTACTTTTCCCAGGCTCTGAAGTCTTCAGAATTTCCTACACTGAAATTTTAAGTGGAAAACAAGATGGCAATGGAAAGGAAGGAAAAGCAATTATACCATATGTATCAGAGAAAAATGTACATATTCTCAGCTTGGTTCTAAGAAATATAAATTATTCAGCAGCTGCTTCAACAGAGAGATATTTTACAAATTTGAAGCCAGCAGAGTACATCAGTTTTCTTGGAAGGGGGAAGGTATTTTGTTCTCCAAAAGTAAGAGATTCAAAAAATTCTATGGAGCTCGTCTGCCCTTGGATAAGCAGCCAAATAATTATAGGTGAGAAAAGGAGCAAAGAAAGATGGGACCCTTTAAAGTGGGAAGAGCAGCAGCATTGGTCTGGGAGGGGAATAGTGAACTTTCCCATAAACAGTGTTAGAAGCTTCTCTGCAATGTGCTGCACAGGCAAGTCTCTCTGGTTTATTATAGCCCAAAAAGCTGACTTACACTGAACAGCATTTGGGTTTAGCATAGGAAGAAGAAAGCAGTAACAATTCTGTAGGTAGAGAGAGCAGTCAGAGCAGAGCCAGCCTTCAGCCTGTACTAGAGTGTCCTGGTTTGAGGTTGGAGGCTAGATTTTAAATAGTTTTTCTCCAAGGGAATAGCTGCTGCAAGATTTTCCACTCCTGTAGGGATTAGTTGTGTAGGAGGTGTTGCTGCAGTTGGGAGGAGGAGTGAAGGCAAGTGTTCTAGATGGGCGAAATGATTGGTGCTGATGTGCTCTGCTACCAGGGATGATAGGTAAAATTTCATGTCTGGATGATGACTTAAATTTCCTCCAGCTGTGAATCAGGATTTTAGCCTTGATCCTTCACTACTGATCAAAGCTAGCAAGCACTCTCAGCAGTGGTGAAGCTGCAGTAGAGATTTTAAACAGAGGTCAGCAGTGCAGAGCTCGTTCAGGGGACATATATTCCATGGGCTTCCACGTACAGACAGAATTTGAACAGACTACCGGTTGCCTCCTCAAATTGAGATACCTGCAAAGTTCTTTCCTCTGGCATATCTTAATGATACACAGTCAAGTACTTAAATGAATAACTAGTGATTTCTGTAAGCCTTTTCTACATATACTTCCATTGAAGAGAAAATTTGTTCCTCCTTGTAGTTTTTAACAACAGAAAAAGATAAGTAAAATGCAATTTAAACTTACAGATCTCTTCAGGTGAACTTGGATTTGAGGTGCTGGTGCTTGCTTCCAAGATGTATATTCATTTTATATTATCAGCTGTTCATTGTATTATCAGCTCTTCTAAAGGTGTCTGCTTCAAATAATATCAACAAGAGTAATGAGCTGCAGTAATCACAGAATATGCTGAGTTGGAAGGGACCCACAAGAACCACAGAGTCCAACCCTCAGTTTTGCCAGGACAATCCCCAAGAGTCACACCATGTGCCTGCGAGTATCGTCCAAATACTCCTTGAACTCCGGTGCTATGACCACTTCCTTGAGGTCCCTGTTCCAGTGGCCAGCCACCCTCTGGGTGAAGAATCTCTTTCTAATATCTACCCTAAACCTCCCCTGACACAACTTCAGGCCATTCCCTCAGGTCCTGTCACTAGTCACCACAGAGAGGAGATCAATGCCTGCCCCTGTTCTTCTCCTCACGAGGAAGTTCCTCTCTAGGTTGAACAGACCAAATGACCTCAGCTGCTCCTTGTATGGCTTTTCCTCTTCATTGCCCTCTTTTGACCTCTCTCTAATAGCTTAGTATCTTTCTTATATTGCAGTGACCAAAACTGCACACAATACTCAAGGTGAGGCTGCACTAGTGCAGAGCAGAGCGGGACAATCCCCTCCCTCGATATGAATGCAGCTTTTGTCTTTAGCATAGAATAAATCAAAAGACCTGCAAAATTATTAGGTAAAATCACTTATGAGTAGTAGTATACTGAAAGAGCTGCAATCATCCTCTCTCTAAGCTTCCACTCATATCAGCTTCAATTGAGACTTTTAACTGATGGGAAATGTGCCTAAGTGCTACAAAGCCACTGGAATTTCAGTACTATACAGGTGAGTGTGTGTACACCCACACAGAGAAACGTGTCAAAAAAAAAGGTAGGTAAATGGAGGTTAAAGAGCTTTCCTCTTAGGGAAATTCGAAAGGTTTAAGTATTGGTTCTTCATGAAAGTGGATTTAATGTCTACCTGCTACACACCACAGGTTGAATACAGTTCCCCAAACTGCTCCCTTAGAGTCCCTTGCAGCTTCTGCAAGAATGTCACTGTCTTGGTTACATCCCAGTTGATGTAAAGGTTGACAGTAAGTGTAACAGAAAGAAGAACTTGTCATCACTGGCTAGTCCAGTGGCAGAAACTCTTTGTGAGAGGTCATGGAAACTACTTGAGTACAAGCCTAATTTTTGAACGCATACACATAATTATGTTTTAGACACTTACTCAAGACATTTTAGACACTTACTCAAGAAACATCACTGCCCACAGGGGCTAGTGGAAGATGAGAACTGAGGTTGACTGGCAATTTAGCGATTTTGTTTGGGGCTTTTTTGCTTCCTGGTAAAGGTTTACCGGCAGGATGAAAAACTGGAGTGAATAATGAAACGAAGTATTTGCAATCATCTATCAGATAAAAGCCACAAAGTTACTTCAAAGATATTGGTGCATCCTTCTGTTTGCTTTTCATGCACATTCATATCCGTGACGTTGTGTTTGGAAGACCATCCATGACAGAGAAATTCCAGAATGCTTGCATGAATAAATATGAGCAAATGTTCATCAGATGTTCCTACCACAAGTGGTTTGCTCACTTCTCTTGTATGATTTTCTAAGTTTGTTATTCATTTGGAGCAGACAAAACACAAAATTAACTTGAGGATTTGGGTTTTGTTGATGAATCTCTAGGTAATGTTTGCAAGGATTCTTTTTTTGGACATAGATCTTCTAAAATGTATTAATGGGATACTTTCATTGAAATATAAGTAGCAAATGCACTGAATTTCATTTAAGTACCTCCATGAATAAAAAAGTCTGGTTTCTACTGGTGGTTCACACCTGTGTTGGACTAGAAGTAGCTCTGAATATTTAAAGCTAACTTGAGTATATTGGATGCCTCAGAAACCTGCCATATTTTAGGTAGCTAGGAGTCAAGAATTCAAGTTTCTTTTTCTATGTGTAACCTTGGGGGGGGTGGTTTTTTGTTGTTTTTTTTGTTTTGTTTTGTTCTGTAAATTATCCTGAGGAAGATCAACACTTCAGAATTCAAGAAGGGTTTGGATAATGCTCTCAGGTACATGATGTGATTCTTGGGGGCTCTCCTGTGCAGGGCCAGGAGTTGAACTCAATGATTCTTGTGGGTGCCTTCCAGCTCAGGATATTTTATGATTCTATGAACCGCCATGAAAGTTTTCTTCAGGAAGAACAATTAAGTTTAGGTGGTGCTACACTTATAGGTATTGTGTAAATCTTACCTGCTGTAGTTTCTGTAGAAATGTGGACGCCAGCAAAATCACTGAAGTTAATAGAAGCCTTTCTAGTGATTTAAATCTACTTTAATTTGGACTGCACATATCTTACTGACAGAGCATTGTTTTTTTCAGTGTGTTATATACTCAGTTTCTTGTGTCTCCTCACCTCTGAACAGATGCATTTACATGCAGCTGCAAGGCTGCAGTGCTGTGAGATAAGGCATGCTTGCTGCCAGGCTTGCACGGAAATCCACTGACTTTAACTAAGCTAAGGGAACACCAGCACAAATTTGCACGTGTAAAACTAATCCGTTATAATTCCAGTATTTGGAAAATCTGTGGCACATGAGTTGTTGGATAAAAGCAAGATCTCACATGTGATTATTCAGGAAAAAATATTGTGGGTAACAAAAGGTTTTGATGCTCCAATAAACTAATTTCTTAGAAACCTGCACCCAAGAGCAGATTTTTCTTCATTGTTGTCATATATTGAAAATACATATGTATGTCTTTTATTGTTTTTTTTTATAATTAGCATCCAATAAATAAGAATATTATTTATTAGTATTAAGACACTGATGGGTTAGCACATGTTTTTCTTGTTTATGAACAACATCTGTAAGAGAGCACAAAATAATAACAACAGTGTCACTTCAGAAAGGTGAGCTGACTTCTCAGCAGGCATAGAGGAGAACAGAGAGGGCTCTATGGTTTGGTTTCATCTCAGTGAAAGCCTGGAGAGCTGTGGATTTTATATGGCCAGACTCAGCAGAACAGAGCTTTGTCTTGATAACTCAAAATGACTAGATCATGCCTGGTAGCTGGTCCTGGAAACCTGACCCTTGTCACAGGCTGACTACATCAATTTGCAGTAGATTGATGATGTATAGACTGTGGGTGCCCCAGGGGAGACCCAAGAAAGGTCTGAGAAACATTGTATTGTTAATCCATACCTCTCATTAGCTTCTGCTGTGCTGGATTTCAACTTGCTAGCAAGGCTAGAGGAGTTGGAGGGAGAATGTGGCGTTGTCTGGTGTTATTGTTAGTTGCCTTTTGAATGAAAGGATGTTTTAAAATACCTTTTCTCCAAAGTTTAATACACAAACCTGGCAGGATTCTTTATTTTCCTCTCTACCCCTCTTGTCAAGTGCCTGGAATTCCTAGATTTTCTTTGTATATTGATTTAGCGCTCTCCCCTCAACAGCCCAAGCTTTATCTCTTCCCGATAACAGTCTCTCTCTATCCTATCCCAAGGCAGGCAAATTATACGTGCTGTAATCAATTTACGTTTCACTGCCATTCGTCATCTCTTGTGCTATTGAAGGAGACTGTAGCCCTGCCTTCACCATTTCTTTATGTAGTTCAAGACTTGTTGCTTAACCATTTCTGCTCAGGGCAGTGCAAGGTTTTGATTTGAAGAAGCCTGTAGTTTTAAACGTGGTTTCCATCAAACAGTAACATCTTTGTCAAACTTCAACAGAATTAACCTTAACTGCCAAGGAAGTTTTGACTGCCGTCATAAAAATGTTTGATTAGTGTTAATAATTTATTAAATTGGTTTGTCCTGACACTGCCAACATGTTGGAAATCTCTCAAGCATTAAAACATTAACAGAGGCTGTAATACAATGCTCCTTCTGTTCCACGTTTTATTTCAAGACCACATTCTTATGAACCTCGTTCTGTGGTGTTCCAATATGCTCTCATTAGGACTGCATTAAAAGATGAAATATGACAAATATTAAAAAGCGTGGGAATATAGAGTAGAGCATGGTGGGTGTACTTTTGTGGGTAGCTCTGCTGTGATTAAATTTTTGCAAAGCAAACCTGTTTTTGCAATATGGGGAAATAAAATTACCAGGCGAGTATTTAACTGAAACAGACCCAATATGCTTGATTTCTTGTCCAACCTCCTAAAATACATAAGTTTAGTTAGAATTTCTACTAAAATGGGAAAACTGATATTAGGCCCGCTTATACTGAAGCATGCTGTTCAATTACATAAGAAACAAATTCCTATTTGAGAAAAGTATTAACGCCCTGAGAATAGATTGATCAAATTTTTATTTGAAAGTTTACATCTGCATTTGAATTGCTAGTGGTACGAGCTCTCCTGTGTTCTGCCAGAAACACCTCTTTTGGATCATGCAGCCTCAGGAATTATGTGTAACATACTCTGTATAAAAAATCATTTAAACAATAACAAGAGTTTGCTTTATTTTCCAACTGGATGGAAGATAGTTGAAATGGAGGCTCAGTTTATCCTTTGCAATTTGCTGACAATATCAGTGAAATTAAGTAAACAATTATTTTTTTTCCTCTATTTAGTACCCATGTAGGAGCTCCAACATTGTCTCAAATGTGTAGACTGATGTTGCAGTTGCATAAGTTAAGCACAGAGATGTTAACAAGTGAGAGGAAAACCTTCATTTCTCGATCCCAGTTATGAATATTTACTGAGAACAATTTCAATACCTATCTTTGAACTGTAATCCAAAGCTTTTGAATTTTGGGAGTGAACTGTTCTATAATTATTCGTAACAGCTCAGTTCTTCTCGTTTTGGTACCTGAAAAGCTTTAATGAGTACATTAATGAAAGGTGTGTTTTATTTTATGAGAGAAAGTAATCTAAGCTAGTCATACCTGTATGTCCTAAACTCCATGTGTTTTCAAATTAAGAGAAAATCCTTTACGCAAGATTTGCTAGTTTCTGTAATTTATCATTTCCAGGTACTCAGCTGTGTGGAGTTTAGATCTGATATAACTGACCTTGAATCAGAGGACTGATTTACAGTGAGTTCAATGATAGTAAAACTTGGCCCTTCTTCCATTTGCCCTCCACTAATGTCTCCTTTTCTGTTATGTGCAGAAAAACTTTATGGAAATGATTACCATAGATCAGCCTTTTTGCAGCTTTCTAAAGTTAAGAATGTCATTCTTATGAAACTAAAAACATTGTAAATGCTAATTTGTTTTAGTATGTACTATGCCTTGGCAAGAACTGTATCGCAGCAGTACATCAAAGTGTAGAAAACAATCAGCTGTTTCAACATCAGAAAGTCATAATCCATCAACTCAATAAATTCCCAAAAGATGTGTCAAATACGTGTTTGGGTAACAGACTGAGTGCAAACGTTAAAATTGTGTCTGTCTCTTCAACTGTCAGGAATAGTTACATTTTCGGGGTTTTTTATGTGGTTTGTCTTTGTAATTGCTTCCTAATTATTTGCTGTGTTAATAATGAAAATTGTTGAATGTTCTGAAACTTCAACAGTTCTACATTTATTAATTACCACACGAAGATAAGCAGAGCAAGTGACTACTGTGCTATGTGAGATATTTTAATATGAAACTTCAAATGTCTCCAGTTCTTGGCTACATTGGGATAAACTAAGACAAGCACTCTTACTAAGTGCCAAGAGATTTCCTTCTTATTAAGAGCATCCTCAGTTCCTCCCAACAGTATGCTTCCTATGCGTAAATGATCTACAAGTTTTCCCAAACTGTAAACCAAAGGTTGTATATATCCTGCACAGAAAAGTGGCATCTGGTATTCATGTTTAGTGCATTTTATTCATAGTTAATACATTTCCATACAGATTTTTTTTTCTACAGTAAAAAGGGTTGGAAAATTTTGAATTAAGTCCATAAACTAATTATTTTCCATTCCAAACATTGTTTCTTTTCTAACAGAACTCCTGACTCAGTGATTTTGTAAATGGCCTGCAGTTACATGACCCTGATTGTGGTCTAATGAGAGTTGGAGGGTGCCTCTTAGATGATGTTGGAAAATTAAAGGGACTTCTTTTCATCTAGCTTTTTAAACTAATTGTTCTCTGATTTTATATGAGAACAATCCTTATATATATACGTTGAAATCCTTTTCCCTCAGTGGCACTATTTTCCTGTCCACAGCTTTGATGTACTGCACTTACTTACAAAAAGGCTATGTTGGTGAACAGCAGTCAGTAGATCCAGTCATGGTCTTAGTTGTTTAACTGTGAATTCAAGTACATTAATATGAATGAACTGAAATTCAACAGAGGAAGAGAATCTCTGTTCAGTTAAAAAAAAAAAAAAAAGCTGTATTTTTCATCTCCGGTTATTTGTATCCATCTTTTACCCCATATTTCCATCATTTAAGGACAGTACAGTTATTGAATAAATGGATCACAAATATCTCTTACCCACTTCTCTGCTTATGTACTATGACTTGATGCTTGAATTGATATTGCCTTTTACCTGTATATTTGGTCTTAATTTGTGTGTATTTGGTGACTTTGTTTACCTTCTGTTGCACTGGGTAATTCCATGGAAGCTCTCTAAAACAGAATATAAGCAAGGTTGTGTAGTTTGCCTTTATCACTGCCTTTCACCTATAGCTACAAAATCACATTATTTTAACACTTCTGACCAGCCACAATGCTAACAAAAGGAACCATTGGCTAAATATCTGATAGTTCAAAGCAGTGTGTTAGAATATTACTTTCTTATAGTTAACTTTGCCCAACGGTGACTTGGAAAATTAGAGAGGCCAGCTTTCATGTTCTTTGACTAAGATATGTAATCTCCAGATCTCTGCAACAGAACAAATCCTGATAGTAATCCTGTATGCAGCTCTGACATGATTTTCCCTTAGAAATGGAAATAGAAGATTAAATTTTACTAACTCAAAACTGGCTAAATTTTTAACTGTTAGCTAGCCTCATCGAGAAACATTTAAAAGCACTAGGCAGAACAATCCAATACACAAACTGCAATCTTGCACAAGACAAAGCAAGAGCTTGTGAAGGATAGGGTGGCTCAAGACTGCTCATGAGGTCCTAAATAAATGACAGTGTAGAAGAAAAAATATCGACAGGATTAGCCTGTATTTAAATAATAAATGAGTAATGAAAACCAATATCAGAGATTAATTTCAAAGATAGTTTTGCAAATCAGAACAGCTGACAACAGGAAATGTGATGACATCTGAAAATAAGAAAACCAGGCTGAAGAAATAAGATACAGGAATAAGACAACGCTAATTATAGATCTTGTTGTTTGTGACTAGGAAGTAAAAATCATGCTTAGTGTGTTGTGCTGCTTGTTTTGTTTCCTAGTGCAGTAAGGTTATGTATTCCAACCTATTATAAGTCTGGATCCATATCTCTTCTTATCTCTCTAGGTTTATGTCTTTCTAGATGTGAATTTAACTGCATGATCGGTACAAAGTCATCAGACAAGGTGGTTGCAAAGTAATAACAATGTCTGCATAAGTCACGGTTCCCAAGCCACTCAGGAGTTTAACATTTCTAAATGCAAACATTGGATGTTTTATTACTCACAAAGCCTTCAAGTTGTTTGTGTCAGTCTTTTGTGGTTATGTGTCTTTTTTTTTTTTTCCTACCTGTCCTCATTAATAAGTTTTACATCAAGAGCTAGGCAGGAAAAATAAAAATGTAGCTGCTGACTATTTTCTTACCCATATCTGAGCAAATTCTCCAGAGATTTTCTTTTTTCTTTTAAATTGTGATTCAACTTTTTCTTGAAAATGGAGTCAAAAAGAGCCGAGGCAGAAAAGGATTCACAATTTTATCCTGTTTCTGTATAACGATTCGTGTCTGACAGCTGGTGTGGCACAGTCTTGTGTTACATAAGTACATAATGTGCAGAGTTCAGGAATGAAAGCTGTTCCACAAATAGTCAATATTTACCTACGATTATTTAAGTTGCACTGGTATTGCATGGGCATCTTTAACAGGAAAAGATGAACTTTGTTCCTTTCTAGTAAAGATGTTATCTTTATTAGAAGATGCCTCAGAGCTGTGGTGCACCTTTTATATATACCTGTGGTGTACTTTTATATGCAGCTGCATTTGACCTGTTACAAAGCTTTGTAGCATCACCAAACAATTAATTTTGTTGCCTGTTTTGGTTTGGATTTTGGTGTTTGGTTTGGTTTTTGGTTTTGTTTTTTTTTCAAATTTTATTTATTAAAAAAAGGCTATATGATCTTTCCTTCCTCCCCTTTACTCCATCTCACAACTGTGAATCACTTCCTGGTACCCCAGTTAGAGGAAGTTTCTTTAGAGATATAACATCGAGTGATTTATGCATTTCTTTCTGGTATAATAAAGATAGGGAGCCTTTCAGCATAATTACTTAACTAGCCAAATATTTATTTTAGATATGTTGTAGGTTCTATTGCTCTATGGCACATTAGACAAAGTATATATTGTGAGAGTGGCTGGAACCTGGCGGCTGCTTTCATCCCAACCCCAGTCAGGCTTTTATCAAAAACCACTCCATGGAGGAGAGACTTATCACTCCCATGGGAAATGACAGAAATTTTTTTTTGTTACTGGTCTGGCAGGAGTCTAATGGAGGGTAGATTTTTATTTGTACAGGTGTTGACAGCACTGCATCCTGCATCCTTTCTGGAGCAGCTGATTGCACTAGAGAACACTTCTTACTGGATTAACTCTGTTATGAGCCCTGGGGTGGCTGATTTGACTCGCTTTTGTATTACAGCATTGTGTTACTTAAAGAAAAACAATGCTTAATAAGCAGTGAGATTGCAGCCACATCCTCCTTCCCAGTGGAGCATGAACCCAAGGACAGGAACAGGTCTGCAGGCTGGGCAGACCAGCCCATGGAGGAAGGTTTCTGCAGCTTCCTCTGGTTTACCTCTTTGCAGGGCACTGAGGGGGTGCCACCAAATTGTGAAGACTCTTTTGTGATGGGAACTTGAAAGCAATGTTGCTCTCCCACACAGACACCTTGTCCTTTAAACGGAAAGACGCACACTGAAAACTTTGGAGCACCATAGATATCTTAATATACACCAATAACATATTTGAATTGATCAATCCTTGTGTTTCAGAGCACTTTGGAAAAAATATCACATGTTGTTTTCTGCCTTGGGTTGGAAGGCACAAGCAGGAAAACAGACTTGCTGCAGAATTACAGGGCAAGTGGGAGAGCTGGGATGAGCTCTCTGTCTCCTGACCTTTGTGGTTCTTTCAGTAGTATCCCAGCCCAATAAAAATTATACAGCTGTTCCCATTGACTTCACTTTGGTTGCTTAAAGTTATGTAAAGCAAGTACATAAATACATTTTTTTTGTTGTTTAGATGTTGTCACCACAGGCATGCCATTATAACCCAATTATTAATACTTCTAAAAAAGAAACATGATATTACTTTCCATATGTGCAAGAGAATTTTCCTCCTCTGGCAACGTGCTGAGAAGTGGGTGGGGGGTGGGAAAAGGATTAACTGGGTGGGGGAGGTAAAATGTATTTTAACAGAAGAAAGCATGGAGAGTTATAGTCTCACAGCAGGAAATAAACATTGTAATCATAAACAAATGTAACCTTAAAAACAGAAGACGGGGATTTTATTGTATTGACATAGGACACTTGAGCAACAATGAAGGATTTGTTCTCTTACGTTAGTCAGGGCACACTGGCAGGAGGGCCCTTTCAGTGGCCATTGCTTCCAGATAGCATGTGTCAGAGCTTGGATTATAAAATGTCTAGGAATGTACGGACACAGGCAAAGAGAAGGCTTGCTTTGAGGGGAGATTGGAGAATCTCTTCACTATAAGGCCTGAGCGTGAATGTTCTCAACAGCACTGGAAACCAAAACAACACTGAGCCCTGCTCTGCCTTTCACATTTATATAAATGCTTATATTTGCACTCTGCAGTGTTATCTGCATGTGGTATTTTGGTATACAATCCAAAGCCAGCTCTGCAGATCTATGCTAACTTATGAGACAAACTAACTGTGCAGCTCCACATGAGACCATGCCCTGTCCTCGTTAGGTGTCTGCTTTCAGCGCCACCAGCCTAGATTCCTTCAGCTTCCTTACACAAATCCTATGGGACTGTGTTTCTAAACCGGATCTCAGTGAGAGATGGGAAATTATGGAGGGAGGATGGCTACCCTGAAGGGAGACTTTTATTGTGTGCTTATGGACACAACATGAACAGGACAACAGACCGACAGTGCTGCATAAGGACGTGGGAAAAGCCTTGGCCCTCCAAGAGTCACCAGCTGTTGAATTAAGCAAAATCAACAGTACATTTGCAAGGGAGTACTTGCTCTTTTTATTTCTGTTTCTGTTCATCTTATGTTAGACATACTTTCAGGTTATTTGATAACTTGACTGCTGGTGAGTTCATACTGTAATAGGACAGAGCTACTTTCCTATGGGATTATCAGTCCTGTGTATTTAGAAAGGCAAAGAGTGGCAAAAAGGTGATATTATTTTCATTTTTATGGGGGAGAAGTGAGACAGGGGAAAACAAAATGTCTTGGCCAAGGTCCTTTAGGGCATTCATGCAGAACTGGGAATTACAGCAAGATCTCCAAGTCCAGTGAAGTGCCTATTTAATGTGTTGTTTGTATGTGCTTTAAGAGTATCTTCTAACTCTTCACTTGTTTGTTTAGAATCCAAGCTAATTCTAAACAAAACCCTTGTTTTGTCAAGATCAGATTGCAGATGCTGGATGCAAATGTCACATGAAGTGCAGATCCTGTTTGGGTTTTCTGTTTGTTTGCTTGTTTTTAATTCTTGCCCTAGGACGCTTTTAGGGATGTTAAAAACACACACATGCACAAACAAAACAAACTCAGAGTTATTATATTCCAGTTCAAGCATAAAGAGAGTGGTCTCTGTTCTACCAGTACAAGGGAAAAAAACAAGGCCTGCATGTTCCTTTTCCTGTGAAGTGTTTCCTCTGAAGAAACATCCATGAAGGAACAGTTCCCATTTAAGACAATAAAACTATAGAATGTTTCTGTGCATTGACAGAATGCACAACATATTCTGAAGCAAATCTTTAACTCAGTAATGCTTCTTAATAACCCCTTGGCATATGGGACCCAGAGAGAAGCATCTTAAAGGTGATCCTTTGTTGTTCGTGCTGTTAAGATCAGACCCCGTTTCTCGTGGAACACTTTTCTAAGAGAGCAGCCTCGCAACAGCTCTCTCTGTCAGGGAATAACTCAGCCTGGAAGGGGTCTCTGGAGGCTGCCTGGTCCAACAGCCATGTTTAGAGCAGGTCCAAATTTTAAATTAGATCCAGCTACAAAGATAACTTGAGCTGCTCAGGGCTGTGTCCAGTTGGGTTTTAAACATCTCCAAGAATGGAGAGTACTTGTCCCCCCTGGGCACCTGAGACCACTCTCATGGGGAAAAAAAAAATCCTAATATCTGACTGGAATTTCCTTGGCTGCAGCCTGTGTCTATTGTCTCTTTCCTTTCACTGTGCAGCTCTAAAAGTTTACCTCTGTCTTCTTTAAAAGCACCTGTTACATTGATGAAGAAAATCGTAATATCTCACTTCACCTTCTCTTCTTGACACTGGACAAACCTAGTTCTCTCAGCCTCCCACCTTATGTTGTATGGTCCAAATGCCACCAAGTCAGCAAACTGGTCACTTTATCCAAAGCAAAAACTCAAATTAATTTGCCGTACATATGTCTTGGCTTTCAAGATATCAGTGAAGGCCAGACACGTGGGGTAGGCTATTTCCATGTTTGAAGGGAAATGTGTTGGCACAAACACAAGATACCTTGTCACTAATGTAATTTTTGGCAGGTACATTCACTCAGACAAGTTTGTTAGATGTCAAAAGCAAAGCACAGTGTAACTTACATTGCTCACATGTGGCCTCACAAGCAGCTCTGTGTTCAAATTTCCAGTCTGCCTATGTTGCCTGGGCTTTTCTCCTGCCACATGGCAATGCATATTGAGAAGGAAATTTAGCAAACTGTTTGAAAAACAGCAAAAGAAATAATTTTTGAGTACTCCTGTAACTTCTGAATGTAATTTCAATTTAGTTCTATGAATGACCAATTATATATTCCCTTTACTCCATAATATTCAGAAGTGTTTGGGGGAAAAAAAGTGTATGGTTTGAATTAGTTTGCAGAGTGCTTCTTCACTGATTTCCTAGATAAAATTGATTTCAGCTTATAAAAATCCATTCTGGACCTTGTCTGTCACCAAATTTTATCTCCTTTGCTCCATTGTAACCTATCTTCAGTGTAAACAAGGTTTCAAAGACATTGTGATGACAGATTGAATGTCCAAACAGAGAAAACAAAACCTAATTGTGTAGGAAGTTTGCTTTGTGGGGGTTTTTTTTGGTGGATTTTTTTTCCCCTCACAGTGTCAAATGGACCTTTACTTGAATGAATTTAATTGTTGTAGAAAGGGTTTTTTTTATATGCCCTGCTAGGTATCTTGGTTATCTTTCTCTAGTTTGTGCTTTCATGCCAGGCAGGTGTGGGGAAATGCTTTCTGAAGCAATTTGCTGACACTGGCCCAACTTAGATGTGAATGGCTGGAGGTATTTTGTATTCAGTGCATATGTCCGTGAAGCTTTGTGTGGCCAACAGACTGTCATTACTATGCACATAGATCGTCTCCAAACTCACTTGTGCCCTATTTACAATCACTATTAACACAATTGCCATTAGGGAAAAGGACGATGACGTGTTTCTCTTGCTGGTTATCTTGGCACTTGTGATTTGTTTCCTCCTAAGTGTAATACTTCACAGTTGTTTTTACCAAAGATCATCTTCTAGTTTTGGACATAATGCTTGTTCTGGAGTGCTTTATCACTTTATTATATCCCCCTATTTCCATACTAGTCAAGAGTCCTAGAGGTCAGGATCAGGTCATGAATCTGCTAGCAGTATCTTCTTACTTGATTTCTATCTGCACACTTTCTGCCTTTCCTTTTCCATTTTTCAATTCATTCATTAAGCAAGAATTATTTACAGGAAGAATACTTCAAGAATGCTTCAGATACCTGTTCCTCTGTAGGAATTGTTTCCACAGCGAAGCACCAATAGGTGTTTTTCAGTCAGTTGTGAACATGCCCTCTGATGTTTACATTTAAGCTGTTTCTTTCATTAATTTTGATAAAGTTGTGCACTACATGTCCAAAGTCTTATTCAAGCTGAAATATATCTACTGCTTTCCTGTTGTCTACTCAACATATTAACCCATCAAAGAAGGAAATAGGACTGACTTGTTATGTTTCTTTCTAGCTCTTTTTATCACTCCTATATTCCAGAGGTTGAAAATTGTTTGCTTTAGCATTTGCTCCTAGAACCTTTCCAGGACTTGAGTGGTTTGTGATTTCATCAATCATTCTATGAATCCTTCTTCCTCTTCTCTTTTTATCACTGTCCTCTGTATACTTTCAAAGGTGATTTCCTATGGTTTAAAGACCACTTTGATTAGTTGCTGAGTTAGTTGAGACTAGATTCCATGAAGTCTCGCTTGTTTGGAGATATCTGTCTTGCCTAAATAATCTGTCTGTCTTCTGTCCTCTGCTCAGCATTTATTTTCTTTCTTATCTACAGAGAAAGAAAAGTATTCTTTTAATAAGAATTGATTTCTCTAGCTCTTTATAGGTCTAGAAAGCAGACTATCAAACAAGTAATTGTCATTACTCTAAAATTGGTGGTATTTATCCTACTTTTAGAAAAACTGCTGAAGTGACTTGCCTGACACTTCAAAGCCAGTTAGTGGTAAAGGAATAGCACTGAGAAGTTACTGACTCTTTCTTATGATATTCAGCACTCAGACACTTCATTATGGGTCAGAACTCGGTTGTGCCAAGCTCTGCGCAAGAAGGATGATCCTGTCCCATAGTAAGTCATGGTGAAAATGTATGACAAGAGGCAGGCAATATGGATAGACAAACAGGAACACTACAGGAAAACCCAGAGAACAACAGTAGTATGTAAGATAAGCAACAAAAAAGAACTTGGTCCTAAATTCTCCTCTCAACAATTCCTAGAAGAACATTCAGTGAGTGTGCAAGATCAATTTTTGGGGGGAGATGCTGACTCTTTTTGAGATTAGAAAGAACAAATTCATGCTGTGGAAACTACAATTACTGAGTTTTACTAATTGCAATTTTCCTTCAAGCACCCCTACCAACAAAATTGCCATCTTAGACTGTCCTTGGCCACATTGCACACAATTTACAAGCATGGAATCCCATCAACATTTCAAAGAGAACTAAAATATACTATTTATTCTTGGATATTGTGAAAGGACTCCGATGGAAATGTAATATTAGTAGGGCATCTCAAACGTCTCTGTATGTAATTCAGCATTCAGAGTCACAAGCAGACCTAAAAGCAAGCTCAGATGGCTAACACCCGCTCTGCATTTCTGCAGGCTATTGTGTTAGCTTTGTACATTCTTCTATTTTCATCATGCATATTTTTATTCTCATTCAGGATTCATCCATCCAAAAGGAATATATTAGCTTGTGCATGCACAGTGGGTACATCCAAATCTTACTCTTCAGCCTCTGTTTCGTGTCATGTGTGTTTAAATCATTCTGACCTGTTTTGGGAGTGTGCAGCACAGATGAACCCAGGGTAAATGAGAACCCAAACACTTTATTGTTTATCTCGATGGGGTAAATACAAAATTTGTTTTCCTTGTACTGTCACTTCAAACTAGCAGTTAAAATCTTAACCAAGTTGTGAGGCTTTTCTTGTTTGGTTTTGTTTGTCTGGTGCTTTGTTGTTGTTTTGTGGTATACAGAAGTAAATCTAGAGAAGTGTTAGGTGGACTTAAGGAGCCATCCTACCTTTAGGAATTTTGTAGTGTTTGTGAGGACATGGCATATAGCTGTATCTGTTTGAATTAAGGAGAAAGACCTAATGAAAATACTTGCTAGGAAGGCATATTAAGATATCTTCATACACAGTTACTCATTATTTTAGGGGTGTGTGTATACAGGCTAGTGATGTATGTCTAGCCAGCACGTATGTACATAGCACATTGTGCTTTCTGACTTTGAATATCTGGAAGGGAGCTCACAGATAAGTTAGTGATGTAACTGGCTACATGCTGATTGGTTTCCAAAGTAAAATCCCAGATTATATGATTCAAAGCAGTGTTCATATTTTAAAGAAAGTCTCCATTACACAAATACGTGGAAAATGGACAGTTATTAGACAAGTAGAAATGCTGTGCATTTACATTAATGGATGATTTGTTGCTGTGGTTGCTACATGCATGGTTTATACGGTACACTTTTATGTTATAGTTTTGTGGAACTTCTATATTATCTGCGGATCAGTTGAATTTCAAACTGATCATCACACTTTCACGCTGTGAAAGTAGGCAGAATTTCATGTAAGATTTCACGTAAGGCCTTCTGTAGCTTGTGCACCTCCTTTCAGATAGCAGCTATACTGATTTGCTGATGTCAGATACTTCCAGAGTGGTACCCAAGCCTGCAAATAAAATGTGTAGAACATCTATCATGTACATTAGAAGCCCAGATTTGGAAACTTGTATAACCCAGTGTTTGGCAGCACCATCTTTGAACTTGATTAACAGATTATTTGATTTGTAACAATTTCCAACCTGAAAGTCCGTCTCTTAAACCAAAAAGGGCGGACTTAAGCCTTCAACCCAGAAGTTCCCTACTGTGTTCGTGAAGGCTGTGGCCAGCACACATGCACATGACTAACCTTACTCATGTGAGCCATCCTATCTAGAAATGCACATATGAGGCTGCAGTGCCATACCCTAAATGATCAAAGAAGTAATACAAAGCCCCAATTCTTACTTTCGTTCAAGCATGCACATAATCCTTAGCATCCCAAGTGGTGTCTTAATTAGCCATTGAAAACAGTAAGTGTTAGGCTCTGAAACTATTATAAATCTCAAAATCATTTGGGTTAATTAAATAATATAATTTCTATTCATGTTCCTTGGTCTCTTTCTCTCCTTTCATTAATTTTAACCCACAAAAAACCACACTGAAATCACCCTCGGTGTAAGTACATACTCAAAGACTTTGCTCTAATCCCCACAGAATTTTGGATATTATTTTCAACCTAGAACTAATTAATACTGTATGTTCTTTATTGAAATCAGAGCATTTCTGTATACTACGTATTAATGCAGATACTTGTTCTGTGCTGTCATTTTCAGAATATTATTTTTTTCCATGTCTGTGTCTATGTCTTTAATTTTAGGAGGCATCACATTACAATGGAGACTCCTCTGACAGAAAACAAACCATATTTTTCTCCCTTTTTTTCTTTCTACTATATTTGTCCTGGTTTTAAAACGTTGTGTGTGTGCTGGTTTAAAAACTGTGTGGGACAGGAAACTGGAGCACAGTATTCAAAAAGAGACGTGTCCTTTTCAAAACTACTGGTGATGCCCTTAGTAAAGGGCACAGGAGTTGAATTAAAAGACTTGACAAGATCAGGTGTGAGTCCCAGTGATGCAGTAGCATTGGGAAGGTGGCTGCTGCCAATAGGTCTTCTTCTATCACTAGCACAAGATTTTCAGGTCAACAGAAGACATAAGCACGTGTTTAAATCCTTTTCTCATTTAAGGTAGAAAAAGACTACGTCGTAGAAGCCCTGCTTTGTACAAGATGGCTCAGTTACTTACGTGAGGAAATTTATACGTTTGTTAAATTGTCTTACTGACGCAATGCTCAAACCTACAATGGAACAAAAAAGTCAAACAAAAATATCCAAGCAGAAGTAGATGAGTGTATAAGCCTTTAATACATCTGGAATGGCTGTGATAGCAGCAGCTCCCTTATAGTCAGGATGCTTCTTGGACAGCTAGACCTGCCAGTCACAGAGATAAATACCTGTCTCGGAGAGAAGGGCTTCCTGCTTCACTGGGGCTCAGGGAAGTGACCCTCTGAGTTAGCATTGTCGTAGCTGGGTAGCTGAAGGCACAAAATTTTGGCATATCAAGATTTTGGTATGGCCAGAATGAAGTATCTGAAACCAGATTTAGAACTCAAGTACCGGTTACTGTTCTCAGCTCTCTTCAAAGGCTGTTTCCTGCAATTTTAAGGTTCTTCAAATCTGCACTTTGAAGATGTGAGAAGGACCACTTGTGATGGTGAGGGAGGCTATTGGATAATTTAATTTTAAAAGCAGTTGTGTGGTAAGAGCTAGTTTTTTTTCCCTTTCTGACATCTGAGAGACATCATGCGATTCAGTACTTTTAGCAACTCATTTATTTAGTTATTGGGATGGAATTGCAATTGGAAGTCTTATTTCATAAGGGTCATTCTTTGTTGGTAATATTTAGCAGGGGGAATACTGCTTTGTGGTTTTATCCTCAGCCATTGACATTGAATGAATTTGTCTAGAGTAATGAAAGAGGTTCTGATAAAACTGGCATGGATCCTCCATAAAACTTTATTTTCAGTGGGAAAATATTGTGGATGGGTATTGATTATGAACAGAATTATTTAGGATAGCTAAACACAACAGTTAAGGCTACATAATCACCTAGAATATATTTAAGGTTAAGCAAATCATATGCTGGGATTATGAATGCACAGGGGTTACACAATTTTTATGTGAAAGCAAATACTACTTCTCTGACAACTGTAGTAAACCCAACCCAGAATTCAGCAAGAGTTTCTTCTCTCAATCATCTGGGACTAGAGATGATTCTTCAACTCCCTCAGTTAACTCAGACACAAATAGTTACTTCTGAAAATTAAGTTATCTTTTCTGTTGAAATGCCTCAGCATTTGGATACTAACTTGAACACAGTTTTAAAAATCTGAGTTTTGTCCTTTTGGTTTTTAGTCTGTCAGGTAAAAATAAAAGTAGACCACTCTCCCATGTGAGTGTCAAGTCCATAAGATGAAAAAATAGGATAACAAAATCAAAGCCCCCCCCAAATCCACCTGATTCTATTTGAGGTGTGCCTGAAGCAGCATGAACAACTGCTTGAGGGACACCTGGGTTCTCCACTGATCTATTGACCTCAGGCAAGTTGCATGGCCCCTCAGTTCTTCAATTCATAAACCAGAGATAATACTCAAGGCCTTCTTTTGTCACATGCTTTCAGATCTGCTGATGAAAGGAACTTCACAGAAATAATAACCCTATTCACTGAGAATTTAGTATCTTATTTTCAAACTTATTTTCCATGTTAGTGCAAATAGATTCAGGAGTTCTGGAACCAGGAAGCCCGATATGTGCTCTAGGCTGCTTCAGCTCTTCAGGTGAAACTTGTCCTGAAAATCAGATGCTTTTGAGTCTCTCTTATAAAAGGATTCTGAATGTCTGATATGTTATCTCCTTATTCTGCTTCAAACTCTCTTGTTCTTGGTTGGTTGCCTTGTTCTGTTTTCTCCCCTTCCCCACAAATCTTGCAGAAACTCAGTCTTTGAACTCTTCATTCCTGTCAAATCAGGCTGACATTGACCTATAGGATCAGAAGTTGCTGTTGGGGTGGGATGGGTGGACAGAAAGTCTTGTGTAGCATGATTGTGTAGGTCTCATATCTTTGGGAAACCAGGGCAAAAGTCATGCCTGCCTTCATTCCTTTTGCTTTGAAACCATAGAATGGACTTACTGAAATAGTATCTCCAAACTCAAAGCTGTCTTTATCCTTAGCAAATGGGATGGAACGCTAGCCAAAAAGTGAAAGAATAAGATTTACACACATAGGACTGCTTTGTGCATGAATATTACAGGTGAGAAACAAATTACGATCTTCATCACTGCATAGTCTGATTCAGTAAACTTCTTGCTACAGAGGAAATAGATGGAAGTTATATACAGGACTTCTGGTTCCATGAGGCATTGAGCTATCCAGAGAAGACAAAAGAATATATGGTTAGCCTTAAAAGGAGGTACAGAAAGGAGAGGAATGGTCTGATTTTCTTGTTCATGGTGATGAAGTCAAGCCTTAGCACCAAGAAAGAGGGAAGGTAGATATTTTATGGAGGAGAGGGAACCTTTCGAATGCAAAGGTTGAATGGATTAGGTGGGACCTCTGTCATTAAATGGTTTTACAACAGGATTATGCAAGTACCTGTCAGGAACTATGTAAGAACACCTGGTCTTACACCTTGTAAGAACTAAGACGCCTCCTGAGCTCCATTTGAACCACTTTTTCTATGATTGTTCTGTAAAAGTACAGCTTGCCTTGTGAAACACAGATATGCAATGATGTAAATAAGCTCTCTGTGCACAAAGCTGTTTTGTCTAGCTAGAGACTGACAGAGCTGAAAGTTTGGCTTGTGTAAGACAAACATGCCAATAGAAATACTGTCCCAAATGAGTCATTCAGCCCTCAGAGGAGGGAGAACCGAAGCCTTTGAAAATAGTCACAACTAGCATCAGGACTCAGAAGCACTTTCAGCAACAGTATGAGCACAACTCATAGAATGGTAGCATAGTAAACACCACATAACACTACTGTCGTGCTAAAGGCTACAAATACTTTTACCTCATCTGGGCAGCTCTCAGGCAGAAAGAAGCTTCTCATCCTTGGCTTCAGTCATGGATACTGGAAGCTGATGCCATGTGTAGTGAAGAAATATGATCCATGTCATGTCCACAGCTAAGGTCCGGATCCCAAATCTTTACTCATCCACGCAGTCCTTATTTAATCTATCCTGGAGTCAGGGGCTTGTTCAGCCTCATAATAATTTCCTGAGATACTCACGGAAAACACTACCAGCCCAGAAGTCAGTTGTAATATCTTTAAGCACTGCCCAGTGGCTCTGGATCTAGCAGCAAAATTTGTGCATAGTGCTGAACTTTGGCTATACAGAAACTCACTGCCACTGGATTGTTGTGGGTTTTTTCTCCCTATTCATACTTCTTTATACTTTTCCACTTATTTTAATGGACAATTATGGATAACTATCTAAACTGTGAGTTTTACATTAAAATATTTGCTTGAAAAGAGAGTCTTTACCTTAAAAATATTTCATTTTCTAAAAAAAAAAACAAAACACCAAAACAAAAAACTATCAAAAAGCTGTAAAACAAAAGGTTAATGATGTTATGATGTTTTGTAACATCTTCTATAATACTTTCTAGTTTAACTAAGTTTACTGAGAAATGACTCTAGTTTTCCAGTCAGCACAAGTACCAGGCTTACAGAAGCACTTTCAGTCTGCAGGAAAAACAACATAAAGGGTTGCTTATGGGGAAATACTAACTTGTCACATTAAACTTACTGAACCGGGAGAGAAAAGAAACCCCGACAAATCCACAAATGGTGATGCCTGCAGTCTGCCTTGAACTCACCAAGTATGACGAACAGTGACACTGCTGTCTTAATGTATTGCTGACAGAGCTGCTGTACTCATTAACCTTTGATGAAACAAGATGTCACTTTGTTCACATCAAATGCTCCTTGATGCCAGTGCTCAGAGACTGTTTTTGTTGCTGATGCAGACATCAGCTATTGTTGAAAACATTCTCTCCCTTCCAACATTTCACTGCCCATGAGGATTTATAGGCGCTGATCATTATCAATCTGCAAATGGAGTCTGAAGCCAAGAGTGTGTGTTTAATTTCTACGGCTTTTAATTATTTATATTTTTATTAAAAATCTTTATTTTAAATGTAATTCAGGTATATTTAAATATCTGAAAGTGCTACATTCTTGATGTGCTACAAGATGCTGCCAGGAATTCCAGGGTGCATTTGAGTGATCCACTCAACTTTTTTTGAGGCTACTGCAACTACTAAAGAAATATTTACAGCATTACAGCTACATAGTAGAAGCACACTGCAGCGGGAAGAGAGGCATTGAGTTCTGTAATATTCTGGTCAGCATCGTGACTAAACAGTGGTTTAGCCTGGATTACAACTGACTGCTCCTAGTTCCTGATCTATTCTCTACCCTTTTATCAGCATTGCCTTCTATTATCAGCATTAGGAGCCAATCTCGCTGTTCCATGTACAGTAAATATTATGTTGTCTAGCAAGGAAATCCTGACTGACTGTCTCTAATCTGGGAATAATTTTTATTTAGTCGTTACTTTTCATGATAAGTACATTAGTGTTGCTATGAGATAAATGAAAGCAAAGCAAGAAGAAAGGGAAAAAATTTTGCTTTCCCTGCTGAATTCACAAAATTTTGATACTGAAACCCTGAGAACAGAGGTGCATGTTCTCACAGTTGCTTTTGTGTGTGTTATTTGAATGAACAGAAAAATATTTATAGATGACCTCTTTCCACTTTATACTCCTCAGTATCTTTTTCCCTGCGTTAGGAGACTTCACAGTTTTTGCATTTAATTTGTTTGACTTAGGTGTTTTTTTTCACAATGAGGTCTGCAACCATTACAGTTGTCATGCAACTATGACATCTTGGGAAGCAGTTGAAGGTAAGAGTGGGGATTCTTCTAATTTGCAGTTGTGCAGAAGAGGAGTGTCTGATCAGAGCTTGATGCTGGAATTCTACCTAAAGGTCATGCAATGCCTCAGGGGGTGATGAGCCTTCAAAGCGTTGTGGAATAAAATAGCTATAGAAGAAGCATTTTTAAAGAAAAATATGTAAAGGAAGTAAGATTTAAAAACCGGCAAGTTGTTTAGGGCATAGGAGCCTTTTCAGACCCTTGCAGTGAGAGGAGGCAGCAAAGGTGAATGTTAAAGACAGAAAGTGTAAGTAAATGAGATGCAGGCAGAAGCATTTTCATGGGAAATGTACAAAATATTAGTTTGCTTAACTCTGGGGTGCATCTGTCCCTTATTGAGTGATGAAAACCCAGGAGATTAACCATCCACACAAGTCCAGTTTTACAAGATGAACATGCGAAATTCACAGAATAGCAAACTTACATGAAATGTGACCGGGCCACTAAAGAGCAACACAATGGAAAGTGCATCTGAGAACACATGGAATACGATCAAGCATAGCTGATACAACGTCCTTGAAAGGTGGTAGTAAATACACTCATTTAAAGACTTTCACCTGTTGCTTTAAATCATTCATACCCCATGGCATGTCTGCCAGCACTGTGACCCCTGGCTCAGAGTGAGAAACATCAAAGAGAGAAGGGAGCAGATCAAGTCTCAGGTAGGCGTTGCACCCTTGTTATGGATAAAAGAAGTGACAGTAAGTTATAAAACAGGTGGAACTGGGATAATGCAAGCCTGATATGAGTGACCCACAAATAGCAGGATGGTACTACATGCTCATGCAAAATCATATGGAAGGTGTTTTAGAAGATTTTTTTTTTATGTTATCTCGAAGACATGACGATATGTAGACTACACTTTGCTAGCTTTTTAAAAGCTCTGCTTGCTTAAATTTTTTTGAAATATTTTTTTATCCAAGAAGGTTTTACAGTCTCTGACCCTACCTGTAATCACAAAAAAAAAAAAAAAAAGATTCTTAGTTTAGTTTTTATCAGTCAGGTTAATTTTTCTGAGATACATTACCATGCTATGCAACATTTCTGCTGCCAGGATGCTTACGGTCAAGCATTTACTGTCAGACATAGTTTTCTGCTGAAATGGCTGTTTTCTCTGGAAATATACACGTGCTACTTCCCTTCTCTAAATGTTCTTCATTTGCTTTTAAGTACAGCATGTACAGACTGGTTTTAAAACAGTAGAAACTGCTCCCTGGAAATGAACTGTAGTTAAAATGGAAGACAAGCTCATTTACAATCAGAGCCAACAAGTCTGCAAACATACACTCTGGGTATCTTGTATCAGGCCAATTTCAGTAATGTTCGTTTGACTGTGTACTGTATAATCTGCAGTTATTGTACCAGAAAAAGTCTTTTATGAAAGTTTATCACTCCTAATCATGGAATCCTAGCATAAAATACTTTTTGAACAAGAACAAAAGCACTTTCACAAATCCTCTTGAGAGAAAACAATTTGTAGGGTGTTTTTCTGAACTAAGGGAAACTTTAGGAGTTAAACATACTCATGATAATGCTGATAACATGAGTCTGATGCCAACTTCAGGTCTTTCAGTATGGTCTCAGACATGACTGACTTTGGAGAACATTGCTTGTCATCCCAATACAGGGCCCAAAGAAGTCTGTGCTTTCACAACAGTAACTGTGATTGCAAAACCAGAACTACACTCAAGTCCCCACTGTAACAGGTGTCTGCTCTCTATGCTTATACATACTTACATCCTGTCTGCCTTACTGACAAAATCCCTGCTGCAGTCCTTTGAACTTTTCATACATTAGTGTCCTCAGGGTTAAAATTCTGTTCAGCAGAGATGTGTTGGTTTTTGGGGTGGATTTTTAGCATTTCAGTAGTTATTGTCTTAAAATTGGTAATTATTTTAATTTTTTTAAGGTTTACTTTGGTTGGTTGCTGTTTACTTTTCTGGTGGTAAAGGAGGGGGGAAGGGGAGAAAGCTGTGCTGTCTCCTCTGAGTGGCCAGAGCCTGTCTGTGAACTCCTTTGAAAAGTGATTTCAGTGAATCACAAATGCTTTCTCTAGTGTTTCTATGTACTTTCTCCTGGCTTTTGTGATCCAATATGTACCACAGTAGTTCAGATTTCATAGTGCCCTTGAGCAGAGTGTTTTTAAGACAAACAGCAGCCTGATGGTTGCACTGAAATGCAATACTACATAGTTGCACTGACACGAGGAAGCTGGATGAATGCCAGCATCACATGGGCTTGGTGGAGAAGTGGTGGTCTCTGCTGGGAGAGGAGGAGAAAGGACATTTTCTGGAAGCTGGAAGTGTGTGTTCCCATTCAGCTCGAGAGACAGTCAGTTATGGTAATCAACACTTCTTTGGCCAGATGCTCATCTGACAGGAATTGGCAAAGTTTGCCATAAAGTTAGAGGTAAAAATCACCATATTTTCAAAATGGCACTGCTACCCCTCCATCCAAAGACTTCTGACCACTCCACTGGAAGATATTATTCAGTGACAGAGTTAACATCTTTCATGCTTTAGAACACTTACCATTTTCAAAACACTTGATTTTGGTCTTTCCCGTGGTAATGCGAGTTAAGAGCTCTTCCCAAATTAATTTCCTTATCCATTTTAATTACTCTAATCTGGCTCTGTATAAAGAAGTCTTCACAATGAGGAACAGTATATAGGAATGCTCAATGATATCTTTGTCAGTGGATGCTGTGGGAGAAGTTCCAGTACACCTCTGATTTATGCATATGAAAGTTGAAAGATCTACTGTCCTGACAAAGAGAAACATGATCTTAAAATAAACACAATGTTCAGTATGATAAGTTACCTTTTGCTATTTTTTTCCACCAGCTAAGGATGAAATGTAAGGGTCAGGGGAGAAACTGGGTGCCTAAAATATGGGTACAAGTTCCAAGCCCATGCTCAGATCCAACGGCACTGATTTGGGCTGCTTTCCATACAGTATGCAGAGATGTTGGAAGCTGGAAGTTTTGCCTACATCCAAAACTATATTTGAAATGCCATTCATGTAATTTTTCATCATCTCTTTTCACATCACTGTTGATTATCATTGATACAGGCTTGGAAAAGGAGATGTTCTCCTATATAATCATCCAACCACCTCAGTGTCCAAACATCTCCAGGACAACCTTTCTTCCTGCCGTGCTCTGCACATTTTTGCAATGACTGCTTTTGTAGTACAGGCGAGTTTCAGGGCTTAATGGGTTGGTGCTCACAGACCCAAACTCTTGGCAGGAATAGTGAGGTTAATTACTTTCTATTAAGGTGAAGTCCTGGCTCACAGAGACTTTTCCTGGTGACTTCAACGCAGCTTGGATTTCACCCTTCAAAAACCAGTGACTGTGCAACAAAAGAATGTGTCCTGCCAATTTGTGAACCTTTTGATTTCAGTTGCTGTTGCCCTACTTAGCGCTCTGTGCTGGCTTAACAGTGTCTGGCAGCAGTGGGCTGATCCTACCCACCTCCTGGGCTTGGCTTCACCCGTCCTGTAACTAATAAGTAATGTATTATTTTATTTACTGACTAGTCTAATCTCTCTATACTGGACAGTGTTACCAGATGCTTTTGTCTGTTGTAGGAACTTCATATTTTATTTTGGAAACTTGGCTAGTGCCAATCTAACCACAAAGGCTAGGAATAGGAATAGCAGCATATCTGCACTTTAGAGAAAAGTTTGACAAAATTGCAACAAATCACAGAAATTCTACATATCTCAGATATGTAAGGCAGGTTTATTTTTTAATTGTTACTGGTCCTGTTCATCTCAAGGATACCATGAGAGTCATTTTTAGTATCCAGTACATAGCCTGTTACATTTTATTTGTTTTGGGGGTGAAGGAGAAAAGATTTTTTTTTTTTTTTTTTTAGAATTTTTAGTTGTCTGTGAAGGGTTCTGAAAGATACATTTTTCCTCTTTGATAGATTATCAAAGGCTCTTGACCTCATGGTTAAAAATTTTGTTCAAGTTTACAAAGAACAGTTAAGACAATTCAAGTAAATATTCTCATTGACTTTAAGGAGGTTGAGTACTAGCAGTAATCATGTGCAGAAGAGTTTTCTCTGCTGGCTCTCAGTTACATTTAAAATTCAGCAAAAGTCAACTGGAAAGTTTTCCAGAGTAGGGAGTGAGTATAAAACTGAGGACAGTCCTGAGGACCAGGCTCACGTTAAATAGTTCTATTCCCTGAATACAAACAGCTGAAGGTTTCTGGATAAGCCAACACAAATACCTTTCTTCTGTAGTTTCTTCTTTGCCAGCCAAATCTAGTTTTTAGCAATTCATATGATAAATGCTGCTAAAGCGACATGGAAATTGAATATATCTGAAAATGATACATCACTTCAGACTGTAGTTGGTACAGTCTGTTTCTCATTGTAACATGTATTCAATACATATCTAGTCCCAAGTGCTGCTCAGCTTGTTCCATTTTTTTTTAATTTGTATTATATAGGGACAATCGAGGCACTATGTTCTTTCCATAAAGTTTTTCCTTTCATAGCACAAGGCTGGAATGGAAATATGAGAGGGAAAGTGTGTTTCACCAATGCCAGAAAAAGAAAAGTATGCAAAGTTAAAGCTTTCAAGTTAAAGAGCAAAAGTTAAAAGTTAAAGTTTAAAGTTCAAAAATCAGGTAACTTCTTCTGATATTTGGATATCTAGGACCAATTTTCAAATGCATATTTTTCCTTTAAAAAAACAACAATAACCAAAAAAATTACACCACCCCACCCACATCCCCCCCAACAAACCACAAAACCAGCAACAAAACAAACCTGAAACCAAACAAAAAGTAGTGGAAGCATAGTCTCCACAAATGTCTTTTTAATGCCCTCTTTTATTACCTTACTGTGAGGGACCTTTTCTTCCCTGGTCTTTTTACTCCTACTTACAAATAATCTTAGCCTGTTAATCCTGACCCTTAAACTCTGCTACATAATAATTAACTTTCAGTGTCTCATGACTCTGATTTTTATGTATTAAATGCATACCTTGTTATCCACTCAGTACTGCATAAGACACCAGTTTGACAAAGAATGAAATCCAGTGCTTGGGAGAAAGCTTTATTCTTCCATAAAACAAATAAACCCTATTTCCAGAACTTAAGTGACATTAGAGGTTTGTTGATATTGAGAAATTTAATCTGCCAAATGCTTAAAAAAATACTTTCCAACTAAACTCACAGACTTCCACTAAATCTCCACTGATTTAGATTGTAAGGATTTTCTTCTAGTTTAACTTAATGGATTTTAAAAAACGTATCCCCTAAACCATTGTAATTTTTATTTTTGGATATGATTCAGCTGGCAGGTAATCCTTGCAAGATCTGTTTGTAAGGTGATGATTTTCCACAGAAAAATGATGAGCTTGTTTATGAAACAGAGAACTTTGAAATCAGCAAAGCTCTCTACCAGAGAGAAGCTGAATTACTCACAGGATAAAGGCACTTTCTTACACTTGGAATCAAATTCATCATGTTTAATACTGGAATTACTTAAAGATTCAAAATCAAAACTTCTGTGACAAGCTGAGCAGGGAGGGCAGGATCTTAATTTTCTTAAAGCATGTGCTTCAAAAACAAACTTTTTTCCAAATAAGCTGCTTTGTTGTTATTTTTCCAGGTTTTGATGACAACAAACAAGATTCAGATATTTAATATCTTGTTTCCATGAGAAATAACAAGTTATCTTTAGAACAACAGATGTTATTTCTTCAGATGAGAAAGGTGCACTTTAATTCACTTTTGCTAAACAGACTTCTGGCTTTATTGTCACGTTGTCAGGAAAATTAAGTGAAAATGACAGTGCATTGCCAAAGTGCAAAAGGCTTGGATTTAAAAACATGTCCACTAGAAATCTGTTTCAAGTCATCAGTCTGGAAGTTTTTCCGTGGCTTTGGTTAAAGTGAAAAGGAGAGAACAGGGCCTAAAATTCAGAAAAGCTCTCTCATTCACGGCTCAAATTATAGGAAAGGCTGACTGTACCCTTTTATTGCAAAATATTGACATATCTTGTCAAATGCACCCCTTCTAAAGGGCTTGAAAAGAAAGAAGAGCCTCTTGAAGAGCCATGAGCTAGCTGTGGATGCTGAAAATCAAGGCTTTCATTGGTAGAGTCAATGAACAATGAACAATCCTGAGGGTTGTCTGGGGAGAAGGGCAATCAAGTTTATCACTTGATTCTAAGAAGGTCCAAAGACAGCCAGGAGGTGAGGGGATGCTTCTGTGGGCCTGCAGGAGCAGCTGGCAACCATGAAAGGACAGCAGAGCCTGTTGGGGCCAACGTGGGCTAAGCCCTTGTCTCTTTGAAAATGGAGTTGTTGCTTTTTGGGGAAAAACAAGAACTCAGGTGTTTGCTACAGACAAGGAACAGAGCAAAGAAATAATGTGAGCCCTGGGCAGGCTGGAAGACGGTGAAATGCTGCCTAGCTCCAAGTCTGCAGGGAAGAGATATATATGGGCAAAACACTGAGTGCTGTAGAATACAATGGGGAGGTAGAGGCAGCCACCAGCCAAAGGCAGGGTCATTAACTTCTGGATTCACTGTCTGCTTAGGCAAATCCAGGGCTTGAACTGAAGGGAAATTGCATCGTTATAAGTCTTAAAGGAGTGGGTTGAATGCTGTAGGACAAAAGGAACAGGGAGTTCTCCTTTCTGCTGTTCCCCCCAGTTGCTCTCCCTGCCCATCCCACTCTCGTCGAGTGCCCACTTGGGAGTGTTCCACTCTTGAAGAAGGCAGAGAGTTGCCCAGGGCCTTAAAATTTCAAATATCTTAGCAGATCTCTTTTGTCTCAAGTCAGCAAATTCTCCTGAGAAAAGAAAATGAAGTTAGTTTCTTGGTCATTTTTTACCTCTGTGGCTGAGACCCCTTATAATAAATACTTCAGACAGTTGTGTCTCTTCAAGAAAAAGGTGAATGCCCATGGCTTATCTATTTTGATTTAAATTGAGCTGGGTTTAAAAGAACCATGGCATTTATAAGCATGATGGCTACTTAAATGTGCTGTCCTTTAGCCAGCAAACAATGCACATAACAGCCACTTAATTCTGGGCGAAAGCAGGGGTCTGTGTTGTTGGTTTGTTTGGGTTTTCTTTTTAACTGTAATCTTATTTAAAAGTAGAATAGTATGTATGGCAATGATGTACAGGAACTGTCTTAGAAATCTGAGAATAAATTCCAGCTCCGTTAAATTCTCTGTTTCTGGAGTGACATGAGCAAAAGACAATGTAGATGAAAAAATTTGTGTATAAAGCCTGTATCTCAAAATCTAAAAATAAAATGGGAGCCACTAAACAGCAAATGTGATAATGAGCCTTTTTTTTTTTTTCCTGTTTGTATGAAATCACAAGAAGACTGGTATTGCTTTATATCTTTTGCCTCTTCAAGCGTTTGCCAAAATGCTGGAGGTGTAATATAATCCCCCATAATTACATGTTTTGAGAGACAGAGCATTCCTTAGCTGTTTATATGGATTAAAACTGACTTAAAATGCTAGAAGGCATTCCAGTCATAATGGTAAACTAATTAGCAATTAATACTGTGCTCTGGTTAAGAGTAATTTTTCTGTTACACTTTGCCGCTAAAATACGAACACAAATATTCAAGTATGCTATGAGTGATTTCATGGAGTTTTACCTCTTTAATGCAGCACATTCTTTGTTCATTTACAAAAAAGAAGAAAAATGTCACCAAATAGCATTTAAAGGAAAGTAGTGTTGGGAGCAGCATTAATTTCACGAAAAGTCATTACTTATTTGCAGATTTATCTGTGGCAATAATTGAGGAAAGGGTAGGATCAGATCTTTTTTCAGATTGTAATTGCCACTATAAAAACTTTTTACCTCTCTGTTAAGGTGTTGGAATCCTGGAATGGCTAGACAGACCATAAAACAATACTTCACAGGTTTGTCCTTACATAGATCTATTCTGGCACCTTTTCTTTCTAATGATAGGTTAATGTGTTTAGTTTATATCAGCTGCCAAGTAAGAGTACTTCTCTGAACTATATCCAAATTGAATAAGTCTGAACTAAGATATAAGACCATTTTTTTCCATTTACTTCAATAAGCTTTGGATCAGATCCCTACTGAATCTTCAAAGCTGAATTAGAAATCTTGTGTAATCATGCATTCTTGAATTCCTTGAGCTGGTTCCAGCCCTAGGACTGGTCTGTGTAGAGATTTCTGATAGTGTAGAACACAAAGTGAACCTGGTGAAATTCTTTGAATTTGTTAACATGTCCAAGTAAGTTGTTGATTTCCGAAAATCTAATCTAATGCAGTATTTTCATAGGGTGATTTTTTAGAATTTCATTTCTTTTGTATAATAAATTTACTATTCTTTGCCCTTATATTCAAATTACTCAAAAAATGGAGTTTATGGGCATGTGTGGTAACTCTCTGACTCACAATACCGATAGTCACTGTGCATCCAGTCTGTTTTATAAGTAAAGGTGATCCAACCATCAGGAGGAAGGCCAGACCTCTGAAATAAAACCTTTATAAATATGGTTTCTCTGTGCTCTGCTTGCAGATATGACTTGGAAGACTGATAGAAATGAAAGAGAAATTTCTTTCCAAGCCCTGGCAGTCAGCTTAAGTTACAAGTGCCTGTTTAGGTGTTCAAATAGAAAACTTGCATAGACATTATCTTTTTCATAAGTGCCCTCCTGCTTAATGGGTTCTTATCAGAAAACATTTCTGTCCTTGCAAGATTTGCTTGATATTCTTTTAACACCTTGGCTGGAGTTCCTGCATGCCAGCCAACCCTCCACAGATCCTGAAAAGACTCCTCAAAAGGGGAGTCTCTCTCTAAGCACGTTTCAAAAACACCGCTGAAAGCATCCAATGTAGGAATTTGGGGTCTGGAGCCTTTTGGAGGACAGCAAAGGAAAAGAGTGAGACGGGAGAGTGAACAGGTGTTGTCTTCAAAGGTCTGTAGCAAATGAATTTTGGCTTTCCAAGAAAAACACACAGACGTGTTATTCCCAGCTAATGTCATTCAAGATATTCCTAATGAAAGGCAAAACTGTTCACATTTAAATCTTTTCCACATTTCATTATAAATTTGAAAATGGTCCAAGTTTTATGAGAAAGGGAGAGAAGAACTACTAATGTACATACATTTTTTTAGTTGGAAATTTGCCAGTTTGGAGTGTCCCCTCAAAAACATGAAAAATGCACATCTCTGAAGTAAAAGCAGTTTTTCTCCCCCCATCTCCACTTACTAGAAAGGAAAACATGGAGATCATGAAACCACATCACTGAACAGTAAAAGATTAGCCCATAAATATGTAACTTTATCACTGTGCAGCATTCAACCCCTGAGAATGGTATAGCAAGCTGTATTTTGTGAGAGGTTTCTATGAGGTTTGCACAAATCCATGGTGCTGGTGCTTCAATCTTTCCCTTTATCCTCCCTTATTGAGGAAGTGGTGTCAGTGTCTGGCTCTGCGAGGCTTCAGCCACCTCCCTGCCTGCCTCTCCCTAACTACAAAGCCCAGAGCCATGGGAACTGCAGGAACCCTCATGGCTTGTGGGGGCAAACTGCTGGGGAAGCAAGTGGTGTAGCTGCCATGTGAATTCATCAGTGGCTGTGGCGGCACTGCTGTGGTTCCAGAAGTGCTGTGGCCAGCTGCAGAGGACCCCCAGTGTTGCTCCCCAAGCTGAGGAGGTTCCTGCATAAAATTTTGCCCTGCTTCCAGCCTACTGACCAGCTTTTGGGCAGGGACTGGATGGAATTCAGATGAAATATCAGCAGGCCTCAATTACTCCAGTGGTCCATGTGCTGGCTTGAAAGTCATGGAAATGTGGCTCTTTTGTTCTTCAGCCTCTGGGCTCCTATGTGTGTGCTTGAATGTATTTTCATCTTGGGCTTTATCTGTCCTATTTGCTCACATTTTAATAGCTGAGACCTTAGAGGTATTTTGGCACTGTTAGACAATTTTAAGTGTTTAAGGATGCCTGAGGGAGCCCCTGGTGGTCTAGTGGTTAAGGACGCGGCGCTGTCACCGCTGAGACCCGGGTTCGATTCCTGGTCAGGGC
>JAYRBT010000114.1:24729376-24861525 GCA_036023395.1 Myiotriccus ornatus
TGTAACTCACCTAAAAAATCCAATGCGCAGGCTGGAAGGTGTAAAGACCTTCCCCGGTTCTTCGTTCGCAAAGACTGCCCATTAAGGATGCCTGAGTTCCCCGAGGCAAGGATCTCACTGAAGGCTGCCTTCATGGCACAGTGTAGAGCTGTGTAGATAACCTAAGCTTGTTCCTGGGGATTGTGCTTGCCTGCCAGAAGGTGCTTGTTGGTGAATCAAGCCAGTGCGTGCTATTTCTCATCATGGCTGGTTAGGCCAAACTGTGGGCCAAAACCATGCCAGTCTGCTTGCATGTTTTTCAGGACTACTCTGTGCTAAACAGACTGTCAAGTAGAATACCTTATCCAGTAAGTCTCTCTCTAGTTGAAGGGGTGGTTCTGTTATACAAGTAATAAAACCATTTTGGTACAATACAGTTGCAGTGAGACACTAGAAATTCTATCGTGGGACCACATCAGGTAATATCACACTTTCCATTCAAGTTCTTAAACTTGATTAAGAACCACCAAAAATTAAATTGAATCAAACTTGCATTCACTCTGCTTGTCAGTCTGAGGCAGTGTAACATGTCTCTGATTTCTAATCAGGCTTTAAAGTTTTGTCCTCAGTTAGGTTATCTAATTTGCTTCATTTAAACACTACAGGAAAATGAAAAGCAGGTGTTTCCTTCATCAAGCACCTATTGTTATGTGCTTTTTTGTATTTTGAGTTATAGTCACAGCATTTTTAAATAATGAACCAGGACCTCCTCTTTGTTTTCAGCAAACTCAATGTGCAATAAAGGACTGAAGGACTGGCATGAAGCTGATTCTCCTAGCGGTTACTGTCATAGTAGATAAAGCTCTCCCATAAATAGGAAAGGGAAAGGAAAGGCAGCTCCAAACCTTTATTTATCATCAGTGTGTCTTGGTGGTACTTGTAATTTCCTATGAGTACTATGACTAATTAAAACAAGTTTCCGGAATAAAGGAGCAGAAGCAGAGCTCTGGTCTGAGAGCACAGCAATAGCATCCCAGATAAACATAAATTCCTTTCACGAAGTTATGGAGCTCTCCCAGCACAGAACTGTGTAAAATGTAAGGAAAACCATACCATCACTTGGCTGAATAGTGATTTTTTCCCAGTTCAGACAGGGTGGCAGGCACCTATTTTGCACTTGACTCAAATGCTGTGTTAGTCTTCTATGAAGTCAGTGGTTGCTCACTGGCTGCAAAAACAAAAAACTTATGAATCTGAGACAATCAAAAACCAACCAGTGTAATGTTTCAAATGTTTTGAAATTGATCACAGTTTGAAATTGCCATGTTTGTACAGTTATATAGTTATCATAATCAAAACTGTAGGTACCTTATGATTAAAGAAAGAAGTGGATTAATTCAGTGCATTCATTTGAAACATAAGAGCTCAGGGCTTGTCTTGGAGAGCCTTAACAAAGCACCACAGAGTCCCAAAACTGGGATCAGCATGGAGCATTCTGTTACCGAGTGAAGAAGGAGTTTCTGGAATAGTCTTTTTCTGATTGTTCCAGAAGAAGAGTGAGTATTAATGCTCTAGGAAGTATTTTCTGAGAATTTCTGCAGACTGAGGAATTCTTAGTCTTGCCAAACGTTTGATTATTATGACTTTTTACATTGATTTTCCACTAGCAATGGGTAAATTCAATAGAGGTCAGCGGTTTCATGCATTTTAGTAAAGGATGTTTATTAAAGCCTTACCCAAAATTCTGTGAGAGAGAAATCTTCTGAGATTAGATACTTGGAAAACTGTTGCTTAAGCTGCAGGAAATTGGGTGTGATCATTTCATTATGAACCAGTTTGATTGCTGGCTGTCTCTTTGTAATTCAAGCAGAAACCTGCCAGAAGATTTACCAAATGCCGCTCTAGATGTTGATCTCAGTTCCGTGATATAATTCACTCCACTGATTTCAGTCGAAGTACAGCAGTAGTGGGACTATCACTTCTGTGTGAGCGGACTTTTACTGGGCTGTACAGCTAACACCATTGCAGAGGTCTTTAGGGATTGGGAGTAGCACTTGTAACTGATGAAATTCTACTTGCCTTACTAACATCACAGTCATGGTATTAAAATGGCGGTTTTCTCAGCCTGCTGTGGTTTGAAACACTAGCTTTAATTTCACAGCAGTTGACCTTGATCGTGCAAGACAATAAGCAGCAACACCACGGAAAAGTCCCAGAATACAATTCTCTTTAAAAGAAGCAAAACAAATCTGATCCACTGGTAATCTTAGAAGGTATTTAATCTAGCAGGAGAGATGATGGCTTCAACAGGAATGTTTAAAAACTTCTACTCATATGCCAGCCCTAATAATTTTCAAGTACAAATAAGCACTCAAATCATTAAATTCCCAAATAACTCCCCCTTCCACCCTCCCTTGAAAAGCCTTAACTTATAAGAAGTGGCCTTTTCTTATAGGTAAATACTGAATATGTCTGGGCTACGAGGCTTGCATTCTTCCAGACTGGATTCACATATGCACACATTTTTTAGCATAGCACATGCATGAATAAGCACCAGGAAGGCTATGCAAATACCACGTTTCTATTCCACTCCTTTTTAAAGCACATTCCATGCTTGTGAAAGCTGATGAGCTAGTGAGCAAGAAAGGCAGTACAGTTTTGTAGCCTTATATTCTGCTTTATAATAGCAGTGCAAATATTTTTTTCCCCACCTGGTCTCATTAGTATGGGTGAATGAAAGGGGAACTTTTCTACAGCTGATAAGTCTCATTCTTATGCCTGTGCCACCATTAGCACACAGTGCCAGCATGTGGGTAATATTATTTGGGGGAAGGGGAAGTGGGCTTGCTTGGTTGTTCCTTCTGTCTGTGTGTGCACAAACAACTGACAAGCCAGTACACTGAGGCTCTCATTTAGCAAACCTTCCTCTGTGTATGCTCCAGCCTGCCCATGCTGGTGAGGCTGTTCAGAACGTGCTTAACTGTAATCAGATGTTCAAATTCAAAAGGATTTGAACATCTGCTTCTCATTAAGTGCATGCTTAAGAGCTTTGCTGAATCAGGGCCTTAGCCATTAGGAAATAAACAGAGACCACCAACTTATTTTACATATACTCTTGAAAAGTGTTCGGATAGATAGTAATGACTTTCAGTCAGTACTGCACAAAGTTGTCTTTGAACTGCTGACCTAGAGGTGAAAGGCTTATATCCTATTACCAATCCCTGGGGCAAACCAGTCTTACTTGTTTTCAAATATTAATGAATTAAGTCAAGTCAAAAATGGAGCCCCATTGATTGCCTTTTCCCCATATTTTTCCTGTGTCAGCATCAGCAACTGATGCTGCTGTAGAAAATCTTTGGGAATCTGTGCTGCCCACATTTCTCTGGTTTAAATCACTTGCACTGTAAGCAGTCTTAATAACAGAAACAGTTGCTTAGTTTCTAAAAATATTTAGAAATGGACCTCTCCACAAATGTTGATAGTAACTATTCATCAAGGAAAACATACTGATGTGTAGGGTCTAATGAATTATTTAGGTATCTATTCTTCTAGCAATATGCAGACATAACTCTCACTGACACTAATAGGAGATTCATATGCATGCCAGAAGCAGGGAAAATCCTTGGATACTATTTAGACAATATTCCTTGAAGGATTGGTGGGGGAAAGGGTGCAGCAAGAAAAAAAATTATCAATGCAAACATGAATTTGTCATTTTTCTGCAGAGGATATGTGTATTTATAGTTTTAAAAGACAGTGGGGACCCTTAACTAACAAATATTTAAAATTCTATTTGCATCCTTAAAACAGAGCTTAGATGAAGGCCACACACAGACCTCCAGTTGAAAGTGTACAGGCCCATTAGCAATGAAGAAAAGCAAATGCTCCTGGTGAGTGCTGTTTTGAAAGCTTTGGGTTTAGTTTTGGGTGTTGTACTTCTGGTAAGCTTTTTTTTCCTACAAAAGCAGACTTATTGAACCACAACTATTATCTGAAATCAGGGGTGTGATTTCAGATGTAGGATGTACATTTGATCCAATGTTTCAGGTGCTGAGTGGCACTAGTCAGACGTTGTGAAGGCCCATTTCTGGTAGGATTTGCTCAGCTCTGTGTGATGTCTGCACTGTGGTGTCCAGTGCACATAAGGATTTATGTGACCTAGAATAAGTCAACAGACCAGGGACATCTGGAGCCTAGACCCTGGCATGACTGCAGATGCAGAAAAGATTCAGGTGTTTTGGAAAAAAAATGCAGATAATTTAATTTTTGTTATCAGTCTTTTTAAGCCATCCCTGCATATCAGTGAGCCATCATTCCAGTGGTCCTGTATCAGAGGAAATTCATTCCAGTTTCATAGAAGTGGCTGTCAAAAATCATGGTAATATCAAAATTACGTAGTCCATTCCCTGCCTCTGCTGCTTCTCCTCTCTGGAGCTATCCTGCTCTATGTGGTTCCTTCAACTGTTTTAGATGTAGGTCCAAAAATCCTCAGCTTAGTTTCACCACTGTGCTCCATTCCTAAACTGGTTCTTTTGGCAGCAGGGAAGAACAGCTCTCAAAATAAGCCTGCCTAGGGCTTTTTGTTCGGTTGGTTTTATTTGCTTTTCCCTAAGTATGAGTTCTGCCACCAGTTGAGCAGGGACTGACTGAGAGGCGAGAGGGATAAAAAGTCTTATTCTAGTTGAGATTTCTGGGGTCCATATTTGCTGTAATTTCTGCTTTTGAAACTGAAGTCCTCTGCACCACTGTGTATTTCTGGTGTTTGGTATTTCTGAGCCCTTCCTGTAAGCTACGTTTGCAGGCAGGTTAATTCAGTTTATGGGAGAAACTGTGATGCCATTAGTAAATGCTTCTGGCAAATGGCAGCAAGTAATCTGCAACCCTGAGAAAGTTACTATGGCCTTTTTCCCTGCTGCACACCTGGCAGGAGGACAACGTGCCAGGAATCATCACCCTGAGCTGCTCCTGGGTTTCCTGGCTCTTGCAAGGAGTCTGGCCCTTGCTAACCTTAGGGACTGTGTGTAACATGATGAAGTGCACAACTTCCAGAGAGAAGAAACTGCTTTAAGTGGGTAGTATTTCTTTACTGTAAACACTTTCCATCAGTTCTGGAAAACCACAAAATAATGATAATGCAAAGTTAGTGGAAATCAAAACTCATTAGAAATTGTGTCTTGACGTCACAGTAAAAAGTGACACTTCATGGGAGAAACAAAACGTAAAAAGAGCAAGTTGTATATCCAGTAAAATATAAATTGGATTACTAAAACATTTTAATTAATCAAAGATTGAATCAGCAGTTCACAAAAGTTATATTGAAAATTTATTATCTTATCTTGACAGCATATCATTTGTGGTGGGAAAAATTACCAAACTTAGAGCAGAGGATAAGGGCTTACCTATAGGCAAATATTTCTAGGAATTCAAGTTTTTTAGCCTGTAGAGACTGCAGTTTACTTTAGCTTAACTGATTTTCCAAAAACATTTGAAAGGTTGATAAATTCCCCTAGCAATTATTTTATCATATTTTATATACTGCTGAAGGTATTTAGTGCTTTCTCCAGTGTTGGGGTTTTTTTAGGTTGACATGAAAGAACACGAAAGAAATGTTATTGCTTAGACAGAGGCCTTTCTAATAATGACTGAAAAACCTTTTTATGAAACATTAGTTTGGTTGGGCTGGATCACTTGATCCAGTTCTGGATTGTGACTCATATTTACTTTAACCAATATGTCTTTTCAGTATAGTTCAGAAAAAAATGAGCAAGCCCATGTGCGGGGAAAAATTTTAAAAATCAATGATAGAAAGCTGGTTTGGGATCATTTTATGGAAAACAACATTTCTATGAGTAAGGTGATATTTCTGTTGACATGTTTTAGGGTTTGTTTAAAAATAACCAAAAACTCTCCTCCCTTCTCCCCAAGCCAATTTGTTTTCATTTTTGTCAAACAGAGAAAAAACTCCTCTTTTTTTCAAAGCTAAACATAAGTTTACCTGAATGAACAGGTGTTTATTCTCATTAATGGCCCACTACTAATTTCAGTCTTCATGGTATTTCATTAAAAAAGAAACGTTACAGAATAACTAAATTAGAGACTCAAAGTATTTCAGCTTGCTGTGCAGTTATGTCTTGCTCTTCCCTGGGACTGATGGTTCCAAAGCAGAAGCAAATACAGAAGGGGGAAATACCGATATTTCAAAAGGTCTGAGGGAGCAATTTAACGGGACCAGACTGTGGTGGCTCTAAAAATCCTTCTTCAGGGAGAGACATGACAGTTCCAGGTGGAACACCCCATTAACCCAGTCATTCTAACCTAATGAATAGAAGACATACATTTAGCAGTCAGTGAAGGTAAGGGAGGTCATTTGTAATCAGAATGGGTTGTTTTTTCAAGGCTTAGGGTTGACATCAACCTAGGGCAGCACCTACTTATGTGCATAAATATTGGTGCCCTTTAACTAAGCGAGAAAACCATTATATTACAAAGAAATAGGTAAGAGGTACAGGGCTAATTAATTTCACTCAGTTCTGATCAAAGATACCTGTGTATCTTTTCGTTTTCCTGTCAGACAGCTGCCTGATGGGTAGGGGATGCTCTGCTGTCAGACCTTGTGCTGCTTTCAAGACCCCATGCCCTTCTCTGCAAGGCAGTGTGCTGAGAGAATGTTGGGGGCAGACGGAAGGCAAGTGGTCATCCAAGGCACCCACAAAGCTCCACAAACCTGTGAGGGCATGGCATCCTTATGTGCTACACCTGGCTATTGCCAGGAGAGAAGAGCCACACAGCCCCTGTTGGCAGGGGCACTCTCCCCTTTGACCACCACCAAGTTTTTCTTTGCAGAAGGAATCTGAATGTACATCACTGAATTTGGTCTGAGAGGGCTTTTTTTTTTTTTTTTTTTTTCCCCAGGGTGAGGGATTTACTCAAACCTTCTTTCTGGCTAGGGTTTTCAATGGTTTGGTCTATGTTTCCTTAACAAAGATATATGCTGGGATTAAAGGATCTTGAGTTAACCTCCCTGGCTTATTTAAAATGCACTCTTTGTAAAATACACATCAAAAGTGTCATGAACTCTCTTTCACTCTGGGTGGCATGGAGGGTGGAGAAATGTTATAAACAAAGTAATACAGGGTAAATTGTAATCTAAGAGGCAAGCTTTTTTTTCCTATAGGAGGCAGCTGAACCAAAAATGCAATCCCTAGCTGCAGAGCTGTGCTGGGGAGGGTAATGTTCTATTATTATCATGGCTTTATTGTTACGCTGCTTCAAATCAGTATTTTGTACTCTCCTGGGAAAACAGGTTGGGCATAAATATACTTTATATGCAGCTGAGGTTTGCTTCAGAAGAGAGGAAGTTGCAGGTGGCTCGCAGGTTGGCAAGTACTCTGTATTTAACACTGCTCAGCTTCTGCAGTTTGGCCTTTGGGGTTAGGGATTCACAAACATCTATTTACCTTATGGCAGTTCCCAAGACACTCCCTTGCATACCAGCCACTGGTTGTGCTTTCCTCCACTTGTCAAATAACAGATTTGGAACAAATTGTGTAGAATTACAAGTGGTGCAAAGGCAATGCATAATTTTCTACCTAGCTACCAGAAGACAACGATAATTATGTTTTTATTTTAAATCATACAGTGGAGGTGGCTACATTTCTTATAGTTCTAGTGTTGCTATGGCTATGACCATAATAACACTTCGGACTTCTTGTTCAGAAATGTGGTTTAATCTTTTTTTTTCTTTCCTAGAGAAAATTATAGCCAAGTAGCAGGAGGCAACTAAACACCTTACTTTACACTTTGGCACTTTCATCACAACAGGACAGAGAGCAACACTTCACATCCTGAAAAATATATTTGTATAGGAGAATTAAAGTCTATGTAATATGGAAAAGGTTTCAAACTAAAGGGTAGGGAATTAGTCCCCATAACAATAACAGAATTTGTGTTTAAATATCCTTTGGTAGACGATGCACTGAAAAGTACTTCTTGCCATGAATTCAAATGGCAGTGTTTGCATATTGAATACTCAGCAGTATTTTAGGGGAAGAATGGATACAATATGGTAACTGCAGCTGGGAGAGGCCAGGATATGAGCTGTCACTTGGCCCAGCTAGCCCTTATGGCAAAGATGTCAAACTGCGCTGCCTCTCACCCTTTACACATGTCACTCACTCTACCTACTGTTGCTGTTTATTTGTTGCAATTTTGGTCAGAGCTTTGGGACCTTCACCCCACCTGCTCCTTTTCTCAGTGCATCAGATGTGCTGTTGCATCTGTGTCCATGTAATTTGTTCCTGTCTGTTAAGTGCTGCTCTCCAGTCACGGGCACAGCTTACCAGCCAAGAAGTTGCTAGTGAGAGCAGAAACCATATGGAATTGAACTCATCTGTTTTCCTACTTCATAATAACATTTACTTCATAACACTTTCTGCAGCCTGATGTTGACGTGGCCCTTGTGCTGGGATGTGCTGGGGTGGCTGCTGGGGTGGAATTGTCAGAATAGAAAATGTTTTTGTTCTCCAGTGAATGGTTGACAAAATCATTCAAATTACAGAGAAAGAAATTAAATGAGGGATGGAAAAGACCTTTTATTTGAAGGACTGAAGGGGAATGATCATATGGGTAGGGGGAGCCCCAACCCAAAGCATTGTACATCTCCCTCCACCATACACAACACACAATGTGCTCTGAAGTTAATATTGAGCAAAGAAGGGTGTAAGATGCTGCTAAAAGGATGCTGTTTGAGGACCTCAGCAGCAAACTTGCACATGGGATTATCAAGACTTATTTTCTCCCATAAGGTCACCACCCCTGTTGTGAAATGATGTTTTGAATTGAGAGGCTGGTGATTCCCTGCAGCTTCCTGTGCAACCTTGTTGTCAATCTGAACTATATGCTTTTTTATAATTTTCTGCACCCATCTCACGTTTTCAAGGCCTGAATATTTCCTCCGTCTTAGAAATAGGTTTTCTCTTTACTCTATAACTTCATCTTGGCAGGGATGTTGCACAGCCCTGTGTAATTCTTTGTAACTTTATAAGGTCATAATTTAATAAGTAAATGCACTGACTCCTTTGCCATTCGAGGGTGATGAACACCTGCATTAGGAGGGTACTGAATTCTTTCAAATTATTCTTGAATAGACTTGTGAATAGAAATATCTCCTGCATCTCAAGACATGTGAAAACAATAGTCCCACAGAGTCAAAGGCACTGTATTATGAAATTTAAACGTGTTTTGCTTACATGGGTCTTAGAATAAATCCTTTCTTTCTTTCAGCTGTGAAATCTTTCTTTCAATCCTTCAAATAACCCGTCTGAAAGAAATCATTCCAGCAAAGCCATTACAATTAATTCTATTATGCAAACCTGTAGTTTCAGATTTTCATTAAACTGACAAATGGTTCCTCAGAGTAATTTTCTAAATTACAAAATATATCTTGGCTGTTTTAAAAGGCCTGTTATCACACACTATCCTGTAACATAGGACTATATTAGAGGGGTGAAATTTAGTCCTCAGCCAGGACTTTTTAAGGAGCTATGTTAAATGCTAATGTTCAATACCAGCTTTAAATTACTTAGGATCCAAGGGAGTTGATTGGTATATAAGATTTTGGGGGAAAAAATTTCCATCTTTATCAGGGCATTATGAAAATATTAGTGTTTGGGGAAAAAAAAAAAAGTGGCACAAATTGCTAGGTAACATTAATGTTATTAAAAATAGCTTTTGTGCCAGTATTTTCTGGCAGTCCAAAGCACATCTTTCCTGTACAGTGAAGTTCCTGATTTGCCTGGGCTATTGCTAAGGAAAACTCACCACCATGACTCTTAGCAGAACCCCAAAAGTGTTATATGGGCAGGCATGGGAATTTAGCTGAATGGTCTCTTAAAGAAATCAATAATCAGATCATTTCAAAAGAACTATTAAAAAAAAATTTGGATAAAATGACAGATTACTTACAACATTGGTTTAAAGCATTTATGCTGATAATTAAGAATAACAGACAGAGTATTAAGTAAAGGAGAGCAAACATCTAGCCAGTCATTAAAAGAATGGAATTTTTCTAATCCTCTTACAAAGATGCTGTTTTGGGTCAAAGTCCCTTTCTGCATGAAGCAGCCACACCACATTTTTTAAGTCAATGAAGAGCTGAGAGCCGTAGCCCAGACCCTCAAAACTACTTTAAACAGACAACTCCCACTGAGAGACAAGCATTTAAATTAATCTGGGGACTGGGTCTATGAGATGAATAAAGAGAGTTTAGTTCACACTGTATTGCATGGCAAATAATTATGTAGCTAAATTAATTTGATATACGAGAAATTTATTAATGTTTTATTGGTGGGAAGTTTCCACGTTCTGTATCACACATGTTTTATTTCAGGGTTAAGAAATTCTGAGAACTGCTTTTTATTAAGTTAAACTGAGAGATTTTAAATCATACAGAGTCACATTTATAAACAACATCTGGTCTTTACATTTACTCTCTTTTTTATTCACCAGTGATTGTTTGTTCCTGGGAAAAGAGGGTATGTGATTGTTTCTATCTGCCTCAAAAGTAACTTTGAATCTGCAAAAATAAAATAAGATTCACATTTTTATTTCTTAAGTACCTGCGAATCCCATGAAAGCCTCATGATCTACTTGTGGTATTCTGATCATTAGTAAGTGCTCTTGATTGCAGCTGTCTTCCTTTGAGTCCTTTTGACCCCTTGCAGGATCTGTGAGGCTGTAAGGTCCAGTAGAAGATCCTTCAATACTAATCTCAAATCTTATTCAATTAGGCCTCCTTGGAAGACATTGTTTAATGAGTTGGAAGGACCTCAAATTCTACTTCTAGCCTATCAAACCCAATAACAGCTCCCTAAGATGCATAATTAACCTTCCCCTTGGCATTTTCTTCAACACTTGCCTTCATGTCACCTTGGTTGAATTCTCTGTCCAAAATGTCTTTATCACCCTGTTTATTGCTCCAGCCTTAAAGGAGAAGTATCTTCTTCTATAAGGCCTGTAAGCCTGACTGTACCAGCCAGTGCAGGGAAGTAACTGAGTAGATGACACTCTACCTGTTTTTTCAATATCTCCTGTTCTTGCTGTTGCAAAGGTAGCATGTATGAACAGCAAAATCCAAACCCACCTGTCTGTAAGCTGTGTCCAACGTAAATGACTAGGAGGTGGTATGGTCTGCTGTTCTGAGAAATTCAAGGGTTGAAGAGTACACTGGCCAGCTGTGCTTTTCCTTCTGGTGTATAGGCAATCAAGCAAACTCATATCAGAGAGGAGGCTCAGAAGTCTGGAGAGCACAAGGCTAATGTTTTCAAAACCGTTGTCTCCTTATACAAGTGTTTTGGTATAGCCTTAGCCTTTGGTGTTCAGAGGTGATGTGGACTGCTCAAAATCATCTGCAACACAAGAATAATTCACAAGTTCTTAGCCAAATGAACAGACATAGGGGCAGGTAAATAAGAAAGTTATATGGAAGTCATATTGGATTTTTCTCTTCAGTAACATATAGTGTATACAGACTGATGTTGGGCCTTGCTGGATCTCCTTATCATGAGAAATGGAACTAAGTCCACAGAAACTGAAGCAAGGCTCTGTTTACTGCAATTAGTACAATTAGAATTGTAAAAATACTCCCACCTCCGCATTTAACTCAATATTTTTGCTGTAAAAAGATGATGGGTAATTTTTTTTTTCTCAAGAATTTTTTCCTTTCTAAAAATTGTACCCTGTGGAGTAAACAAGTGGTTGAACCTTATTGTGTAAGAAATGGGAGAGAAAAGAGTGAGTTGATTCTTCCTGACTTTACATAGTTACATAGGACTTTTATGAGCTAAATCTTGTCCTGTAGCATATTACATCTCTAGGAGAATAAAAAAGAAAAGCAGTTTCTGATCCAAATAAAGCTACTTTGAGCCACAGCACCATAGTGGACTGTGGCTTTAAATGCTATACTGCTCTGATACATGGACTATACTACACCCTATAGGTACCCTATAATTTTTCTCTCTAAGTGGCTGCCTTTTGACCCTGAGTTCAGTACAATGAATGTATTAATGCCTCTGTATACTCAGCCTATTTTCTGAATTAGGTTTTGTATTAAAATAGGAGCTATTTCTAGTTATTGTATTTTTATCTTTTCCTCCTCTTTCTTTTATTCAGATATTAGCTGATGCAATAATGACTCAGGAGATAATTTAGGACTGGATTAGTGGTGCTAGGTTTCCCACTTCACCCATCTCTGGCTTCTGTAGACCAAGTTACAATACATCATCCATTGCACAACATAGCAGGATAGCAGATTTCAGGTTGTGAATAATAATATGATTCAAGGTCTCTTGAACCCTTTGTAATTACTTCTATTAACAGATGACTTGGTGCTTAATTAGCAAGTCATGTGGAATTAGCTCGTACAGGTTACTTTTCATGTTAGATAACTCTTCTGAGAGCTGCTTAGAAGGATATTTTACTTCCTTTAAAGAAAAAACATCTATGGCATCTTTAAATCATGTATTGATTGCCAGTTAGCTCTAAGGAGTCTGTGGAGACAATTGTAGTGCATAAAGTGCCACAGGCTTTGAAAACCCAAATTGTATTTTCTCATGAAGTGATAACTTTGATGTCATAATTATGATCATCTAACTAGCAGTGGACAGCAGGGAGAAGCCAGGCTCCAGCTGTCTGCAAGCTGGTGCTGTTACATACCTGCCAGCTGCACAGGAATGAAGCTTTAAAAACACTTTCCATCACTGTTGCACAGAACTTTCTACAGGGTCCTTCAGGTTCCCAAGTGACATGGCTCCTGCCACTATTCAAAAAAGATGCAAATGTTAGCAAAGTGAATCACCAAACTAATTTCCTAGAGCCCTTAAAAATATTACTGAATCCAGCAGTGTTTAGTAAAAGCTTAGTATCCCTAGGCATCTTCATTTTCTTGTCTTATGAGTTTAACTCTCAGAGATGTAAATTTCAGTTTTGATTTTTACTCTTTTGAGATGCTAATGAATAATATGGCATAATCTGAGAGTGATTTATTTTAAAATACCAGTAATTTTCACATTAAAATGTTCTGTAGTGGAGAGAGAATACAACTCTCTGAACTACTACACTAAGCCTCATAGCACTTGGGGATCCTCCTGTGAAAGCGTCTGGACTCTCCAAGGATTACTGGAGTGGTTTGGGACTCATTAGAAATGTTTCCCTAGCTCAAGCATAGTTTATATTGCACTGGCCTTTAAACGGGAGGCTATTTGATTACACATACAGTCAGGTGTTCTGGAAAGCCTAGAGCAGACCCACTACCATGCCCTGGCAGGCGGTGGGGAAAAGTCTTCAGTTTTGTAATTTGGGCCTCTGAACTCAGCCAGCGATTAGAAAGCTAAATTTTGCCAAATGCTGGAATTAAAATCTCAAAGTGATATAAGCCAAGTTTCTCTAGAATAAGTAGACCTGCCAGAAAGATATGACTTGGAAAAATAGACTGGAAGCACATGCTGTTCTTAGGTTCTTCTCTGGGTTTTTGGTTGGTTTTTTTGTGTTTTCTTTTTTTTCTTTAAACTTCTTTCTTTTTTCAAGTGCAAACAATGAAGATTGTTTATATCATGCATATATAATACGTATAAAGTTTATATTCCCATATGTAAAAGCTTAGTGGGATATTGCTGGAATATTTTTGTACAATTTTCATCAGTGCCAGTATACCTCAAAAATCAATTCTTTTCATTTTCAATTTGTAAGTCCAATGTATATATGACATACTGGTCCTTCATCTAAAATCAGCGTGGGTGTTTTGTGGCCATGTATTAGAGATGCTGCATTGTAACTAGACCTTTATGTAAGGCAATACCTTAAGTCTCTAAGAAGACTGCAAAACACAGTTCAGCAAGTCCTTTCTTGTCTATTCAAATTTGAGTTTTAAAATGGTTTTGGTTAGCTCCCAGTGCTTTTAGATACTGTTGCATATCAGTAGATGCAGTTTAAGTTTAGAAAAGTTGTAAGCAGTCTTACCTATTTTGTCAGTTCTCGTTATTGTGTCTTGATTTGGTTCCTGATTTCAGAGAAGTTTCCTGATTTCTAGGCCGGTAGTCAGAGTGCTAATTGTTCAAGCAGTTGAGGCAATGGTTAAATAGCCTGAAGAATGACTTAACTAAAGCTGCTATTATTCCAAGGCAAACAACTTCACTCCTAATACACAGGTATTTGTACTTGGGGAGAAAAAGATGAAATTGTTTCAGATCTGGAGTATCTTTGTACTCAGATGCAAAAGAGAATTTAAAGAAAAAAGAATTATGTTTCTCCAAATCCCTCTCCCTGCAAAAACTCACAGACACGTTGCCTAGTGCATGTCAGATGCATCTCTGCTCCAGCGTCACAACTTTGCTCACCCATGGGTTGCTTGTCTCGTTTTTCAGTTTGCTTTACTTTATGTAATTTCTTGCTGAGAGGCCACCATTATAGGCCTGACCTAAATACTGGAGTTATGAAGAAGAAAAAAGTCACCCTGATGGAGAATAGATAGTGACAAAGACTTTATTCTCCTGTCCACACCATCAGCTGAGAGGGACCTACTATCAGCAGTAACTGAGCCTTGAATCGCACGTTTTCAGTGCTACAGGCGGGAGATGGTCTTGGGTTACAAAGCTAAGTCTCACATCAATTAAAGTCTGTGTGCACAGCAGCTGCATTCAGAAAGGTGGAAGAGATTTAATCTTCACCTTTCACCTTGGGTCAAAATACAAGGTTACCAAGACAGACTTATTAAAAATGGATTGTTTCTGCCAACTTAATGTTAAAAGTTTTCAGTTATTACAAAAGCACTTTAATATTTGCTCTCTTTGTTAAAGAATCTTGCTATTAAATAGCAAGGAAATAATCAAACTGTTGAAAGGAATGAATAAATGTTTATGCCAGACTTCCAAAATCTGTAGCAATTTTAGTCTTTTTTCTTGACAAAGAAGAAGAAAATTATTCTCTACTGCATCATATTAGTGAGTAGGTGGATTATTCTGATCAAGTATAAAGAGTCTTCCAGGACTGAACACTGAAGGTGTTCTTAGCTTGAATGTATATACAGTGAGAGTGAGATTTTATTTCAATACAAGTAATTATTTAAGAAAAAAACCCTACGTTAAGCAGTGACTTCTAAGCTACATCACAGAAATCGTATGTTAAAGCCCAAAGGGGAACATGTTGCTAATCCATGTTCCTAGCATGCACTAAAGATAAACAAGGTGTGATTGATCACACTGGTATCTTACTGCCTTTTAGATGTTATTTGTGATTTGAATTTGAGGACAAACATCTCCACATGCAACTAAGCAAATCCCTACAGTCTTTGTGTTTCTCTGTGCACCTAAGTGAAGAAATTTCCTGAGGGATAAATACAGGCTGGTTTGATACAGCCTGTTTTCCAAGGTTTCATGCAGAAATATTTAATTGCAAGAATATATAAGTATTCTGAAGATAGAGTAAAAATCTGTGGTCTATATGGGTAGGAATTTGCCACTGCTAAAATCAATGGAATCCTTGTCATTGTTTTACAGACATTTTGTCATTCCAGTTTTACATCATTAACCTCAGGTTGAGTAAAGCTGTATTGAGTATTCAGCCATAACTGAATAGGAAAAGTGAGCTGTGCTGGTAGCAACCCTTACTGCTAAAGGATAATGTTTGGAATGAGAATTCAGCCAAGAAAATTTAATTTAGGAGAGGAACTCTCACCTAATGTAGGAGTTTAACATGCAATTTTGAACTCTGTGCTGAGTTCTGTGTCACTCACACTGCGATTGTGTCCCTTTGAAAAAGTGATACTGAATACACATTATTCCTCTGTACAGAGAATGTGTACTTCATGACATGTGTGCATTGTTTGAGTTATAACTGAATATCACTTTTTAATATATTCCAGATATGTTAAGCAACAACTGAAGAAATACGTGGAGCATGTTCTATATTTTGTTCTAAAACACATGTATTTCATTTATAATGTGGAAACTCTACAGTCATCACAATAGTTACACTCTGACATTTAACTTTTTGTATTAAAAAACAATACCTTTATTAAAATTGTAGCTGTACTTTTAATGAACTTTCTATTTAAATTATTATGAGTCTTGTTTAGGGTTCGAATGATACAGACTGATATTGGTCATCACTTGCACATTAAAAAAGGTTCTGCTTGGTGATTCCATGTCTGGAATAAGTCATAGAGGGCTTAGATTCCTGGTGTTATATGATAACTTCAATTCAAAAAAATTAGAAATCTTGTTGCATATATAGTGTCTAAATTAAGGTTAAAACACTGAATTAAATGTAACTGTCAGAGCGCCTCAAAGGTTTCAGTGCCCTAAATATACCTTTTGCCAATCAAAAGTCACTATGTAGTCCCTGTGGCTGATGTCAACTCTCAGTATAACCTAGATGGAACGAGCTTTCCCGGTCCACTGTTAACACAGTGAGCAACCTCCATTCAGAAGGCCTCCTGAACTCCTGGCTTTGGTACAGCTCTGCCACACGCTGCTCTCCATATGCTTCCTCCTGCCTCCACACGGGTACCAGGATCGCTTGAGTGCACTCTTGTGTAGGGCTACTTCCCAAGTCACCTGAAATAATATTGGCAGTGCAGAATATAAACACATCACTGTGTACCACCTTATTAAACACAGATGTGGCTCTTCTGAGGGCCTTGTTATCTAGAGGTGCCTCACCTTCATTTGCTTGGATACTAGTATCCTACAAAGGCATCTCTGTTGTGCTGCATTAATGCAGCGGTGGCAAAACTTAGGTAGGGGCTTTCTGTAGGGCAAAGGTGTTCCTCCAGTCCTGATCTTCTGGGGAATTAAGGTTAGAAGGCCAGATTTTTTCTGTTTGTGCATGAAGTATATTAAGTGCCAAACTTTGGAAACCCTCAGCTAAGTTGATAATGCTTTGAAAAATTCAGCCCTCAAATCAGAAAATCTTTATATATAACTTTTAAAAATATAACCATTGCTAGCTGTTACCCAATTAATTTAGGAAGCCAAGGCTATTGCATATCAGAATGTCAGAACTAGTGGCATAAATGCATGTCGCTGATGCCTTTCCGGGTTTGAGTGGGATTACCTTGGTTTTACTTTGGTTTTAAGTGTCTCATCATTTGTGATTAATGTTTGTTTTGCTTTCTGGTGAAGCGAATGAAAACTGGACTCGTCTGATTGATTTTTTCCTTCATTACAATTTTTATACAATTTTGCTGATTTTCATTAGACTTCTGCCGGAACTTTTCTGCTCCAGGACACAATTTCTGCTGACAGAGATTTCAGTAGTCCTTTATTCACCAATGTTTCCTTGGCTGAGGGAAACTTGGTCAAGTCTTTAGCCCAAATCAGACAGATGAGAGCACCGTCCAACAGGCTTTTAACTTGGACTGTGTTGGTCTCCCCTGAGTCTTTCTTGTTTGCATAAAACTTTTAAAGACCTTATTTTCATCCCTACCGGGAACAGGAAAAGTTTTTGCTTGAAAGTTGAAAAAGTTTCATGGTACAGAAACACCATTTCATATCCATATGTAGTCCAGAATTGAGTTTGTCAGTGGGGTTTGAATTCTGTCTTTGATCTCTAAAGGAGGAAGGCAGCCCATGAAAATGCTGTTGAACTGAAAGAATATAAACAGGCTTAAAGTACCATATTATGATAGAGAGTAAAATGACATTCTGATGGAGTGTATCCCACCAAATCTAGGGCCTGGTAAATTTAGCTGTGGGACTTCTAGTGCAGTAAAGGGTCATTTTCAAAGCTCTGAAATGTTACTTTTTTAGTCTAATTCTTACCTGAATTTCTTTGCTGGATTTCCAGTCTCGTTATTCAGTCATTGACATTTTGTTTCCCCAGAAGTATGGCAGGAAGAATCATTTCTTGGCAAAGAAATGTACACTTCCAGTGGGTTTCTCTGCAGAGATCTTTTCATTTGATGAACACCTCAGATTATTTTAGTTGACTCTTGCTTGATAATTGATTGGCAGAGAGATAAATAGTGCTCTGCCTCTCCCTGAGTCAAGGAGAAGGAATATGCCAACCATATTCCTTACTTCACCTGTGAGGCAGCTTTGAGGGCTCATATCTTCTATAAAATTGATGAGAGCTCAATTGCCTGGCTGCGCTCGGCATGCAGGGCTCTGGAGCAGAAGATTGCAATACTGCTGTAAAAGCTGGTGTAACCAGGGCATTTTCAGAGCACGCTGAAAAAATCTGATAAGCCCAAATGCTTCTCTCTGCTGATTCTTAACGAACCCTATGGGACAGGATGTACCAGTATGGAAAATAAATTCTATGTATCTTCACATGGATCTTTTGCCACCAGAATTTAAGAAAAATATGGCATAACTATAACCCAAAAAACCCCGAAAACAGAAGAGCACACACTGAATGTCCTACTAGCTCAGCAAGGAACAATGGGGATTTGAGTGACCTGAGAAGGCTTAGTTGTTATCTGCCCTTGATTTATTCATGGAAAACTTGTTTTCCTCTCAGTGCACTACAAATAACCAGTCACCTAAAACATTAAATAATGAAATTCAAATGTACTGAGTTAATCACTGGAAAAGTGCTTCATCTGAAAACTCCACGGGGGATCACATTTCAGAACACAAGTGTCCTTGTACAGTATGCATTTCCTCTTTGGTTCACAGGTTTGCTCATGCAGAGGTTTAGAGTAATATAGAATTACTGCCTGAAGCCATGCCTGGCTATCTTTTTCATTAATTACCTTCCATGGCTTTGGGACAGATTAACTGATAAATATATGAATCCCTAGTGCAGTAACCTTTACTGATAGGCATGTAATCTCAGAATCTGCAAAAAACTTTTTTCTTTCTTCCTATAGATTTCTAATGTGCTCTTGCTATCTGAGTTGCCTGACCATGCTACTATATTGTCTTTGCTAAAAGATGCTGCTAAACCATCAACTAGGACCTCTACAACAGTTCAAAAGGAAAATTGATATGGCTTTTCAGAAAATATATTTGTTTCTCTTTTTTTTCATATATTATCATGAAAGGTAATATCATTATATATCCTGAGCAATATATAATTATACGCTTCAGAGTGTTCTAAGAAATGCAAACCAAACAACTTTTTTCTGATGTTTTGGGGATTTTTTTTTCGTTTTTATCTTTCTTTAGCAAAATGTCTCAACAACTGGTCATTCTGGAAGGCTAATCACACTGTCTTAAAAAAAAAAAAAAAGCTTCTCTTGCAGCTGGGTTAAGTGTTTCTCTAAGCTACCCTTCAGCAAACTATCTGCTGCAGGTTATTTACCAGTGTACCACCTCCTTTGTTCAAAAATTGCTCTGATTTTTAAAAATTTTTTAATTCTCCGAGAAGCACTTCAGATACTCATTCTGTGCATGGAGAGATGTTGTATTTTTTGCTTCAATCATGTCCTGTGGGTATTCTTACTGTATAATATAGCTAGTGATTGGCTAGCTAGTTGGACGATATTGCTGAACAACATCCTTGCTAGGGTTGCTTGAAACTTCCTACATATAATCCCAAAAACTCTGCTTTAGTTCACAATTGAAAGTCAAAAGAATCACTTGGCCAAAGCCTGAAGGAATCAAATAAAGCCAGATATTAGTATTATAAAACATATATACAAAATTAAGTGAACTAATGTGCTTACATGCCTGTTTCTAAGGCCTTTGTTTTGATTTGATGCATCTTATTAATTGTTAATATTATATAGTAAACCCATCTATTTGCCAGGAAGTTACTGCAAGTGAACAAAACTTTTCACTAATGTCATTTTAGGAGGTCAGTTTAGATCAATTCCCATTCACTGGATCAGATCTGAGTTTGAGAAAGCCAATTACACTTTGAAAGTTTTAAACATGAAATAGAACTATGGGAGGGGTAGAGCAATCAGAGCCTATTTGATTTGTTAATCTTCTTTGACACTGCTATGCAATTTCCTTCAGTAGAATATATTAAAAAAATTACCTACAAGGCTATGTATGCCCCAAAAATGTGGTAGTAGCATTGCTAGTCTCTAGTTCCTCCTCTAGTGTGAAGAGAGCCTTGTTTTGCACGCCCAAGCAAGTGAGTTTTATAGCAACCTCTATCCTCTTGAGCCTGAGCCCTCTTATTGCTAAGCATCCATAAAATTTATGCCTAGAGTAATTTTTCTTCCATCTATTCATCTTGAATGGAGAACATTTGTTAAACAGTGTTTGGTGGGATGTTCGCAGGAAAAAGGCGTACCCACCCTGATATTAGGCTGGTTAACTGGTCTTTTTAAGCACAAAGCTGATATTGTTGGATGGCACAGAGCTTGAACAAGTACAAACATGAGAGAGCATAGTTTCTTCTTTTCTTATAGACTTCTGTATTCTTTCCCATTGCTGTTCTAGGAAGAGTTAACCAACTACCAACTTAGAATAATTAGAAGTAGTTGAAGTCCACCTGTCAATTGCCTAAAGTGAGATTAAGTCCAGTCTTTGCAGTCTGATGCTTTTTCAGATTCAAGAAGCCAGAGCCATGTAAACATTGAAAGTAATTATGTCTCTTTCCCCTGCTTTTCTTCCTTTTTCTTCCCCTTTTCTTTCTGATGTTAGTTATTATAGAAAAGAGTCAACTTGAGTTTCAGGGAGCCTGCCAAAAAGCCTCTGGCATTCCCTGGGGGATTGAGTTTTACATTCTTCAGCAAACAATGTCTGTGTCCAGAAATGCAAGAGGAAAACACTGTTTTTCTTTTTAATCTAATATCAGTGCCTAAGCTAATGGAGCTCTGATTTTTTATTTTCAAGCCTGTGGAACATCTTGTGTTGATGTTAGTATGTGCCTTTTTAAGCTTCATTTGTTATCTTTAAGCAGCTGCTAAAGTGTAAACAAGTTGTTTTTCTCTTCTGTGTTAAAAAAGGCTCTTTACTAATCCAAAAACTCCACTGCTATTGTGCTTATTGAGCTATGCTAGCAGCAGTGAAAAAAATATTATTGAAGGCAGCAAATGTTTGTTTTATTTCAAAGCTTTCCAAAATATAAATCATCTATGTTTCTTTTCAGCCTTCTCTTTTTCCTTGCTAGTAGAAAATTAAAGGAAATCAGTTGGCCAGTAGACAGTAACATAAGAGGTTATCTATGATTTTTTTCACATACAGTAAAGAAGTGATTTTATATTTCTGACGCTGACTTTACCTATAAAACTCAAGTACAATCTCGAATTTCAAAAGTAATGTTGGTGGAACATGTTAAAGGAGGTTTGATTTCTCAAAAAGCAGGAAGTACAAAACATTGTTCCTTTCAAGGTAAGACAAGCTGAAATCTGACCTTTTTGGATTATTTATATACAGAGCATATACAAATTTCCCTCTCTCTCTGCACTACCCCTGCTCTGTATTTCCCTGCCAGACCACAAAGACTTTCCAAAGATATGTTTAAAAAAAGTGTGTGGGGGACGGGGGGGCAAAGGTGGACAGGGTAGAGAAGAGTGATTTTAAACATTTTTCATACAGACAGCAGCAGAAATGTGTGCATGTGCATTAGAGAGGGAGTGCAACAGGTAACTTTCAGGACTAAAACTGTTTACCATCTCCACTGATCTATATCCCGTCTCCAGCAAAATTGCTGCCACCAAATATGATTACATCACTAAGACTACTCCTTGAAGTTTACGGGATATATAAATCTTGTAATCCTCTTCAGACTCTCATAGGAAAACTTCACAACTCAGAAAATAATGGTGTTTTATTCCTTACAGCTTTCCAGATTTATTTTTTTTTAACTTGCTTTGATTCATTTTACTTTTTTAAGTAAAGAGTTAGCTTGAGTTCTGCTTGATACACAACTTTAAAGTGATGATATTTACTTGGAAACCCATGATGCATACCCAAGGATATGTACAAAGCTATATTTTAGGGCTGAACTGCAACTTATGCATCTCCTTTGGTTAGAAGCATATAAAGTGTGTCTCAGGAGTCTCCTGGCAACCAATGGCCAACAAGTGGCTTGCTCGGCCTGGCATTATTTAAAACCACCAAAGGACCACACAGAGCTATGTGCAAGCAATTTGTCCCCATCTGGTCAGGAGAGGTTTTTTGAACAGAGGTTCTCTGTTTTTTGAACTCTGGGTCTTTTCTTCAGAAAATTTTTTTTGCTCTCTACAGGTTTTTATTGCACACTCTCCACTGTCCAGTCTGAGTATTTTCTGAAGGACAGTAAGCACTGGTGTTCTCCACAGCTTTGTCCTGTCTGCACTTATGTGGATGTCTGTTCTGGAATGAATGGGTGTTCACATACTTGTTTTATATTTGCTTTGGAGAATAAAAGGGTTAAAGAAATGTGCCTTATGATGGAGCTAAAGGCAGGTTTTTTATGAAACAAACTCCCCGAAGAGTTTGTTTCCTGCAGGTTGCTAGAAGGTGGTAGGGAAAAACATTACACTAGCTGCAAACCTCTTGAGATCTCCCAACTCTTGAGGTGGAATGTGTGTGTGTGTGTGTGTGTGTGTTTTGGATGTAGGGGAAATAAAACCTACTGGCAGGGTTTACCACAAAAGTGAGAGGAAAGAAACCACTGTAGGACTCAAATAAGCCTCCTGAATAGAAGTGTGATTTGTCACAGGATCTGCCCTTTGCTACTGAACTAACTTTTCTTTCTTTTGGTCATCTGAGATGCTTCCTGTACTTAAACCTTCCTGGGTCTCTTCATGTGCTCTGCTGGAAATCCAGAGTTCTAAGTTGTTATGTACTTTACTCAGTAGAACGTATTAGGATGCTTTAAAAGAGCAAAATAGCATGCCTAGTGCAATATGAGCTACTTTAAATATCAGAAATATAACTGGACTTCTGTAATTTTAGAATGAATGTGGTGCAGCATCAGGGACAAAATGTGCTGGGTAATTTTTATTTTTTTTTCCCTAAAGTAGTGCCTTTTTTTTTTTTTTTTTTTAACATAGGAAGATCTAGCCAAGTGGGCATTGTTTGCAACTCAAAAGTGTAACAAAAAATAAATTTCTGTAATTTTTCCTGTGTTGCTGAGATGAATCAAAATATCTAAATATTGAGATGGATAACACTAAATATCAAAACTAGTAGAAAAGCAGATGTTTAAAAGGCACTTAATCACTACATTTTCTTCTACTCATTTTGTTTGCCTTTTTGGAAAGGGATATGGGGTTCTGACTTAGCAGATATCAAGGTATTCTGCACATGGCTGACTACTCCAGCTGGATCCTGCATGCTCAGGTTGAGCCTTTACTACCTGCATTTTATTCTCCTCAGATTTTACAACCTCAGGACAGTGCTGTAGGAATCAAGCAGGCCAAGTGACTTAATACACTATTTTCTCCCCTCTGAGCCTCTACAGATTTCATTTCACAGTAGAGGGCACTGTGCAGTTGGAGTTCATCCTCTCAAGAAACTATATAATCTCCTGGTTTCTTGTAGGCATAGAGATTCCAGGGCACTCTTCAAAATTACAGTTTTAGCTCCACTCAACACTCATGCCTAATGGAGGCAGTTATATTTTAGTCCAGCTCATGCTTTGGTTTCTAATGGATTTTTTCTGCTCTTTGTCTACTTCTGCTGTCATGCATTGTTATATAGCTGCACTGTTCTGTCCCAGATACAGCTATATTTTAGTGATCAGCCAGTATATTGCTATATCAAGTATTTAGTTAAATGCTTTGTGGATCTTTCTGGATAAAAAGAGCTCCATTGAGACTAAGAGGATATTATTATTCACGATGTGGTGACTAGTTTCACACATGGCTGAAGCAAAATAAATCATCACTGTTTTTAACAAAACAGTGAGTAGACCTCTTGTTGACCACAGCATATTTGTGGTCAGCAAAGAAAGAGTCTTTTATAGCTATTAATATGCTGCCAAGGTGCTTTAGCTGAGATTTTTGCCCTAAGGGAGGTGGGCTTCCACTACCACATATTTTTGTTTCTCTGCTAAGCCCCTTTCCAGAGCCCTACCTTACAGAGTGACTTGATACAAAAATCCAGTCCTGAAGGAACAGGTTACTGAAAGAGCTGATATAGATGAATATTGCTCAGATGCTGAATGCTCTTGACTAATCAAGCAGTAATTTTTAGTTCTGAGCAGTTGTACACAAAATTAGTAGTATTAGTAATATTTCTGTTAAGCATGATAGATTAAAACCTGAAGGTGTGAAGAAGGCCCAAATGAGAGATATCCAGCATCACACTGAGATTCTAATTGTTTATTCTTCCATTTCTGTGAAATTAAAGTGGCGACAAAACATTTTTTTTTTTTAATTGGTCTGTTTATTACACAGTGAAGGGAAGGTATTGTTTGGCAATGTGATCATCTGATTTAACACCCATACATTGGTACCTGAATTCCCTGAAACAACTTGGGGTAAAAAAAAGTGATTTCTTATGCTGAGAGTCCTGCTGAGCAGACCTGGATGGATCCAGTGCTGGTTCTTCCATATTTCCTCTTATCACTCTGCAGAAGTTAATGTGAGCTGTTCAGCCATCTGGCCAGCTGAAAGCCCCACCAGAAATTCTGAATGCTTTTCCCGTCAAAAAGCAGGAAGTTGGAACACACTGATATGCTGTTTCAAGGGCACAAGTGAAATGTGGTTTGTACTAGGAACAGCAAGAAGAAAAGATCTAAAGTAATACATGAAGAGAAGAGTCATGGGTGGTATGAGAAGAACGGAAAGAATATAAAATAGGAAAGCTATTCTCCATAGCATATCATTATGTAAACCAAAAGCAGAACCTTTATTTTAAAGGCTTACGCTTGACTTAAACATGTTTCTTGACATACCATTTACAAAAGGCCCTATTCTGATCTCAGTCCAGTGTAAAAAGTAAGAGCTCCACTGAACGCATTGAAAGCTCAGTGAATTTATGGGAGGGAAAACTTCTGTGAAATAAGAAGCAGGGTCATACGTATAAATGTATCTAAACCTTGTAGCTCTCCAGATTAAGTTCTAAAGTTGCATATCTGCAAAAAAGAAAAATGAAAATACTTTATTGAAGACGTTTCTCAGCTTTTCGTATATTTCTAAATAAACTTAGATCATATTCGTAAGATATGCCGAATGCCCTCTCTGTCTTTACTTTGCTTTATGTTTTCATGTGAAAAAAATGGGGTTTGCCATATCTAGACTGCATTAAAAACATCTATTGTCTGACATTTTACATTTAATAAGTTCTTCATGACTAATATTAAATGATGATATTAAATTCTGTATTCTCTCTCTGCTCTGAGCTGGCCAGATACAACCCAGATGAGAAATAATGCACTGAAACATCATCACCACAAAGATGTATCCAGATTAGTGTACTTGATCTCTTTTTTAGGATAGTTATAACTTAGAAAAGGTTACTGAGGAAAAAATTTTCTACCTGAATAAATGCATGTGTAGAAATACATTAGGTATTTCTCTTAGAAACTTCATGCTGCATCTGTGTCCCTACAAGTGGGTACGACTCTACTGCCCAGACATGGTGTGTGAGGCGAATAATGGTGCTAACAGTTCTCTGGAGAAATAGAAATGGGGATTATCAGTTTAAAAAATGAAATTCAGCTGAAGGAATCAGATCCCAACATATTTGATTTTCTATCATGTATGGCAAATACATGTGTTCCACAAAATGTAAAGAACAGTAAAACCTAGGAACTATTTTCTCTAAAACTTCCTGGTATTCCCTCTGTGCCTATATCCATTGTAGTGCCCACCACCTTATTCATCATTCAACACTGGTGATAAATACAGAGTGTTAAAATGAACTTGATTTGGTAATGGTTAATAACACAGTTTCTACTGAAGTAGTTGTGTTGGTTGCTTTGGATCAGAATTTATATATGGTAATAACAGGAGAGAAGATAACATTTGATAATTTACTGTAGGGGAAATGTCATCCTTTTTGCTGTTTCAATACCAAGTTCATGTAATTGTAATTAGCTCTGCTTTTTTGTGTATAAACAGACCCAAGTGCCAGTTTGTGGCTTTATCTATCACACTGCTTTCCCCTTCCTTCTGTATTAAAATGGAAATTTTTTGAGCTTCCGTAGAAGCTGCCACACTTCTTTTCTGGACAACAAGGATGATGTCTCAAGGAGAGCCCTGAAGTTGTCTCTGGGGTTGTGGATGCCAATTTTGCTGCTGAATCTCTCTGCTGTACAACAAGCATTTTACACAATCCTGTTCCTGGGTCAATGCCTGTGTGAGTTAGGTATTGCTTTTCAATTTCAGAAATGTCCTTTCAGTAAAAGATGTTTGTAAAGGCTAAGTGTTAAGGTTCTGTAGTGATCTGATGAATATTTAGCTGGATTTCACTTCTCTTGCCTGTTTCTCAGTGTTAAAATCTTAGAAATATGCTTTAGTTGTTTCAGTACTGGAGGTCTCTGAGTTGTTATGACAGTTATGAAACTTGCTTGCGGTTACCAGAAGTGCCTTATGAGAAATATTTAGCTGAGCTGGGAAACTTCTGAAGTTTGCAAAGTTCACTCCCATGTGCAGCAGTCAGCTCTTCTTCAAAGAGCGAGTCTTTGTACAGTAGTGATGCTGAGCACCACCTTCGTCCTTCTCCTTGCCTGCAGAGGCTGAACATGCCACGTTGATAGTGCCTTCCACTTTGAGATGTGAAAAGCAATGTCGGCCACCAAGGCAATCTCATTTTATCAATAAAAGCAGGGTGAGAGGCCATATTAGGACATAACAAACCTGACCTTTCTGTTCATAGGTACCAGGCTGCTCAAGCTAGCCACACATATTTTACCTGGTATTTTTGTCTAGGCCAAGCTGTTCTTGAGAAGTAAAGCTTGTTTATGAAACCTCCACTGAAAGCAGGTGTTGCAGACATCCCATTAGTAACCTTTGACTTACCTTCCCCTTTGAAACTTTTCATCCCAAAGGACTGACATTTCAAAGCCCCCCCTTTTTTTTTTGTGTCCCTCCAAGTTTGCATATTGTAAACATTTTTCTTCTCTGCTCTGATGGAACAGAGCCAAAAATCTGCACAATGGGGGAACTAGATGTTAATGAGCAGAGATTGTGGGAAAATGTGTACCGGGCTGCCCTGCCTGACCTGCATGATAATGCTACATTTAGCACATTCTTTTCCATTAGTGTAGCAGGCCTTGAATGGTAGCAAACAACATGTATTGTGAAGGTTTGTTTTAAAGAAAGCTGCTTTCCTAGGAGAGTGGAAATAAAAAATTATTTATTGTGTAGAGTTGGCAGTCGGACAGCTGGCCCTGGAAATATTTAGGCACTAACAGTGGTGTGAAATTATATATTCTTCTTCATGTTTTTAGTGAAATCGCTCTATGTGAAGGCTTACATTATGTAAAACACACATATTACATATGAGCTCATACTGAATCGAGGAAGTTTTCTACCTATGGCATTCAGGGACTGATGAGGACAAGAATGGCTATTGGGCCTGTTTGGACAAAAAATATTCTAGCACTCTGGCATCTTCTAAATAGATTTTTTTTTTTTACTTTGGCTGTGCTCACAACCCCTTTTTAATGTGTTTATGTCAGTGAAGTTTTGTTTGTACAAAATGCTCCCGAAAAATTAATTTTAGCTCCTCTGAGCCAAGTTTCATTTAATCATAAGACAAAATTTATGTCTCAACCATATGAATATCATTAGGGGTAAAAGGATTCTGAGAACATAAACAATGCCATGTGACTTAGACACCCAATTGCACAGCTTGAACCTATCAAGTGGTGAACATATTAAAATCCTAAAGAGAACACTTACAGTCAGCATTTGGTGTGCAATGAGTAGGGAGAAATTTGTTTGCACAAAACTTCTGACTAACAAAGAGGAGTACTGAAGGAATTCATAACAAAAGACTGACTGTAGATAATTTCTGGGCAGAGAAAGGGATTAAATCCCTTAAAAAAAGCTATTTCTTGCAAACTTTTTACTCAGTTAATTTTTTAATAATAACTTTTATATGTTCAACTTTGCTTTTTCAGTTAAGGAAAAAGTAATTAGTGTAGTAAAAATTTCCTACAAATGCAAACTGTTTACAAATAACATTCCAGATCCTCATCGAGAAATGCTTATTTCTTCACAGTCAAAGATTCCTACAGAGCTTTCTAAGGGGAAAGAGACTTCCACTCACTACCTTAAAAACAACACTCTTATCTCTACTGTGGAGTGTATGTGGGCTCTGAACCATATTTTGTAAAGGACAAAGCAAATTCTTTAGCAAAACATCTGCTAGATAAGAGCAGCATTCCTTAGAATAGGTTTTCTGATGAAAGAGATGCCAAAGCCTTGATTCCAAAAGTACTAATATGCTGCAACAACTACTGTCTGTTCTGGTACATGCTTTCAGGAACAATGTCAAACCCTGGCTAACACCAGAAATACAGAGTTGGTTAACAAGACGCTTTGGGGCTGCTCAAATCAGCTTACCTTTTGCATAGTTAAAAAAAAAGAATGAAGTATCAACCTGATTTTCAGGAATCTTTAAGATGACATGAGATGCAAATGTGGACAGCTGATAGGCAGTCTCTGTGGCAGTTATGAAATGGATTTCTTTTCTCTACTGTCTTCATGTCATGAGCAGTCTGTGACTCCATCAGCTGTGCCCTCAGAGTTTCTCAGGGCAGCTAAAGGGTGATGGCTGCTCTGCATGGCCTGAAACCTGTTCACTAAGGGAGATGTTTATGTACTCTTGCTCCACCAGGAAGGGATTTGCAGAAATGCACTGTTACTCTATCATGCAAAACCAGAATGTGGCATTGAAAAAGGAAACATGGTAAAGGGGATTGAATACAAATTTATCGTGCATCCATGAAAGCTCCTCAGTAACACTAAGATAACCTTGAGCAGAGACCTTCCAGGGCTTGAAGGCTCCGTCTAAGGCCCTGGGTTCAGCAGAGCACTTGGATAGCCTTGCTGTTTATTCTGAGGAAATCTTCACGATCCAAGTATCTATTACCAAGCTGGGTGCTTTCAGTTCCCATTTTTCACTCTATGTCTTCTACGTCTTGTTGCTACAGTTCCAGGTTTCTAATGTCCCCTACTGCCTGATATCGTGGCTGCAGAATATCTCTGCATTGTCAAATATTTCTGCATAATGATTTGAACCAAACTTTGGCACACGTTTATGGAAAGCACCAACTCAGTGACCTTGTCTAGTGAAGCACCGTGATCTTTCTCGGTTAAGCTTTGGCTCATCTGCATTTCTCATGGAGCTGTACCTTCATCACATGCTTTCTGTTTGTTTGTCTTCCTCTTCATTGCACTCGAGGGATGTTGTGGTCTGTGTTTTGGGAACTTCCCCAAGTGAAAGCGTCAGGGATTTGCACTGTAGTTGGAAACAGGAAAGCAGGAATACAGAGTCTGTAGTGAAAGAGGAGGAATTGGGAAAGTTCTTATTCTTTTCATCCTCCTTCAGTTCCTGTCAGGTGCTGACTGCATGTGGTTTTGATTTTAGTTTTTCAGATGGAATTCCACAGTTTGTAGACCATCACATCACAGCTTATGTATGATTATACCCCCACAACCAATGAATGCACCCAGCCCTCCTCCTTGCTGGTCCTGGATTTATATTCTTGCCATTTTCTCCAGTTTTGCTTTCAAAGCCCAGCAGAACATATTTTTATCTTTGTTCTTTCTTCATAAATTGGTTCCTTAAGCTTCACTGTCTGAAATTGCCATATTCTATATGTGAATGCCATAAGAGATTGCCTCCAGCCAATGCACGTTAGATTTGGCTTCTTCCAGTAAATGGTAACTTCTTGAGCAATAATCATCATTCAGAATTAATGTTGTAGGGGGATCAGATCAGATTTCAGATCTGGATCTTTGCTGGACTGATTTTGTTGTGTAGTAGAAGGTATTCATCTTACCCCGTTTTCCCACAAGCTTTTAAGTGCTCGCATTATTGAAACCTGGAAGAGTTATGAAAGTTTTCAGCAGAAGCACCCTTGCCCACATCCGTGCTCCTCTAAAAAGGTTAAATGGAGAGTTATGTTATATTAAATGTATATCAAATTGTTCTTACTAAAACTTACAGGACTCCTTTGGTAAGTGTGGGCTTATTCAGAAAAAGCATAACTACTAAGAAAAGCATTTGAGCACAAGATAAAACGCAATTCTGGATAGAAATCAACAAGCATGTATTCAGATGATTTTCAGTATAGGTCTGTACACAGTTGATTTCACATCATTTGGTTTCTTATCCTGCTGTAATCTTAAGAACATTTACGATAGACATTTTTTGAATATTTGTATGATCCCTTCTGGTATCTTGATGCCTCTAGATCTTTAATAAAGTTCCCCAAAATTCTCTATTAAAAACAGTATCAGTGCTATCATTTTACAAGTGATGAGTTACAGAGAATAGTTTTTTCAATCTCACAAAAGAAAAATCAGGCCTATGTAGTCCAGTCATCTCTGTTTTCCTCATCACAGGTTCCTCTTGAAAAGAAGGAGATAATTTCTTTTGAGACAGTGATGTTTCACAGAGTGAGTGCAGCTCTGCTCTCATGTTAAGAAATTTAAGCTTTTGAAATCCCACTTGCTGGCAAAAGACTTCTCTTTCAAGACTTTTAGCTATGGATGAGCCTCTGTTTAAAGTCTTGTCCAGCTGTGCTTTATAAATAACTCTTAACTGATAAATGAATTATTTCCTTTAGTTTAGCTCTCCATATTGCTGTGCAGAGTTTGCAAATGCACAGTTTTGCCGTAGACTTATTAGTTTTCCAAATCGGTCGTGTTTGTGTTTTTAAATTTGGTAGTTATGCCCTGTATATTTTTAAATTGGTGGCATAATTTTGACCCAGTTTGGTGAAGTGTTGTCAATCACTGTTATAAGATATAAGAAACAGTACTAGAAAATAAGATCTTGCCATTTTTAATCTAACAAAACAGCTCTGTTGCTGATCTTGCTGGCTGTCTAACAGATGGGTTAGTGTCCCATGAGAAGACAGCCACTTCCTTGCATAATAAACAAAGAAGGAGAAGTTGTCTGCAAGCCATTAGTGTATTGTAAAGTTAGATGCAATGTCTTGATATTGTCAGAAAGGGTTTCTTAAGCACATTTCTTTGACATTCTGTCATAAGTCAGACACAAGATAGCATTAAATCAAAATTAAAACATTAAAAGTTTGCCAGCTGTTTAACTTTTTCCGAAAAAAGAATCCCAGTAAAAATAACCTCCTTTTTCTAAATACTGATAATCAAATAATAGACAAGGACTGAGTGGGGCATTTGATGGAGGCAAGATCATTTGGCTCGTGTGACACATTACCAGGATGCGTGGAGATTCTCGTCTCCTTTTACACTTTTAAAAATAAAGATGTTAATTCTAACACTATGCTTGCTTGAATTACAATTTTTTTAATCGTATAGTGGAAGCTTATGAAAACCCTGGCTGGTTATTACATTACAGTGGGGTTTCTTGATGGGACACCTAAGGAAAATTAAAAGACCCACAAAAATCAATATGTTTTTCTTAAGAAGGTATTTCCCCCTAAATTCAGAAGGCAACACACTGTTTATATATAAAAGTCTATATCTGGCCACTTTTCACAAGAATTTACCCTGAAGTAGAAGTAAGTAACAAGTGTCATTTGCAGAAGAAATAGTTTTTGTGGTGAAATGGATTTCCCACCTTTAAAAAAATCATTACATATGGGTGTTCCAATATTGAACTGGAAATTATTCTTTCTTTATGGTTCTGCCAGAAAAAAAATTGTACAGCTCTCAATTTTATTTTTTTTTTTTAACCAATTATTCATGGCTGTTTTGGCACCCAAAAAAAGAAGGCTAATCAAATCCCAGATGTATAATTCTGTTTAAGCCTGGAGGACATGAAGATGCTGAGCAATGTGCTACTTACCTAGTTGCCCTGACAGGTCTTAAGACTTTCCCATTAAAATTCCATGTTTAAGTTAGAGGCAGAAATAAATCCAGTGAACTGGGAGGAAAAAAAAAAAGTACATTGTATCTGGATAGATTGTAATGATGATCCCTTTTTATCCATCTTAAAACAAAAAAGGACCTAAAGACAGAATTAAAACCTTTCCCATACCCATTGGTAAAGTCTTTTAAGGAACTATTTTAAACTGAAAACCTGAAAAAATCCAATGAATATTACAAATAACACTGCAAACTCTTTGTTTGACTTTTGCCATAGTTTGACAACTTGTATTTCTGTTTCTAGAACACATTATCAGTAGAGAAAATTGAAGAGAAGATACACTGAAGTTTGTGTAAGCCCCATGTCAGAGTTTTTAATGTACTCTTCTCAGCTTTAATGACTGCAATTTGTCCAACTTATGGAAAAATGTGTGGAAAATAAAAGAGGGATTCTTCAGAACAATCAGTCATGGCTGAGTTTTTATATTCAGAATATGTGAATGGATATGCAGCATATTACATATCTCCTGAAGTGTTCTGAGTTTTTGGATTGGTAATTGTGTGTATATAGTACTTTTCCCACCTGGCCTCTTCTTTGAAGTTCATGGAAAAAATGTAAAATTTTCTTAATTGGATAAAGGGTAGAAAATTCTACACATATACTAGAACATTAACCTTGACTTGTTCACTGCTTGTAACTCAACTTGGTTTTGTTTTACCCTTTATGCTGTCTTATTTCATTCAGAAGATGTAGGCAGCAAGTTACTAGATCATCATAAGGCAGATGCAGTGTTTATGATTTTTATGTTAACTAGTGAATTCAAATGACCCAGATGCCTTTGGGAAACCTATGTTTAATCTTGCATCATATGATAATTATCAGAAAGCTAGTTTTGAAATGTCCTCCAAATAATCTCCCATCTCTGTTGATTGCTTTCTATCTTTACTTGTCATTCTTAGGAGATTAAATGAAACTTCTCAACAAAGGCTATGTAACCTGTGAAAGTAATAATGCCACACTTATAAATGGCAAGCAATATCATTGGGAACAAGTGTCTTATTTCATTGCTCATTCATTATCATAGAAAATCTAAGTATTTTCAAAGGACCTTAAAACAGTTTTGTGGGATATAAAACAGAACCAGGGGGCTTGAGGCAGGGTTTTGATGCTTTGAAGCGGCTTTCCAGTGTATTTGAAACAGTATAAAGAATAGTAACTTTTTCTTAATCCTCTCTTTGAATAAAACAGCGACATTTCAAAGGCTGAGACAGTTTTGAAAACATAACTAAGCTAAACCCCTTTAGCTCTGCATCATGCTAATTCTGTGGGTTCATATGTAACCAATGGCTAAAGAGAATAAGTGGATCAAGATTTGTGCCCCTAGTTTAGCAGGATCTCTGGTTCATACTTTGAATCAAGCCAACCCTGAACAAATTTTTCCCCCATTGATCCCTGCTAGGAAGTTCTGTGAAAAGCACAGGCAGCACAATGCAGCAGCTCCTTTCATCAGGGCTTTTTGGGTTCTGGAAAAAGTGAAGAGAACAAAAATATTCAGGCTATTCTGTTTGTAATGAAGGTCATGGCACTGCACTTTGTATCTGTTGTTTTCCTCAATAAGTTTGTATCCCTGTTAGTGTAGACTGGGAAAAACAGAGCTAGAATTTATAGGTTTGCTCTCTGAAGGCCATGAAACAACAGCTTAGTGAGGTGAACACTCTTTAAATAATATAATTGCAACAGTTTTTACATATCAATAAGTAGAGTAATTCCTAGTGTTCCTTTTTATTTCTAATCTCTTATGTCAGAGGAAAATTATGACCTCAATCATGAAATCAAAAGAAAGAAAGAAAAACTGGCGCTACTGATACTGTGATTAAAAGGTGGAATTAAAAGATCTGGATAAAATGATACAGAAAGAAAGCAAGGAAGAAAAATGTGTCAAAATTGGTGAAGGAAATGGTTTTACATAAGTCTTCACTGCATCCTTAAACCACGACAATTATATGTATTCAATTTATATCAACAAATACAGCTGGGGGCCTGGCATCAGAATACTGTGGGCCAGTGTGTATTGAGTTGCAGCAGAGATCTAATCTGTTCCTGGACTTGTGCAGCATCTATCCTGGCATGTCGGATAGCTGCGGTGGTGCTCAGTGCCAGACCTGCCGACTGCAGACCACAGCACTGCATGTGGCCTGAGAATCTGATTATCAGAAAACTCTGACAAAAGTGAGAGTTTGGGCTCAGTGACTCAATTCCCTTGCTGTGCTAGACAACCAAATCACTGTAATTGTGTTTATAAATCTAATGTCCCTACTAGAAAGCTGTGCCAGAATCACGCTGTTGTGACAGTTTCAAACGTTTTCCTAGTTTTCAATCGCACCGGTGGCTGTGCTGAACTCTTTGCTGCCTATGCTACCTAGCACAGATAAAATAATTGAACATATGCACTCTTGGCCTACGTTTTGCAAAGTTAATAAGCCAAGTTGTCTTAATTTTCTCTCATAAGAGAGGCTACCCATCCCTCTTATCATCTGAATAGACCTTCTTTGTATGTTTGCCAGTCCTTTACCTTTCTTGAATGTCAGTGACGAGAATTTATATGCAAGGCCTAAGGTGGATTAGTACTAGGGTATAGTGCAATAGTTTCAGTAATTCCCTTTTCTACTTTGCCTGAAGCTTTGTGAGGTTGCATTTACCTTTTTCTAGTGCTGACTCTGATTAAATAAAATGCCATGCTCATCTTCCTCCTTTGTTGCATAAATTGCTAAGTCTCTGAGTTTGTAAGGGATATTCTGTTTTTCTCTTTCTGATATACTGCTGTCCCTGCAGCTGAAATCTGTTAAGATCATTCCTGTGAAAGATACCTGACTTCCTTAGCATGGGTAGAACTCCCTGGCTTCATGTAATCACTAACTTTGAATTGAGCATTTCTATTGATTGCTCCAAAAATCATTAATGAAAGTATTAAATGCTGCTGCTAATATTAAGATGGGGCTTTTTTTGCTTTGGAAACATATCCAATAATTTTCTGAAAGCCAGATAATTTTCTTTTTCATGTAGTAGTGTGTAGCATACCTTGAGCATACCTTTGACACACCTCAGGTGTATTTTATTCTATTTTCCTTTTATCTAGAGTGGTCTTTACTTAAAACTTACTACTTATTCCTAGCTTCTAGTATGTTATTGAGCCCAGGATGGGACCTGAGATTGCTCAGATCACTCATTTCACATTCTAAAATACAATTCTCTAGCTGTGTAGTACCAATATAATGGTATGAGAAATTCAGCATTTTTGTAGGGAGGTTTCTTGGTGTTTCTTGACTTGAGTACATTTAACTCTGAGCTTTTCTTTCATTTCTGTGCTAGCATTCATATTAATTACCTTTTTTGTGCGCAAGTGTTCAACATCTTTAGAAAATGAGCTGGTCTCAACAGCAATAACAAGATCTTTGTGAGTAATTTCCCAAATATCGTAATTGAAATCTGTGTTTCATTAGGTTCTCAACTGTTTTGTTAACTCTAGACAAAGGGGGGATTTTCATAGTCACAGATAGGATTTAGACATCAAATCTCACCCTTTCACCTTTAGAAAGTCTTCCTATGAAAGTGTATATGATTTCTGAACTATTGTTTCCCGGGAGGTGGAGAGTAACATAAGGAGCAGATACTTCTGACTTTTTTTAATACCTGCCAGCTCTGTAGCACCTCTGGCCTTTTTCTTCAGGACTTCAGTAATTAGAGCTGTGTGAAGTTTCACATGTAGAATGGAACTGGATGATTCTGGCATCTAATCAGGTCAAAGGCTAAATTCCTCTGGTGTGCAATATGTTACCGTAGGCTGAATTATAGCCCTCTAAACTGGAATGGTTAGATCTTTAACTTCACAGTATTAACCTGTTCATTTATTTCTTTATTTATTTGCAATAGATAAGGAATCGCCACATCATGCAACTGTCAATTTTATATCCCTACTGACATCTTTTGCCCATAACTGAGTTGCAGGACATTTTTCTATGCTGTGTTGCAATACCTCATTGCTCTTCTAGTTGCAGGAGGGTATGTGGATGACACAAAGCATCACACAGCCTTGACCCAACAGGCTGACCCACTGCTGACATAAAGCACTGTAGCTGCCTACTTGTGTGCTCTGTGGATCTGGCCCCAAGTGTAGCAATCTCACTGCAAGTGGTAACCACTGGTCTTAACTGGAATGTGTAAGCTGGCGTGCTTGATTTAAATTGTATAAACTGGTTACAGCCTTGACACTGCCATGAGAATTACAAGCTCTGGTCATGCAAACCAGGGCTTTAGAAGAAGGAGGCTTTGAAAATAAGTAAGCATTTGGGTACAACTTTTAAACAACCTCTGTAGAATTTCACTTTGTGCCAAGTGCCTGAAGAGCTAGATGCCCATTTGCTGCATGCTTTCTAAAGTTGGACTGCTGATACTATTTTGTTTCTAATGTATTTAAAGTACTGAAACCTTTCCTTAAGATTTATGTGTCCTTCCAAAGGGCACCCAGTGAATGGGCTAAATGCTTGGCATGCTTTCATCCTGGCTGCACAATCTGGCAAAGGTTGTGGATAACTGGGTCCACAGTTGGAAAATGCAACTCTCCCCCTTTTCTCAGCTGAGTCTTAACAGTACTCTTTAGTTTGGCAGTCGATCACTTCTATCAAGATGCAGTTGCCTTTGGCCAAGCCTCTGGGATCTCTGCAAAGCTTTTCTCAGCGACAAATCATTTCTTCATTCAGCATGTCACTTGACATCTTTGGTGTTATAAATTAGTTCAACAGGGTGGACACCCATTTCACCTCCTCATCAAGGGCTCAGTTCTCATGTTTTCTGAAGTTATTTATTTTTGCTCTAGGGGACAATGCAGTTTTACTCTCCTACTGTGCTATCAAGAGAACAAGTCCCTTTGAGCCAAACACCTGCTTTCCTTTAGAAAGAATGATGGGGAAATGCCTTTTTAAAAGCCTCTATTTATCTACCTTCTTAATTTAAAAAAAGTCCCTTATTACTCCAATCCCCAGAGGTCTAGGAAAAAAAGTCAAATAGAAAAGGAAAAGCAAACTACTACCTTTCTCTTGCTGCAACAGGGACAAAATCATGGCAATGTGCCCTCAAGGTTACCAGTCCTTTATTCTCTTGTGGAACCAAAATCCAGAAGCAAGTGGTTTCCACTAAGAAAACAATAGGTCACTTGGGAGGCTTTGCTGGCCAACACCTGCAAGATGGAAGCCATTTGAGACCCACTGTATGTTACTTTACCTTACAGGCTTCAGTCTCCTCATCCAGACATTTCCCCTCAGGGTGAGCATGGAGATGGCTACACCTGTTAGGAAGTGCCAGGATATTCATGAGGGCTTTGACCCATCATGATTTCATGCTTCTGCACCACTTTCTCTTTTCTGACAGATGTGGAGAAAGGTGGCTCAAAGCTTTATTTTTATTCTTAGCTAAGAGTGTTAAATGCCTAAATCTTATTAAATTCCTAATTCTCATACTATTTTTGGGAATTACATCCTTCATTCTTCTTTCTTCACAGGTTTTAAGGTGGCAATTAGCAGACATGACTGGACTGTGTTGCATAGTGTTGCCACAGTTTCTGGGTATGTCACATACCTTCTGTCCATCCAACATGAGTGGTGTCTTGCAGTGCCACAGAGAAGTGATGGTATTGTTGGTACACTTGAGTCCTTACACAGTGCCAGAAATTTTAAGTAACAGGTCATGTTCTGTGGATTAGAAGGTACAGAGCACAAACACTAAGTATATATGTAAAAGACTTGACTACAATTAATTTGGTGTGACCTTAATTACTCTTTCATTTTAACAGTGCCTGAAGAGCTCACTCACAGACTGCAGCTGCATTGCACTGCAGAAATACACAGAGGAAAAGTATTTCTTGCTACCAAATGGTTTACAGCCTTGGGTCATCTGGCTTATAGTTTATTATTTTGATCAAAAATGTGCAGAATGGTGTGGTCTAATTTGTTTCTAGTCTAGAAGCATAGCAACTCACATCATAGGACAGGGACAAGACTATAACAGTGGCTCCTGTGCCTACAGCTGATCCTGAGCACTTCAAGCAGTTGTATGCCCAGTCTTGGCCTTGGCAGATGGCCCATCAGCCACAGCACAGCCCTCCACTACTGCCTTCACACAGCTTTCTGCATCTTCCTAAAAGGAGTCTTCTCTGAGGCTAGGTTATTGCATCTCTTTCTGCTTTGCCTTCTGGGCTGCTGTGCATTCAGCTCTTGGCTGAAATAATGGAAAAATCCATTGCCTTTGGATTGGATCTTTTTCCTCCAACTCAGTCCAGATTTGGGAAAGCATGTAGGAGTCACAGAAATAGGAATATCTATTAAAAAATCACGTTCACTAAAGATGGGTTTGCCTTGTGCGTTTTGGGAGTTTTTGCTTGTTTGTTTGTTTTTATTTGGTTTTTTTTTGTCTCATGTTAATGAGCTGTCAGATGAGCCTGGTCCGAGTATATGCAAGATTTGGATGCAGGTCTCAGGTCAGGGTGATTTGGAGTAAGGACTGAGGTTTGGTTCTTCCCATCATAAGCAACTCTCTTACTCTCGAGACTACTGTGGGGAATTTTTCATATTATTCTCCATTAAAATAAGACAGTTAAGATAAATAAATAAATAAATAAATGTGTGTCAGGTTTCTGACTAAAATATACTGAGATTTTAAGAACTCAAAGAATAATTATTTACTGCATGAGCAGAAGGGGCAGACTGACTCTTAACAGAGATATTCTGCAGCTTAGCAGTGAGAACAGAACAGATTTTTCAGAGCGCTGCCTTTCAAGAGGGGCAGGGACTCTTGCCTTTCAATGCCCTAAGCATTAAGCTTCCTCATGTCCAGCAGTTGGGTGAGGGCAGAGAATGAAATAAAAAAAATCAAAAAAATCTTAATCTGGAACCGTTTACAGATGCAGTGAAGAGCCAGAAAGTATGTTAAGTGGATTGGCACTGGAATGAGAAATTTGTGGAAAGGACGAATATCTATGATGTATATTTTCTAGCTCAGCAGAAATATGTTTTCAACTTGGTCTCAGATACACTGTAGTCTACAGTACGTATATAGCAAATATTATGTATAGACTATAGTGTCTCTCTTAACTATGCACTTAGGCACTATTTCATTGGCAACAGAGCACACTTATACTTAAAAACATTTTTCGTAATGGCAGCTTTAATTATATGACTTAAAATGTGAAATAGTTCAATTAACAATTGTGCACCTAAATTGAAAAGCAATTGCAGAAGCAGAATCTGATATTTATAATAAATTTTATTCAAGTTTTCGAGCACAGCATTTCCTTTCTAGTAACCAAGCATATTTCCTTCCATTTTCACGCCTACTGCTGTAGTAAGACAGTGTCTTGTAATTGGCATGTCCCTTTCATGTCAACAAATAAACTAGGCTTTATAGAGAGCTGCAAAATCAGTTGTGTCTTGTGAAACTAGTTTAACTGAAGAAATTACATATATAAAAGAATGAGAGTCTCAGGCCTTTTATTCCGGATAAGTAGCACCACAGACTCTAGTCTGATAGTCAGTGGTAAAAAATCTGGAAATCTGATGAAATGTGAAAAAAAATATACCTTTCCCTCTTCATTATCCTTTTTAATGACTTTCAAATGTCAATTGCAGCTTGACTAAAAGTTTCTGGTGAGTGTGTGAGGGTAGTCCAGAGGCTGGATCTCTAAAATATGAGGGAAATCCCTTGTATGTGCTTTTATTGGCAGAGGGTAGCTTGCGCGCTAGAGAAGCTTCTTTAGTTTTGAATCCATTTTTGTTAAGGTAACATTTTAATTTATTCTCATCTCTCTGGATTTGGTTAGGACTTGCCTCAGAATGGCCCAATACAGTTTAATTTTCAAAAATTGCTACACTGAGAAAAACAGTCATTCTCAAGAGCAAACATATAATCTCATACATGAAACACACCTTGCGTTTTACTCATTTCTCACTGACATAGGGTGTAATTTAGTTGTCTAAAATGGAGTCATGCATGATGTGCATCAGAAACAGGCCCAGAAATGCTATTTTTAACACACACACACACACACACAGAGCCAAATGACATTTAATTTTTTCACATTCACTCCCCAGAGTTGTTATATACATCCTCGGTGGCATTATTAAGTGGAGCTTTTCAAACAGATGAAGTATATTACTTTCTGTGGCTAAATTGTAATGAAAGAAGATATGGCTGTTTGCCAGTGAATGGTGTGTAGCTTGTAGAAGCATGTAATTACATAAATCACAAACATATGCAGAAGATGTTTTCTCTTTACGTTTAACTGGTGTTGCCTGGAGCTATAGCTGCTTGCAACTCTATTTAATTACCATAATTATTTTAAATGTGTATATCTGGGCAATCTTTGAGCTTTATGAGAATGTTATTCATACCTTATCTGCAAAAATCTAAAGGGTCCCATTTTTCCCCAAAGGGGCTGCTCTAACCAGGTTTCTCCAGATTTCAGGCATAGGGTGGCTGTAATGTTTATACCTTTACTTTGAAATACAGGTTTTTAAAAAACCTGAGCCTCTGAAACTAATCAGGTCTTGAAATCTCAGTAGACGCCATAATTTCCTGGTAGGAAATTAAGCATTGTACATTGTTTGGGGGAAAAAAGTACCTAGAGAGGTCCTGATTAGCTTCTTCTACATCTTAATTTGCTGTGTACATGCTGTTTGGTCAAACAGATTGACAAGTGTCTAGGAAAAGCATTGATTGTGTTAAAATGGGTACTTCCTATGGGAAATGTAAAAAATCCCTCACAGACTAGTTGGGATTTTCCAGTTCATTTTGTCAAGCAGTCAAATGAATTAGAGTGGGGCTTTTTTTAAATTCTCTTTTGCACTAGTGTAAACCCTATTCAAATAGTTGATGCTAATAGATTTGCCCCAGAAACACCACAGGATAATACAGGCTTTTGGTTCTTCTGTCATTTATGTCAGTTTTGTGTTGACTTCATGCCATTTGATATTGGTTGAGATACTTGTAGCTCAGACTAATACAAATGAGAGAAGATGTGAGCCCTGATATATAGGATGACTGGCCAATGTAGACATGCTTCAGTTTGCCCTAACTAATGTAAATTGGTGAGTATAGAATTCCTGCAGTTGAATACATTGGAAGGGGTAAAACACTCAGGAATAAGAAATCTGATAGTTAAATAACCTCGAAAGACCAAGCAGTAAGGAACTATAAGCAACTGTCACACATAAATGATGAAGAATACTTAGGAGTACTGTTACAGAACCCTTACACACTGAAAAACCAAGAAAGGCAGGTTTTGTGAGAACAGGGTAGTATAATTTATCTGTTGGGCTCTGCATGTATAAAAAAAGTGGTTTTGGATAAATGAGCTCTCCCTATGTTAAAAAAAAAAGTTGGTCAAACACCTGAATGCAAAGATAGTGAAGTTGCAAAGAGTTCATATTATAGTAAAATAGGAAATAGCAATTGTTAGAAAATTTTGAAGTCTAGTCCTAGAAAGAACCTAAATATAAATATACACCCAGTGGAAAATAAGATTGAGCCAACACAGTACTTTTGTTAGCATTCAGTGTCAGGGGAATAGGGTGATAGTTTGCACCTTGTCTCTTTTGTCACCACTATAGTTAACCTTGCAAATGAGGTCTCCTTAAAGAGCTTTTGTAAGTCATGAGATTGTGTTTGTTTGGTTATAATGTGACGTGCCAGCTGTAGATCATATGTGTAGTTTTGTGACATGGCTTAGTCTTTTCTTCCACCACCCAAGAGGCAACATACACAAAACATTATTGTCAGAGATCAGTTGCTACAATCTCTGGTGGGAAAAAAAAAGAAATGCAAGCTTCTGGAATGCCAGGGAACAATGCACTTTCCACATCAGAGACTGGTTTATTTAATAACCACAAATTATTTCAGGTAATTTGGCACCAATTTAATTGCACCCACAAGAATATCCTCAACAACAACAACAAAAAGAGGTAACAAAAGAACCACTCCTACTACCAACCCCATCAGAAGGAACTGAAGGCAGAGTTTCCATTCATTAAATTATGATTAGCCTTGCTAATACCTTGTCTATCAAATCCCCAACCGTGCTGCAGACATACAAAAAGGAAACATATATGTGATGTTTTGAAAAGGAAACTGATGAAAAGTAATGTTTTTCCCATGAATTTCAATGACAATAAAATCCTTCAGATGAAGGTGCACACTAAAGCAGTAATTAAAAATGCAGATTATGAACAGCTGAAATTAAAATCCAGACAAGACATTGTCAGTTAATGTCTTTCATTAATTCAAAGAACAATATTTACTAACTTTGAGGAGCAATTAATCTGGATTTGTTGGTAGATTTCATTCTGTTCTTTTTCTTTTGACATATTTCCAAATCACTGTGTGATTATTTTTTTTAATATGATTTTTCCTTAAAATCTGAGCAGCAAGGATCAAGAATTCCTTAAGATAAAATATCTGATTCCTAGTCAGAAGTAGACCATGGTCTGTGTAATAGGTTTGTTGTTCTCAGACTACTTACTGTCCAGGTTTCCAGCTTTGTTTCAAATAGCTATTCTGGCTCTGACCATTGCATCCTCCAAAAAATATATCTCCATATGTATTTTCTTTATGTTTGAGTATGCTGCAGACAATTGGATCTGATTTTTTTTTTTTTTTAAATCCTGTTCTTTATCATTGTATCTATTCAGTCAGGACTTTCAGTGACTAGCTACAGAAATACTGCTACAATTAAACAGAAATTTTCAAATCTCTAAATCATAAGACTTTTGTACTATGATCAGTTTCAGCCTGAATTTGATTTGTTTTTCCAAGGGTTTCTTTTTTATTGTGACAGCAACTGTTGCATGATTTAGGGAGAGGAAAAAAAATAAGTTCTGCATGTTAATAACTAGATGGCAACTGTGAGATGACACATCATAGCATGAATTACCTAACTTCATTTGACTTTGAAGTCCACCAGTTTGTCATAAAGTTTGCAAAATATTTGATCTTCTGTTAGGAATACATCTTAAAGTGATACCCATACAATGAAGGACTTGAGACTTGAAGTGAAAGGGGCTGGATGTGATTACACATTGAACTGTAATGCTGTCTGTGCTTTTCCAGTCAAGTTTTCCAGTGATGGTTGAGGTTGGCTAATGATTTCTTTCCTGTGCACTGCCCTAAGAATCTGTTCTGTTTCTCCAGGGCACCTTGGCAAGAGACCTGCAGATATTTAAAACCCCTAATTAATGCCAGGTATTTCACTTCACTTTTATTTTTAAAACATGAAAAAAATAGTTACTAAGCCAAAGAAAAAAAAACCAAATATTTTCCATTTGCCATTCATTACAGATGTCAGACAGCCATAAATATAGAAATGGTCAGCTGCAGGTGTAACCTAGTTTTGTTGTGTAATGCACACTCTGTTCCTATAACATTACTAAAAATGGCCTGTCTGGCTAATAAATAGCACTGCCATTACATAGTAAAAGGTGAAAATTAATGTGAATGCTGCTGGTGAGTTAGCTATATTAACAAGCCAATCATGTAGTATTAGCAGTTATAATGGGGAACAACATAAATTTTTAAGAGCTTCTGCAAAAGCTTTCAGTCCTTTCTATGCTAGGAATTTATTTCTTTAAATTTGGTAGGAAAAATATGTAGGATTTTTAAAAGTAAGTCACTGACATCTGCATCTTAAAATTAAAAAAAAGTTAAAAATTGAGTCCAACTTACATGTATCACTATTGTCTCAGATACTCTGCTGGTAAAGATCTCTTGCCTCCATCAAAGGTTCTGGCACATGTATGATAACCTTTGATAGCTAACTGATAGAGAACTGATAACCTCTTACTGATAGCAAAACATTTTCCGCACCGGAGCAAGAAGAGAGTGCAATGTGAAATGGCAGTGAGTAAAGGGAGACAATAAACAAACAAAAGACTAATTGATTTCTTCTACTTAGAGCTATGTCTGACCAACAGCCCATCTGGCCCTGTGTCATCTCACTGATGTTGCATGGTACTTTGGGAATAATTTAAGAGCAGATCATATAACCTATGTTTCCTCCCTGGAGTTTCTTTCCAGAGTGTGTCAGCATTTGTGGGAGTTTTTGAAATAGATTTACCTTGGCTATTGTAGGTACTAACCAGGAATAGATCTATCTCCTCCAAATTGTCTAATCATTCTCTGAATTCAATTTGGCCCCTGTAGCATCCAGTGTCAGTGAGTACCACACTTTAACTGTGTACTGTGTGAAATGCATCATGCTGAGAGTTGCAGCCTTTGCTGGTATGGTTCTTACATCCTATTTGTATGTCCTCAAAGACTGACTGTTTTGTGTAGTCCTACAACGGCTTCTTCTATATCCTGCACATCTGGGGAGAAACCACATGCAATCTGGCCCAAGATGATAAGTTGGATGATGAGAATCTGCCTGATTAGTAACATATTTTGTGGGTTGCTTATATTTGAGTCAAATGTACTAATTCCCCCTCTCTGTCTTCCTCCCATTCTTTTAATTTTATTCTTGGCTGCAGAAAAATCACTAAGGAGAAGTACCTTGAAGGACAGCTTGTTATGCTTGGCAATGCTTTATTATATTGCTGTGCCTCTATACCATATTTGATCTGAACTTACTTCTTGAAGATAAGTAGTAGGTTAAAAGAAAATTCATTGGAAATATTCCTATTGCACTTAGTCATTGGTAATATATGTCAGAGGATAACAATTAAATGTCTATCAAGTTAGAAAAGCAAGTCTGCTCTCAAATCTAGTGCTATGAGTTCCTGTGGAAAACTTCACAATGATATGACATTCCTAACCTGCCAAAACAAGAGCATATGGAAGAACTGATAATCATTTTATTCCGTTTTATACTTCTGAAATTATTTCAGTGAAAAATTTCTATTTCCTAAAGTCAAGTGCCTACCAACTTGCACTACAACTGCATTTTTAGTTGTAATCTGTCAGTACTGTGATTACATGCATGTTGTGATGAAGAGATGATAGAGGAGGGAATTGAATTATTTGTAAACTGATGTTAAATTCTGATCTCAGTCAAGTTAATGTCAAAGTTGGGAGTTCAGTGGGAGCTGAATAAACCCTAAAGGTCTGTTATCACTTGTGACCAACAAGCAAATAGGCAAGTTCAAAAATTCCTTGTCTCCAGTCTCTCTCCAGCTTTGAACCACTTTTGCTGGGAGCGCTGCTGCCCAAGAACTGTCAGCTGTTTTCAAATGTGGGCCCAGAAGACATGGATGCAGATTAGGAACAGGGGCCCAGCAACTGAGTTCCTCTTCTTTGCCCCCCCACAGTGCATGTTCATGTGGAGTTTGATTCTTACAGTCTTTAAACAAGTGGAGAAGGCAGTGGTGGTATTTTTCATGGCAAGCACAGCGCCGGCTAAGGAAGGCAGTGTAGTGCAGATCAGAATTTGCTGTCTGTGGGTTTAACAGTTGTTTTGGGAAATGGCTGTGATTTTATAAGCCAGCTCCACTAAACCAGACAAAACTGCCCTTGGTGGTCTGTTTTGAGTAGCGTTTTAAAGGTATTGAATTTCCACAGTTACATTTAGCACGCTCTCCCAGTGAAACTCAGATGAAATGCTGCTACCAGGAGATATCACCTGGAAAGAAAGGACATGTAACACAAGGAGACAGGCTTAGAAGTGCCCCAGAGGGGCAAGATCCTATATGAACTACTGCTTCTTGCATTATCTTCTCTGTTGTCTGAGGTGAACTAGATGTCTTTCAAGAAAGTGGATTGCAGGGAAATGGCTTGTGGCTTTTGCAGTGCTGATGCTACCCTGAGTTAAACAATTTGACGATTACCCATCCCTGGTCAAAATGCAAGTATCTGTGAAATATTATTTAAGAGAATGGCACAGAGTCAAAACAGCTTGGCCTTGCAAAAGTCTAAGAAAGAGAGCATATCAGAGAGGCAGTAGTAATTCTATGCCTCCTCTTGTGTTCTGGAGTTTGTAGCAGTCACAGAAAAAATTTACAGTTCTATTTAGGAAGGAAATAGCTATAAATCATAGCTAAGTTAGTTCATAATTCCTATAAAGTGTACTTAATAGTTATCACTGTCCTAAAAAACACTTCCACTCTAGATAACTGTATACCACAAATGGCACTTCCAAATTCATTCTGAAGCTTTAACTGAATAGGCAGGAAGCACCCCAGAAAAAAACACCATTGTTATATCTGTATGAATTATAAGGTGTTTTTGGGATCCCTTAAGAAAGGGCTGCTGACTGGCTCAAAAATAAACACAAGAGTTGTTTTTATGATAATAGATGGCTTTTGTAAAAAACCTGTGTTAGACAGTATCTAACTGAGTAGTGAGCTAACCTAGTATTTTTCATTGATGTGTCATCTCCACATTCTTCATCTTTCCTGTAACTTTTCACTGTTGGGTTTTGGTTTTGTTTTTTTTTTTCCCAAAAAATCATCAGGAATTTAACCTAGCTTGCTACAGGAGGTAAAAAAAAAAAAAAAAAAGGAAGAAATTGAGAGTGAAATACTATTTTCTGAAACACATTAGTGAAAACAAAAAGGGAAAATAAGAAAGTGGGAAAGAGACAGGGACATTTAAAAAGTCAGAGAGAAAAAAAGGAGTGATAGGAAGGGAGGATGAAAGCAGAGTTCGACAAAAGAGCTGATGGGCAGGTAAAATGAAGTAATAAGGAAGATTACAAAGAAGAGATAAAAAGGATAATGAAGAGAAAGAGATAGAAAAATAATCATAGGCAGAAGTGAAAAAAAAAAAAACAAAAACAGGAGATGGAAGGAGATCTAGGCAGGAAACAGGAAAATGTGGGAAAGAAACAAGAGAGTTGTATTTAATTAATACATATTGCTTCCTTTCATCTGAGGGAAGTAGATACAGGGGAATCAGGCCACTTAGGTCTACAGGATGGAAATATATATGTGTAATGCCTTTTTTATCTCATTTTAAAAACATTTTTTAAGCTTTTTCAGCTAAGGATGAGCATAATGAGGGGCAAAAGAACATGTTTAAAACATGTAATATATGTTTGAAAGTGAAATGCAGATACTAGCAGCAGTCCCTACTGAGGAGGTCCCCATCAAGCACAGCAGGCGCAGTGTGGGCACTGACATCCCTAAATCATTCTGCAATTCTAACCTCTGCTTCCAGCACTTGCAGTGTTTAAGCTTATTGTGTTATATTTTACAGAAAAAAATGTGCAGCTGGGGTTATCAGGCCTTCTGCTGCTTTGTGTGGCTGCAGAGAGTTATACACAATCTGAATACTCAATACTCAGCCTTTGCTGGGGACTTGCATTTCTGTAGTGACAAGGCATGTCAATCTGAACCAGACAGCGAGCTATCAGATACAGGAAGCTACTGTAAAATGAACTCTTTCCTGTTCATTTTTGAGCTCATATTTTCACATCAGAAGTCTAGAATTGTTGTGGTCACTGCTTCAAAGTGTTCTCTATAGGCAGTTTTAATGAGTAATACTTTAAAAAGTGAATTGCAAGCTCTTCAGTGAACTTGAGCTGGTGAGCTCAAGAAAGTTGTTGCAGTAAGACTCTTGCCTTGAAGTGGTGAAGACAGACAGTGGGGCTGCCAGTGGCAGGTTTTCTTCTGTAGGTTGAGGAGAGTCCTTCACAGAACCATAGGGATCACACCTGCAGCCTAAGGGAGGGCCAAATCATGGGCACGCTTTTCTGAGCATTAATTACCTTTGATTTCCAAGTGGCAGGGGCTAGGAGAAGGTTAGTTTTTATAGGTTTAAACTAAAAGATCAGTTTTTATCATCCATCAGGTTTGAAAGCCTTAATCTTTTATTTTTTTCAAATTTTGCTCAAGAGGGCTCAGAAGACTTGGGCTCACAGGTCCCTGATGCCAGGCTACAGCAGCCAGTGGAAGCATCAACACCAGCATCACAAAGCTAAGCCTTTGTAATGGTAGGTCAAGTCCCCTGATCAGCAGAGGGGAAATCCATAGGACACTGAAACCTTTTCTTCCTTGGGCCAAGAGAAAATCTCCATCCACAGCATCTGGAATATTTCTGACATGCAACCCAAACATAATAAAGGTGTGAAGACCAAAAATGGGACACATCTACCACAGCTCCAACAGCCAAAGCAAACAGAAAAGAGCTCAGTAGTTATGGCTTCAAAATTGCTTGTTCATCAGTCCTTGTCGTATTTCACTAGCATCTTCACACACACTGGCCCATGTGTGTAACAAACCCCAAGTGAGTTTTAAAACTAACCTAGAAAACAAAAACAAAAGTTCTATGGGTCAGAGGAGGCTGCCTGGCCCTAGATTCTGTGCTACCTTAACATGTTTTGTTTTCCTCGTTGCTTTTCTCTCTATTTGATTTTAGAGGGGGAGTTGATTTTTTTGTTTCATCCTTTCCTATTCTTTTAACTTTTTCAGTGTACCAAACAGAAAGTCAGATCATCAATTTTCTGCTACTCTTATTTTATAGACCACTGAGAGAAGCTATAAAAATTAAATTATTTTTTGTCTTCTTACTTTAAGGCTAAAAGAGAAAATAACCGGAATTAATGTGGGCAATGATTTGATTTTTCCAGCAGTGTCAAAATCATCAGGGAGAGTATTACTGCTTCTTGATTAAATAGATCATATTTACTGTGATTCATTATTTTCTGAGAAAATCTAGACAACAAATGATTCTGTCTTTACAACGCTCTCAACATTTCTATCAGTAACCTCTTCACTACATTTACATTTGAAAAAAAAAGAAGTTGAAGTTCAGTTTGTTACATTAATCTAGAACAGCAGAAAGATGATGCTTGTGGATTTGTCTACTCACTTGAATAAGAAACTTAAGTGTGATCTACTTACTTGGCAACCATGCACAAACCACATAAAATCTACCCATGTTCTCTTTGTTGCCATGAATTCAATGCATTCAGAAGAAAAAAGTAGGCTCTCACAGAAAGGCTGACAGTGCAATATCAGACCTTTGCCTTTTCTCCCTACATGATCATATCTGCAGATATGTGCATGGACACATCTTGCTGCTTACAAGTTTTAATAGAGCCCCTGGCTGCAGTGCAGCCAGTTTGTCTAAAATTGATTTATCAAATATAATTCAGGTACTGGGTACCTCATTTTTTGTGTTACATATTTAATTCCAGGTTCAGACGTTACTGAGCACAAAAGCCTTTGAAAAGAAGACATCATGTTTGCCTCTTTGCATTTATTTCACTAAAAAATATGGCAGCCAGATTGCATTTGTGTGCAGGTTCAGAACTAGGAAGTTTTCTTCAACTTCATTTTGCTTGACTAAACTAAACAGAATCATGCAGATTCACCTAACTTTGAACTCTGTATGGAGCTGTAAAAATAATGCTTTGCTTTAAACGATCCTTGATCCTTGCTCTTTCAGCCACAAACTTTTTTTTTGGTGCATACTGGCATCTCAAACCAGCAGGTATTGAGCACTGTGGGGCTGATCCAGAAAAGCACTCCTGTAAAAGTTTGGTTTCAGGTCTTGTTGAAGGTCAGTTACTGAAAACATAAAGCTAATCACACATTTGACTACTTTATTGGAATGAGACCAGGGCACGAGCTCTTAAAGATGGACACGTCCGTGCTGTGCTGACAAACATCCACACCTGGCAGTGAAGCCGGCTTCACTTACAGGCTCTAAGTTCCACTTGGCTATTTTAGGACAGGTTAGGTACCAAGGCTGGGCAGAGAGGGGGGGTGGTTTATTATGTGAAAAAAAGGTCAGAAGTTTGCCTGCTTGCTCAAACCAGCCAAATCTGGTTTTAATCTATGACAACACACCAAAACATCCCTCTTGGAGAAAAAGGTATGTTGTATTTCTCCTGACCGCTGTTTTCCCTGGTGGCAAGTTTCTCATTCAAAATTATATCCACAGCTTTGTTTATGGGACTTTACAGAAATATTTGCACGGGTAAGGGAGGGGAGGGAATACTCCCAAATGCAGAAACACAGAACCCATTAAAGTACATGAGGCTCAGTTGGTTCCCCTCCCCAGCTGCTACTAAGTTTATTTGCAGGCTGCAGCCTGGAAAAGGGGCTGTGGCCCATCTGCACCACATATGTGGGAATTAATTTCCAACATAGCCACAGGAGTGTGGGTCCGGCAGACCCTCCCCTAACCTCCTCTCAGATCCCCCTTCACGCTGCCTTAATTGGAGCCAGAGCAGCCGCCACCGAGCGCTGCAGTGTCGCGGGGCGGGAGGGTCAGGGGCTCGGCTGCGCTGCTGGTGCTCCGAGGACCCCCGCCGCTCCCTCCCTGCCCGGCACATCCACGGGGTTAAATGGCATAGCGAACCTTCTGCGGGCCCCTCCGCACGGGGCGAGCGTCACCCCTGGAGCCAACCTGGCGTCACGCCGGGCAGTGGGGAGCGAGAGGGACATCAAAGAGGGCAACGCTGTGATGCTGCTGCGCCGCATCTCCCGGGTCTGAGCCTTTTCCCTCTACAGCTGCGACGCCGACACTCCCTGGTCGGTGGTGGGGCGGCAGCAGGGAGAGGGGGGATGCTGTGAGTAAGCATCCTGGGAGGAAAAAACTCAGTGTTGAAACTGAGGCAGGGAAAGGAGATAGTATTGCTTAAATTAGATCGCGCTCCTGTACTATCTTTTGCACAGGAGGAAAAAGTTAGTTTCTTCTGTATTTTGGGCCTGCTTGGAAGATGTCGGGAAGGGCTGTCTTGGAGTGGTAAAGGCAAAGGCCTCATTTGTTTTAAGCTCTTGTTAGAGGCAAAGTGACAAGTGTAAGAGGGTAGGAAAAAGGAGAGATGAATATTAGCAAACGTAACTGCAATCAAAAGCATTTGTGAAGGTGTTTGTCCTGAGAAGGCAAGGACTAAGCTTTTGGGGGCTCTTTACGCTTCCGTGCATATACGAATAAGCATTTAAAAGAGCAGTAATTCTGTGGCTTAAGTGAATAACTAAACTAATGAAGAACACCATTTTAAAACAAATGATTGCATAAGATGTACATGCAAGGCAAATGTCAGCAGGCAACCTAACTGTACCATCCAAAGATTTTAGACATTTTATCAGTTTTATAAATATCCACTTCCATATTTTAGGTTCAGCTGAGTATCTGGCCCCAGAGCCATCTCTGCCCAAAAAGTGAAGTCACATTTAAAGTAAGCAGCGACCTCTGGATCAAAAATAATGAAGTCACATGCTGAAGAAGAAGTGTGATGGTCACACTTTAAGTACTGAGGTCCAGTTCATGGCTGTGGGACTTGCTGCTGTGGCCTCAAATACCACATTTTATCCACAGCATTTTCCTGGGAGGGGTAGTGCCCTCTCCCACTGCTGTCTCAGCGTGTTGGTATTCTAAAGAGAACTCCACAGACATCCTTTTAAAACTCACAGATGTTGACAATTGGATGTGGTAGCTGCTGGGGACATTAGTTGCTGTTTCAGGCTGCTGCAGAGAGAAGAGGGGCTTTCTGATGTGCCAGCAGTGCTTGCTGAGAGTGCACTTTCCCCCTCCTCCTCTCCTGCATGCAGCTCAGTGGCTTCCTTACCATCCTCAGCCTCTCCTTGGTGCTGCCTCACCAACTTTCCTCACTGCCTTTAAAGAAAAATATTAAGTATTTATCTAGGACTTGTGTTTTTCTGGAATAGATGAAAAGGGAATGGTTTACCTTGGAGTCTGGGAGTTTTGCCTGTAAATAACCATCTGTAATATCTGTCCCCTTTGCTGTAGCAAACCAAGGTCTAGTCCTCCTCTGATCTTCAGAGAGAAAACCCTTATTCACTCTGCTATTAACCATCACCTTATTTATTACTTTTCCATGGCTGTTAGTATTAAACCAAAGTTTGTTGCTGAGGCTGAGAGGAAAGATGGCTTTAGTATTGGCTCTAATCATGTATTTTGCCTCAAGCCTCTGACACAAACATTTATTTGCTCAAGGATCACCAGAGAAGTGGTTAAAAAGCACCTAAAGATTTTAATTGGAATCTGATTCACATCTATGTTCAAGAATTCAAATAATCATTTTATCTGAAGAAGTAAAGCTTTAAAATACTGAATTGAAAATAATGCAGGCAAAAGCCTTCTTGTGGTATTTACAAAAAAATATGGACAGGGCAAAAACTCCAGGGAAGATGACTTCCCCTTGCAATTTTACCACTTCTATACTAAATTTGGGAACTAAAAGCAAAAGAAACCAATCTTTTGGGTTTTAATTCAAAATGGTCCAAAACTAAGTAATTTGACATTCTTTTCACTACACAGGAAAGTGCTACGTAGGTCTAGCATTCACCCCAACAATAACTTGGGTGACGCTAAAAATTTGTGTTTCTAGGATTCCACCTCAGGTAAATACTTGTTAATTGTATGCCTTTTTTGTAGAGATGATGGAGTCAAAATGACTGCTCTGCTTCTGCTGTATGTATCTTGGAGCTGGATTTTTCAATGAAGTCTATGGAAGCTTGTTACCCTGTTAAATGCCCAGCTTTCACTAAATCCACACCTGAAGGGTAAGTAAATGAATCCTGAATTTCACATTTGTAGGTATGTGTGCTTATCATGGATTTATGCCAACTAGCTTTTAGATTTAAAGAAACATTGTTATAACCTTAGCCACACTGTGGCTAGACTAAACCTCAAAGATCTTGTTCCTAGGGGCACTGCCCTTTGAAGTGGCACCACTGACAGTTTTAGCTACTGTAGGTATTTATGAGGTACAAAATTATAAAGTAAACAGGCATAAAATGTTATTTTAACAGCATGCAAGCATCACCAAACTGGATTATATTCTTGGGTTCCAAAGATTTGTTTACTCGATCTGAGTTTTGTTTTCTATCAACTCTTCTTTTTTTTCTTTTTTCTTCTTTTTTCCCCTATGAACCTGCCCTGAAGAAATATAGAACCAGTGTTTGCCAACTGCAATAGAAAATCTCTAACAGCTCAGATGTATATGTTTACTATGAACTGAACTCTCAGCTCTTAAGTAATACTATGTGTTTAGCCTGTTTACTCCCCAAAGTAGTTGGAAGAATACCTGTGCATTTTCCACATTGTTTCCAGTGTGCTGTTTTGTTTGATGGTGGTTTATTAATGATACTTGTGATTTATTACTGTCACTTTATTAGATTATTTGCAAATCGGTTACAAAGCACTATGTGGATCATGCCTTGTTAGTCATAAAAGCATTCAAGAAGCCATGAAAATCAGTTAAGCTTGAATCTATTGAATGAAAGAGCATAGTGCTCTCTATTGATCAGTAGCCCTTAGATATGTAGTGAATAGTAGTACTTTTAGCACTGTTTAGTGTTTTCTTTTGGATCTGATAAATTACACTCTTTTGTGTTAGTGGTTTGAGATTTGACATAAAACATTCTTGTACTACTATTTCTTTCAGCTCTATTACTGGGGTAAACATACGTGCCCAAGGCATATAAATGTTGTTAGAAAAACTGATATTTGCTCTTCCAACACTGTTTTAACTATTGAGTTAACACTGATCTAACTTTCATATATGGCAGAATATTTAGGGCTGGACTGCAAACAGTTTGCAGAACATATTTATAGCCTATATACAGTCTCTCATATGAATAACATACACAGATTTCTTTATTAATACAGATTTAATTCTGAATTTCTTATTGAACAGGCAAACAATATATGAGATTGTCTTCATTTGTTTTTTGCTTGAAGGATACTCTGCTTCTATTTACAATACCAGGACTTGATTTCTTCCTTCCTTTGCAGATTATACAGCCCTTTACACAAAACCAGAGCGGCGTTGTAGATAAAAGTTACTATTTTATTTGGATAATGTTGAAGGTGGAGCTTGTGGTGCAGCAGGCCCCAAGTCTTACATTTCTGTCATTCTCTGAAAGGTATCCCCACTGATACTAATAGTCAAATGCTTTGGAGGTGTTCACTAAGACATTCCTCTGGGTCAGAAAGTCAGTTTTTCCTTCTATCCACTCCTCTCCCTTGTAAGAAGAATAACCATAAGAATGAGCCCAGTAACTATTTTATTAACAGGATTAGAGGCCATAAACTTTCAGCAGCTTTTTTTTTTTTTTCCTTGATGTTTTCTAATGCTCCCTTCAGTGTTTGCTCAGTTTATCAGTGTTTGAATTAGTTCCTCTCAAAGGAGCTTGATTTAGGCCACAGTATCCATAACCTCTGGGGACTGTTCAGCAGCACAAAAGAACAGTGATAGTAGTTTGAACATCAGCACTGCCCTGGGATGTCAAATAAGGAAAAGGTTCCATTGAGCTCAATATAAGATTCTTAGCTGTGTTTGCAGTTGCAGGCAAAATCCAGTCAGACTTCATTCTAACCTGAAAGCAGGCACAGTGTTTAGTAAAATCTGTGTCCCAGTGTTTTTTTGCCTTTCCTGCACACAAGGATTCAGTTCCTTATTCCTCCTTAAGGCAACAGCTACGAGGTCTGAGAGCTGAATTAAAAAATATGAATATAAGTAGAATTGTCATAGTAAACACACAGTTTTCTCTGACTGGAAAGGCTTGGAGACAAGGAAAATGAAACTTTTGTAAGCGTCTATTTGAAGCTACTATTTTTCAGTCTCTCTGGAACATCTGTTTTGTTACTGACTCTAAAGAATCCAGTTGTAACAGTTCTCTTCTTCCAGCCAAAAACCTGAGTAGGTTAACCAGCAGTGACAATTTCAGCACACAAATAAAATATGTTTGCTAAGGTGGATAAACTCTGTACTGTCTGTTGGTTTAGCTACTGATTCCAGGACAGAATGCCTGCAACTGATATTTTGACCCTTTTAATCTCTTCAATTACTTTGGTGTGAATTAATATAATTAATTGTTATACTAAGCTGATTCAAAAACTCTCTTGGCAACACTGTAACACAGCGACCACCTAAACAGTAAATGAAAACAAAGCTAAAAAGACTCAAAGCTTAGTAACATCTGCAGTACATTAAGAAAGCTTTTGGAGCTCTAACATACGACCCAAGTGCCAGCATCCTTGCAGCATGTCTTTTACTGCAGCCTGGTTTTGCTCTGGTCTTTCTCAGAGTTGGCTTAAAGGGCAAGTAGTCTCTGATGACCACATTAATTGACCCAACAGAATAGATTAAGGAGGGAGAAGTGATTACTATCTCAAATCACTAATTTCTATGTAAATCTTTACATTAAATGAATCTAGGTCAATGTCTAGCTCATTTAATAAATGTTTCTTATTCTACGAAGGCAACCAAAATTAAGCTATAGAATTACAGAAGTCTGGCTGAAAATTTCTAGCTACAAAATATTTTGAGGTTAGAGCAAATAATTTCTTGCCTTCTGCCATAAAAATAAAAGTCCCTGTGCTTTGAATTTTATCCCATCATTTAAATCTTTACTAATAATTTCATTTTCTGCAAACAATACTGAAAAATTGTCAATGGCTAGATGAGTCAAATAATGATACCATACCCAACTACGTTTTGATGGAAAAGGAGAGATCATAGTATAACTTGACTTAGAAACCAAGTAAACTGGACTGAAAGGCAGTTTAATCAGGAAACTCTTCCATTCATTTTTTTGCAGCCTTCAATGTATCTATAACCATATCTCCTTACCTACCCAGAAGAATTTCATTTTAGTAACAATTTCAGAGAAGCCATGTGCATGAGGTCCAATGTGGCATTGTGGCATACTCTTCTACGTATTCACATCCCATTTAAAACTCAGTTCATCCATGCTACCTAGAGACAGTGAGGGGTAATAACAAGCAATGAATATTATTCTGTCCCTATTGTGAAAAATCCAACTCTGTGGCCTGTTCTGCAGGAAATAATACACAAAGAAACCAAAAAAGAAGGGAAAAAAAAAAAAAGACAGACAGAAAGAAAGGGTTTTCTTCTCTTTTTCTTCATTAAATTGTGTCTTTTCCTATCCTCACTTGGATTCCACACCCCAAGTTAAAAAATATTTAGTTAGTGATGTGTCTGTCATTACCTGCTCTGTTTGACTTAGGAGTTTTAGTAAAATTGAAACTCAGTTTTCATAAATGTGGGACAGGACTGCCACTGATAGCAGTGTGACAAGAACTAGCACATTGCTGGTACTTAATAAATAATAGCAATATTGACAAGAGAGATGACTGACTCGAACACAACTCTGTGCCCTGTGCAACACAGACAATAAAAGTTTCTAATGTAGCTGTTTGTGTAGTTGTTAGGAGATCAGTAACAGCCCAGTAAATTTACTTTCCTGTTCCTCTCAGTGAAGAAGAACACATACAGACACACAGCTTAAAAAGAAGATTTATTAGTCAGTGTAACCTGATGTGGCACGAAAGTAGTATTCTCTAGTAATGCACTAAATTATAGAGATGGCAAGCAGTGTGTTTGGTGTGTACTGAATTACTATTCTTAAAGCAAAATACAACAAAAAATGAAGTAGCACTTCATGAGAACCAGAAAGATGCAAATCATATTTTGTAGCTCGTATATTTTCTTGGTTCTTGATTTGTGGAGTGATTAAGGGTCTGTCAGTCTTACCCTGGGGTTAGTCAAAGCAAGACTTTCCTAAACTCTTCTGTCCTCCTCTCTCTCTTACTCCTTGTGTCTCATGCATGCTTTTTTATTCAGGGGACTTTCTTGTAGACCAGCTATGGGGACCACCAGCACCACCAACAAAAATAGTGACATCGCTATTATTATTTGCTTGCAATAATATTGTAAAGTGAAATTATATTCTTGATCCTAACCTCCACTTCCCCAGAACTAAAGAGAAGACTTTTATTGTTGCTGTGAAATCTCTCAACACCAACTCAATTTGGTTAAGAAAAGAGGGGGAAAGCCTGGATAGGGTTGATTTCTTTAAGCAGTACAGCACAGTGCTGATCACAGAGGTTTAAGAAAACCAACTAACCAATATTCAAGTAGATAACAAACCCAACTTTGTGAAATGGAAATTTCTCTGTATAGCACTGAGAAATAATTCCATCCATAAAACATTTACAAGAGATATAAGAGGGTAAAAGATCTCCTGAATATTTGAATCCAGACCTCACTATTATGTGACTTCATGAGCAAAACATATGTTAGTAATAGAGTTTCTATATATTCTGCATGAACCCATGAAGTTTCATCTTAAAATTAGCATTACTCTTCTTGTACTCTGTTTCAGTATCCCACTTTGCTGAAAATTTTGTCACACTGAACATTTTTACCATTTTTCTCTGTTTTTGAACATGGGGGGAAAAAAACACAAAACCTCTAAACACAATTTGTAGCCATGACACAAAGTAACAATTATGACCATTAGAAAAGACATTTGTGTTGTTGAAATTGGAAAGGAGAGTGCAATCTTCGGACATTCATGCCAGTATTTTGGGTGAAAACATTTTTATTGAAGAGGAAAACTAGGACTGAGTTTGCTTGGGTTGATTATTTTTAATTTTTTTCCCAAATAGTAAGTTCCAAAAAGAAGGCCAAATAGTGCTATAAATTATTTTATGAGATGACTGTAGGTTGTATATTACAAAACAACTAAACCAAACAAACCAGAAAGCTCTGGTACTAAGCAGATGAAAAACCCATTCCAGATGGAAAAGAGCTCAAGAGTCCAGAAGAACGCTCTGTCAAAATTAGGTTATATTAGTGTAGTCTTGAAAAGGAGGTTTGGAAGAGACGCAGAGTTAAAACAGGAATTAAACTGTGTTTGACAGGCTAAATGGAATACATTTCCTAGCTCCAAATGGCTGCACAGTACTCCTGTAATGGGTGTTTTGCTCAAAGCATAATGAGAAGAGGGAAAATTATTTCATTTATCCAGACTATAATCAATCACTTCCAGGAAAAAAGTCTTTCATTATTTTCCAGCAGCAGTAGGAGTTGTTAAGTATATTAGTTTGATGTGCAACTGTTTCATGAAAGAAAAAATTAAACGTTATTAGAGAAACAAAATGTACAAAATTAATCTGTAAATTATATAACTATTCTTAGTCATTCTGCTGTCTTTGTGCCTCAATACATGCCTTTTTTCTTTACTATCTCTAAACTTCCACTAGTCATAAAAGCATGAAAGCAATAGAAAAGATGAAGAAATCTCAAAAGAGAAGGGAATTTTTCATCTGGCAACATGTCCAGCCCCAAAGCCATAAAGGCCTTTCCTGAAACTTTTTGACAGCAAAAGCGTACTGAATTTTGCCAGATTACTTGATTCTGATGGAAATTCCCTAATGGTACTGGTGGTTTCTTGACAGTGAGAGAAAGGATTACATAAGGTGATGGTAGGCAAATGATTAGCAAATACTCTGCACAGCTATAATACCCAAGAATTTCTCAATGCTTAAATTTGTACTGTCTTATCTAATCATGAGAATATTATCACTCTCAAATTTAAACATCAGGAAAGCTGAATCACAGGAAAGTCAGTCTTGTTTTCATTGAAGTCAACACTACAATGCCTAGAGACTGTCTTTGGTATGTAGAATGCAAGACCAAACCCAGAGCAGTAAGGATTTGATTTTGCTTGCCAGTGTGCACTTAATTTTAAAAAAAAAAAAAAAAAAAAAAAAAAAAAAACACACAAAAAAAAGGTACATGAAGCAAGCAAAGGGAGGAAGTTAGGAAGTTAGTGGCTGCACTAAGTATTAACTTCCAAGAGTCATTTGATGAGGAATTTCCTACAGGCAATATTGTGTCTAAGTATTTTGCAAAGAGTCTCTGGTAGGCCCCTTTAACAGGCAGCTATCAGGTAAATTGGTTATTGAAGCAGCAGTGGATAAATGGCATCTCAGCTGTGGTCCTGAACGTGCCTATACAATGCTCCCCTGCTTTGTAGATGTCAGGAAAGTCATCTCTTGTGATACTGTTCTCTTCTCAGTGCCACCTGTATCTATCTGTTATCTAGGAAAAACCTGGATTTTTTAAAATAGTAACTCAGCTCAGAAGCAGACAGCTCTGAAGTGTGGGTTTAGGTATTATGTAGCTGTGTGTCAGTTTTATGGACATAATCCCCCAGTTTTAACTGAGCTTTCTAATTTCACCTAAAAAAGAAGCCAGCTGAATTCTTCCAACCCCATTTAATTCCCATCTCTGTGTGCAGCTTCACTTTATGTTTCTTATAACAAAAAGGCTTTTAAAGTTGATAGATGGCTGAAGAGATTTTGCTTTTACTTTGTTGCTTTTCTGTTTATTTAACCAAGAACAGTTCTTTTAGTCCTGACCTCAGCCTTGTCAAATAGACTGTGTTTGTCAAACTGCTCATGCTCCCATTAACTCCTAGCTGTTTCAGTTGTCACGTTTGATGAATGGCTCAAACGCTGTGAGCATCATTAAAAGCCGGGATACTGAGGGAAGTATTATGCTATACTGAGTCCAAATACACACCATAAATAGGAAAATTCCAGGCAAAGAAAATCTTTTATTGCATAAAGGAAATTGCAAGTGGTTAAAACTAATCTCTTTTAATGCGATCTTTCATATGTGCAGGAGACAAGAAAAGGCCCCTCAGGTTTCATGGTTGGTATTATCTCTCTATGGTTAAAGGACATTAGTAGCTTTATAACCTTATTTATACATAGTTCATGTAAGTGTTTGGGTCTGCTTGGGGGAATAGGGCTGCTTAGTGGGAATAAAAGTGACAGAACTGTTCCCACAGTGCTCTGTAGGTCCAGAGGGTCTGTCCATTCCCAAAACAGAGACTGCTCTTTCTGTAAGTCAGAACTTCCCCTAAGTGAAATCATGCAGCACAGTTGCTGCACGTTGTTTCCCCCTCCTAGGCTGACAGGGTGCAGGGTGCTGGGCACCCATCCAGCGCTGCCCTGGGCTCTGCCCCCCGGAGCAGCAACCACAGCTGAGCTCTCTCCGATCACCTGCCGCTAAAAGCCGCACAAGTTCAGGCTTGCCAGGGTCTGCAGAGCTCACTTCTCCAGTTACACTCAAGACAGCGTTACAGTTTATACTGTCCAGTGCTCCTGTCTGCCCTTTGTCGTACTTACAGCACAGCAAGAAGCAGAGTTCAGGATTAGTGCTGGGAAGTTGGGTAATGGCTTCAGCAGAAAGAATAAATATTCTTGTTTTTGTTGGTGTTGTGGTGTTGTTTGGATTCTGGGCTATTTTTAACCTTTGAAGTCTACCTAAAGGCCAAAGAGCTTCTATTTGACTTTTTTTTTTTTTTTTTCTGCATTCTTGAGGCAGATAAAATTATTCAGAAGAATATTTACACACATACATTTAAACATGCAAAGTTATACACTTCTAGACGGGTAGCGTTCCTGTGCTTATTAGGCTCAATTGGACAATATTAGTAGGGTGGGGTTTTTATTAGTTTTGGTTTTAAAATTTCTAGTTCTAACTATAAGTGCATATACATAGAGGCTGGTTTTAATATTCCTGTGTTATTCATGTGGAATTTTCATCATGAATAAGTACACTGCTGCAGTATATTTTTCCTGGGCAGTGGTACAAACCATTACAATGAAGACAGCAGGCAAACAATTACAGCGATTCTGAAACAGCATCAGAAGTAGGTCCTCAAAGTGTATATTTTCCCATTCTACAGCAGCAAATCAAGGGGTTTTTCTTACTAGAGACATAAATTTTTCATTGATCTCAGTTTTTTATGAAAAACAGAGAAAGCAAATAAACTTCCATTTGTGTCAGAAAATGCATCAGCTAGAGTTTACCCTCAGTGAGTGTAACTCTGCCTGGTTACTCAAGTGCAAGCAATGGCAGAAGTTCTCTCTCTGCTATTGCAGATAACTGAAACTTTAGTTTTGAGATCATCTTTCCAGCTAAAGTTTTGGGAAGATGAGGCAGGATGTCAGTTACTGAACTTAAGGCATCATTACTCTTAATCAGTGATTTGCAGCACAAGCAAAGCATAAATTTAAAATTGTCTTGCGAAGCATTAATGATTAATCTATTCACTTAGGTAATTTTTCCCTTTCTTAGGTACCATAAACTGAGTGCAGATGTGGGCTGAGGGCTCCCAACAAGTTACTGCTGCCATGCAGGGTGCAAGGGTGGGCAGTGAGTCCCACAGAAGCCTTAATCCTGCCAGCTGTCTGCACTGGGTGTGTTCAAATCTCCCTATGCATTCACTGGGTGAGTGATGATAGAATTTGTTATTTCCTCACAGGTGGAAAGGTTCTTCTTTTGTCTGAACTAGATTTCACAGGTTTGTATGTGTTGAGATCAGAGGGACTGGATGTTGACAATACAAACTTAATTAACACATTTCATCCAGACAAACTATGAAATGCTATTACTGTATTTAATCAAGAATGTGTGTTTCTGTCCTAGGGTGCATCACATAACTGATGTTTGTTACCTAGAACCCTAAATATATATTTGGTTTCCTAAATATTTGTGGGGTTTCCTTAAATCAGTGGAGTTCACGGTTCTTTTGTTATTCACTGTGTGGTAATGCTGTTAGTAAGCAGAACACTTTCATTAGAACAAATACTTTTTTTAAGCCTCAACTTATTCTTGTTTCTGCCTGTACCAAAATTAAATATTAAGCAAAACAAAGTACGAAAGCTGCAGAGATTCCCTAATGAGGCTTCCTGCACTTTTAATCATGACATATTGGTATCACTGGATTTCTGTTACTCTGGGGCGTACTGAATATGAATTTACTTCATTAACCACATTCAAACTGAGCCTACAGGAACAGGCTCTGTACTTAATATTGCTATCTACAGGACAGAATTATAACCATCAGGGTAGTTGCATCTCTGAATTAAATATAAGTGTGTACATAAACAGGTAGGTACCAAGACCCCAACCCACACATGCTCTCCCACTAAGATCTGTGAGACCAGCATTTACGAGAAAATAGACTCCAAGTTCTGCAGGCTCAGCTGGTCTCTAATGAAACCTGATCTTGACCTGGAAAAGTGGGATTGGGGATGTCGGTGTCTACACACTTGTTAAAGCAGTGAAATGAGGAATTTGGCTCATAGTTCACTGAAAAGGCATCGGCAAGGTTAAAGCAAAACATAAGTAAAAGCTTGTTTGCTGGCCCCCCTTGTTTAGCATTTAAATGATACTGTCAGGAGTTTTGAATCGAGCACTTCAGTCTGTTCCTGGAAAGCATCACTGGCAAAAAAAATAATTTTCAGTAGAACTCAAGAGTGAGGGGAAAAATACTGTATAAATCAGTTAATAAGTTGGCCCACAGGCAGCCAAACTACGGAGGACTCATTTCCTATGGATTTGTGTCTCTTCTGCCTTACTGTCTGCTTTCCAGCTCTCCTCCACCGTCAGCCCTCCCTGTCCTTCATGCCTTCAGTGCCTGGCAGGGAGGACTGCGCTCATGGCCAGGGCAGCACGGCTGCGTGTGCAGCCGTCTGCTGTCCCCATTTTGCATGAGCTTTTAAGGACTTGACACTCATAGAGGCCTCTGCCCTTCTGTAAAATGGAGTTAAAACTGTGGGGAAAGAGCAAACAGATGATAGGCAAACATTTGTATGACACAATTGTGTTGTAACCTCATTTTCCCAAGGAACTATGTACTTTTGAGTAGTCAGTATTTTTAGAGATTGGATATCTTGCTTATTTTTAAAAACAAGTAAAAAGATGCATAGAAACAATCACAGACGTGGCACCATGCTTTCTCTGAGTAAATATCCAGAAAGACTTTCCAGATTGCAATACTCGACAACATACACATCCTAACCCTGCTGCCTATACACCTTGGGTTAAGCTGTACCCCAGCTACTGAGGACCTGCAGTGCTGAAGCCCTATAGCAAACAAGTCTGTCCCCCTTGCATGGTAGTCTCCAGGATTGCTACATTTATGCCGTCTAGATATGTTAACATTTGGGAGAGAATATAAAATTGAAGCAATGACTCCTACTTGACGAAACAAAAGAATACCAGTTTCTCCTTTGGAAGGATGCTGGTGGTGTCAGTAGGATTGCAACACGTTAATTTACTTCAGCATTTCTGAGCTGGGGGGTTCTCTTTGATAATATATGTCATATTTTTTCAATAATGACCAATTAAAATTGTAGGACTAACTCAGTGCAGCCATGATACCCTCAGTACCCTGCAGCACAGTTGTCAGAGCAAGTACACACTTTTCTTTTTCTTTACTCTGTTTTACTTGTTTGCTTGTCACTTCAGTTTGCTCATGAGTGTTTGCCTTGAGCAGTTCCCACCCAGAAAGAATGCTAGGGCTGGGTGGTAAATAAGGGACAAAGATAGTATCAACACAGATAACAATGAGGGGGTTTGTATGTGCCTTTTAAGAAAGAAATGTGGAAAAAAATTGTGTCATTTGAAATTTTTTAGCTTTTATTAAACAAAAAAAATTGCATTTCTATTGAAATCAAGTAAACTGTAAGTGGGGTGGTTTTTTTTCTCAGTTCTGAAATTCACAAAGGTGTGACTGAAAAGAATGATTTTCCCTGACATTAAAATATTAAATCATCATCAGAACTTGCCTCTGGACTCATAGACAACAGTGTATGTATCTCCTGTTCTCTATTTTACTTCTGTATCACACACATAGTGTAAGAGCCCTACTTTTTTCAACTAATGTGCTAGTATTGTGTAGTTTGGACAAATTTAGCTAATAAGTTACATGTGCAACAAGTCCTTGCTGGTTAGAGAGTTCTTGGTATTTCTCCTTTAATTTTCCCCTTTCCAATATACGCATCCTACAAAGCTTGAAACCTTTGGAAAAGACTAGATGTAACTTAATCACTTACTAATAAATTGGAAATATTTATCTGGACCTAAATTTTGTTCTTCCCTTTTTCTTTGTCATTTCTGGACCAAGAAAAGTATTTCTAGCAGTGGCAAAAATATTGGCATTGTCTCACAGCACCCAGAAACCACAGAAAAGAGTAGTCAATGCAAATGCTAAATGAAGTTTTTAGTCATATTGTGTGATCTCTGACTCTCACCAAAGTGAGTGAGGCTGAAATTCCCTCATATCTCTGTGCTATAAGTTATGATATTGTCTGTCTGCTACAAAAGTTTTGATTTTATTATCTAACGCTGCTTTCTACTTGTTTTTTTGCTCATTGCCCCTCTAGTTGTGTGAATTTTCGGCCCACCCAGCTGGACAGAGCTGGAAGCATATTGGGAGCAGCTTTCTTCTGAGATACCTGCTACTTGCTGCTTTTGCTTCAGGATCCTAGAAATTCACAGGTCTTCTTGACTTCAGAGGTATGGGAGTTATTGCACGCAGATAAACTGTAGTTTTAGAGAAGAATAATCAGCTCCTTACAAGAATATTTCAGTTGGCTTTCCTGCAGTTCTGCGTCATTATTTTGATTTACAATTTCTAAATACTCTGTTATGGATCAGCTCCTCCAAACTATTTAGAGTTATCCTACAGACTAGACCTTTGCCCAGCTATAAGGATAGTTTGCATGGGTTTCATGAGGTTGTTGGAACAGTGCTTATTGGGAGTATATCACTGAGACTTAAGTGATGCAGAGAACCCAGCTAACTCAGAAAGGCTAAGGGTATCCACACTGTTATGGTCTGATGCATAACTGTCCTAAGGAGTTAAATTTAACAAAAAGCTGAGAATCCCCATGTCTGAGTACTGCATCAGTGTTCTTAGATTCCAGATCATCATAAATGCTTGATTTTCCCAAAACCAAACACTCTTCTGACCTCTCTAATTTTCTGATATAAACTAGGAATCTTTTCATTATAATCAGAGTCAAGTATCAGTTCCAGAAAGCCATCACTGTGCATTATAGGCACTTATGCACATTAGAAAACAAAACAAAACAAGCAGTCTACCACTCTCCAGGATTAATGCTATGAAGGATTTTATGGGTGGCCCATAAGTGGACAGAATGTTGCACTAATGTGTGACTGTACGGCAATTAAGCTTAATTAGGGAAGGTTTTGAAAAAGAGAGATGAAAGTAAATTATGGGAATGAAAACAACTGTGCTTTTGGGGACCAGACTGTGCCACACTAGTTCAGCGAAGTGTTGCTAAAAATGTCCCCCTTCTGTCGCATTCTGACACACATTCAGCAGTTTGTCAAACCAAGTGTTTTTCTCTAGAAGGGGAAATCTCTTAGGAGCACATTCCTCACCCGGTCGTTGCTGAACTCACTGGTTTCTCCAGGAGACAGCTGTGCTTCCACAGTAAGAGCAGCAGCCGATGACCCTTAATACTTGGCCATCCGGTTTAGTTTAGCATTACCTCTTCTCTACATGGAGTAACAATGGTAATGATGAATGTGGATTTTCATGTGTGCTCTGGGGAATTTTTTTACGATTTCATATTTTTAGTGCTTTCTCAGATTTACAACTGAGCACCCCATATGGAACATCTGATTCTGGTTGCAGTGATTTTCCCTGGTGAGAAGACCTCAGTAAGCAGACCTGGAGCAGTTCCCAAGCTTTCACGCTGCATGGTTTGAGGGTATTCCTTCAAACAGGCTCTTTCAGAGCAGAGAACTTCAGGGTTTCTGTGCTCAGAGACAGACTTTTTCAGAGCTAGGAGCCTATCCCTTCTTCAAGAAAATTTTAAAGGAAACAAAATTTAATATGCTGAAATCCTCAATGGAACAGAATTGGTTTTTTCTGCTCTGGACTAAGTGGTTGTTACTGCAGGCACCATTATAGTATGCTATGTTATATTGGATTTTATTAAATTATGGAAAATAATTAAGCAGAATGATGAGGGGGGAGTAGAATGCTACAGATTTTTTTTTTATTTTTTTTTTTTAATAGGTTGAATAGTGTCTGGCATTGCTTTCCACCAGGACACTGGGATGCTTTTTTTCCTTAATGAACTTTTTACATCCAAGATGAAATACTGATGCTGTGGACAATTTATTAAGAAAAGCATCAGTTTCATGAGAGTTTTCAGTCCAACAGGGAATTTATAAGTGGAAATCATATATGGGTATAGGGAAACACCTCATAAAAAGAATGACTACATGGTCAGCAGCTGTAATTTATGTTCATTCTCTTTTAATAAAAAAAAATGTGTTCAGACCAATCTTCTATTTTTTTATTGCAGCTCAGCAAGGTACCCTCGACTGTAGTTGTTTAACCTTTTGACTTTCTTTGGTTTGTTTATGGAAAAAAGAAAGCTAAAACCAGCACTTTGTGTTTTCAGTTATGAAGTTTATTCATACATGAAAGATGCAATAAGGATGCCTTTCTCCACTGAAGGAAGCTGACGTAAGCGTTGATACGAACATCACACATAAAAGAGTGTTAAAATGAAAACAGACAGACAAGAGGATGCTAAATAGAAAAAAGAAGCTAGTTCTGGGTTTTGATGGCTGGCCATGAACAGCTGTGCACAGGTAATCCAGATGTATGTCCTAATGCCTAAGTTCTCGATGTTAAGGTATATGTTCACCTGCACATACACAGATACAAAATTTGCAGATGGGATATGGGCCACAGATTTTCTGCTGGTCAAATTTTGTGGAAATCTGTCAAACTAAAAATTATATTCCTAGCAAAAATGTTCTAATGAAACCTCTAGATGGTATCTTATATTTAGCACAAAGTGCTGTTTCTGAAGAGAGATCCCCTTAGCTGGGGATAAGATCCCCCAGCTTACTCAAATCCCCTACTTGCTTCCACCTCTGTAACTGGGAAGTGAAGGCACACCTGAAGATTCGCTGTTATGTGCCATAATAAGGAACTCCAGGATATGACTGGATCTGTGGTAACTTAACACCTGTGAGGGGAGCTGGCACAAATCTCCTTGGCAGAGTTGTTACAAGACGTCCATAGACTCATTCTGTAAGGGTGATGATCAGATATTGGTGGAAGCCCGATGCAGTTATGAAGCAGCAGGTGAACAAGCTCCACTAAAAGCCCAAACCCAGCATTTATTACTTCCTGTTAAGTCACAGAAACATCACTCATCTGTCATTTTCATGATAACCACTGTCTTTTCATCTTCATCTGCCTAAATACTCTGTCCTACATCTCTTTTGCACATGCTGTAAATGCCCCCCCTCCAGCAGGTTTCCCAAGATCTGGAGTATCCCTTCTGGCACCTTCAGTAACAGCCTCTTGGGAGTTCCTGGGACAGATTATCAAAGGAATTTTCTCAGTTGAATAAATTAATAAGGGTAAAGGCCAGCTTTTGTTCAGTTAACGATAGGGAAAATTCACCTGGATTAGTACTGGCTTCTTAACAGGAACATACAGTGCATCAAGATTTGGCCTTCTATGATTTGGATACTTTCTAAATCATATTTTATGCCAGAATGCTGCAATGTTTCTTGTTGGAAGAGCTAGGGAAAAGCAAACTTTTACAGCTTGAGGAGACCTGTGACAGCAGCTGGATCTATTGTCCTTACTCTTTCCCCACACTGCAAGCCTTCACAAAGCTTTAAAGCTGGAGGAAGTGAGGCTTCCAAAAGGGACCCGCCAAAAAAATACACTAACTAAGCAAACGAGTCCATCGTTCCCAGTTTTCTAGGAGACGTGTTCCTGTGTGTATGTAGTGTATTTCTGCAAGAAATGTTTAATTTTTGTAGGTGAAGGCACTCAGGCTTGCTGGTATTTTTGGATTTCTTTCTAAACTGCTGTCATTTCTTTTTCTCCCCACCTCCTTCCCTCTTTTGTGGCTTTCCTGTTTAAGTGGCCACAGCAAACCCCTGTTCAGGATTCAGGAGGAAACCTTCACCACCAGCCCAAGGTGAAACTCGGCGACAGCTTCTGAAATGCCTTGATCACACAGTCCTAGCACCCTGCCCTGCCAGCAGCAAGAGGAAACTCCAGTTTATGTTAATAAGGTGCAGAGAGTGGCCAAAATATTTTGCGAATTTTCCGGCTCGAAAGGGTAATGAAGCTGCCTCTGTCTCAGTACACTGGCATGGGAGCAAGCTAAACAACTGGGAAACATGTTTCAAAGGAGAAATACAAACTCCCTGGGTTTCACACTTCCACTGAGGGCTGAGCTTTGCCTCTTTCTACCTCTTTTCCAGGCTGGCTGCACCCTTTTGCACAAAAAGAGGGAGAGCAAGCTTTTCTGTGGATTAGCTTCAGGCAGCTCTCGCCAGACCAAAAGTTACACTGGAAAGCATTTCTTAGTTTATACCAAAACAATTAATTGTTTAATATATTAAGTAAACCCAGAAAGTTATTCCCATAAGTTTGGTTTAAAATCTATCTTTTTATTAGCTCTGAGCATAAGAAACCTCCACACTTCTGCAAGCACAGTCAGATTCTTTGGGCTTTCTTCAAAAAGCTCGCTCTTTTTGTCATTCCTCTTTGACCTCCTCCCTGCTTGTCCCGGGATGAAAAGCAAGCCAAAGATCTGCTGAGAAATGGGCCGAGCCACTGCTGACCTTTGCAAATCCAATTTCTTCAAAGCAAGAGCTAATCGACATGTTCCCACGCTGTGTATTGCTGAAACTTACGATGCAATTCAAGGAATGAATTCACCATGGTGCAATCTCATTTTGAATCCAGTTTTCTTGCTATGTGTCAGAGGGTGAAGGAGACAGTGTGGTAGAAGCTATACAGAGCAGTCACACACAAGTTTCACGAATCGCGTAAGTCTGTCTTTGAAAGATTTTACACTTTGGAGGGGCTCTTTCTGCTAAAATTTAAAATACATTGGCCTTCCCCCCACCCCCTTCTACATTCCTCCCCCTCAAAAACAGAGAGACATTTTGTAGTGATTTAAAATAAAAGTAAGCTGATGAGAGTTTGTAATAAATAATCTCCAAATAGAAAAAAATAAAAATAAGTCTCTGAGGGTATTATCTGATGTGTAGCCAAGGTGCTTGGTGGGAGATTTTTGGATACAGGAGCTGTAGGTTAATGGGATTGTGCTAGATGGAGAGCTTTAAAATTCATATTTAAAATTCATATTCTCTCACTTTGCATATCTGCTCTGGTATGAGTGCGATTATGATATCACAGGAGCCAGTGCAAAAGTCTGTGCAACTTTTGCACTCTCTGTTAGGTACTGCAGCTGTGCCTGCAGGATCCATGCAGGAAGAGTGTGTTGGTATTCTCAACCTAAATCTTATAATCTTATTTCAACAGGTGCCTGGAGACTGGCCCCCTCCGTTTTCCAGAAGGAGCTGCTGTTTGTTTCCCGCGCTGCTGGCCAAGCCCTGCCTGAGCCCAGCACTGGGCAGCCCAATAGACCCAGTGGGAGCAGAGGCAATGCACCACAACCTGCTGATGTGCCCCAAGTAGGGCATGTTTGCATAATGCTGCAACTTTTTGTCTGGGGCAAAAGGGACAGAAGAGGACTCTCATTCCTTATTTAACTACTGTGGGGCATATGTCATGGGTAGCAGCACGCCTCAAGTGCTTTCATCAGCACCAAAGAGAGCAGTTATGTCATTCCCAGCCTAGGGTTGTGCTTGGTGTGCCTCTCTAGGGATGACAGCTCTCCATCTCAGAAGTCCTGGCATGGCAGGTAGCAGTCAGGCTACTCCACGTTTGTTGCCTTAGCACAGACCTCTCAGTCTATGGTGTATCTGGCCAGTTTGGTCATACAGTAGAACTAGAGATATTGCAACGTTCTTATTTTGCTCATTACCGTCTTCATTGCGCAAGCACGATTCCATTAGGGCTGATGTAATGGAGAATCGTGTCCTTGGGCTAATGGGCTAAGCTGTGCCCTGGCTGTAAACTGATGGCTTCCAGAGGAAGCCTCAATGCTCTAATTTTGTAGTTGTCCTTAACAAAGCAAAGGAAAATATATCATTGTTCTCAAAATTGCTGAATGGAGCAAGTCCTTTTTTAAATTTGATTTCCATAGCCATGAATAGTAAATTTCCTCCATTCATAACTGGTTTATAAAAGAGTTTGCTAACTAACCAGATCTGAAGAACTTTCTTTCTAAGCAAGTATAGCAATAAGAGAATTGCTTGTGTTTTTATTACTTTCTCAATATTTTTGTTATCCTCTTTCCCAAGACATGATTAGATTTTCCAGTCTTCTGGACATCAAAGATTTTGGAGAAGAGATTGTATGAACTGGATAGGTAACAGCTGTTACCAGATGGATTTACTGGTGGAAAGGGGAGAGGGCTAATTTGTTTTATGTGTTTCCTCCCACTGCTGGCACCTTTCACTGTGGCACACTGTTCCTGTCCTGCGACAGGGAGTGTCTTTGCACAGAGGGAGCCCTTGTCCACAGGATTACACTTAACTTTGGTTTTTGCTGTTGTTTGTAAGAGACTTTTCCAACTTCCTTCATCATAGCTCTTTTACCTGGTTTACCAGGAGTCTATTAGAGAGAAAAGAATGGGGGAGCAGCTCTAACTTTTTTAGATAATAACACTGATTGACAAATTTTCACTTCTGACCTTTTCAAGCCAGAGTTTTATTTGCTCTGCTTCTGGATATCTGATGACACTTTAAGTTGGATTTATTTCTGTAAAATAAATAATTGAATTCTTCAAGAAAGGTCACAGTACTAAACGAGAGTTTCAGCTTGAATGAACTGTATCATCTCTGCTGCACCCTTCCATTCAACATGGGAATGAACATTTGCATGAATCCTCTTTATTTCCTCATGTAGTGTAAAATTCCTTGTGCTCCTCTTTTAGATTACTCATTGTTTAGGAAAGGTCTTGGAGGGGAAATAGTGATTTGTAGTATTGCAAAGTACTAGCTGGTAAAACAGATTGTGTGTGTGTATAACAAGATTTTTGTGTATTGCTATACCAAGAATATCTGATCCCACTGAGAAAACAGTAGGGCATCCTACAGCTTTGACCAGATTCAAAGAAACTCACACTGCTTGTTCTTTTCTTTCTTATTGTAGTGTTTCATCTACTTGCTTTGACATTTCTGTGTTGTGTTTTTAAGTCCCTACCCTCATGTTCTTCAAGCTTCAGCAAAAGAGAGCACTTTCAGTATACACTGTCTGCAAAAATGTCCCATGTCCTACAAATATTCTAATACATTCAATTTGTTCTAAAAATTCAAGAGGGACTGTCATCTTCTCAATCTAGTCACCTTCTTCCTAAGGTAGCCTAGATTAATACTTTTGATCCTTTCCTGCTCTGAGCAACTTCAGAATCCATTGCCATTGCAGAAAAGGAGACTCTGGCTTCACCCAGTCTAGGAGGAGCCATGGATCATAGCAAAAATGCTCCATCTCACAGAGTTTAACTATCTTCTGCAAGCTGACCTGGGGGCACTGGGCACCACATCTGGGGGAGCATCATTGGAGCAGATAATTCAGATCAATGGCTGCTGGGCTGCTGTCCAGAAAATGAATCCTCAGATTCAGAGGAAGGACAAAACAGAAGCCAAATCCAGAAAATCATCTCTAATGTAATTCTTTGTGCTTTAGGCCTCAGTTAATTTCAAACTGCTTTCTTCCGTCTCCTTCATTCGCGCCCTGACTGCTCCTTCATATAGTTAAAGCAAATGACCCCGAATAGTGAGGACGTCCATTTGAAAGAGCAACTGGAGTATTTGTGCAAAGCCTCGAGTATTTCTTTCTGCACAACCAGTGGAATAATGGCAACAGCTCTGCCACTTTCAAGGCAAAGTTTTCCACCTTCAGGGAACATTTAGACTGCAATAAGGATCAAACTAAATAGCCAAAGGAAAAAATGCAGAGGAGGCTCAAGGCTAGCCGGGCAGTTTGCTGCAGGAACAGGGAAGTAAGTTCCTTGATTTTTCTTTGAAGAAAACACGTTGCCATGTACAGTTCATACAAATAGGGAGAGTAAGAAGTGTCTGATTAATAGTGAAAGATACAGTGAGATCTAGATTGCAGTCCTTGTTATACACACAACCCTTTCCATATGGCAAGTTAGGACCCACACAGGTGAAGGAATGTTACTCTGGTATCCCTTGATTCCCAGGTTGGGTGCTAGCACATGTAGAATTAAGCACACGGTGCTTGTACGCTGGAAAAGACTGGTGTAGAGATGTGTTAAACAGGACAGTCTCTTGCATCCAGAAGAGAAGATCTTGTTGGCAAGCTTAAGAATCAGCAGGAGCTTGAGTAAGTGGTCATACCAAATGGTTGTCAAGCTATGAAAGCAACAGGTAATTCAGTGCAGGCTTGTAGAGATAGAGTATGTCAAGATAAAGATATGTTTCATAGAATCACAGAATCACAGAATGATTTGGGTAGGAAGGAACTTTAAAGATCATCTAGTTCCAATCTCTCCTGCTGTGGGAAAAGACACCTTCCACTAGACCAGGTTGCTCAAAGCCCCATCCAACCTGGCCTTGAACACTGCCAGGAAAGGGGCATGAAGTAAGTTTTTTCTGCTTCACTCCACAAACTGTTTGCACAGGAACTGAAGGACTTTTTTCAGCACTCTATTGATAGACACTGTTATCATTATTTTTACTACTTACTTATCATGTATTTCAGGGTCTGCAGTGACAGTGATAATGATTAAATAAAAACTGAAAAATCACTAGCTTGACTAAGTATTTGCCATAAAGGAACATTTATTTATGGTGACTTTAAAGTGTCATAGCAATGCTCTGAAGTGGTAAAGAAACTATGAAGTTTAATGTATATAGCAACAGGGGATTAAAGCTATGACTCAAGGCCTCCACTGCAAACCCACTACAATATTTTTCTTCTAACCTAATTGCATCTTCAAAAAATTTGTTAAACTGCAGCTTGCGGAGGAAGTGTAAAGCACAGGGCAGATTAAAGTACAGTAACTCTGAAAGGACAAATTGACCTAACCAGAGATGTAGTACTTATAGAAAAAAGAATTGAGATTACTGATGGTTCAGTGCATAGAAGCAGCATTTAGTATGATGGAAAAGTCTATACCATGAATTAATTCTGTCAGTTTTGTGCTGGCCTGTTTCTCATTTTACATGGCAAATTGTTTGATCCATGTTATAATGTAGGTGCTTTTACAACCCTGGGAAATTTGCTGCCCCAATCTAAAGATAAATAATTTAATCAAAGGTATTTCACTAGGCATCTTTCAAACTAATTTAATTAGGTTTCACTGTTTACAGCCTGTGTCTTCCTGTTGGTACTGCATCCAGAGTTAATTTAGAAGCACAGCCTGCTTTTCAACTGTGGTTTGAAAAAAAAAATGGAAAATTGGTTACTTGTTATTATTTATAACTCCAAAGCACTCAAGTTTGAATATCTGTGTTTTCTTTTTCTCTTAAGGAATTTCTTCTTTTTATGAATTTCTGTCTGTAATCTTGTCATTCCTGTGCCTGTAAATACATATATGCTCATGTAGTTTAGGAAGGAATTATAGCATTACAGTGTTTTTGGACAGATTTTGAGCTCTGCTATATTGCTATAACATCTCAGAATTTCCAGGGGCCTCAGAAGGGTTGTTTCAGATTTATAGTTTTATAAACACCAGCAGAATTCTATTCCTTTATATTTGCATTAGGAGCTAATGTATTAGTCATCCAGGTCTCTAAACATGTTAATTATCTAGTCCAGTTCTTCACTGCTATTTTTTAATTGTTGCACTCATAATTTTATTAATTTCATATAACATTAGATGATAATAGGCTTAAAGATAAACTGAACTTTTAAGGATGGAAACTACTGATATATTTTTACTAATTTCTAGATCTTTTGTATTACTAGTACTCTTTGGGAAAGTTCTGATTAACAAAATATGATCTCACAGTGTGTTTTATCTTATTGGCTTCTTGCCATATTGCCAGAATGCAGTGTATTCAGACAGAGGCAACCGAAATGCACGCTTCAGCATGCAGAGAAAGAGTGCAAAGCTGGTTTTCATTTTCTAGAAACAGATCCTAGTTACAGTGTTCCTCCAACTGAATGGCTTTTTATTGCTGGGTTTGTGTTTTGATTGGGTTCTTTGGTTTTATGTTTTTGGGACATGTATCATTCATTGACAGGAAAAGTCCAAGTTTCAGAAGTTTTCTCAGAGTGAATGCAGTGCTTTTGAGCACTAATATTATTTTCTCCTTGCCTTCCTTTCATCTTTATTCATCTAACTATATATATAAAATGAATGATTAGTAATAGATGTATATATATACAATAATTTTGCTTCCCCTCCCACGCCCCATCCTTTATATTTTTTCTCTCTCTCCCTCCATTAGCTTATTTGAGTAATATTTTATCTCTTTTGAAGCAATGCAAGTATCTTTGTTCTTATTTGCATTTAGTCCCAGTAATAAAATTCTGGTAAGATTCAAGACAGAATTTTCATTTCCAAGAACTAGACAGATTCCTGAAACTGACTGTGGAATACTCAGTATAATTTCTTGTGCGATAAGATTGTACTTGGTGAAATAGCAAGGAGCATTTAACAGCTTTGCAGAGAGGATTATTTTTCTGAGAGCGTTCAACACAGATAAAACTAGGGAGTTTAGAAATTGTGTAGAAAGTCATGCCCTCACAAGATTTGGTCATAGTCTAGGTCAAGAGTTAGATGATGTTTAGACAAGGTTCACATCCTGATGCTTTGCCATCCATAGGTGAAGAACTTGATATGAATTTGAGCATCTGATTATTATGATATCATGCGTTTATGATTATACACAATTCATTTGTTGTTAGCCTTTTTATTTACTGCGTGTTAAAAATCCTCATCTTTTTCAACCTGAATGGTGTTTCTCTGGCAACACGTTTTATGAGGCTTTATAGCTGTGCCCAACAACTAGTTTTGTTCTTGCTTCTGTAACATTTTCTACAATTTCGGCCAAGGTTTTGACAAATGTGAAGAATTGGGCATTTGTTGAACTCCAGGGTTATTTTCATTTTGTAGGCTTTAGTCAATAACCATCAACTCCTGAGATAAATTATGAGAAGTGATATTCACTGGAAGAAGCACAGTGTACTACAAGTGCGTTGGAAGATGAAAAGATGGTATACAGAAATCCTATGCTATTGGGAAGTTTAGTAACGTCAATTTTGGAGTTCTTTCACAAGCTTGCATAGGAGGTGGATTACTTTATGTAACAGGTTCAGTTCTGTCTTACCTCAGGAGTGATTCTCCTGAACACAGCTGACTCCACAGTCTGTCTCTCTTTTAATCTGAGTATGAGGATGGAGTTGTTATGCATTTTAGACTACACGACCAAAATAGTATCTGGACCTACGTGAAGTTTAGCAGAAAGAGGCCGAATGTGACAACTTAATTTTTGTCCATCACTTTCACTTTCATTTATAAAATCATTTGAAAAAAGCATATCATGTTAGGTCCTCTCAGTTTTGATAGTGATGGTTAACTTCCTGAACAGCTTACCTTTAATGATATTTTCTCAGAATATTATTCATGAGCTGCCTTGCTGACTGAGGAAGTTCCAACTATTTTTTTCTTTCAAAACAGATATTTACCCTTATCTCCCCAGCTGGACAAAGCCATTGATGAATAGTCACTCTTATAGTTTTTCTGAAATATCAAAGCTGTCTCCCCTCGGGGTAGAGAATTCCATACTGTCCAAGGGGAAAGCAGGCCGTGTGAATATCCTTGCTGAATTCCTAATTGTTTGCTCTGGCACTTTTCAGTGAAGCAGCTGGTTGTCTTTGGAAAGCTATGCTTGTTGTTTTGGGTTTGAACATCATGTGTCTTTAATTTTCAGCACTAGCCACAGGGATAAGTATCACAAATATCTGCTTGAAGGCCTTTTGCCCTTGGGAACCCAATATATACTTGGCAGCCTCTCTGACAGTGGGACTAAGAGGAGAATCAAAGTTGACTCACTGCCTTATATCCCCTCAGGGAAAAGAAAGAATAATAAGGGCAATTGCTTCTTCCTTCAGTTGCCTGAAGCAAGTCTTTCCTGTTTTGTAGAGAATAAACTAATGTAATTTCTAAAACAATCTTCCCTCTGTATTAAAAAATCATTCCATCCTCTATCATACAGCTGATTCTGGGGCTGGATGTCCTTGCATCCCAGTGTGGTCCTGGTTGGACTTCAGAAATCCATAACCACACACATAACCAGAAATGGACATTCATATCTTCCCTTCAGTACTTACCTCCAAGAGAATCTATTGTCATTTTCTTCAGCTCAGCATACAGTAAACTATAATGAAAATGAGTTTGTACAGTTCTGTTTAAGCTTGCAGGAGGAGAGAACATGGAGTGTGCTTTATTTATTTATTATGTCCAAGCTGTTTACAGACTCTGATCTTCTATTGCACAGTTAGGACCAATGTAAATGGGCATCTCACTATGACTTTTAGTGAAGATATGTTCATTATTCTGCCCATGGGTATAACTTCCCAAATATTCCTCATTTTATATGCCACACTGAAGTGGAACAGTCATTAGTGTGCTGGTAACATCATAACACAAAGAGGAAGTCTGAGCCCCAATGTATGCATTAGCTGAAGATTAAGCAGGGTGCCAGATGAGCTTTGATTCATTTTAGAAATGTTGCTAGGCAGAGCTCCAAGCTCACACCAAATGATGCCAAGATATTTGCTCATGTCTCCTTCACCCCTTATCTCAAGTGGTGCAACTGCCAGAAATAGTTTTCCTTACTAAAAACTTCATGCATTTTGTATGTTGCTCTTTCTTATGGAAATCTGATTAGTATATGATTTTGATTTGAAAATAGAATTCAATTGTTGTATTTTAGATCTGAAAAGCATCTTTCTTTAAGAGAGCTTTTCCATTTTTCTAGGAAACACGTTCCTTTTATTTTATAATCAGCTCAACACAGGCACAAGAATCTTACGTGAGGTGGTGGCAATTATCAACTAAGCAAGTCCATCACTTTATTTTTAAGTCTATAAGTTAGTCCTGAAATTCAATGCTTTTCTAGGAAGCATGCTTTTGAGTTGATGAGGGATTTGTTATACTACTCAAACACAAAAGAGAATTTCAGCTGGGGAAGAAGCTCTCCAAGACCAATGGATATATTATCTTAGCATGGATCTGAACTTTGTCTGCAAAACACTGCACAGGCTTTCAGTGATACAGAACCCATTGGAATCAGCTGTTGTCTCACAGGTGAAAATAATAGGGCTCAAAATGGTTCTAATTATTCCTGATTTGAAAGGTAAGTTGGTCTGACTTTTTCAATGCTTCATTTAAAATATGCTTATATAGTATTTAATTATATTAATACATGTAATTAATTACTGTTCAACAATGAGAATATGGCCTTGATCTGTAAGCAAGATCCACTCTTTACACTTGCAGGAGTGTATGCCTGGCTGTAATTGTATAATTAGCATTGTTTCTGCTTTGTAACAAGTTTCTTAAATTATAAGCACTTTAACTTTTATTAAAATATGATTCCAATCGCATCTTTTATGTCTACTTCCATTAATTTATTTGCATGCAAGGACCAAAGCTCCTCAATCAGTGCTGTGTGTTTTGTACAGAAGAGCCAGACAGAGGTGTGGCACAAGGTAAAGTAATTTTATTTGTTCTTTCTTATTCTTTTTAGCTCTGCTTCACACTAAGGTACAGAAACTGTCTTGCACAACATTACACAGACATAGGATGGCACCCAGTACTTAAGCAAGGACTGAAGCAAGAAAAACAAATATGATGTTGAGAGCGAAGCACAGCAGAAAATACTTTAGGAGGATCTATAAAAAGTTTAAATTGGTAAAACATGTATGTGGGTGGGTTAGAAAGAGAATAAAGCATAATTAAGTTACTGAAGCCTCAGCAGGCCTCTGAACATTGTTCGGCGTGCATTGCAGTTTGCTTTAAAGAAATGTCAAGAATACCCACATCCTTAGAAAGGGGACTTTTTTTGTAGTTTAGCATTAATTTTGCCAAATGCACGAAGGCTGCCCTTTCTGCGACTTGAGTCATTCTGCTGCAGGGTACTGACTGTATTACAGGAACACATGAAGGCAAAAGTCCCACCTTCTGCAAACTAGTGACAGAGCAGGTCCGTGCATATCAGGCACAGCTGAAAGTTAGAGGAAACTTTTCCGTCCTGCATGACAAAGGGCACTGGGTCACAGCTTCTTCTCCAAGATCTCTGCCTCTCTGCCTTGGTGGGCACAGCCTGCACACTAAAACCAGGAGCAGGGTGGATGGATGAGAGGGAATAGCTTTGCCCTGTCTCCCTTTGAAGTTGTGGAGAGCAGAGAAAAGAGTGCCGATCACTGAAAAAGTATCCTTGCAGCTGCTGAATTTCTAATTGCCCTGTGTGTGGAGAGTTTAGGTCCAAGGCCCCCATGCCATGAGTGACCCAGACACTGACCTCTTCTCCTTCCCCCCTGCCCCTGCTTATCCTTCTCTTTTCCTAGAGCTGGGGGTGATCCTGTGACCACCACAGCGAAAGACCCAGGCTCCTCCTCTACAAAACCCCGTGTTGCGCCAGAGGCTGACAGAAGGAAATACAACTGTGATCTTCGTAAAGCATTTTGTTGAATGATAGTACTTCTGCAACCATCACAGCAGACCAAATCTCCTGAACACAGCCGGGAAAGTGCCACGGTGCACACAGCACAGTACAGGTATGTCCCAAAACTAAAGCCAGATGGGAATTTTGGCCCCCACTTCAATAGGTAGCCTTTCATTTAACTCTCCTTTTCAGAGTCCCCAAAGCCCACGGTATCTGGGTGTTGGTTCTGTCCCTTGTCAAGCCTATGTCCTCCCCAAAACGTCCTTAGAGGAAGGCTCAGCAGGCTCTGTCAGAGTGGGGGACTCCTGCACTGACAGACTTGTGTAGTGTTGTGGCTGGGAAGGTCACGTACAGCAGCTATAATTGTGAAATTATGAAGAGTAATGAGGATTTGAGCTGTTATTTTTCTCATAAATACACATTCTAATATGCAGAAAAACCACAGCATTGACTGAAAATATTGTGATCTTCAGGGGGGAAAAAAAAAAAAGATATAAGCCAGAAATGTCGTGCCTTTCCATATGGTCCACCTAAAAAAATAAAAAATTACCTTTTTTAAGATGGCTGCCAGCCAACATTTCAGAAATATTTCATTTGTGTTTCTGCTCAAAGTGATTTATGTCCAAGTACTCTCTAGCTGGTTCTCAAATAGCAATAGTAATTTTCATTGTTTGTTTATAATTTTATCTGAACATTTCTGCCTGCCATGTCATATATTCTGAACCAGCAAAAGTGGCATTTATAGGCAACTGCTGTGCCCGTATAGATTCCATTGTTCTGTCTTGTCTCTGACTGTTCACATGTATTATATGTAAGATTTTGGAGACAAAGAAGGAAAGAAAAAGGACCATATCCTCACCCTGCTGACCAAGAAAATAAGTTTTCGAGGAAATTATTCTGACACATGTGTAGGGAAGTTAAGATACTTGGACCAAGTGGCAATTTTTTCCCTGGGGAGAGTTAACATACTTTCTTGTGAAAGAGGTAGGTCCAGACCTGCTTGACATCAGCCCAGTTGTGAGGCAATCGGACTATCACAGAAGTGCATTTGGGCCCAGCTGTGGTGAACAAGGTCATTGAGCAGTACACTGCACGAGGAACGTGCTCCAGGACTTCAGGATTTGCCTACAAAATGTCACAGGGGAGATTTAGTTGAGACATTTGAGCTGAAAAATATGTCTGTCTACAAGGCAACTTGTTTTGCTCAGTTGAGACAATCGTGAATGTTAATGGCTTGTATGTCCTTTAGGTGATTTTGCATGAAAACAGAGGAAAGTGAGAATGGAATAATAAAAAAAAAAAAAAAAAAAAATAGTGGGGGGGAGAGAAAGTAGACAGTAAAAAGGAACAGTATATTTATCCTGGATCAAAATTCAAGAAAATAATGCTGTTCATATCAATATAAATATCCATAAGACAAATTAGGCTGTTTCAGTGAAAGGACATTAGTTTCTGTCTAAATAAGCTCCAACAAATACTTCAGTGTTTCAAGAGAAGCTGAAAATTTCCCCCATCATTATAATAAAACAAAATAATGATTCATGTGGGTTGTCTGTTCCTTTACTTTCTACCTTGTGAAAACAAGGAACATAGAGCTAAGGAACAGCAAGGAAGAAACGTTATTGTTCAAAGAGAAAAACACACAGTATGCAAAGACTTTGTTTGTTGTGAGTTTTTTTTTCTGCAGGAAGTACCTTTTCTTTAACTGTAAGTATTTTTCTTTTCAAAAGATATAGGAGAAATTAGAGCTAAAAAATCTTATTCTCCTTTTTAGTTGTGACTCCTACAGATTCATAGACACTGGCTAACAGTCTGTTGTGATCACTGTCTCATCTGACTCATATAAATCAGCTTGTATCATTTCATTTAGTAATTCCTTTACCAAGCTTATAACAACATACTGCTAATTAAAAGGTTGTGATCTGATAGTGTTTTCACTTATACCAAGAGTTATAATGACTTCAAAGGAACTAATCACACCCATATTAGGGATTAAAAATACCCCATTAATCTTAAAGTGTATTGATACGAAAAACATGATGAAACTACTGCTCTCATGCACTCGATGTAAGAAATCCACAAGGATTTTGTGCTGGAGGGAGGGTTTTAGAGGTGAAACCATGGTTCTTTCCTTCATCCCCTTCTCCAGCCCTCAGTCTGCCTCCCAGAGGATCGTCGCTGGCTGTTGTGCAGAACTGTGCAACGTGGAGCGTGTGGCTTGTTCCACAGACACCATTCCAGCAGTGGTGTTCTGTCACTTGGTCTGCGTGGAGACTTTGCAGACCCTCATGGCATGCACCACAAGTCCACATATACCGAGACAGAGAATCTGAATCTTGTTTTGCAAGAACCTGATTCCGGACAATCCTGGATTTTGTAGGTCTCTATAAAAGATACCATGTTGATTCTTCAGTGTGCATCATGCCATATTTTCTATTTCATAATTGCAGGGTAGATGCACACATAGATTTGCCAGCAGTGGCTGTGATTCCACAACCATGCAACAAGGAGTGTTAAAGACACACTTGGCCTTGGAAAGTCAGTAAAAGTCTTGAGAGGAGAACATAATAGCTACTGAATTCTCTGGCCAATGGTAATTTAGTGAAACTTCTTTTGGCACTCACAAAAATGAGACTTGAAGAATAAATCATTTATAAAGGACTGCTCGGGAACAGTCTAAAGCTTCAGGCCAGAGTATTTGTTTTAGAAGACTGCTGCCTGAGCTCATCTATTCTCGGGTCAGCTTAAGCTTTTCTTTTGTTCTTGTCAACCTAGCATCGTCAGTTTTCTTATAAAAAATTTACCAGGCGTGGGAGATGTATCATGGTGGGAGAAAGAACATGTTTTTTTTTCTGAACAACTAATCATCCTTCAGCTTCCAGACAACTGTGAATATCCTCTCTTTTCCAGCATTACTCCATTAAAAGAAAACCCCAAAGACAGAAGGCAGCTATGTTCACTAGAAAAGCAAGTCCCACAGTTCTAGTCCAGTTTGTTTCACAAATAGAGCTCAGGAACTAACGGCATCAAGGAGCAACCCAGCTAGCAGTAAACACTGTATCCCACATGCTAATCTTAATTTTAAGAACACAGTCCATGAAATTTTCAGAAGGCACAGAGAGTACTGGGAGTGGAAAGAACAGAAGTTTTTGATGGAGGGAAGTAGCATTCACACTTTGATAAGCTCCAAAAATGTCTTTTCCAAACAGAGGTGCTCTGTATTACACCATTCCTGTTGGCTGTTTGGGGGTTTTCCATTAGATGTATGGACTCCTTGCCCCAGTAATAAAGGTCAGGCACTATTGTGCCTCTTTTATGAAACTGACTAGCACAAGTCATGTATACAAACCCAGGAAGTATTTATTTATGTGGAATACTTTCTTAAATAGTGGACTACAAAACATTTAAAGATGCCTGTGATATGAATCATACCACAATTTCATGGATAAGTGGAAACATTATGCAACTTATTGAGTTTTTAAAGCACTAATGAATGTGAACTATACACCAGACTTGAGCTGGACCTTTTCACCCCTTCTAATATATGCTGTGGCTATTTAATATTCCTCACTAGGGAGTAATGCTGACCTACAAGTCAGCAATATATTAGGCACCAGAGCCATGAACCTAGTGAGAACATAAACTAAACTGATTTTCAATTTTGGTACATTACAAAAAGGACCATTATTGTGAGGTTAGAGATGTCAAAGTTGGTGACCTGGTATAATGAAGTATTCCCTGACACATAGTCAAGCATGAAAAGTAATTGGAAGCAGTATAAACTTTTAGGGGCTTAGGATTTTTTCCCTACCAAATTAAATATTCTTTTTCACACAATTTTTTTTAAAATTAAAAATAGTAATTTCTGTGAAGCATTGTAAAAGCAAAAATGATGCTCCTGTAAAGTTTGCAGTTGACGGAGAAACCGCTGTGTTTAGAAATGAGGTCACATCTTAACGCTTGGGTTACTTACATAGGGCACTGATGAAAAGCAAGTTGCTACCTGCCAGCTAGGAATGACATTAAAATATTATGGCAGCATGTGACCAGCTTTAGAGCTTAAAATCATGAAAGGACACAGACAATGTCCCCTTTGAAGAACATTCCTGAAGATCATTTTACAGTTTCTGCTAAGCTTTAAGACACAGAGTAAACTGCTCCAAGTCTAAGCAGAAATGATAGAAGTTTTTACTTCTTAGCTGCAACATTAATGTTTGAAAACCTGCCATTAAACTGTGTACAGGTCTTTCAGCTTGTCCATCAGACAAAAGGAGTTAGCACTTTGTCTTGGGAATGATATGTTAATACTGTGAATCCCATGCTTCAGACGTTCATTATGGCTTCACATCCCGACTTTTTGCACTGGATTTGACCAATTTATTCCTGATTTCCTCTGGCACAGCATCGTGTGAGCTGGCACAGCATCTCTCCCCAAGAACTAGACTGCAGAGGGCACTCCTATATAAGAAGGAATCTCAGTCTCCAGGCTCATTTACTTTTAGTCTTGATGATTCATTGGTATTTTTCCTTCTTTAATAATTAATGACATTATTATTATTACACTAAAAGGAAAATCTTATTATTCTTGACAATTGGCTTTGTTATGATTATTTACTACTCCCCACCACCCAAAGTTTATGCAGTTATAATACCTGTTAGTGCTCACATCATGTTCAGGTCATCAGCCTCAGAAATTAAACATGCACAGAAGGGCAACCTATTAATATGTCATCCCAGGGAATAATGTCAGTGAAGCAGCAGAGGGAGTGTGTAGATGAGAATGGAGGTGGCTTTTGCCAGGTGCCTGGAAAGTCAGAAGTGCTGTCTGAGGCAAACCATCCATGGAGCAATATGAAAACCAGTTTCCTCTTGTACCATCTCTGGAAAGGTTTGTTGGAAGCATTGCTTTGGTCTGGATTTCAGCTCTGACAGTGAGGAAAGAAGCAGCCTGTCAAACAGCAGTTCCTGAAGCGGATTCCTGCTCCCTGAGCTTTTCAGGAGAGGGGGCTGGACAACAGTCTACGATTAAATGTTGCCAGACATCTGTAGTTTGCTGGCACAGCAGAGGCAGTACGTTGGAATAGGGACTCTCAGTAGCAAGCAGCTGGGTTCAGGCTACCTTATTGCAAACTACTTTCTAGAGGTGTGATGTTAGGCCATTAAAACCCTGACATGCCTTAAGAATAGGAATAAGTAACTGTAGTTTATGGTAGCCTCACACACCCACATACATACACACACACTCTTTTTATGAACTAGAGGTAAAACCTGCAGTGGCATCATCCAGCAACTTAGTCTTAAGTCTGAATATCTTAAACTTGACTCTAGAAGTTCAGATGGAGCCTATGGAGCTCCTACATTGTGGTTTAAATGTGCTTCCAATATTCAGCTTTATTTAATGAGGAACAAGTCTGTACTAGCTTTGGCTCCTGCAGGGGATACAGGTCATGTATCATTCAGTTGACAACAGAAGGGTCGTTTAGTTTGCTGTGGGTAGTGGAGAGTGATCTGCCTTTTCACACTTACCTCTGGAAGCTCGTCACAGGGAAAGCATAAGATCAGGCTAATGCTATGCAAAGGAACTGACTGAGCCAGGAGAGTGGGCCCTGGCTGTCAGAGCAGCACATACACTTCCACAGCTGGGCCTTCAATCATGTTTATTTTCAAACCAAAGACCTCACATTTCAAGTGAGAGATTTGCTCAGTAAAATGCATGCATTTCATATTTCATTACCGCATGCTGTATATCTCATACAGTGGTTAAGAAGTGAAGGAGTGTGGAAAGGACAGTTATCCAGGGGAGCTGTAACCATAAAAATTCCACTGAATAGGATTTTCCCTTGTTCCAAACTGTTATCTCACTAGATAAAAACATTTTGCTTTATGATTAAGCTAATTGTGTTGGACAAGCCAGTCTGCAGCCCTGGAAGCCTGGGTTTTCAAATGTGCTGAGCACTGGCAACTGCAACCAAAGTCAGTGGGGACATTTAAAGTGCAAATAATGCAAAGTTCTTTAAAAATTCAGGCCAGAGACTGTCTGGGAAACAGGAGTAGAGATGCTACCTTGACTCACAGGGGTGCTGTGAACATTCGTGGCACAGCTACTTACACTAGTGAGAAGTTACACTGAAATCCTGTGGGGAAAAATAACTTTTTTCGGATCAGGTTTTAGTTACAAATGTTAAGAAAGGCCTCAAGCCACATACTGAAAAGTGAAGAGGAAACAAATATGTAGACTGAATGGACAACAGATCCTGCCTTTAATTCCAAAACTAGGTTAAAAATCATACTAGGTACACTACACAGACTGAATTAATGTTGTGCAGGCATATCGAATTCTAGAATTCCCTAGAGCATCACCCCTAAAGGAAGTGTGTGGATTTTTTTAAGTGTATGCAATATATTTGTAAATATAGGTAACATGCATAAACAATGTGTTTTTGCATAAGAAATCTTCATAGATAGTCCAGTAAAGGGAGACAAAGATGATTAAGTGACTGATGCATCTGATGTGCAAGGAGAGGCTGAGATGGGACTGCTGAGCCTGGAGAAGAGAAGGCTTATGGTGGGAATCTCATCAACTTGTACAAATACTCAAAGGGAGAGTGTAAAGGAGACAAGAGACTCAAGGTCTTCTCAGTTCTGTCCATTGAAAGGAAAAGAGGCAATGGGCACAAACTGAAAGACAGGAGATGCCATTAAGAATATTTAAGAAAATAACATTTTTACTACAAGGGTGGTCCAACACTGGATAAAGTTGCCTGGTGAGATTGTGGAGTCCCTAGCCCTGGAAATATTCAAAACTCAACTGGACAATATCTTGAGCAACCTGCTTTCATTGACTCTTCTTTTAGCAGAGGTTGGACTGGACAATCTCCAGAGATGCTGTCCAAGTTCAACCATTTTGTGATAAGTGAGGAAATATTTTATTTCAAATTTCTTCCTTATTCACTTTCTTTTCTTTTTATTTACAACCAATTTGCATTCTGTTCTGGTTTAGGTTTTCTGCATTTTTTTCCTCCTTTGTCAACTCAATTTTTTCCTTTTGAGGATGCTGCTCTGTAATTTTACAGGTTATTTAGTGTTCTGCTGGGTCTCCTGAGGTTAAAACCTGTTTATTTTGTGAGTGAAGCTTCAGAACAACATCACACTGACAAATAAAAATGAATAAAAACCGTAGCATGGATTGTAGCAGAAACTGAACTGAAAATATTCTCCCCAACGTCACTACAGTACCAACTGAATCTATTTCAATGTACTTTTTCAACTGAATGGGGAAAATACTTGTAATAGGTGAGGACTAATTTGCCCATAACTTCTATAAACTGGAGAACTGACCAACAATGAGAGCTGACATCCTAATAATAGCTGTAGGCTGAAATTATTGTATAAAAAGAGAAATTTGTAATTTAAGTCATTTGGGGGAGTGGTTCTAAGGAAATAGAAATAACAAAGTTGAACACCCATAAAAACAATAATTAGCAGTTAAATATTGCCTTGCAGCCTGCTGTTACAGCTGAGACAGTTTCGTGATATTTTAGATGCCCTGACACAGTGATTTATGTGCGTCTCTTTATAAATGTTAGAACAAAACTATTCTATTGCTTTAACATATTTCCTGCAATTCCATGAATTATTGTGACTGACCTACTCACTTCACAGTAATTTTTAATAGGTTTTCAAATTAGTATTTAACTGTATAGTGACTGGCATGACGTAAACTCAGCAGCGTATCTTGCCAGAGTGATGGGAACACTTTAGATACTGCTGTATAACAGGTGGAAGTATAGCAAACCATTTATATGATTAACACAGTTACTATTAGCAGGCTGGAAGATAATTACAGAATGATTCACCATGTTTTGTTATTGTAGTAGTTACTCGTATTTGGATTGTGGTAACATTCAAAAATTGTTCAGCACAGCTGCAAAAAAAAAAAAAAAACCTATCAAAATCTATAAATACTTCACAGGCAAGCAGAGGCAACACTGTGTCACATTTCACATGTTAATTACGGAAGATCTTCAAACCAGATATCGGTTTTTTTCTTTCACAATTTCTTCTTTTTTTTCCTCTTTAATATTAATTGTTTAACTACTTGTTCCAGTGAGCCTGCATTGCTATTTCTTGGGGATTTGTTTTGGTTTGTTTTGTTTCAGTAGGACTCTGGAAAGTACAACTGACTGGTATATTTATATCACAGGAGTATGTAATGAGTGCTATTAGACCTTCTTTTTGCCCATTCAAAATTCTAAGTAGAATGGATCTTCTGTGCCTTACCTGCCCACTTTCAACAATGTCACAAGCACTTTTTTATAGCGATGTTCAGGCTTTTCAGACTTTTCTTGCATATTTCATTTTACTTCTAAAGATCCTGATAGGGGTTTCAAAATGTCACTTCATCTCTTCTAAAATCTAGCCTCAGTGTCTGAACCTGGATATATTTTGCCTCCATGTTTGCATATTTTTGGTCAGGAAGAGGGAATAGAAGTGGGGTTCAACAGAAGCAATTTTAATATTACAACATCCCTTAAGAATGCTAGATAGTTTGCTCACCTTGTTTTTTACTTCTTTCTACTCTGAGAAGCCTTGTAATAGTTAGTTATTTTGTGTTTATTGGGATTTGCTCTGTTCCTGCAATATGAAAAACTTTTTAACAATAAAAAATCTGAAAATTAATCTGGGAGATTCAGAATAGGAAAAATTTCTTCACTGAAAGGGTGGTCAAACATTGGAACATGCTGCCCAGGGAAGTTCACCAGGGATTGCTGCCCCTGAAAGTGTTCAAAAAATGTGTAGGTGTGGTGCTTAGGAGCATAGTTTAGTCGTGAACCTAGTCATGCAAGGTTGGACTCGATAATACTAGAAAATTTTCCAGCCTTAATGATTTTATGCGTCTATGGTAATTAGAATCCTTCATGATGTTATTATGCCACTGCTTCAGTCTGTTGTCCGTATTAGTATCCATTGAATGATATAAGAAGAGAATGAATAAGTGCAAGGTTTTCCCTAAGTGCCTTGGAGCTGTGTGTCAAAATGGGTCACTGGCAATGGAAAGGAAAGATGAAGAAATCTCCTAAACCCCAACAGAAAGACTGAAAAGCTTGAATTAGTATTTTTTTCCTCTGAAGAAACCTGTTGATGAGTCTTCAACTCCTCACTTTTCCTAATATCCTGAGCTATGGTAAGGATTATTGGTTTTGGTTAAAGACAGTTTCACAAATGATGACTTGTAGGAATAATGAAGTTGTTTTGCTGACTCCTTTTCTGTGCCATACCTGACAACTCAAAACAGGATGAAAAGGGCCAACTTAGAAACAGCAGTTAAAGGACCCAAAAGACAGTTTCCATACAATGTAAGTTATTTTTATGCTCAGTTGGGAGTTTTTGAGGTATTTATGAAGTCCAGATAGAGAAATTAACAGTTCTGAATAATTGTAGAATAAATTATGAGTATGACCATGCTGGGTTGTATAACATTTTCTTCTATAAAAATATTTTCCATTATATTTTGTGGGATATTTCTAACCCAAAGGCTTCAGGCAAAAATCCAGAGCATTGTTGTAACAATATAGAGGTCAATGACACATAGCAGAATGATAATTGTTTACCATAAAGTATGGATTAAAATGTAGTCAGTGCCTTTGGTTGTTTCTGAATTTGGAATGAAGGCATGGTAATACCACAGGGTTTATATAATGCAGGCAAAACTATATGCAACGTTTCCTTCTCTTTTCCTAATACTTTTTAAATTCACATGAATTATAGTCAGAATGCTAAACCAAATAGATAGAACATGAAGAATATATCTCTATCAAAAATATTTATTCATTGAGGTGACATTGGGGGACACACAGATAAAAATATTTTCATCAACATCATCATGTGTACTACAAACACACTGGACACAATGACTGAAAGAGGGACCTCAGGCAACATGTAATCACATAATAAAAAGTAGTTTTTGTTATAAAGTCTGTGTTTAAAGTACATACATCAGACAGCAAGGAGAGAAGGCAGGAACACCAGGCTGTGACTGGAAAGTGAGGCATGAGAGGCTGAGTGTCTGGCTCAGTATCGCTAAGAAAGCTGTACGAGCAGCAGGGACTGCTCTCCCCTAAATCTCAGCCAGCACTTCAAAAGCAGTCTCTTTAGTAAAAAGGAGAACTAGAAGACAAATAAATTGACTAACTTTTAGCCTTCCTTCAGTGACAGCTTTAACTCTGTTTCAATTTGAAGTTCAGATAAAGGTTGAGTCTTATTTTATCTAAATGAGTTCATCTGCCTCAAATCATGCCTTTACTTTGTTACGCATTTTAGCCTTCTGCTTTTTTTCATGTGAAGTAGTAAATACTGGCTCTCTTCAACAGCTGAAATATCAGGACATGATCTTTTTGCATGTGCTAGATAAAATCTGCAAAATGCTGCATTTCTTTTCCAGTGACCTCTGGAATGAAATCACAGTTCATAGGGCTGGAGGACTGGCAGTGATGTCTACAGTCACCAAACCTGGTGCAGTCCAGTGCACAGGCACTGCATTTATTATCTCTTTCTCATGCCCACAGACTGTTGGAGGTCTTTTGGATTATTTCGGTTTGTTGAGTTTTTTGGTGGTTTTTTATGTTTGCTTGTTTGGTTTTTCATTTGTTTGGGGTTTTTTTGGAAAGTTTGAGCACTACACTGCAAACAGACACTAGATTAGGAAACAAAATATTGTTCTTTGGTAAAGATTGAAGTCAGCGCCCTCAAACAGAAAAGAGTTTGAAGGATCAGTCACATTTTAAATAGGTGATCTGGTGTGGGGATATTGTTGCTGGATTTTGCCACTTGCATCATTGGGTGCTGTGAGATCCTGACTCCACTACTTGTCCCCACCTCAGGGATGCTGCCCACTTTATCTTTCTGTATTTCAGTTTTTCCCACTGCTTCCTAGGAACAACAAATCTGATGTGGTTTCAAATCTGCTTTATATAAGAGCTGCATTCAGTCTGAGGCAGGCCAGAGAAATCCAGGCATCTTCAGCATCTGTTATTTGTGAGTACTTTACCATGAATTAAACATAATCTTGATCCTGTCTTGCTTTTTTTATGATCAGCAGTTTAAGTTGAAAGGGTCGCTCTTTTCTCTGTTAGGTCAAGTTCTGTGGTTTTAAGTATTTTCAGGACACATCCTGTCGTAGGGCATCAGATACTGCATTCCTCTGCACTTTTTAAATCATTGCTTCTTTCTATAAGAAAGTAAAATTTTGTTAAGAACTCATTCAGGTTTACTTCCCCTTGAAAAATAATGAGACCTTCATCTTACTAAACATTTCCTCATCCAGATTTTACTGACATCTACCAGATCAAATTTTAGACAAATAGGGGATTTTTAATAGAGATTTATCACTCATTAAATCTGATCTACAGTTTCTCTTTTTTACAAGAATTATGATATATTTTTCAACATCAGGCCCTTTTTGAAATCAATCAGGCTTTTTGGAGCATAATGGAATAATGACATAACCTTCACTATACAATCTCAAATGCTACAATATAATACGTTTGCTTAAGTCTGAGAGAAGGAAACCAAACCAATTTATTATAGCCTGTTCATTCACACTCACATGCTGTGCAGTTCGTGTGAAGGTCCCATTTACTTTTTCACATGAACTACCACAGCATGGTTTAAATAGAGATTTCTCTAGCAGTAGTGTTAAGGTTTCTCATTAACATCATTTCTGGAGTCACTGGGCCAAGTATATCCCTAGTGCAATTCCACTGATCTCAGTGGGGTTATCCTTGAGATATATTTGGTCCATTGTTTCTGCAGAATCCCTTTGTTCTTTTCTGATCTCTTAAAGAATTTTGTTACTTTGAACATTTCTCACATAGCAAGTCACCATGCTGAAAAGTTTGCAACATTTGTAAGTAATTTCTCAGGTTTTCTACCTAGCTGAACACTGAAATAGGGCAATATATCCAATAATTATTTACTTTTTTATAATTATTTTGTAACACACACATATATATCCTGTTTCCCAGGAATACAAGTTTGTGTTCTTATTTATATTTTTTTTAGATTCCAAAATTTCGTGCAACTCCCAAAATAATCTGAGACAGACTGCAGGGACTTTTGGCATTATTTTCTGCCCAGCTCTACAGCTTGCAATTTTTTTAAACAAATAAAAAGTGAGTAGTGATACCGATATATTTTCACATTGAAAACTGGCATAGTCTGATGTTCTATATGAATACTGAATGTTTATCTTTTTTTTTGGGGGGTGGGGGAGGTATTTCTGTTACACATATGCAACATTAAAAAACTGTTAAATTCAATCTTTACACAACATCTTGCACAAGTTAAATTTTCAGTAATGTCTATCTTGTACATTATATGTGCGATTTGCATTTTGTTCAGAAGAATGAAAGTTCATTTAAGGAAGACAGCATACCAAAATGAAATCATCCCTGTGATAAATGGTTAGGTAAATGGAAAACACATCTGTTTTTCTCAAAACACCATCTCTGTACAAAACACCTTCCTGTACATTTCTGCAGTTTTGCACAGGTGTTTCTTTGCCTTAATAATCTATATTTATTTCCCCAGCAAACTATGAACTCAGCACATGAACCTCTTTATTTGCCTTTGCATTCAAAGACTCTGTCAGATATTACAAAGCTAATGCACACAGTACATAGAAACTGAATCTGGTTTTCAGTGAATTCATAATTAGCAGAGAAAAGTGACTTGGACTGGGATCCCTGGTTCCCTGTCCTCATACTTATCTTGCTGTCAGGATCTTTTACTTCTCCAAACTCTTAAAAAAATTAAGTCCTAATGTGAGATTGCATTCTACAGAGAACAGAATACAGGCCCCAGAGAAGTTAAACCACTGCCAGTTAACTGCTGCTTACAGAAGTAACTTCTGGGTCCTATGATAACAGAGCTGAAAATGCTGGCATGGGAAGCTCTGCTGCTAACATGGCCTTTGCTTTGCACACAGAGACATGCATTCAGGAAAGTGCTACAAGAGAAATGCACCTGTGACTTGAGTTTCTTATTCAAATACTGTGCTCTGATTTTTTGCAAAGCTTCCAGTATGTTACTAACATAACACTGAAGGCAGAAATGATACTGCTTTTAAGTAAGGATGTGAAAAACTCTCATTTAAAACTACTCAGAAGCAAGGCTTGTGTTCAAACTGCACACATGGGATTAGTTTATGTTTATAGAGATTTCCCTGTGAGACAAAATGGAAAAATGTAATTTAGTTTTATTCAATATCTCTCTCAAAATCCTAGAGACCACTTTCAGATGAATTAGGTGCTGGTAAGTACAGTGACTATGTAGGCAAACATTAACAGCCAAGCTTCAGTGAGTAACAGTTCTGTATGTTATATGATGTGTTAAGAAAGTGAATGTTAGTTAGAAACCTGGGGTTGTCCCATGCTCTTTTCAAAAGTGCAGTGTGATCATTTATCTACAAAATGCTAGACTCAGATAAAGAGCTGAAGGTCTCATTTGAAAGCTGGTGCCTTCAGGCAACACCTGGTACATCACTGAAATGTTTGTATTATTAAACCACTTCAATCTCAGTGTGATACTCATGTCTTCCTGGTCTGCAGGTCACTGAGACCAAATGGCAACCTGTTGAACCATATTTTAACTCTAATCTTTGCATATGGAGTGTTTCACTGACAGAATGAAGTCAGAAAGTCAGGCAATAACCTGAAATCTTCATTTCTTGATCAACTCCTTGAATTTCCTTGTATCAGCATCAACTGATTTCACAGGGAGTACACGAAGTCATGATTTTGTATCAACTAACATTTGGTCTTATGCAACACAGCAGAGCCTCCTGAAACATGAAGACAAGAAACAGGACACACTGTGGATAGAAACGCTCTGCTGAGCATATCATACCTTCCTTGGGATGCACATCCTGCAAAATGCAGCAGAGACTCAGAGAGCAAGGGTGCCATTTTGATATGCTCAGAGTGTTCTGGGAGCCTGACAGCACCACTTCTCCCACTGAGCCTCAGGGCCATCATGTACTGATTGCAAATTAGGAGTATGTTGGACCTTTCACAAACAAAACCTTCCATGCATGTCCTAGAGGGGCCTTTCTATCCCTGCAAGCTTTCAGAGAGCTCCTGAGCACCACAGGGCCTTCCCATTCTCACCATCCTTTGGCACAAGTGGGGAAGAGTCCCTTGAAGGGCTTTTTACAATTTGGGGTATTTTTTTGTTGGTTCCCAAAATCTTCATTGCAAGAGCAAAACCCAAATTTTAGCCAGGGGAGAGCTTAAGCACATACGACTTTCTCATACTGGAAATACAAGAAAATCCTATAACATTTTTTTCCCACTCTTTCTTAGCTCAAGGGCCTGGCCTCAGAGCACAAAGCCTCATTTGTGCCAGTTTTATGAAGAGAGAAAATCTGAGGACTTTGGATCTCAAAGTGCATAGATCTGTACTCTGTTGTAACAAATCCATTCAGGACACCGGCAAAATCTGCTTTCCAGATAAATCAAACAAAATGAAATGAAAAATACTTAGTCTGGTTTTGTGTTTAATTTAAAAAAAAAACCTCTATGTGCAGAATCATGCATGGCCATTTTAATAGCGCTGAACCCACTGCTGAAGGACACAGTTTCTTGGATTATTTTAGTATTTTCAGTAAGAATCACTAACAGCGATGAGCAATTTCCTGGATAATAAGTGCATCAGGCAATGGATGCTGTTCCTCAACCTGTTAAATTCTTAACAGGGAAGTTCCCTTCTCTGTTGCTGATCTGCCCTGGGCTTTTATCTCCTCAGAACAGGCAGGTCTGTATAATCTAGAGTCAAACCTTGAGCAATCAGTACCACCAGAGGAGTGTTTTTAATGAGAAAAGCAGTTAAATAAATGGAATGTCGTTAAGACATACGACTGTTTTGGAGATGATGCCAACAGTATAATAGAAAGTTAGTTTAAAATATTACTTGCTATGCATTTATTTTTAATGAATATGAACTTACAGAAACAAACCACTCTAACAAGTTGAAGAAATAGAGACTCTTTGGACACACTGTTTCAAATCCCAGCAGTATTTCAGCCTTTTGAAGTTGTCTCTTAACTGCCGAACAGGGATATCTGGACAGTCTCTCCATGTCTCTGACTCTTACATCCTCAAGTGACATGTATATATGCTTAAGGAATGGGTCAGTCTGCAGACAGAAATGTCCTGATCTTACAAAATAAGGCAAAAAGAAAGATTGGTGGTTAAAACAGTGCTATGAAACACTTTGCCCTCAGTTGGCTGGGTTTGTGCCACGATTCAGTGTTTACTTACACATGATATGAAAAAAAAAAAAAAAAAAGTGATGTGGCTAAATATTCCTGTCACATGGTTCAGCTTTTTTTTTTTTTTTTTTACAAACTTTGTTATCTGACTGCTTAGTTCAATGCATTCAAAATGCACTTCCAAACCTGACGTACCATTTCTCCTGCAGCAGTTAGAAACGTATAGATACTTTAACCTAGTAAGAGACTTTGTTTTCTCTTTTTGTGTCTATATTAACATTTCTCATTCAGAAAAGATTTATTTTTTTTTAATTCAACTGTACATGTGTTAATGCATAGTTGGCATAATAACTACACACAGAGTAACCCTTTTCTGGGCCTTGCACCTGTGCACCTCATCTACCATCTATTTCTTCTTTGTTGTGAATATCCCACATAATTAGGGGCTCACAGCAGTCACAAAGTTACTAATGAACCAGATAAGTTTTTAAATTCTAGCTGTTGTTGCATTCTTTCCTAGGTGAAATGAAAATCAAACTTTTCTCTGGAAATCAGCCTTTAAGTGCCAGTAATGTACAGGTCTCAGTCTACAGTCCTGCAAAACAAGTTAACCAGTGCCAGGCACTGGAGACGGGAAGAATCACAGAAGAAACAAGAAAGAAGTAAAAGGAGGGTTTGAATATTAGAGTCCTTAGATCTTCTGCTTTGGAATTTTATTTGCTTTTCTGTTCCCAAGATGGGAAGTAATTGGGCTTGTTGGTTTTCACAGTATGAACACCGCTAAAACATTATTTGGTCTACTTTCTTAGGAAATTTTGAAAAATGTTTTGTAAGCAGGGTAACACAGACAACAGGACAGAACCTGTTGCGAGTCATCACTTTCATTTTCAGTCAAAGTTCTTTATTTTTCAGCTTTGTGGCATCCTCGATGTACTCCCCATGGGAACCACAATGATGATATAATTGTTGCTGTTTTCACCCAAGAAATTTAACACCCTTCTCGAGGGGGAACTGAAACTCTTGGTAAGCAGAAACTTCCCAGATATCTAAGGACAAGAGTCAAATTGCTTAAACTGTTTGGCTTTACACAGCTGCAAAGAAAAACAGCATCTGTGAAAGACAGTTAAATTTATTGTATGACAGGTAGTTTCTTATTGCATTGTAATTAAATGCAATATTATAAGCTGGAAGCAGCAGTGTAAACTAGACAGTACTGAGTGAAACAGATTAAATTATTGTTTTCAGCCCAGATAACTAATATTCCCTAGGTATCAGATTCCCATGAGATTCTAAATGAAGCAATGTGTTAATTCATACTCATATCCTCTGTTTTTCCAGTAAATTTAAAATTGCTCTACAGAGGCATTTCAGAGTCAGATGGATACAACTTTATCATTTTGCAAACATCTATGGTCCTTTTGCCTTGTCCATAACAATTGTTAAAGGAAGAGGGTTGATGTGATTTCTTGCAGCCAATGTATCTTTTGGATACTTAAAATATCTAACACTGAATGTTTTTTCATATCACGACATCTGCATCTAAAACAAGTTTTAATATTAGCTGTGCCAGCCACTGCAGTGCAATCTAATATCAATTTTTTTAAAAAATATAAAAGATAAATACATTATCTTACAGCCCTTTGGGGATAAAAAAAAAAAAAAAGAATGAAAACAATCTTCATTGGCTTTTTACTGTGCATCCATTGATGGTAAAATTGGTTCCCTGTCTTTGGGAGGGAAAAAAAAAAGGAATTAAACTCAATTGTAATTTTACTAGAAAAAGTCCGTCCAAATTCTTCACCTCTGGAAAAATTCTTGCAGAAGATGACAGAGTGGGGGCTATTTCAGCAATCAGGAATCCCCAGAAAATAATATAAATGCATTTTCTGCATCGTGAATTTGATTCACCTGCAACAGGGAAGGAATTATATACAACTAGAGATCCTGCAGAAGGTATCTCACAGATTCTGATCCATAGCTGTACATTGCTACAGCAAAATACTTTCCATATCCTGCTACAATTAGCAGAAGGATTTCTTTTTAGTTGAATAGGAATTTGATAAGGAATAAGAAAATAATTAGAGGTGAAGTCCACAGAAGGAACTTATACATATCTCAATTCACCAGACCCCAAGGCTGTGTGGGGAAAGTTGGGCACATTAGAATAGGTTTTGCATAGTCTGACATAGTACCTAGAAAGGCTCCAAAGCCAGGCAACAGGAAGAGCTATGCACAAAATTCCAGGTTTCCCTAGACTTGTATTTCATTCATACCCCTCATCTAAGCTGGGGTGGCACATGAGAATAAACAAGCAGTGAAATGTGTGAATAGGACTTTAAAGTAAGGCTTACTTGGAAGAAAGATGCTAGAGATCCTTTCCCTGCTGTCTTTAACATAAAATAGTGAACAATTAATCAGAACAGTCTGAAATACTCATCTCTCCCCTTCCAAGCAAGTTCTCTATCCTCAAGGCCAAGAGCTCAGAAAGTATTTAATTATTTCATTCAAAAGGGAACAGTTTTCACAGAAACATTCAGAGGCTTCTCTGATCCTACATTTCCCCAAGGCACCCTCCAGAAATTTTTGAAGAGAGATTTTTAAGCAAGAATTCTGTTGGGAAAATGGAGGGGGGGAAAAAAAAAACCAACAGGTTTTTCAAATCCCAAAGGAACGATCTAACTGCTGAGGTGCTGGGCAAAAGCGCGAAACAAGAACAAAAGCCAGAGTGCTAAGAACACTCGAACTCCATGAATCCTCAGATCTAAATTTTTCATGAAACACATAGCTGACTGAAATGGCAAACATAGTCCCAAAGGCTCCACTGAGACTTGTTGTGGAGCAGAATTTTGAATAGAGATTGTTTTAGCTCTGCTTCCTTTTTTTGGGGAGGGTGGTTTTTTTTTGGTTGCTTTTTACTGTTGTTAAACCACTCTTGTTTGTGTCTGTTGTGAGACTCTCTCTCAGCCATCACTTTGTTTTCTTCTCAGAACTTCATTTGTTATTGTGCATGATTAACATCAGATTCATGATGACGTCGTAATTTCCAGAATTTCTTTTAGCCTCCTGCACTTATATCTAGTTTTTGACTTGTTATTTACAAAATTCTCGTGCTTTGCAGACATTCTACAAAATTTAAAAAATAGTAATGAAATTAAGGATGAGATTTGTGAGGGAGTTCTTGCAATCCTCTTACAGAAAAACCTAGAAGCCTTGCTGTGGAAACCATTAATGGAATTGTTTATACCCAGGACATTCCTAGCTAGTTTTTCCCCTAACTGCATTTTAAAAATTCTCCTGAAAGACAGTCCACAACTTGTCCGGGGGCTTGCCTAAGTGACAGAAAGACTGAAAAATATGAATTCTTACAGGAGTCTGATTTTCAGAAAATACATATTCAGGTTACTATAAAAATCACAGGGTCTGTTTTAGACCCCCCTCAGCTAGCCAGTGGTTTTACAGAATCACTGATTTTCAAATCACATCTGTAAATGAGGTCTCTGCACCAAAGATCTTGCAAAGATTGAGATTGCATAGGCTAGAGATGAAAATACCCACTTATACAAGTAACAAATCACAAGCAGGTGAACTGAGGGTTTGGAGTTGACAATCCAACAATTCGTGCCTCTGATTTCTCTCTCCAGTTTCTGGCTTTTGTCAGGGCTTGATGGCAGGGCAGGGGCAGGTTCCCTCTTTCTAGCCCTTCACAACTGTTCTTTTGTGGTTTTACAGGAGTGTCACAGAAAGTGTATTTTGATCAAGAGGCCAAGGAAAAATTCTCAGAAAAATTCTCAGAAAATGTGAATGAATGAAAATAATGGGATCTGAGTGGCAGTAGGATACAGGTGGGTTTTTTTTAACTGGGCACTGAAGAAGCATAATGAAGACAATGGGCCTTAACTGTAATCTCCATATAGCCTCTAACATCACAATAATTGTGTCACCATTGGTAACCACTGTTTAAATTTACTATCAGCTATCCTCTGGCAGTAGAGCAAGCACCCAATGCACCAGGAGAGGGGAGAAGTACACAGTGAGTTCCCCTTAGCCCAGCAGAGAGCTATCCCCCAGCCTCACCACCCTGGGCAGAGAGGAAAGGGAAGTTCTCTAAGAATCAGTGCCCTGCTGGTTTTAAAGAAAAAAGAATTTCTGGGACCAGGACTCTCTCCTGAGACTGGTAAGAAGCAGCAGCTCCAGGTTTATGAAAGGAGAAAAGGGACTGAGAATTGACTTCTTTGTAAATGTAAAGAATATAAGATCAGTAACTTATACATAGTAACTGGGCACAAAGAAAGCATGTGGAAAAGATGGAAAGGGCCTAGGAGATCTCACAAACCACAGGAGACTGAAAAGAGATAAAGCAGTTCTGTGGGCTTAGGCATGTTGCACCAAGCCCTGTATAAAATAAATGACCTTCATCTAATGCAGAAGTTGAAAAGATGCATAGAGAGGGATTTCTAGAATGGCTGATTTATATAATGTGGAAGACAAAGATCACTGGGTATCAGTTTAGATGGTCTGGTTGTGCCTTTGTTGTTATATACAGGATGATCAGCAAAGATGCTGCTGAAATTTCATTTGCTATTTTAAGGAAATTCTTATTCAGATCTCAAAAATATCAGGGGAGTTACCTCATGTATTCTTGTTTCCACAGAGTACTACAGCCAACAAAAGAAGCTACTGAGAGCTGTGGGTACCAAGATAAAGCTTCAGTAGCCTTTTTAATTTTATATAACATTGTTATGTGGCATCTTCCTGTGTATGTAAAGGGCTACACAGTGTTGACCAGCTGGAAAGTTGCTCTTCTCAGCCAAAATAAAACAGTTACTCTGCGGTAGCACGACTGAGTGTCTGTGAATTTCATGGGCTGGTGACTGGGGCATCTTGCCAGGCACAAACAGCTTGCGGGGAAAAAACATTATCTGTAGAAAGTATAATGTAAATTTTTATTGTTGCTTATGGGCTCATTTTTTAAGGGAAAAGAGTTGCTCATGTTGAATTTGGTTACCACTCTTCAGTTCAGAGCAGCACCTATTGCCTCTTTCATGGTATTGATAGATAAATAGAATATATAAAATGTAACGTTTTTGTGTAATGTTTATTTCAATGACAGACACTGAAGTTGGAGAAGGTGAGTCAAGCCTATTTAATTTGTAATAGCGAAAAACTTCTCTTTCTCAAGGTCTGAGGTTAAATTATTAATACTTAAATAGAACCAAGTTCCTAATATTGAAAAGCAGACTTTCCAGATACAGAGGAATGTTGGACAAAGGAAAACAACAAACTTCCTAACTGCTCTATAAAATTGAAGCAGAAAAGCCATTTTGGGTTGCCTAAACAATTGTAGGAACCAAATAGTCTGGAAAATTTCATTTCATGTCTGACAAAGTTAGACAAAAAGTTCCTGTGGTCCAAAGTGCTAAATCTTCACATACTGGGTTTTTTTATATGTCAATTACAAATGAAGATTTCTTAATGAAAAACTGTTTCTTCCACCTTCTCCCCTTTGCCCCCCGAGAAAAAGAAATTTAAAAAAAAAAAAGAATAAAAGAACAAAAGATTTTTATCTGTTCAATATTTGCATTTTTTGCGTTAAAATAAGATAAAACATAAAAGGATTTGTGAAATGCTTCAGTTCACTATGTTCTACATTTATTTTTTTTTTTTTTTAAAAAGGCTAAAAATGCATTTCTGGATCTACAGAATAGTATAGCCTGTCAGATCCAGCAGAACACTTGATCATATATTTAATTTTAAACATATGAGAAGGTCTACTGCTTTCATTAGTCCTTTCAGTTAATCAGAAGTGATTCTTAAAGCTTCCACTTTAGACAAAACTAAACTAGGGGATCAGCATTTCAGACACATTCATAACTTTTTCCTCCACTAAAAAAAATCTAACATCTTTGTGATATTTGTAAGGTATTATTTTCTTCAGTAAACAAATCTGTGATTTAAAAATGGAACCTTGTTGAAAAAATAAAAATAAAAAAGAGAGAAGAAAAGCTTTTTCTAAAGAAATATTTCAAACTTCAAATTCAAGCATCTGGCATTGTAAATAACTTTGAAGTATTTTTTCTTGGTTGAGCTCAAATGAGCAGTTCCCGGTGGTTTCTCCAAGGATGACTTGTTTTATTTGAAGACTTTTTAATTGTAGAATTTCCTGTTCTTAGTAAACTGAGTAAATGCTCCTTTCTTGAATGATGTTTTTCAAAATAGTATGGTTAAATACAGACCAGCAAGTTCCCTTTTCAGATCTTCATGTCATTCCTGATAACTACAAGCAGCAACTTCTTTGGTGCACAAAACATAAAGCCTGTTGCTATTTTTCTCGAGCAACACGAACCATACTTAAACAGGCACCGAATATACTGACATCACTAAAATTAAAAAAAGAAAAAAAGGAAAAAAAGAAAACAATCATTCAACAGTAGCTTAAATCTTAATCTGGCTGATCAGAGGGTAAAAAACCAATTTTTACCATAAAATTTGTAACTTTGAATATTTTATGGCTCAAAATGGAACAAGAGAAAAAAATGTATGTTTAGAGGCACTGTCTTCTGTCATTGTTTAGTTTCATCTGTTTCTGACTCCCATGGCATAATACTATATTCCAGGAAAACAGTTGTTTTCACTCTTTCCACTTGCTCCAGTATTCCCATACTTCTGATATTTTGTTTCCACTGATGCAAAAAAGGAAAAAAATAAAAGAGGGAGAAAAAACAATTACTCATATCTAAAATTATACAAGCAAGGAACAAACAATTAAACAAGAAATGTCTTGGTTGTCCAGCGTTGAACCCTCACCTTCAGGCTGCAGGGCTGTTTATAAGGGGGAAAAGGAAAGACTTCTGCACCTCTCTCAGAATACTGAGAGGCAAATGGCTGGTCTGAAACAAGCACTGTAAATTCCTCTGATCTGCTGAATACTACCCAGACTGTCAGTCAGGCTGTGTCTCCTCTTAGGGTCTTATCCCAGCCTTTTCTTTAGGACTGCCATAAGCACTACAAGGAAAGAGTTCCTTTGGATCTGTCTTTGGTTCAGACTGATCATGGCACACTCCTCTTAACTTGCTTTTGGGAAGGAGTTGATAGCTGTTGTTGTTTGGACACTCATTACCAATTCAGTTTTAATGAAATCAGCCTAATCGTTATAGTCAGAAGGACAGCAAAAGCTCAATGTCAGCCTCAAAGAATAAAAAATAGATTAGTAAAAGTGTGAGTTAATTCCCATACAGAAAAAAAAAATACCAAAGAAAGAAGCTGTCAAAAAAAAGGTAAGAACCTGAAACATAAAGAGCAGGAGAGTATTTTATTTGACTTCTGGATTCTGCAGTCTAGAGGAGCATTCCACATTTTCAAAATTTTTCTGCAATCACAGAAGATAGGCATTTCTTTTGCTATTTTAAGGAAAATTGAGATCTTGATCATTACATCCTACAAACGCTGTCATGAGGCTCAGGTGAAGTAGAATCATATGCATGATAAATAACCCTTCCTCAGACAAATGGAAAATCCCAAGATCCCCACTAGAAGAGAGACACGGAAGCCCATGTGAGCTGTGGTCTGACTGGGGAATTTGGACACAAGCGTGTTCTATACTTACACAGAGGTTAATCAGAAGCCCATTTGGGAATTTGTAGATTCAAAAACTAAGCGATATAACATTCAGGTTAACAAAAAGGGAATGAAATTATGAGAGAGGGACAGAAAGAGAAAGCTATACACCTGCTTTCAGGGAACATCACATTCCCAAACAGATTACTAAATCATGCTAAACTAGCATGTTTTCTTTTAGTTTAGCTTAGTGTTGTACTTGAGGAGTAGAAAGATCAAAGTACTCTCTTTGAAGATATTTGACTTTCTAAAGCCTGTGCTGACATGTAGCACACCTGGATTAAGGTTGCATTTACATGTTCAAGTAGCCTTCTTGGAACCAGAGGTATTTCACTATGTAATCCAGTGCTCAGGGAATTTTCCTCCATGGTCAAGAGGATTTGGGTGCGAGCCCTTGTATAGCCACAGGTTGCAGCAGATTGGATGGATTGTTCTTGAAACACCATACCTCCATGTCTGTACAAATGTAATTATTTCATCTGAAAAAGCAAATTAAATCAATCCCCTTTACTAGAGCTACATAGACAAAGCCATTTTTATAGACTGACCTTACTCATAAGGAAGCAGGGCTGACAAGATTTCAACATTTTACAAACCAGAAATCTTCTATTTGGAATTTTTTTCTTGGATTGATTTTTGTTTTGGAACTTCTCTAAACACTTTTTAACTTCAAAAATATCCTGACCAAGCTGTACCATATGACATGTTGTAAACACAGAATCTACAAGAGCTGCTTTCATTCTCTTCTAAAAGCCAGGCACTTTTATTTAGCAGAGCAGACTTACAGATGTTTCGGTAGATCTAATGTTAGGAAAAAAAGACCTGACAGTGTGAGCCATGATAACTTCTAAATAGGCTTTCTGTTTGTACCACTACTGCTTGAGTTCTCACATGGCCTTGAGGTATTGCTGTGCTAACAGAAAATAAACTCTGGTTTATAAACTGCATAGGATTGTGAGTGGGTGACCCTCGAGGAGCAGAATTAAAACAGTGATCTATTTTCCATAAAGACCTCAAAGAATTTTTACAATATCATCGATTTTTGTGGTGTCAAACAGGGCAGCTCTTGTGGTTAGCAAACATTAGCACATCCTCTTCATAATCCCATCCATGCCTAAAGCAAAAGGGACTCCATGTCAAAAATCTTCCCAATAATGCCTCTGGCTGACTGCAGATGTGGGTTTACTCACTTCTGAGGTGCTGGCATCCTCTTAACCTGCCCATCGTGCAGCAGTACCAAAACAACAAAATTGTCCTTGTCCAAACTGTGTTCCACTGTACAACCTCAGCTCCAGAAGCTGAGGTGTGAGTGGGTAACTCAATGGGCCCCCTTTCCTCTTGGAAGCCTCTTCTCATGTGAGGGCTGTGTACCAGAGGTACTGCGTACCTTGGGTCTTTTTTTTCCAGAGTGGCACATGTGGGAGCACTGTCAGCCCAGTCAGCAGCCTCCACAGGTTACAGCCCAGGGATAAATAGCTGCTAAGCATCCTCTGCATTTACTTTAACTGGAGCTATTTACGGAGACAAGATAGTTTGGGAAAACAGTAAGCCCCATGGAAAACCTTAGTTTTCTGCTCCTTGTGAAATAGTTCCATAATTAGTGCCTATCAATCATACATCAGTTCTATCCTGAGGTTAAAACGGGTGGCCAGGTAGGCGGTCTTGGTTTTGTGGTATTATGAAGTTTTCATCATGAATCCACAGTGACTATGCCCATATTTTTAGAGGGGTGTAAAAATTCTGTCAGATTGCTGGTTTTTTTCAGCTCTTTATTCTTGTCACCTAAGAAGCTTCCAAGGTAAAGCCATTTCCATTTTGACTTAATCCTTCTTGCAGACCATTTGGGCTACTATTGCCATACCTTACTGTTTACCCATTTTACACCATTTCTCTTTTTGGGGGAATTTAGGATTATGACACAATAGAAATTCTAGTGATCAGTTCCATAGTCTCAGCTCTGTAATTAAAAGTAGAATAAAATTATCATGAGTATTTTTGAATGCTGTTAAATTCTCAAAAATCAATCACATATTGGGATGTTTCACTGAATACTGTTGGATATATAGGTCTTTTGAAATTTTGAACAACCATCACTGCTCAACTCCTGCCAATTTCATCACATCATATAAGTAACATTATTAGCTTCCATATTTTTGAGGCCCTGGGATACTTTAGGCAGAAGGAATTTGCCTGTTTCTCCTGTAGCTGATACAACGTCAAATTTAACATCAAGAGATTCTTTTAAAAATAGATTTTATTTTGACATAGCAGTAGTACAAAGAAGCAGTAACAATTTTTCACTGTTTCTGGTTTCACTGTTCCATATGAATTGATGTGTTTCCCACTCAGTGTCAGATTATCAAGTTACCAAAGCTTTAAGAATAAACCAAACCTCTCTGAAACTGGGACATCTCAGGACTAAAGTATCTTCACTTAGACGACTGATAATGAATTCTTCTTTTTAATAGAGTAAAATAGGATTTGTTAGAGAAAGGTTCATTCAATAATGCCCAGATAAAACAAAAAGACCATGTTATCTTATCCACAGCAAGTTAAATAAATATAATTAGATAAACTGCATACTTATACAATACCTGGAATGTATGGTGTGGGTTTTCTAAAAAGCTAAAAGCTTTATTTAAAAACTTCAGTTAGAAAAGGACTTGATCTGAAATAACTGATACACCAATTTCTCTTTAAGTTTGTTTTCTGGAAAGTCTTGAAGTCTTTTTTGCCTGCTTTAGTGGAAATTTCACCAAAAAAGGACATTAGATAGTGTCTCCTGGGTATGAAAAAATCTGATAAAATCAGTGAAACTGTCCTATTTATACTAACGTTAATAAGGTCCCAGTCAAAGTAATATAAAGTATTTGAGGACTTGATATAAAATTTGTTTTACATAGTTTCTTTTTAAAGGTTTCTGCATGCCATGTACCTAACATATGCTTATCTGCTAAATTTTGTAGGATTGTTCAAAACCTCTGTATTTTCCATTGAGTGCTATAGGGTCTTTATCTACAGTGTTAATGATTTGCATCATAAATCTTCATCTCTATATAAATCACTTTTTAAATAAAGTTTTTCCTCTTCCAAAGGCTGTGGGCTTATGCTCTTATTAAACAGCCTCAGTAGTGCTTAGTGCTTCCAGCTCCTTCTGAATTAATTGGAGAAGTAGGTAGAACTGACTTCAGCATGAGTTCCACATATGATGCTTTCTGAGGCAAAGAAGCAAAATCTATCACTTAAACACATCTGATTAAATTCCTGGTAGTTAATATGCTACTGCTGCTTTATAAGTAGCTGCATTTCTGGTGTTATATAAAAATACTGCTGGCACTCCTTGGGAATTATTATATTTCTTGTGTCTTAATGATTCAAGTAATAGAAAAATAAATACAAGCAAAACCATACTTTCAACTACCATTTAGTTGCTAGCACAGTGTTTCTCAGGGGATGCAGGGGAAATAATTTTAAAATTATCATACCTCAATCACTTTCCTTGGTAGTGTTACTTTGTCTCTCTGCAACTAGATTACAAGTTTATCCCAAGTTGAAAACTTGAAAAAGAAAATCTGATTAGTGAAAAAAATCTAAATTTTTTTGCTCTTGAGTCTCTAAAGGAGTTTTAACTCCTCTATTGAATGCCCATACATTTATCCTCTGTAACCAGATGTTATAAGTAGATATAAAAACATAAGATGTCCACTATTTTTCTAGACATCTAGTTGCACATCTGAGCTGTACAGGAGACCATGATACAGAAGTATTTGAAAGGGCTAGTTCCACATGGAGAAGCAGTTTGGCAGTGACAGCAGGGAGCTGTACTTTATACCACTTTAAAAGCTGCAAGAGCTCTCTCCCACTTCAGGGCAGATGTGCTGGAGGAACTCAACCAGACTTTAGTACATATAAATCCTCTGCTCTGCGAAAGAATTCCATGTTCAAACAATCTCCTTTTACACCATACCTAAGGATGATCTTTGTTTACCAACAGGTGATTCCTAAAGACTCCTCACTGTGTTAAAAATCATGGAAATCTTGCGGGTGGAAATTTGGAGCAAATGGGACCAGTGAAGTGTTTGTCCCCTCCTCACTCAAACAGTCCCCTCTCATCACTTCTCCTCGCATATAAATTTAATTTTAATATCACTAAATGCAGTGTTATCCCACAGAATTTACATACACATAAACCCAAAAGTCTCCAGTAAAAAAAGTCAAACGTAGATTTGTACGCACCCTTTTTGCACTTCTTAGTATAATGTTTCTCTCTACATTTTCAGGCAGAAATGATCCCATATTTCTTTAGAATCACAAGTCCCAGATCACGAGTGTGAATAATCTCTTATCATCTCAGGTTAAGATGGTTTATCAGCTACTGGATCTGCCACTTCTTCAGTCACCTTTTCAAGGACCAGTTACTGATCCCTCATCACATCAGTGAAATTTATGAGAGGAGGAGCAAAGAGAAGAATCTTGAGGGAAAGAAGTTTGAAAGGCTGGTTTTACTTTGGAAATGGCAGCTGTTTGGAACTGTTGACAGATTGGGAGTGCTAGAAATTGTCCCAGGCAGATGGATTAGTTATCTGGGCTCAGGTGAATAGGTCAAAGGTGCTCTATAAATGATGGCATATATTCCCACATAGCTATCACCACTACATAGTATTATAGGTAACAGTTATTTTTATAACATGTAATTGAGTTATTTTGGATAAGTCCCACGTAGGTCAGGGGAATGTACTTTTTTATCATCTTTTTCCCCTTTTACTGCACCAATTGCAGTAACTCGAGACATTCCTAATACTATTCCTAATTGAATTAGGATGGGCTGAAGGCAAGATATCTGGGGAGGGGTGGTAGAGAAATAGCTCTTTTAGTCAGGAAATCACATTCAGTCTTTTTCTCTCTGCTATTTCCTGTGACCTGTTTACACTGATCAGCTTCATGGTCATGTTGTAAGGAAATTTTTCAAGGAACAGAAATGAATACACCAAATAAGATCTTGAACATGGGAGGAACAAGGGGTTTCATTTAATCATGAGAACTTGGTACTTTCACTTCTTTCACTCTATCCTGCTGCATTTTATTTATATTATCATGCATGTTTCCAGAAAACAAGTAAATTTTAATTTAAATTTAAATGAAAATAAAGGAAAAAGGAAAATGCTTCCTCACACTATCCATACATAACATGAAATATATAATTCAGTCAATTGAATATAGTATAGAAATAAAAATAAAGACACGGTTTTTTGCCAGTCTGCTTGGATTGAAAAAATATCCCTCAACTGTGTGATAACTGAAGTCATGTTTTGTCCTACAGTGTCCCCCATCTCACTGATAGCCTGAAGTTCATCTCGGAAGTACAAGAGCTCCATCTCACTCATTAGCCTCCACTTGTGCTAAAATCCTCGAAAATGCTTGACGAAAGCTCTGTCGAGCACTGTCAGTCCCCACAGATACAGCAGAACTTTTGTGAATAGTTGCCTATGTAAATTTAAAGTTGTTAATGCTATGTTTCTACAAATAAAGCTTAGTTTTAATATCCCTGTAAAAAGGGAAGATGAAAAGTGAGGAAGTTTCTGACAGGAGTAAAATACTCTATTTTATGTTATGATCCAGATCCCTCTCTAGTTCAGTACTGAACACAGCAGCTAGTTAGTTTACTCACAAGTGGTTAGTGAAGATTCCCCTCCCTGGGCCTGAAATATCTGTTGGCAAAACACAGTAGTTTTTCCAGTAATTTCTACTTAAGCCCAGTGGGCTTGAGAGAAAGCTGACACCAGTCAAAGGTGGGGAGCAAAACACAGAGCATGTCTAAAGGTTGCAATACATTTGTTTGCATTGGGTGGCTTCGAAGCTGTGCATCTATAATGTAACAATCTTCTAGGAAGAGTTTGTACATGTACTGTTGAATTGAGAACTGCATTTTCACACAGCTGTAATGAAAAGCTTAGAAAAAGCAATTATATGCTTCAAATGCCTTTGAATCTTTCTTTATGTCTGATCTTACTTCTCAGCACAGTTTGAAACTAGTACAGAAAAACTTCTATTATTTCAGAACTTAATTTTAATCCATGTGTCAGAAGAAAGGTTGCAGTTTTCAAGTTTTCACGACTATGCAATCCCCTGCTTTTACTACACAGGCAACAAAAATGCTTAAAATTTCATCCATTATTGTTCTGAATCAGAGTATGTCAAACGACCTGTGATGGAACAACCACAATAGCAACTATTCACTTTGATACAAAAACTGAAATAAACTGTTCACACATCATATTTCACATGCTAGACAAGACTGTTTTGGCATAACACAGCAATGTTAATATATGCTATGGAAACTGAACATACTCAAGCATACATGTGGCATAGACTGCTTTAGGCTGAGAATGATTTTGAAAGTATGATATTTAAAGTATATTAGTTAGCCTCTGCTTAACTGTTATTAAGTACTATACATAATTAAGCCATATTAATCTAATTAAACTTCCAACTGACAAGGGTTTCCAGTTGGCTGAAGTTTTCCAGGCCTCTTTTCTACATGACGGTGAACATTAACCTTTTCTTTGAACAGCTGACCCTTAAAAAAATGTCCCACTAAGAGATCATATCATATACAATATAGTCTAACTATAATCCTGACTTCAGAAAGGTCAGTAATTTCCATCATCTTTCAACATTAGTAACACATTAGGGAGATTTTGATCAGTGTTTCTCAAGCAAAACCATGTTTGGTGAGCTTCCTCTTCTTTGCTTCTATTTTCTGAACCTTGAATTATTAGGTTCTTGTACAGTAAAGCTGAAGGGAGTAAAAGAAGATATTCTGCACTTCAGACAGGATTTAACTTCTTCCATACAGAATGGTATTATCAAATAGAGCCAAATTCTGTGCTATTCAGTTCAGTTATGGAGAACAGAATTTGTCAGTGTATAGATACACATCCCTATAATACACACACATCTATATGTATGTATGCATATAGTCTATATTCTAAATATATGTATATAGCCTGCATGAAAGTCCATTCTGAAGATCTTTCTAGAAATTGAAAACACCAGTTATTTTGTTTACCATCAGCCACTCAAAATTCTCCCAAGAACAGAAATTTTCATTAATTTTTATATTTTAACTCTCAAACCTCTTTTTAGGTTAAATAATGCCTGTGGGTTTTTTGCTGGAAAAGTCATGTCAGTGGGACCAGTGGCACCATGAAGCACTGTTCTCCAGTCACAATATTAAAACCTTGCCTAATTGCATGAAAGAGTACAGTTTGTCTAAGCATAAGTGTCAGGAAATTATGTATCTCCACTATGAAAGTATATCCAGGTGAGGAAATATGATACATATGTCATGCTGGGCACTGAGTTGGGTGCCAGAGGCAAGTGTCTTGCTGACTCTATTTCTGGTTGGTTATTTTTTTGGTTTTATTTGATCTGAGGCAGGTCATCTCCCTCTTCTTTACCTCAGTTTCATAATTCATTTTTAATCTTTCTTGTTTATTTAGGATATCTTTCTTTCAGGGTAAAGATTTTTTTTAATTACTTGTTTTAACAGTATGCAGTACTTGTATCCTAGTGAATACCTGTGAGCACTCAGAAAACTATAAAATTCTTACACAGTTGTTTCTTCTGCCTCTCATTTTAACCTCTGGTGTTGCATCATATTTGGTGTTGGCAGAATAAAACAGGACTGCTCTTATATTTTCTTAATAAAAAGTCCAAGAGAACTTCCTTACAAATATGCAATAGCTACAAGGTGATGATCTGCTTGGCAATGAACCACATGGAAACATGTTTAAAAGACTTTAACAAGAATCAAGGGCTAATCAAAAGAAAAAGGGGAAAGCAATGGAGGCTTCAATGGTTTTACCCATAGACTCGAGAAGAGACAGATGAAGGTTCATTGAATCTATATTTCTCAGGGCTACTATAAGCAGAAAAAGAAAATACATATTTAAACATCTTCTCAGGTGGGTGTTTAATAATAATAGACGTTATATCTCTTTGCACACAAGAATCTTTTAACAGTTATATAATATACATACATATTAGGGAGGAGTGTCTGGCATTCCTGGTTTTTTCCCCATTCTAACCAAATGTCTGAACCTGAAGCTAGAGTCAGGTTTCTTGGCTGTACTCCTTCTGGCCCATGATTTTAGCATTTTTGGATGCACTTCAAGAGAAAGGGTGGAGAACAAGTTAACCAGAATACCTCATGGCCTGAGCACTTCACTAATATGAAAGATATGGGTTAAAGCATTCCTCGCTTGAAGAAAGCACAAAACTCCTAATTGCTAGATGAACTAGCGGAGTATTATGCAAAAGGATGGATATCAAAACATCTGAGTTCTTGTATGTTATCACATCTAGCTTCATAGAAGATAAAGGTGGAATTTTTATGGCACAGTGCCTAAACTTGGACTATGACAGAGTACTGTGCAGGATAGAGTACAGGGTTGAAGCTCCTGCCAAAAGAACAGCTCTTTCAATCATGCAGGGAGCTTCCAGGGTAAGCACAAAGATAATATATATAACAGACTGTGTTTATTTAATCCATATATAAAAGAATTTAAAAGATACTAAAATAATGATGACCTATGATTGGTTATGGTCATTTCAGAGGGCATAGTGACCTGGGACTTTTTGTTGTTATTGTTCCAACATTTTTGAAGTAGCAGAACAATATTTCAGAAAGAGAAGGGATTTGAATAAGTAAAATGTTAAAAGAACATTATTCTGGTGATTTATTTTCTTTACAGCTCACCTTCAATTATTTCAGAAATATTTTACCTCTGCAAAATCTACCAAGTGTATCACTCTATGACCAACACAGTTTTAGTTCTTCTACAGCCAAATAAAACAAAGTAAAGTATTTGTACAAATGCAGTGAATTTCCCTAGAATTATTACCAATCTATTGTCATGATCAGTACAGGATTAAAGTTGTCTCATGATTACGTAGATACAATACCATGAACCCTTACATAGAGCAATGATTTAGTCAGGCAGAAGCATACCAGAGTGTCATGGTACTATCATTATATTTAAGTAAAGCACATGTTCAACTGAATCAGGAGCCTTAGAAGTGAAGGTAAGAAGTGCCACATATACTTTTGCCTTTCCAACATCTAATTTAGCTATGTTCCTGTAGTCTTATCATCCTGAAACCATAACAGAAATAAAAGACTGCTGGCAGGCTCTACTGGAAATATAAGAAGAGTGTCCAAAGGCTTACTATTTATTTACACACCTAAACATAAATAATCCCCCATCTACTACATTTACCCGTAGGTTAAAACATAGCTTTACAAGAAGGTCATACTTGTCCTCGTGTTTTGGAAACATAATCTCTCTTTTAAGGTTTACAATTCTTTTTGTTCCAACTGTGGATTTATAAATCCCTCCATTTTTGAAGAATTGAAAAAATTGTTAAGACTTAAGATTGTTTTCATTTGGATGGAGCAAATATTAAAAGAAAGTCCATTTCAGTGTCAATATATACATATAGACACGCACATATTTCTCTTGAAGATATGAGAAGATATGACTTGGAACTTGAAAAGCCAAGATAATTATATTTGCCAGAAAAAAAATGGCAAATATAAACTTTTTTTTCCCCTAAACTCAGCTGATAGGTGTATCATTTTTACATGAACCACTGGGCAGAGTTTTGAATTAATAGCAATAGCTGTGTTGAAATTCAGTATCAGAAACTCATTAAAATTTGAAATTGATTAAAACATCTGTTCATTTCAGTTTAAATCTCTTCCATTTTCATATTCCTCTTCCAGTCCAGCACCAGAATGCTTCAGAAAGTCCAAGTTTGTCGAAATGATTTCTAAGAGGAAACTGATGTACCTTGGACAAGATCTGTGTAAACATCCAAACTGCTGGACATTTAATCTATATAGGGAACAGATTGTAGCCTACAGTATAAATCTGCCCTTTTTCAGTCTGTGGGGTTCACAAGGCTGATTTCAAGAGAAAAATTTGTGACTTTTCTTTCCATGGAAAATTACCTATGCAAAGTAACATTGCTTCAGCATGATGCCCTTCAGCAGCAGTGGTTTAGAGAAGTGAGTCTTGTTGAGGTGGCATCTGTCCTGTCAATTTGTGGCTGGTCTAAAAAATCTACAGGGACCAGAGCAAGTGAGACAACTCACCAGTTTAATTCTACTGTCATATCCATCCAATAGCAAGAAACTCCTTCTCCTTCAAGGGTCCCAAAAGGCCTAATCAAGAAAATCAGGTCATTTGTTTCTAAATACATATCACATATGAAAAATCAGTCTTGTTTTAGAACCCTCTCATGATTTCAAGCAGTTACTTGCTTGTCAGAATCACCACTGCACAGAGTTATACCATTTTAATTCACTTTTGTTATAGTCTCCTTGCAAACAGATGTATGCCATACTGTTTGAAACTTTCATGATGCTGAAACCAAGAAACCAAAGCCTAAATACAAGCACTATCACTTTTAGACAAGCTGTGCAGTGGGTGTCACTGTTTCACCCCCTCTGAGACCTACCACATCTCCCTGCTACTACAGAAGGGGAAGCTGAGACGTTTCCATAGGGAGCCCCTCCTTTGTGTGAGGGTTGCAATAAAGCTTGCCATGCAACATGGTATGGAGAAGGCCATGTAAGTCCTTCCTCATACTTGTCAAAAATCTTACTGAACAATTTAAAAAAAGGTAAAAATGCCACAAAAATATCATAATTTTAGATAGGCTTCAGCCTGAAAAGAAATTGCTATCTAGAGGGAAAATTCAACTCGGGGCAAAAATCTTTGGATTACAAAACTTATTTTATTAAATTGATTGCTATAATCTAGAATAATCTTCACTAAGGCTAAACATTTATAAACCTCAGATGATCCTGACACTTGAGGAGTCTAGCCCAATGCTTTACTTTCTGTTGTTTCATGATCCAAGTACAGAATTGAACTTTTCCAAATTAATTCTCTGTGAAAGCAGAATTGAGCCCAGGAATTGTTTGTTTCCTGTTCCTCCAGTCTTCCCAAATGAATTTAGTAAGTTGTTTACAGTCTATTCCCACGTTTGAAGTCCTCACTGGATCAAATGTCTAAGTTTTCCAGTCCTCTGTTTGGTTTAGACTATGCACTGTGGACTCCCTTTTCTGATAAATCTCTACACAGCGTCTAGCACAATGGAATGTGATTACATGTCTGGAGATCTAAATTTAAAAGGATCTAATAAAATGCAAATATTAGGAGACATAATACTATATCATATCATATCAATGACTGGAGATAAACAGTCAGCCTATAGGATTCTGCATGGAGAGCCTGCAGAGACCCTTCAATAAAGAGAGAATATAGAAATGGAAAGTAGTTTTAGGTTTTCCAGAGCTACAGGTTATTTCCTCCTCCTTAAACAGCCAGTAAGCAGGATGAATAGGATGAAGGCCATAAAACATGAATGCCCTTTTTAATTGGAAAACATGCAATAAACTTGCTGCTTCTTTAGGATCAAAGACTCTATTAAAAATGAAAGATATTATTACTGTTATTGTAAGGTTTTATTAGTAGCATTTATCAATAGCCCTTCTCACCAGGGAAATTGCTGTAAATACTCAGCTGACTTACAAGCAACTACATTGTTCATAACATCGCATGACTGCCCAAGCATTACCTTCTGCTACTCTTTTTCTATTCTATTTTATGTCCTTGAACTTAGGCTGTAGAACATATATTTTTTAACAAGGATGTAGCATGTCCTCTGATATATGGCTGAGGTAACAGCAGCACTGCTAATATTTGTTAAAATTTACCTCTGTAAAAGTTACTCATTCCTCTCATTGTTTACTTTCAAGGGCTAAATAAACCTGAAAATCTGTCTCCTGAAAGTCTGAGATCTAGTAACACGCTGCATGTCTTTCTCCCACCCCATCAACAGGCTATATTTGATTGAATTACGCCAGACGCCTCTGGGTTCATGTTAGTTATTCTGCAAAACTGCGAGAGATACAAAGTAAGGGAAAACTGTTAGGCAATATAGTCCCAGGGATAGATATAAAATGAAAAAAACCCAGTATGTTAAAAAAAAAGGAAAAAAAATTGCATTTTTGGAATCTCAGATTTTCTTTATACAAAAGACAGATTTAGTGTCAAGGTGCTAATATGCAAATGTCTGAGGAAGAAATACTTTCCTAATGACTGTTCACACTTTCCTTGGGTAGAAAGCTGTAGCTGGCTTCTACCCCTTTCCCTTCTGGTTGTGTGGGGATTGTGGCTGAACTTCCCTGTTCTCCTGGGATCTTGCCAGTACTGAGGTGTTTCAGGTTGGCAGCTGTTTCACAAGAAGACTGTCCTGTGTGCTTACCTAGCTGGCGAAGTCCCTTCTGCACTTTTTCTTTCAGAGTGCAGAGATTAGGAGGCAGAATCATGAAATGAGGGCACATTTCTTCTGATTTGAACCTTCTCCTTTCTCTTTCCAAGTCTTGTCTTTCTGTCCCTCCTAATCACAGGACTAGAGGAAAATTAATCTGGAGGGAACCTCAGGAGGTATCTAGTTCAACCTTCTACTCAAAGTAGTCTCAGCTTTGAGGTCAGTTCAGGTTATTTAGGGCTTCATTCAGACAGGCATTCAAAATCTTCAAGGATAGAGATGGCATTTTTCCATACTGGAGGGCCCAAAACTGCATTTAGTACTTAGATGTGGCCCCAAAATGCCAAAAAAAGGACTTCTTTCACTTCCCTTGACCTACAGTCTATGTTCCTGGTGAGGCAGCCCCGAACATTATTCACCTGCTTTCCTGCCAGAGCACACTACCAGGACATGTCCACCAAAACCCTGAGTCTTCTCTTGCAGAGATGCTCCTCAGCAAGTCAGTCAGTGGCCTGTCCTGCTGCAGAAGGTCATCTGTTTCCAGATGCAAGACTTGGCATTTGTCCTTGCTGAGTTTCAGAAGGTTCCTGTCAGCCCATTCCTCCATTTGTCTAGGTCTTTCTGGATGGCAGCTCTGCCCTAGATTTCACTGACTGGTCTGCTCAGTTTTACCCACCTAGTAATCCACTTATCAACATTTTCCTTGTTCAGCTTTTTTTTATGAATGTAATGGTAAAGGCTATTCTTGTTTCCATTTGAGCTTGAGCTTTGGCTCCTTTTTGCACTATATCTCCTTCACAAATATTCTACTTGGACAAGATGGTCTCCTGATACCTTTCCTGATACAATTCTGTGTATTGGGATGGACCATTCCTGTACTTGGATGATACTGTCATTAAGGATCTGCAAACTTTTCTGAGTTCCTTCGGAGCTCACTCACATGGTTTCCCATCTCCCAGTTTCCACAATAAGCCTAAATCTGCTCCCCTGAAAGTTTGTAATCTGCTAGTCTCCTTCCTCAGTATCTTGAACTCCTATTTCATGGTCTCTATGACCAAGGCTATCGCTGATTATAACATACCAGCTAGTCCTGTCTTATTAGTGAATAGCAGATGCAGCAATGCGTCATCTATTTGGGATAGTACCTACACCTGATCACGTCCTTCCTTGTTGCCCTTCCAGCAGATATCAGAGAAAGCAGAGGGCCCCAAAAGAACAGGCTCTGTCATACCAAGACTTCCTGAGTTGTTTAAACAAGGCTTCACTTACTTCCTCATCCTAAGGAGGTAGTCTGTAACACAATTCTACTACAGCGTTACCTCTGCTGACCTCTACTTTGACCCTGACCCATAAGCTCTCAACCAGATTGTCAGCCATCTCATAGAGGAGCACCATACATCCATATTTCTACTTCATTTGAAAGAGAACACACACTTTGTCTTCCCTCTCTCTTTGTTCTGAATATTGTGTGTGTATCCATAACAACCTTTCAGCTATGTGAGCTGTCCCACCACAATGATCCCAGTGATGATGCAATTTGATGACCACAAGCAGAGCTCTAATTCCTCCTGCCTTTTTCTCTGGCTGAGGCTGTTTGCGTACACAGCCTGGAGGTGGACCTTCTTTTGCCTCTTTCGTCACTCCTAAGGTCTGTCTTGTACACATCACCCTAATGAGTCACATTATCTGTAAAACTGAGTGAGGTGGATAAGGAAAGCTAAAAAAAAAAAGATAGATTAGATACAGATACAGGTAAATAGATATAGATGATAGAGTTTAGAATAGTGAACTAACACCTGAAGACAAATTCAGCTGTATGTCAAAGACTAATACAGCTGAGTACTGTCTGAATGTGCAGATACTCTGAAATGTGCTGAGGACAAAAAATGTAAAACCGCACTGCAAAACACATGAGAGGAGGCTGATACCTTCATATATGATTCCTCAATTAGCGGATGGTTTTTAAATAATCCTAGTCTCTACACTCCCTAAAATAAATTCCCTTGTTAGAGAGTTTGGTTTATGTGACACAGAGAAATCTCTTTTAAATTGTAAATATAAAGCAGACCTTTTAATGATATTTCAGTTTTCCACTGCAGATATTTTCTTGTTATTTTCCTCCTTCCTACCATGCAAACTCTATAAAGGCCATTGTAGCCTTTTTCTTTCTTAATTAAATTGCTAAAAAATCCAATGCTGTCAGCTATGACAATTTTTCCATGTTTTAAAATATTACTAAGACCAGTATTGTTAAAAATGTGTTGATGCATTGTAATTATTGCAGGATTCTAAAAATAACCTACTAAGCTAGATCTCTAAAATGTTCTTAGCACGCTATAAGAGTACCTGGTTGATCTATATCCTTAGCTTTATATTTAATTGTGCATTTAAAATTTATGCATTAACTTTTTTCTTGGGCACCTATAGTTTGTTTCAACTGGCTAGTGGTATGTTTGTGTGCAAGGCTTGGCACAGTGAGTGTAGTTTGCTCTATTAACAGTTTTACCTTAAAATAAATCAAAGGCTGTGCTCGTCTTATCAGGCAGGAAGAGAAGATGGCCCCTAGCACTTAGATCTAAAGTGTCATTAAGAAAAATTAGTTATTCTATATGTGGAACAGAGGCTTGGGATTAAATGACAAAAAATGAGGTACTAATAGGTGATCTTTTGAGGTCATACTCTCCTTCGGGTTTTATGAAGTGCAAATACTAAGCATTCATTAAAATTAATAATATAGTGACAGCTCTTTTTAGTTTAAGAGTATAACTTGTCTTTTCTGCAATAAAATCACAAGACAATCAGACATGAAAACTTTGCAGGTAGTGGTATAGCTTGTAATCTTCTACTCGCAGCACTGGGTTTGCTAACTTTCCTTGTTTTATATTTTACAATGATCTTCAAGGCTAAACGACCTGAAAGCATTCTGTATTTGTTTCATCTTCCCTTACTGTTTTCACTATGAAGTCAGTAACCATGAAATTAAGTCCACAAGTAAAGTTCCCAAGCAGAGGGTGTGAGCAATATGAATAATGCATTGCTCATAACTTAAACTATTTGAGTCAAGTGCACTGTCTATAGATATGACTGCAGAAAAAGTGCAGTAAGAATAAGAGATTCTCACAGTTGCCAAGTTCACTGTTAATGGAATTAAAACTGTCGTCAGACACAGTAGATTCATAACTGTATTTCTGAGTTATTCCCATTCCAGAATAATGACTGTAAACTGAACATTAAGCATTATTGAAAAAGATGTACTCCCTTCATGAGAATGAATGGTATTCAGTACTATCACAGACTGGTATGAATGCCAAATGCTTTTAAAGTTTTCTACGTAATTTGTAACTAAACTTCCACCAAAGTGATGATTTTCCCTGTTCAGTCTCATTATCTCAGCGACAGAAGAAAAAGCCAAAGAATTCCTCAGCCTACCTGTGAAATGGGTGCCAATGGCTAGGGGTCATAGAATCATAGAATCATAGAATCGTAGAATGGTTTGGCTTGGAAGTGACCTTACAGATCACCTCATTCCAACCCCCCAGCCATGAGCAGGGATACCTTCCAACAGACCAGGTTCCACAGGGCCTCATCCAACCAGCCCTTGAACACTTCCAGGGGTAGGGCATCCACAGCTTCTCTGGGCAACCTGTTCCAGTGCCTCACCACTCTCACAGTAAAGAATTTCTTTCTACATTTAATCTACTCTCTTTCAGTTTATAGCCATTATGTCTTGTCCTATCACTAGATGCCCTTGTGAAATGTCCCTCTCCCTTTATGGATTAGGTCCCCTTTAGGTACTGGAAGGTGCTGTAAGGTCTCCCAGAGCCTTCTCTTCTCCAGGCTGAACAACCTCAACTCTCTGAGCCTGTCTTCACAGGAGAGATGCTCCAGAGCTCTGGTCATCTTCCTGGCCCTCTTCTGGACTCAGGTCCAAGTCCTTCTCATGTTGGAGGACCCAGAGCTTTCAGTTGTCTCTGATTTTCTATTGCCTTTATGGGCATTTGGATTACTGAAATGGTAGTGTTTCACCTCAGTGGTGTTATCAGCTACACAGGAACCTCACTCTGAACAAGTTTATATTGATGCATGAGAATTAATATTAGCTATTATTTATCAATTAAACATTCATAGATACACCTCAGTTAGGTAAAAGTACTATTATTTTCTCTAATTGTTGATGAATTGGTTTTGGCTTTGCAAAAAGAGTATTCAAAAATTCTGGAGTCTGAACTATTTATTGTACATCTTAAATGTAAATGTAAGCTATTTCACATAATATAACCTTTGCTTAAGCTAGCCTACTGATCCAGGTGATTCAGATAGTTCAGGTTATCATAGACATTCAGAGGCATTTTTTATCCTTGAGAACACAGACTGTCTGCTAAACATAAGCACAGCCCTGTCCAGCTCTGCTGACAAAACTGTGTTCTGCTCAATTTGACTCATTCAAGATTTCATCCTGCCTTTGCATGAGCTAGCAGTATAACATTGTCTCATCCCTTTCACATCTTTTATTTTGCATGGGAAATTAAAGACTCCAAACATGAAGTCCCGGAGCATTTTTCAGTGACAAAGGGAAAAATTACCACAATCAAAAAAAGGGACTGAAAGTGTTTTTATATTTTTTTTAAATTAATACTATACTGCAAAGAGAAATATGACAGCAAAATACCTCAGCTGCTTATATCTATTGTTATTAAGGACATAAGAAAAATTTGAGACAACAGAGAATTGTTAGCAGATCAGGCATCATCTTGAATATAAAACTAATGACAGGAAAATGTTTAGATACAGTTCAGGTGAAGCAAGATAAATAATACAAAAAGGAAAAATATATCCTCAGGTATATATGAATATTAAGGTTCTTTCCTATCATGCAAAACACAAATGAGTTTATTTAGAATCAAAATCTTTCACAGCAATAAAAAGATAGGGTGATTATTGAAACTTTTCAGTGCCCGTTCCCACCATGGGACAACAGGATTCTTGGAACAAAATGTGCGTCATCTCATATGTCATAAAACTGTCAGCACAGTTAGGTACCACTCCTGGCCATTGTGCATGATTAAAGTATAAATAGATAAGGATAAAAATGGTAATAGCAATTGCTGGATGCCAATTCTGAAATTCTTTCCACTTTTACTTTGTAAACTAGGACCTGGACATGCAATGTAAAAGTGGGAAACAGTAAAGAACTGTAGGTATCTTGCCATCAATATCTTCTCACTTATCATAAGCAAATTATATAGAAACACTTCTTGATTGCAGACCACACATGTTATATTCTGATCTTGATATGTTTCATTATTTTATTCCAAATAAGGAGGATTGTTTTAGATATTCAGTTGCTGGAAACAATTAGAAAATCTCTGTATCCAACATTAATGTTGCCCAGATGAGTTTCTTTTCTTACTAGTAGTATGCTATCTTTCATATCTTTAACTATATCATCTTAAGCAACCTCTATGCTGTTTGGAAATGCCAGTAAAAGATAAATAGAAGTGGAGTCTGGTTTAAAACTCACACCTGTGTTATTACATTGAGCTGACACTTGTGCTATCCCCCTAGCACTTTTTCATGTCCTGGTGTATTTTCTACTAAAAAGAGCTGTTAGTATTATACTATTAATATGATTGTCTTTATCCATTTGCTACACATCTTTGATATTATGCTGTCATCAGAAGGTCTTTGTTGTAGGGACTGTCCTAAGAATATTTCAGAGTGGCAACAGTAACCCACAAAGCTGCAAAGCATACATTCTGAAGGCCAAAGGCTTAAGACAGAAAATGGTATGTCGCTGTTTGTCTACCGGTAACTCCAGTAACATTTCTTCTTTGATGGCTATTTTTATTTACTTTAACAATAAGTTTTATGCCAGAACGTAGAAGACACCACCACAAAACTGGTGCAAAAGACCAGATTCACCAGTGAAATACAATAAAAGATAGGGGAAATAGAAAATATTAAAAAAATATAAAATAGCCTTCTTCCTCAGTATTTGCAATTACAGTGCTTCACTCTGTTCTAACCCTTTTCGCCATACAAAATTAAACACGTTTCAAGCAGCCTCCGCCTGGCCCTAAGATGGGTGCTTTTTAGCACGGATGTAGTACCTTTTCCAGATGCATCTTGAAAAGCTTTTAACCAACATTGCAATTACAAAGCTATGTAAATGTGAGCTGGGATTAGTAGTAATAACACAGTAAGATCTTAACTCATCGTTTTCTATACAGCCATTTCATGGAAAAAGAACTTGATAGGCTGTCTTATACAAAAACAAATGGGAAGCAACGAATAGACTGACTACTGCTCCTTATCTGAAGATAGAGTTTCAAGTGCTAAATAGATTGAAGTTTAGAGAAAAGGCTTTAGAATAAAGCTGAATTTAAATTTTCTTTCTATTTTCCAATCTGATCCTAAATTTCTGGTCTTTTAGATGATTTAAAATAAGAAAATCAAAACTTAATACCACTGCAGTTGCTTGGATAACAAAATAATCCTAATATAATAGGGTAAAGAAAAGCAAGGCATTTGGAGAAATGTAGCTTATCTTAGCACATATCTGAGAAGTTTCTGTCTCCTGCTGGAACATGATGCATTAAAAAAAAAAAAAAAAAAAGGATTATTGAGTACTAAGATGGATCCTTTCTTTAAAAAAAAAAAAAAAAAGAGGAAGTGCTAAAGAAGTTAATATGGTCTGGGCTGAGAGAACAGAAACTTTTATGGTGCAGTTTTAGTATTAAACATTCTAATGAGTAGAAGTCAAAGTAAACAAATTATAATAACACGGAATAATATATATTTTCATTTTTAAATAAATTTTGAGCCTCTTTAGTATTGCCTTTCTTTATATATTGTTTTATATTGGCTGATGAGACATTGGCTGATCTGTGATGTGGATAAATTCATACCATTTAAGCACAGGAAAGTACATGTCCTTCAAACCACCCCATGTTGCAAGTGTGCATGACCATGTAGATGTAAAGCCAGTAGCCAGTCTCTGCAGGATATAATATTACAGAGACACCTAACAGATACATAGTGTTCCCAGGCAGTGTTGAGAACTTAGTGAAAAACAGCTTCTTCATTTTTGCTTCCTGGGAATTTTGCCATTAGCAGCTTTATAAATCTTTGACTATGAAAGGCTGGTCCCTTAGTGATCTTGTTTAAATAAAATGTAGGAGGGAAAAAAAAAATGTGTACACCTCTTCCTTATCTCCTTAGCATTAGACAGGAATATCTGCGGATGATGCAGAATAGGTTTAGTGAGTTGAAAGAGAGACATGAAATGAAAACATATGTCCAGTGCACAGAAAAGTGGGCCCTTCACTGCTCTGTGTGTGTAGAAATCAAATTGCCAGTAAGGATCCATATTGAAAAATCCATCTTCCAGCAGAATGACTGCTTAAATGGGGGTTAGCATTCTTAATATTTCTCATTGCCCACCAGCAATTCAGTAAGTGCCTTTCTACTGTTAAAAATCAGTTCAAGATTTTAATGAGACAGAAAAGTTGCTTCAGTGAATTCCAGCTGTGTTTTTTCTAGAGTCTGGGCAGCATTGCTGAATAGAAGAAAAAGGATAGTTTCTCTGCAGGTGAGCTGTTTTGTTGGTTTTTTTTTTTCAACTAATTGCTCCCTCTCTTCCTTTTCTCTCCCCTTGGAGAGAAGACAGCATGCCTATCAATGCCTGCCAAAGTAGTGGAGAAAATGTTACTGGCAGAGGCAGATGCAAATAGAACCACAAATCTACAGGACTCTCAATATGCACGCCCAGCAGTGGTGTTAGTATCACGACTCCCATCAACCGTTCCTTCCTATCATACCCCCCTCCACCTTCCTTTTTTTATTCCCTGTGTCGTTCTCAGGCCAGCAGCTCTGTGTAAACAGGATGTGGGAGCTGTACTGAAATGTATTCAAGTCCTGTACACCTCCGTCCTCACCTCTGGCTGCAACGTACATCCTGCCTGGAACATCTGCTTCAGATAAATACAGGGAGAGTTCAAGCCGTGCAGAGAAGGGCACAGTCTGGAGTTCTTCAGCCAGTTTTCTCTTGTCATCCTTATTTTTTAACATTTTAAAAATATAGAAAAAGCATTTTATTTCTAACTGGAGGACAGGTTTCATATAAAAGCACTGTTTAATATTTGTAAATAACCTGCTGCCCACTAAGAATCATGCAACTTATTGTTTGTTTATATATTAGTTCTAATAATGTTAATCAAACAGTGCACATTTATATGCTGTTGATATCCTTGATATTACTTGAGATGGATTTTTATGGTTGACAGTGCAGTTTTTAAAAAATTGCCTCTGGTAATCTGACTAAAATAAATCATAAATATAGCACAGTCATAAAGAAAATATTTCATTACATCTTGAAAACTGGAAGACAGAACAATGTAAATGGTTGCTACTTTTCAGTAGATTCCACTGCAGGCAGTCTGGGAGACCCTGGGAATTCTGCAGTAAAAAATGGCAACTTAGGAGTCTCTAAGGACCAAGTACCCCTCATTAATATGCAGCCAGTGCAGATCTCTTTGGCAGAATTTAGACATGTCAGTTTATGGTCATCATCACAGACATCTCAGTAGACAGCCTGATTTTTAATATTAAAACTTCTGCTACAGAAAAAAATTAATGTCACAATCATTCAGTATAAAAAAAAAAATTAAAAAAAAGGCATAATATTTTTACTTATTCCAAGCATAACAGAGAGGCCAGTATGTTAGGACTGAAAATACCTGTACGGACACACTCACTGAGCCCATGGTCAAGCACATTCAGCAGGCTGCCTCCAGTCCCAATAAGAGTGGTCAAAGAGCTGTTGCTGCCACTGAGGAGGCCACAAGGCTGCACCTTTACTTGCACCCGAGAAAAGAAAGGGGACCCTTTCCCCTTGTACTCGTCACCAGCCCCCCTCCTGTTCTGGCCTGACCTCTAACTGTTCTTGCTGCCCCATCCACGGAGCATAAGAAATCAATTCTGTCCACAGTCCTGAGGAGGTTTGGGGGCTCTACTGCCTCTACACACGTGTACACACATACACATGCACACACACACACACAAGCTCACAAGGGAACTAAACAGGAATAGGGCTCCATGCATAAGATACACAAAGATTCACAGTCAGAAATCAGGTAGAAAATAACACTAACAAATCTACAGTGCTACTCTGACAGACTTAAGGATAGACATTTTCAGAAATAGAGAATGATTAGAGACTAACAGACTCTTGAACCAAACCTCCATTTAACTTTGCACGCATCTCTTGGGCATTCATTTTCTGAAGCTCCTGTACAAATATTTTGGTCAGTACATCTACTCAAACACAGCTATCTGCAATGTTACTGTCTACATCTAGATTAAACACATATTGTGCCTTTACAGTGAATGGGTAGAAAAAGCATTTTTGGGATACCACTAATCTCATGTTAAAGTAGATCTCTTATAAGTCCAGTGAACATCCAGTTAAATAAGTCTAGCCTCAAGGTGCCTGTCTTCTCCAAGGTCAAAAGCCAGACCCAAGTAACCATTCCAACACTGAAAAATGTTTCAAACATTTGAGATGGCTCTTATATTTTGTAACACTAATTTAATCAAAATTTTGAGGAAAAGACTCTAAAATGAATTAAATAAATTTGAAATACTCTAAATTTAAAAAATATGTCTCTTTTTATATACCCTTGTCTCATAAGCAATCTTGCAGGCGCTTTTTGAAATTTTTGTATTTCCTATCATGATATAAAGGATTTGGAGGTGGGGGGGGGACTGTGTGGTGTTTTTTGGTTTGGTTTGGTTTTTTCCTTTTCTGGACCTAATGTTAGTTAGATGTTAGATTCAAAATTACAACAGCCCTATTCATTCAAATCTTTCTTGCAATATGTCACACTCACAAAGGTCTCACCTTTTTTACCAGAGAGAAAGACAGAAAGCTTCCCAAAGATCAGTGAAACCAAGACATTTCAATTATTAGTACCACTGTAATCTTGGATCTCACTCAGGTATTCTGATTCACCTGAGCTTACTGAAAAAGTATGGACGAGAAGATAAGACTATGATACACAGCATCATCTCTTCTGCAAACATATGTGGTCTGATAGTTCAAGAACTGCTAACCCTACACACTGGGCCTACAGTATGGGAGTATTTTGTCCTTGCAGATAAAGTATGGATACTCAGAACAATTTCCACTTTTGTACAACATTCAAAGTATTGTTTTAATGGACTACGTGTTTGTTTCCCCTAACTCCTCCCATTTCAATTCTCCTCACCACTACGGATGCATACAGTATAGTTATGTTACATGTGTGCTTTGGGTATTTTCTCTGGATGCTCCTACACAGAAATTCTTGCTTTCCCCTGCACCAACTATTTTCTTCTGCCCCTGCCTGAGCAGTGCCCTGGTTGTACTGATCCAACTACCTATGACTTCAAGCTGTAAATGTATATACAACTGCATCGTAGCTCTATGATGGATATGACTGACCTAAGGCTTTTCTGTCAACCAAAACACAGCATGACTGATGTGCTGCTAGAATATTTCAAGAATAATGGTCACATGCTGTAGTAAGGCACTATGATCTGCCAAGATGGAGGGGCCAGGGAGAGGGTTGATCATCTGCTGAAAACTGTTTTTTGATGTACCAGCATCTAACAACCAAAATGAGATCAGGACTCATACCACAGGGTGCTACAGAAAGGCTTTCAGCATATTGCAAGTTAAACAAATAAACAAATCAAAGGGAAAACTGAGCTGCAGCAATGTGGACTTGTTCAAGGTAACTCTACAGGTTAGTAACAAGACTGGAAATCGAGCACTTGAGGCCCCCCTAGAATCCTTTCTATGCAAACCATCCTCAATTCCTTCTATCACATAAGCCTTTTAAATCAGGGCTTCATGCTCATCATCCCCAAAGTGTTAAAGTGATAAGTCTTCTTTTAAAAACAAGAATTACTTCATCCTTGCAGGGGGAGCAGCAAGGCTCTTGAGAGTGTGATATTTCAATGCAAATAGGCCGTAGCTCTGAGGACATTTTAAAAGGCAGACTCCTCACAGTAAGCAACAACAGGTCAGCACACTATGCAGAGGGAGTCAGGATTATAATTTCCTGTGTACACATGAAAAAACTAATAGAGACATGACTCCTTTTAACGTGATCAGGTCTGGGTCTAGGCTGTAACAGGTCCCATTTGCTAGCTCTTGCTTAGGGTCAGTACAAGGAGGAATTTTGTTATTGGGTCTAGGACACTCTAGAATTTCTTACTTTTCTGATTTCTAATGGTAATTTCATCCTTTTCTAGCTGTCTCAAATCCCTTTCGAAAAATGCATATTTAGAAGCTGTTTGAAATTCAGTAGGCCAAAAAAGAAAATCTACAATGACGAAACAGTACATTATCATATTGTCCCTCGTCACTTTTTGCTCTCAAGTCACAGGAATTGTAAATGCTGGCTTTGCTTGCCAGCTTCTCTGCAACCACCCCAGCAGCACTAACTCAGAGCCCACTTGCTGTCAAGATCACATGCACCTCTCTAAAAAGTATGTAAAACTTCACAAACATGATTCCTCCTACTTCCAGCACTACATACATCTTCCAGGCAGAAGGTAAAGGCAAACTGCAGTGGCCACTGCTGCCCAAACTAATAAGAAAAGGACAATGTTGTTTTCTTTACATTTCTGACATGACACATCACAAAGAAATGCCAGATCAGGGTCAAGTTACACTAAGAGCTGCACTGTGCTTTTTGGTCTTATGATGTGACGTAATCTCTTATAAAGCAATGAACAAATTGTAATGTAAAGAAAGGCTTTTGAAAGATCTGTTAAAAGGAAATAGTTGTTGAGCATGGGAAGAAACTAAGTGGCTGGTGTTCCCCAAGAACTGAGTGCTGGTCCAAGCAGTGCTCCAGGGTTGTGCCCTGCTGAAATGAACAGTCCAACCCACATGTGCCATGTCAGCATCAGAGGCCACTCAATGCCACTGAAGAGTGACAAGTGACTGGAGGGTACTCTATTTGGGGGAAACTTTGTGGGGGAAGCTGCAGTACAGAGCCCATGCAGCCCATAGTCTTCTGTCACTCTGTCTGTGGGGACTACATTTTGCAGCCCCTTTGGGTTACTCAAGAATGCCCTATTCCCTTCCCCTTTTTTGCCAGCAGATGATATCTGTTCACTCAGCTTGGGTCAGCCACGACATCCATCAGACACAGACAAACAGAAGAGAGGGTGCAAAACTGTGATGAGACCGGCACATAAGGAATGAAATAGAGACACTGCATCATATAAGGCTTCATTTCCCACCCTTACATAGTTTTCCTCTCTTTGCCTTCAAAGCCAACTTCTTGGACCCTAAGGCTTCCAAACACTATTGCAGCTGCAGTGGCTCAAGAGGATTATGAGACAAGGAAACATGTAAAGGAGTCAGAAAAAAGGCAGATGAAAGAGAAGAAGACACAATTAGGCAGGAAACAAAGGAAAGTGAAGGTAAGAAGAAAAATCACAGAAATCACAGAAAAATAAGGGACAGGACATATCATCCATAGTAAAGGCTTAAAAAGTAGGAATTCTACACTAATTTCATGTTAACTAGAGGGGTAAGTGAGAATGTAAATGACACTTGTAAATTTGACCAAACGCAACTGTTATTGTGCAGTCCTGCATTTAGAAGGGTCTCTCTTGAGTCTCAAATCAAATCTTTCATCCTGCACGAGATATAAGATGTTTTCCATTATTTTTTTAAGCAATTTATGAACTTCACCACTTATGGGAGGTACTTTTTAAAGCGAAGCTCAATATCCAAATGATGATAGCCCAGTTCTACAGGAGTACTGTGTACACAGTTCTGGAGATGATGTTTATAGCAACATTACTAGGACTTTCGATGTGGAAGCAGAAGTTGAGAGAGAGAAGTGCTTGGAGAAGAATCAGAAAGTCAGCCTTGACAGAAGCAGATGTAAATTATCATTGCAAGAGCTGTATGTTAATACAGAGCCAGACAAGAATAAGACTTATGAAATCTATTCCTTGTACTACTCAGCATGTACTAAAGTACACTTACTTTTCTGGTATTTCAAGAAGGAAGTAATCCCAACACTCCTCATGCCCACTAGGAAGGGTTTTCTCTTCTATTTTCACCTTCCATAATCTCTACAGTGGCAAATCCATATTTGAAAGCCTGTCGGGTAAGCTTTTTTTAGAGCTGCTTCATCTTTTGCAAACACTACTCTCTTTCACAGAATAAATAAATACCATAGTTCCTTCTCATATTTTTAGATTTACTCTGTTTTGCTCTTTGTATTTTAAGACAGAAGTGTTTATTCACAACTGAGCATTCAAGAGGCCATTAGAAATATATCATGTGATAGCACACTGCAGCTCCAGAGTACTGCAGCTCTACTGTACAACAGTAAACACTTCCACTTCTAAAGCTGCCATTTTATAGATTCTTTCATTTTTCCATTAAGTCAAGCCACGTCTTTCAAACTTGCTGATATGAAATGCTGCTTTGCCATCACATTCACATGTTTATATTGTTTCTTTTGAATACCTACAAGATTTCATTAAAATTATCATAAAAATGAGAATACGATTTGAGCTAACCAGCAAAAAGCAATGTGTTATTGCACACAGTGGGTTTTACTCTTCCAGCATCTTCCCTAACTAGTTAAGATGTCTGAGATATTTGCTGAGTGGCTTTTTTTTTTTTTTTTTAAGTTAGCTGAATATATTGTAATAAAGCTTCGATGCACATTCACAGGATGTGATTCACAGGGTTTGGGATGTCATTATGTGTTAGGCACTTGAAAAATTACTTTTTTTTTTTTTTCAGTATTGCTTGTAGAATTTTTGCTATTTCTATCTGTTTCTCAGAACCAAATAATGACATGACAATTGCAGGTTATAACCTGTGACAGGATGTATTATTCCACTGTGCTTGAGGAATAGCTCATAAATCATAGACCAAATGAAATATGGAACAGAAAGACAGCATTGCCTCTTTTGAATAATGTGGCTCTTATGAGTTCTGATTTATCCATAAACCCAGCCTTCACATCTGTGGACTACCTTCTGGGTTTTTTTCAGACTAATTCACAGCAAACCTCTGAAAAGTCCCGTTTTTTAACAAGAAAAGTTTTCACTTGTCCTCTCAAACATTTGGTACCTCAGTGTTGAGCATGGTGGGCAACGGGTGCTTCCCAGCCCCTCTCTGTCATGCCCGTTCCCTCCCTCAGCTGTGTTAGTGTCTCTGACAGCTGGTTTCTTGAACCACCCTGCTCCCCACATCTCAGGCAGAGAAAAGGCTCAGTGCTGCCTTCCCCTGAGTTGGTGCCGAGTGTCCACAGCCAGCCTGCCATCATGTGCCTGCATGCCTGGCCCGCGCTTGAGGAGACGGGAAAACGCAGAGCGCCAGTGCTCCGGAATGTCCCTCATCCCAACAAACAAGTTCATTCCTGCCCACACAGCCAGATCAAACTGTTCAGGAAACAATCTGGGGTCCATATTAGCACTGGGTACCATCACTGCTAGGGCAGTGTAACTGGATGGAGGGAGAACTGTTTCTAGCACATTCCAACTGACAACAGCTGGGACAGCTCTGCTCTGAGCAGCTGCCTTCGCCACGGCCCGGCTGCATTGCCTTGATGTGCGGAAAGCTTTGTTTTGGCTAGGGATGGGTTTGTTGAGCTTTCTTGTCCTGAAGTCTCACACAGAGACTTTCCCTTTGCCCAAGGCATGTGACCCTGCCAACTTACAGGCTCGAGTCCCCAACAAGAAAAACAACAACGTTGGAAAAAAAAAAAAAAAAAAAGAAGAAAAGTAAAGGTTAATTAACCTCAGGTCTGTTCACAGCAAAGCAAGGCTGCCATGGATAAGTAATAAAAATAGCTTCTCAATGGTCCTTGTGTCTGTCAGAGTCTCACTCTGTGATCTTTCAGTCAAAACCATGAAAGCGGGAGGGGGAGGAGAGGCTGATTCGCTACTGTCCTTTTCTTGTGTGTGTGTTCCCAAGGCTGCCTGGCTCTGTCCTTCAAATCATCTCCACCAGTAAATCATTTAGCAAAACCTGTCACTCTCGGCCATTGTGAGGAGACAAAAGCTACCCATTTAACCCCAACCATAGCGGATTCACGCGGTGGGGAAGGCAGGCTCACAAAGGGAGGCTAGCAGGGAAGGTGGCAGTTGGGTTGGATTTCATCTAGACTTATGCTGGTTTTCCCTCTCTTTTTTTTTTTTTTTACTTCCCCCAACCCGGCCCTTCTCCTCTGTTATTTTAAATTAGCAGCTCCTCTCATACTGGGATTGTTTTTTGAAGACCACATGTTTGTCAACAGAGCTGTTTCTGCTTGAGTAATTTGACCCCAGCCTGGCTTCAAAGGTTTGCAAGGACAAGAAACACACATATCAGCATACATCTATTACCCCTTTCACCTGGACAGCTTTTTGGACCATTTTTGTTGCTCAGGGGACAAAGGGTGGTAACAAATATCCAATTAGTCACAGGGAACCAGAGCTATTTCAGTCAACCTGCTATTTGGGGAAATCTGCACTGCAATTATCAGGTTCATTTCACCTGAAGTATTGCTCTAAACCGTCAGCTAAACCCCTGCTACCTTGAATCATAACCTCTGCCCAAAGTCTGCATCTCAAATGGGCTTCTCTTGTGTTACAACAGGTTGTTCTCTCTGCCAGGAAATCACTCTGCCCTGATATTTTAAAATTACAATTCAGTCCTTTGACACAGACATCAAGCGTTAAGGCTCCTCTCTCATAATTGCCTTGGCCAAAGTTTAATCTTCACGTAACAGCTCCCACCTCCAATCATTTAAAACCCCGAAAAACCAGACGGGCCTTAGAAGAGCAAGAAAATAATGTTGTTGATAGTAAAATAAAATGCATAGAGAAACTAAGCAATACCGCACATAGTTCCATGATTTATTCCTTTTCCCCACAAAATTCCATATCCCTGGTTAGCACAGAATCTGCCATGAAGCAAACTGTAATTCATATATAAAATATACTTCCAAATATACACAGTTTTGATTTCTAATGATAATGTTGTTAACCCAGTAATTCAGTAACTACAAATCAAGTGTAGTGCTATGTTTTAAGAACCAAGCATTGAAGCTGACAAAGACTTACAAACACAAAATATGCCACATCTGTGCTTCTCCAGGGATATTTCTGATTTTAGTTATGCATGTGAAATCCAAGAAATTATTAGGAACTATACATTTTTGCAATCTTTTTAATGTGCCTTTTAACAACAAGCAGTTCAGGATGTGGTTATTTCCTAGTGTGTTAGACATGTTTATTCTGCTGTTGGGCATTTAAAATGCCTTAAAGTCCTCTTTTCACCATGAATTGTGTGTCAAAATGTTGGTTTGGATATCAAATTCTCTCATAACCCTCTCATTAGGAAGGGTCTTTGTCTGCCTGAGTCGCTCTTTTGATTCTTTTGTTTTGTTTTTTGTGTTCTCCTGACAGGTCTATCCTACACCTTTCTATAGCTAGCAGAGTAAAGCAGAGTTGGGAAAACATGTTTTGCATTACTGAGTTTGCAGTCTCACTGTAAGCTTTCTCACAGATTCCTCTTCAGTGAAGGGTGGAGGGGTGGGGGAGAAAACATGCTTTTCCCTGAGACTGCAGAGTATGTGAATTGTCTTCCCTTTCAACCTATGGGGCAGTCTTCACAAATTTCAACACAAATGGAAGAAATATCTGATTTCCCATTCCATCTGGATTCAGTTTCTTTCTTCCTCTTTGTATAGTTTCTTAGAGACATTATGGAGCTCAGTGGAGGGGCTGCTTACATATGACTATGGTGGTACTGGGCATACTGCCAGAATTTCACTCCAGGAGGCTGCAACAGGAATCTTTAATTAACTTGAACCAAAACACTGAATGGCAAAGAACAAAAGAGTGGGGGGTGGAGAAGGAGAGGAGGAAGGGACAGAACAGAAAATAATGTTTCCCATATTAGAATCTCCATTTTTGGTCATGGTATGACATGATCATAATGCCGCCTTATATGTATTTACTAGAACACAGGTAATAATTCCCAACTCCTGTCTTATTCAGTAAATTTTGCCTTTCTTTCTGCTCATGGAATCAAGATCTGGGATTGACCTTTGTATAACAGCCAGTATTCTCTTGGCTCTTATATGAACATATAGTTTGATTGTACACATCCTCTATAATTTACAAGATTTTAAATGTGAGGTGGCTGAATCTCCCACATCTTGAATGTTGCAAAACTATACTGTAATATTGCAACAGTGCATAGGAGTTCCAGACTTTGAACAAGATCCTACTCTGCACGGCATGGTACCAATATGGTATGTCCCTGTTCTTGAAAGTTTACATTCTAAGCATAAACAAGAATTAGATACAGACAGATGAATAACATAACTACTTACTGAAACAGCATTATTCATTGTTGTGAAATGTTTTCAAAATAGAATGAATAATGTTTCACACTCGTTTTGCAGAAACATAGAAGATGCAAAGCAGCAGAAAATCAGGCCTGAAATACCTTTCTTACTTGAGCTCAAGGAAATGAGATGAGTGGTTTCTTTGCTGTCCATTTTCTGGTTAAAGATGTGTGCAAAATAATTACTCTAAATGCAAAACTAATGGTGATTTCATGCATATCCATTCAAGCTGGTTTGTGATGGAGGCTCTGGTACTGTTCTAGCTAATGAGGCACAGTTGCTCAAATATTTGTAAAAACAAACATATAAAGGACTTGTACATGTTCAACATGAACTTATTTACACATTCAAAGGCATTTTTGAGTGTGAATTTATTTGTCAGTTGGTGGTTTGGAGTGTATTATATTTGCATCTTCTAGCTTAATGACATCTTAAAAGAATCAAGCTTATGGTATCTCTGATGTGAACCTACGCATGGTAGCTGGCAAGAGATTCCCTTTAAAAGCACAGTATTGACCTACACTGAAATATTAATGTCAAAGTACCCAAACTCCAAAGAACTATTTCATCCTCAGAAGCATATATAACTTTTCCTATCCTAAATTTCCAAAACAAACTAAACCCCCAAAAACGATCTTTAATTTCCTGTTTTAAACTGATGTTTGGTATTGCTGCCTAAGCATTTATGGGAAAGAAATCACGTTTCACTGCTCTGTAAAGCAATCATATACTTGCTAAGTACAGTCTGAAAACTTGACATAAAGACAACTTCCAGAATCCCCTTAAAACAGAAAAGTTTCCACAGAGGCCTGAGGTTGTGTCATGTTAGGACCAGCTGCAAAAGAATTCAAGAATCTTTAAACTGAATATGACATCTTTGATAAGACACCATTCGATTTTACAGAGATCAGGGGAACTGGGGTAAAAGAGTCACTGAATGTGCATTAGAGAAGTCTCCAAAATTTTTTGCAGCTACCTTCTTTGGAAGCCATAATACACATAGAGAGCAGACTTGGAGAGCTATCTGTAATATATTTAAATTTTTTCTTCCGTTCTTTATCTATATATTTATTTATTTATAACTGTATATATCTATTTATATCTATAACCTTTTTATTAGTTAGTTTGATTCACATTACTTAAAAAGAGCTTTGCAGAGCTGTACGAGGACAGCATTTAGAGTGAGAATCCAGTTTATATAACAAAATTTCTATCTGCCAATAAACAAACTCTCATCTGAAGTAGAGTAGTTTAACTACAGAATAATTAATTCAAAGACATTCAGTTAGATTTAATGGCATATGCAGAAGAATTTATCTTCCTAGTTTTCTCTCTCTGTAAATATATATATACTAGTGTGGGTGAGAGTGTGTGTATGTGTGCATACATAGATGGACACATAGGTGGATAGATAGATAGATAGATAGATAGATAGATAGATAGATAGATAGATAGATAGA
>JAYRBT010000114.1:24861625-24894899 GCA_036023395.1 Myiotriccus ornatus
ATACATAGATGGACACATAGGTGGATAGATAGATAGATAGATAGATAGATAGATAGATAGATAGATAGATAGATAGAATCAGCTACCCAACCAAAACACACACAAAGAGAAACTGAGCATGATTACTGAAACCTGTGAAGAATGAGCATGATACAACTGTAGTTCTCCACCTCATCACCAGGATACTGGCTCATTCTGGATTACATATACACTAGAATCTGTTTTAAACATTTAAAGATGTTATAGGCATATATACACTGAAGGCATCATTAGTTGTTTCTGACCTTACTCTGCCAGAGTAGCAATATAAACCAATCTTTCAAGCAATATAGTCCAACTTAGAAGTTTCTGTAAAATCTTCTGTTGTTATTTACATTCCTAAAAATACCAAAATGAAAAATGGTTTCAAATTCAAAGTGATAGCAGAATAAAACCTACTGAAATTCCTATCAGCATTCATTCTTCATGTAATAGATTCCAGCGACAGTAGAGATAGAGCTGAGGCAAAGTTAATGCACGTTATTTTCATGTGAAAAATTATCCTGATTCTTTTGTACTGATGGATTTTTAACTGTGTTGAGTGTTCACAAATAAAAGCAAAATTATTGATGTGTACATTACATGACCTTTCACTATAAAAGTGAATATGGGCTATCCTGTTCCATTTTCTTTCACATCAACTTTCTGCTGGAATTTACTAAGTCCCTTTTCTAATGAAAATTAGCCTATTGTGAGTGACAAATGGCTGTTAGAAATTTTGAATACATACAGTCACAATAAAAATAAAGTTACCATCATTAGAAATGTAAAAGTAATAAAATGCCCCAGGTCAAAAGAGATCATTTTATGGGAAGACTTTTTTTAACTAGCTGACATATCCCCACGCTCAGCAAGCTTTCATTCCATGGGAGCTGCTCACTGGTGTGCCAGTACTGCTATCCAATTTGCTCTATGATTACAATTCCCACTAGTTTCCAGGCATTTCTAAATAAGGCCCAACACTTCTTTACATTAAGGTTCTGCCTTACATCATACTCTAGCAATTTTCACTAAAAAAAAAAAAAAAAAAGGAATATCTGAGAATTCTCTTAGAGCAGAATTTAAATTAAAAAATCTCCTTATTAATGATGTATGGATTTCTTTCATTGTTTAGGAGGCCTGTGAGCAGTTGAAAGAAACAAGAAGGCTTTTAGTAATGGGCACTAACAGCACCATTGTCCTTGCATGGAAGCTCTTGGACATTCAGTGTCACAGGGTCAAAAACAATCCAAGCTCCCACACCAAAGCAGTCTGTAGAAGGCCACACAGACCTCACAACACTGATTCTTTAGAGCTTGGGTGGGTTTCTGTGAGCGATGTGTTAAGTTCAGCATTGGGAGATAGAGAAGAAATTAATTTTTGTTACATTTTACAGTTATTGAGACTTCACAAGTCCATTTTTGATTTTCTGAGTTAGGTTGGAACTCTGAAAGGAACCAGCTAAAGTGTGAATTAGAATTATTATGAGACAGCCTTCTTTTCTAATGCTTTTACTTCTGGCACATTCTCTGTCAAGCACTGGGCATAGTGTTACTGTCTTGCAAATAATAGTGATAGAAATCATGGAGGTATACAAAGCAGGGGAAGGGGGAGAGAAAAGAAGACTAGGAAAGGAATTTATTTGACTTCATGAACCTTATGAACTGTTGCATTTAATTGCTAAGAAAATATTTGAGTCTCTTTTTATATGGTTCCCTCTCCTTTTCCTAGCTTTTGCAGTGTGTGACCTGGATGGATGTTTTAAATTGCAGATGGCAGTCAAACAAGTCTCATACACTTCAGAGGGAAGCTAACTCCATATCCCTGCATAACTGCTAAGTAAACTAAATTCTGCATTTTGCTGCACATGTGCAGGAAGTATATATCAGGCACAGGTTATAGAAGTATATTGATTAATACAAATACACCTCCAGAATATGTACAAGTGCTAAAGCATGGAATTGTTGTGCTGCCACAAAGCACATAATTTACAGTGTTTTGTTGTGTCAGTGAAAAGAATTTTAAAACCTGAGAGCCCCAAATTTGCCAATATGCCAATATAGTATAAAACCTTCTTTCTAAAAAATTATGCTGTCTCATTCTCACTACTGTCGGAGATACATAATAGGATGGGAGAAATAAAATGCTTTTCATGCACAAAATACACATCAATATTCCCATTCAGAATGCATGTAGAGCACAATGTATTTTTCTGAAGTTTACCTTCTCATTCATGTGGAAGTTTTACTTCTCACCCGGCTTCACAACTCCAGCAAGACTTTCTTTTCAGACTTTACTATTACCCTATCACAATCTTTATCACATGAATTTGAGAGAGTATTTTTTGTTTCCTGCAGCTTCAGAGGTCTTTCTCTAAACATAAAATTTTTTTCAGTGTCACACCAGAACCACAGAGAAGGCATTCAGAAGCACTGGGAGCAAAGTTGGAAACTGAGGACTTCTATTTTTGACTAATGTTTTAAAGTAAAGAATGTTTACCTTGTGTTTTGAGTAAAATTAATGGTAAACCACAGCAGTTCTGTTAGTGTTTTGTACAGTGATGTTCCTAAATTAGAAGCAAAATTTCTTTGTGAGGGGGCTAACAATACTGCAGGGGGCCATCTTGCTTCACTGAACTGGAACATCCAGTCTTTTGAGAGCACTCACACATTAGGTCGTAAGATTACTCTCACTATAGCAACCCTCTCCACTACAGTCCTTTTCTCTTTTTTTCCCTAATTTTTTTTTTGTTGGGTTTTTTTTCTTTTTTAAAAAGACAACATTTTATGAATTAGCTCTGCTGCTCTTTCTAAACCTCCTTACTTTTGCTTACAGTTTTTTTCAGTGTTTGGCTTCTGAACTTCAGTTTTTATATGGAGTTGTTTGTTTTTTTTTTGCAGAATGTGGTGTTCTTTATCCTGTAATATCAGTAAAATGTCAAATTAAAAAATTCAGGGCACCTCTTGATCACTTTGATACTGACTTTCTCTGAGAACTAGGCTTTGTGTCTGTGACCCTCTAGTTGAGTGATGGGGCAGTTATGAATGAAAAGTAGACACTCTATGAATGGTTTGAATCTCATGTATCTGACAAAACTGCTGAAGGGGTCAGAGTAACATTAATCAGTTGGTATAAGAGAAGAGAAAACCTAAATATCAATGAACAGCTATCTCTCTGGGTAAGAACACCTTAAACAGTAGCATGACAGAAGTCTAGGGAGGAAAAAAGGTTGACAGAAAGTCTTTGAAAAGCCAAAGAAAGCTGTTTGGGCCTGACCAGATGCATGAAAACTTCAGTACTCATGGATCCTGTACTCATATCCAAATTCAGCTCCCTCCTGAGTGGGGAATACGAGCCCCACCTTGCATGAAGACTTATTTGCAGCTGGTCAGTGACCAGATTCATAGGGGCAATGTTGGGTACTGTCCTGATTATACCCATTCCTGAATCTAAATGGTCCTTCATCCTACAGAGATTCTTCAAAGGCAGGAAATAGGTCAAAGAACACAATATATATCCCTGTTTCTATTTTTGACACAGACACACAAAAAGCCTATAAGGACAAATTTATAGCAAAACACATTAGATATAGTTTGAGAAAGACTGGTTATTACAAAAGGTGAGCTCCACTATAAATATTTAACACAGTGGAGCTTATCCAAATAAAGATTTATCTTTCCTCTGACCTTTCTAGCTGGCAAGTGAAATCCTGGTCAAGAAACTGTGTCAAAAGAACAAGCCAGAAATGTTGGGAGCAATGTTTGTTTTAACTGAAATATACGCTGCATGCCTAACCCAAGTAGAGAAAGCAACAGTCTAGATTACTCAGTGCACCTAAGAAGAGGGTTTCTAGACTTCAGTCACTGCAGGAAGGGAGGGCCATTATCTAAGTGATGAAGCCTCCTTTTTTTCCCTGGAAAAATAAAAAAAAAATGAGCTAGCCAACTATATATGAGCTGGGTTTAGGTTGCCGACGCTTGATTGGGTGTTGACAGAAGCTGGGAAAAGGAGGAGGAGGCTTTCTTGGCTTGAATTGTATATCCTGTCAAAGCTATTTTGAAACTAAGTTGGAAATTTCATTGCAACACCATATGTGATAACAAAAGTGACCTTATAGGCAAAATATTTGACGTGGTGCCTCAGGAACCCAGACGGGGTTCATATAGCTCAGTATAAAAAGCAAAAGAAAGAAACAGTGTTTCACACTCTGCAGAACTGCACAATGCTATGAAGACTTAAAAATACTTAATGATCCATCACCAGTATTCAGGATTAAGGCACCTTGGATAAAATTTCTAGTGTATTCCTCATTTCATTCTTCTATTATGCAATCCTCCTTCAAAGGACTGAGGAAACAGAAACGGCCCTTTCAGCAAGAGCAGTACAATCTAATTTGGGGTCAGTATTATTAAACTGAAAGTGTCCTTTGCAGCAATAATTTTTAAGTTGCTCTGTATGTGCAGGGAGTATTTTCTTCACTACAACTTTTTGTTGCTTCACATGTTAATATGCCTGATCAGGAAATCACTGTTTCTTTTCCATAAGAACAGTGCACTGAAATGAGATGGCTGGTACAGCTGGCTCAGGAGCTGGACTGCCCTCAGCCAGTACAGCTCAGTGTAGCAGGAGTGGAGTAAGCAGGAACACTCGTCACTTGACAGAACACTCATCTGCATTCCCATCCATAAGGTAGCTCCATCAGTCCCTGATACAGTCCACAGATTTTAAATTGTAGTAGAGCTGGCACTGGCAAGTGCTTGTTGCTTCCATGTGAAGAAGAGTTTGGTGATGTCAAACCACTTCCAAAAACAGAAGCCACATAGCACAGAGTGATTGGGCAGTGTAAGGGCAGACTAAGATGTTTATACTGTACAGAGTGATTTATCTATTAACCCTAGGGATAGTCTATGGCAGATGACACTTCAACAGCTGGAAAGGCAGTGTGAGAAAGCTTGCTGCCCTGCACTGGGGCCTGTTTGGTATTGGTTCTGAGGCTGAACAGAGGTGCCAATGTCAATGTTACATTCAGAGAAAGAAATGTTAAAGCTCCAGTTAATAAAGGCTGCTGATGCCGGAGTCAGCCAGCTTTGGTCAAGCAATAAACTTGGAAGTCTTTTCCCCCAAGGGCTTCCCTTTTTGTCTCTAAAACAAAAGAAAGTGAAATGAAAACAAGAAATCCAGACCATATAGCAATGCATTATGTGACTAAGTTCGCTGTTGCTCTGATACTTTTCATTTGGTAGCCCAGCCTATTCTGACTGGAGGAAAAGTCTAATTCTGCCTACCAGACCTTTGCTTTTGATAGCTAGACAAAGCAATATATACTAGTATGATATTCTTTAGCCCTGTGAACCTACCCTCATGTGATAGGAAGTCTGACCTGCCAACAATATATAGTGGTTGGAAAAACATTTACTATTTATTTACCTCTACTAGCAAAAAAGAATGGTGGGAGTAGTTTGACTAACTCTATTGTTTAGGTACTCATTCATTGGGTGCTTAGTTACTTTTAACACTTCCAAAAGTGCAGTAAGTTTTTTATGAAAGATTCCAGCTTCAGCAAAGATGCCCTCCAGCCCTGAACTTACAGCTACTCATGCACCAGCATTTTAATGAAAACCAGGCAAGTATCTAACAGGGCTGGGTTGAAGTAGCTGGGGGGGAGGAGGTTTATATTAAAATGCAATACAGCACCAAAAACAGCAATAGAGACTAAACAAGAGGAAAGTCTTCCCTCACTGCACTCATTTAGCAAGCACATGGAAATAATTGTTGGCCCAGAGACACATATCCATAATTCCCATTGTGTTTCAAGAGCCAGCATACCAGCCCCGCGCACCCTTACAGAGCGCTCCGAGTATTGGAATGCAAATCCGCACACCAAGCATCGGGATTTGCGTAGCCAGTATTCTCACAATGAGCAACATTATCAATTAGAACAAGGCTCTCAGATCACGTCAGCAGCCATGGAGTTTGCAGGAGTTCATCAGCATGGGAAAGACTTGTAAGCAAAGCAGCTCCCCTGTATTTAAAATAATTGCTTTACTATTCATGCTTGATGAAGCCAGAATTTAATCCAGTGTGTTGAAGTAAGGAGATGCTTGTTGAAACAAGTAAGGGCAACTCAAAAAAATTCAATAACTTATTGTTGATATTTTGATAGAAATTGGTTTTTAAAAGTTAATGGATAGTTCAAATAAAATTTTGTGTTGCTTTTGACTAGGTCATAAAATGGCTAAACCCAAGAAGTTTCTTCTATGACCTGCATCAAGGAACTGAAGAAGGCTCAAAGATGTGTGCCCTGTCAAGTTACTTCTCAGCCCATGAGCCAGACCACTTGAGGTGACAAAAGCAAGGGAGTAGATGACAGGGCTGGGGGGTGGGTGGGGAAGAGGCAGTGATCCTTGGCTTCTGCTGTGGAGCATGCTGTCCAAGCTTTCGTCTTTCTCCACACATGGATGACAGCCGGCAATGGCTCTCCATCTCCATCCCCAGTGGCAGGCATTACCTCCCTGCTGTTTTCTGACCCCACATGCTCTATGTCATGACTGCATTGGTAACTCACAGATCAGGCTGCCACACTGCTTGGGATTGTGGGAGAGGAGAAAGACATAACGTTATAAGAGAAATGAGATGCTGGCTTAGCTGCCAGGGATCCAGATACATAAATCAAAGCATAAAATGCCACAGGTCTTGATCCTTGTCTCTTTTGCTGAAGGCAACCAAGAAAGACTGTTTTATCATTTAGATCCAAAATCAAACATTTGATAGTCTGAGGTTCAATTCTGGTTTGGGGTCATGGAAGATTACTGTTTGGATTTGAATAAGAATTCTGGAAAATACTCAAATTTACATCCTCAGCGCCAAAACACATTGTTGCAAACAACACTCAGTTAAAAGAATGGTGTAAAAATCAGCACTTTCACATTCAACAGGGTCTCTGAGACTGGGATCCTTTACTGACACTGGCAAAACAGTGACCATTTGGAAAGCATAGTAAAAATAATTAATGAAAACAGAAAATTCATATTCTGACCCAGACTCCTATGTGCTTATTTGAGGAAGAAAGAGATTAATTACTGTGAATTTAGGCCTTTAGCTCTTCCGTTATTTTCTTGCTCTGGAATAAAACCAGAAGGATCATGAATAAAATGGCTTTGCTAAATTCAGATTAACGACTGAAGTCAGTGCATAAACTGGTTAGACTCACAGTAGGTGCATTTGAAAGGTGTCAGTGGAAGACTGAAAAACTGTTTTTCACAGAATCACAGAAATAATTTCTAGATTGATAGGGAAATAACTGATCTTAGAGCTAGAATTCTACTTTCACTGTTCCTTTTCACATCACATCCTTGCAAAACAGAAATTAAAAACTGGAAGAAATCAGTTAATACCATATATTAACTACATATGTAACAAAATAGAATTTTAAAATTGTAACACTGAACTAGGTGCATGTGGAAATATAAAAATAAAAGTACTGATGCTTTTTTAGCAGAAAACAACTCAGGAAGTTAATAATGAAAGGTTTTATCATCCCATCTGACAATAGGAGAAACTAGTCACAATGAACTCTTCTGGTAAATTTTTAGCATTGAGACTATTTTCAACAACCAATAAGATTCAAAAGCAAAAGCAGGGTGCAACTGCTTGTTTTCTCCCACATACCCTTACTTTGTTGTTACTGCTGTTGCCTCACTATCTAGACCATAAAATGGAGCTGTTTATAAATCAGAGCTGGGAGGTATCATCAGTACCTTTAAGTTTTCTTGACATAGGACTCCAAGGGATAGTTTTGCCATATCCTTCATAGCCCTTTCTTATTGGTGTTGCACTATGACCTGAAAGGAATAACATAACAGGATCTACAAAGTAAGTCACAACCAGGATTTAGATGTCAGAAACGATCCTGGGACCAAAAAGTTGTGGTCTCAGAAGAGTATAGTTGCATGCACTTCAGAACACACAATTGGGCTGTTTGCTGAGAGGCACTGAAACTCCAGCCTCTGGTAACACGCACTTACAAATGATTTATTGTACTTTCTACTGTTTACAAACAGAGCACATGGAACAAGCCAGTTTAAGATTGTGTGGAGAAACAGACTAGTAAACAATATAGCTAAGACTGTGCTCCAGTATCTGGAGAAGTTGAACAAAGTTAGCAATTAAAGTTTGACTAATGATAATGCAGTTTGGTTACCTGCAATCAGAAAAAAAAATGTAATAGTTCAGGTTTTGATTTGTTCTTCGTTTCCTAGATAAAATATTCTGCACTAGACCCTTGAGTGGCGATTGAAGTCTACTCTCACAGCCCACAGGAATGACAATGGCAGTGTCATTCCTGGAAAAGGGCTTTTGTATTGGGTTTGTCCCCTCTGTCTCCCACATGCAGGCAGCACAGCTAATCTGCAGCGGTGCACTAGCTCCAACTGAGCACAGTAATGCTACACCTGGCAGCAAGGATGTGGAACACTTCCCCTAGAAAGCACCGAGGTGTGAGGAATTGCTGCATTCCTTCCTCACCACAGTTTCCTTCCACATTTTTTTGTGGTGCCAAAGGTGTGAATGCTAACCAGCAATTTCGGCTATATGTTTTTGTAACTTTCTAGGCTGCCTTTACCACCAAGTTCATTCAGAGATGACTGTTGAAATCTCTGCTGTCACTACATTCCACGGTGTTATGTCTTCTCTAGGCTCACTCTTAATGCCTGTGTAGACTGTAAGTCATACAAAAGGCATTTCGAGTCACTGTTTATTTTACCAGCTATCATAACCTTTTAAGGAGCAAGATGGGTTAAATAAATAATGTAACGAGCCTGTAGCAAGTCTTTTCCTCTCCCCCATCCCCAATCTGCAGAATAGGGATCACTGAACCACGCTGCAAATTAACTGTAATAAATCCAGAGGGAAAGAGGGAGAGAGAGAAGCAAAACATAAAAAAACAGGCACTTTGAGCTTCAGAAAGGTCATTTCTCAAAGGACTATTGACACTGGTGAAAAAAAGAAAACCCATCAATGTTTTTAAGGGGTTAAATAAATATTTTCTAGATGGATATTAGATATCCATTAATGTCTCTTTGTGTAGTCTACCGTAGTACCTTTTAGTTATCCTGTTACTAAAAAGGAGGGGGGGGAGAAAGAGAGAAAGAGAGAGAGAGAGAGAGGTAGAGGGAGAGGGAAAGAGAGAGACTTTCCCTTCAATTTGCTTTGCACTCTGATGGTTGAAGACAAGAAAAAAAACTTTTCTGGTTCTTTTGAATGAATGGTCAAAGGTACCTTTGCGGCTCCTTCACAGGGTGAGCTAATCTGTGACAACTGTAGCTAATCTGCTAAAGCGGCCGCATGTGCGCTAATGTGCTAATATGGGGGATTCAGAGCAGCCAGCGGTCGGGAAAAAATTCCGCTTCCTAAATGGGCCCTCGCATGGAATAGCCCTGGCAACATATGCGCATTTTAACACCCGCTTAACAGGGACACAATGCGGTGGCCTTTGTTACACGACACAGAGGCGCGATTCCCATGGTGGGAATTTCTGCCTCACAGGCGACATTCTTTCAGATGGGATGCAGGGGCTGGTGGCCTGGGACGGCCGGAGCAGGGCAGCACGGCTGGGCAGAAAGGTTACGTGGAAGTGTGCAAGAGGAGAGCTCCTCTGCTTATTCCTTTACTGCAAACCAGGGCATTTCCCTCGTGTGTGTTGGGCAGGGAGAGGAAGAGGCAGAGGAAAGCAGGAAGGAGGGAGGAATTCACTTAAACGTGTACTGTGTCCAGTTCTGGGCCCCTCAGTTCAGCAAGGATATTGAGATGCTGGAGCAGGTCCAGAGAAGAGCAACCAGGCTGGTGAAGGGATTTGAACACAAGCCCTGTGAGGAGAGGCTGAGGGAGCTGGGATTGTTTAGCCTGGAGAAGAGGAGGCTCACAGGAGACCTCATCACCTCTACAACTCCCTGAAAGGAGGTTGTAGCCAGGTGGGGGTTGGTCTCTTCTCCCAGGCAACTATCAATAAGACAAGAGGGCATGGTCTCAAGCTCTACCAGGTAAGGTTTAGGTTGGATATTAGGAAGAAATTCTTGATAGAGAGGACAATCAGGCATTGGAATGGGTTGCCCAGGGAGGTGGTGGATTCTCAGTCCCTGGAGGTATTTAAGAAGAGGCTGGATGTGGCACTTAGTGCCATAGTTTAGTAACTGCAGTGGTAGTGGATCAAGAGTTGGACTTGATGATCTCAGAGATCCTTTCCAACCCATCTAATTCTATGATTCTATGTTGGATCAGATCTCTAGCTGGGATGAAATCTGCTCATAGATAGTGCTGCTTTATCTAACAGACCTTTAATAAGGTTGACACCAATTTGTAATGTTGTGATGTGCCCTTGGAGGAGAATTCTCAAGTTTTCTGGAGGAAAGACTAAATAACATTTTCTTGCCACACTGATCGTTTTACTGAACCTTCAGGAAAAATTTTCTGAGAGTATTAGCAACTTACTTTTAGTCTAGACTATGCAACAGGGAAGAAGACTTCGTAGACAATGATGCCTCCAGAGACAGGCTGTCAAGATACTTCAGAATTGATCATGGTTGTGGTGTCTCTCTGGAAAAATATATGACCTGCAAACTGCTCTGGATCCTGGTCTGTTCCCAGTGTTCCTTTGTTTTCTGGTATCCCATAGCCTAATGCAAAATGGTTACAAGACTGTGAGTCAAGGCATATCTAGAGAGAAAGTCTACTCACCTCAGAGGGAACAGTTTACTAACAACCTCTTGTGAGTGGGTAACAGACCAGGGCTTATCAAGCACTCTTGTGAATGTGCCTTTGCCTGGTTGATGCTCAGCACCCTGCAAGTATGGCTGGTGTCAAAACAGCACAGTTATCATGAGCTCAACAAAACTCCATGGACAATTAAAAAGCATAAACTGAAATACATAAAATTCCTTTTAAACATAAGCTCCATAAACAGTGGAGTAGGTTGCTTAGAGAGGTTGTGGATTCTCCACAATTTGGAGACAAAACCCAAGTGGACAATGTCTTGGGCAAGCTGCTCTACCTGACCTTGCCTGACCCAGGCTGGATGAGGTGATCTGCAGAGGGCTCTTCCAATCTCAGCCATCCTGTCACTCTGTTACTCCAAGAGCTCAGAATATTCCCCATACACAAGTGTCTTTCGGAGTTATTTCGTTTGACTGACAACACAATGACACTGGCAAAGCAAAAGCAACACCAATATTAAGTCTTTTATCTCAAAAATGTTCTTGTTTTATCACAATGAAAAAATTAAAACTCAAGGGAAACCTACACCTTAGCTCCAAATATGTCCTCAGAAAAGGGTTTATCCAGAGCAACTCAGATTCAGAGCAGTTCGGTCCTAAACACAGAACAGACTTGGCCCCTAAGAGCATTACTCTGGTTTTAAAGTTTTTTTAGGCTTCTTCCATTTAAAATATATTCCGCCATCAGCCATAGAAAGGTAGCAGAGCTGAAAAAAAGTGAGATTCATCAAATACCCAGTAGCATGTTTGGGACACCACTAAAACAATATTATCCTAGCTGCTCAACTTGTATGATTTTTCTCAGCTCTCTGAAAGTATTGGAGAGCAGGAATAACTGTTGTAAATGTTTCTAAATATGTAAGTAGAGAAATCTTATTTATTCCTTTCCACTTTGTTGCATTCAGTGATACTATTTTATGTTTGAGTTTTGAATGCATAACAATTGATCCCTACTGAATAGTGACGACATTTCCTCTCAGAGGAAGTCCTGAAGGAAGGAAGGTCCCACATAAACAAACTTCCACTCAATACAATAGAGTAGCCCACAAATGTGACCATTTTTTCAGGGCATGGGTGAGGCTGACACTCTCTTCCTGCTCATGCAGTCCAGGGCTTATCACAGCCCTGTTTCCCTGTAATTTAAATGTTTGCATAGCTTCTAGTTCATTTGTATTTTTCCCCACACAGTGCAGATGTATCCCATTTTCCTGTTGCTGTGGAACACAGCCACACTTTCTAACCATGTTACATAAATGACCATCTGTGGTAAAAAAAAATGCTGATGCACAAGATTGCAGTGTGAGAATTTTAGCAAGCTAGCAAAATTTATGCTATTAATACTTTTGACACTTCCTGACAATAAATGCAAAATGCACCATTCTCTCCATTTTAGCATACTGTAGTTGTATGACAGACAGCCACTGTTGCTGCATGTAGGGAAAAATCTCCAGGGAAAAGTTAAATAAAACCTAGTTGCCTATGCCTAGTTTTCCTTAAGCTTTTCAGGATAGTAAAGACAGACTAAACTAATCTAAATTTATTATACTGATCATGAGGGCAGTATCTAATTGCATGTGAATAAAAAATACTAAAATTTGATCAGCACACTTTTGGCACCTTTGCACTTCCTGGCTCCTAGAATCAGCAGTGCTGGAAACACTGAAATTCATCGCACAGATCTCTGTGACCAGCATAACAGTTGTCATAGTAGCACTAGTAAATTGCCAGTGCTTGTATGGATGGGGATTGGGGAGATAAAGATCCTCAGTGACTTTCACAGACACTTGGTGCAGTTCCAAGTGCTAGAGGGGCACAGAGGTTTTTTTTCTGATCACCCCAAGACTGACACTTGCTGCCTCATCCTCTTCAAAATACCGCTGTAGCAATCTTTCCTTTTCCCTGCCTTTGACTCCTCATCTTGTGGTCACTCATCTCTCACAGTAGGTCTCGCTTCTTTTCTTAAATGTCACCTTGCCAAGATAGTCCCAGCTACCTGCTCGCTCCATACCAAATTTCACTTACCTCCACCTTCCTGATTTCAGTAAGTTCTCCTAGGTCAGTTCAAAGTTCTCTTCTATCCACTTTGCCATTTTGAAACTTAAAAACCACAGTGACCCAAATAAAACCTTTCAAGGATAACTGATTAAGAGTGAAACTATATGTGTTTTATTAGGGTTTTTTCTTCCTATTTTTAGCAAATATTGCACCATTATGTTTGAAATTTGTGGCAAAAAAAGGGCTGGAAGACCTACATCATGTAAACTTTAATTCCAAACAGGTAGCTTGTGAAACCTATACACCAGAATCAGATGGGTTTGAGTAACCTTAATAACTTGTGCCGGTAGGCACACACAGTAACATACACACCTAGTCTTCTGACAGACATGCCTGAAGTACACTCACAAAGTGAGTGTATTCATGCACCAACAAGCAAATGTGTGTACAGAGCAGAGCTCTGGATATTGCATGCATCTGCATGTACTCTGGTGTCAGCTTTCTCCAATGTGCACTTTGCACATACACTTATTTTTCTGGTCTCAAAACACTTTGAAAGTATCTGTGCTCATTCTCACGTAACTTCTGAGTCCTTTTAGCTGAAGCACTTAAGGACCTATCAAACAGTTTTCAGCCCCCTTACAGAAAATTTTCCTGCTGTTACTTTCTACAGATGATTTCTATGAGCTGCAGAATGGGATTGTGTTCATTCATAAATAACAGCAATAGGCAGACATCCATTAATAACAATAATTAATAATTAAAAACAGTACAATGAGGAGTGCAATCTAGCAATCTACAGCAACCTAGCAATCTACACAAAATGAACAGAAACAATGAAGTTTTCTTTACCAGTGAAATTCAAATTTCACTTACTTTGATTTTTACCCATACTTTTCCTGTATACAGGAAACTTTTGTTTTGTGGTCCAAAGAAAAGAATGTGAAACAAAAGTACGTACTTCATGTAAACAAATACGATCACACATAAAAGATAAGTAGTAGTATGGGTTTCTCAAAATTTTAGGCACATCTCTTTGCAAAGTTAGGCCAGATTTCCTTCTAATTTTGCAGAAGTGCTTATACAAGTCTCCCCAATTTTCTCAGTAGCCACTGCAAACTGCTTGTCATAAACTTAAGAAACCCTGGGAAATCAAAGCACCTACAAAATCTCTGCTTTGGTATTATGTTGAGTAAAATCAAACATTCTCGGTATGCAGGTCTGGAAAAACAATGAATATAAATGTTACATTCAGCCATTCACTTTTACTTCAGAATACATGTTTTTCTGCCAAAGGACTATACATGGTGTATAATCCTTAGCTCCTTCAGGATTTTAATCTGCCATGAAGCATATGGTAAAAAGGTAAGTGTTCTTTAGAATGATTAACTTGCCTAAAGCAATGTGGATGTTCTTTATTTCTTTCTTGAAAGACAAAGAGCATCTGAAAGTAGTTAACAGCCCAAACCCTGTAGTTTGCTGAGGCAGCAAAAAATGAACCTTGAAATGTCCCTGCAGGGCTGAGCTTTATGTTAATTAGTCAGTTCCCAAGGCAGTGCTTGTATCGACAAGAGTACGTTATTGTTCTGTTTCCTCACTTAGTACCAAGAACGTAAGAGCACAACATATAAATACATTTATTTATCAGCACCAAAAGCATCAGAAGGATTGTGTTATAGCAAAGGTACACTGGGCAGAAAAATTGCAGAAACATCAATTCTGATCTCACTTGAGTGAGAGAACAAAATTGTCCTTCTAGTGTAATGCCACTCTTTGCAAAAGGGATTCCTTTCAGAGTATTAAAAGCCTTAGGTCAAACTTCACCTTGTAAAAGGCCCACTCAGTGGCATTCAAGAAGAGTGGGGCTCAACCAGTTCCTGGTGCTGAGGAAGGGTATGACAAAACCACCCAAAAGCAGTCCAGAAGAAAAATACCTGAGGATTTCTTTCTTCTGAGACGGTTGTGAAGCAGCTCAGCCTGGAGGACATGGCACTGCTGCTTATCCCCTGTCCCAGTCAGGATGGTGTGCTGCCCAGCAGTGTCCAGCCAAGATCAACCAAGATCTGAAAAAGCAAATGCCCAGTATGGCACCAGCCCTCTGTGTTTCCTCATCCAGGATCAGTGTGGCCAGCTCCTGGAAACATATTGATGTACGGGATTTTAGACACACCAAAGAGGACCTGCAGAATACAGCATTAACTCCATATAATTCCCTCAACTGCAGTATTGCTTAGCTCTCTCCATGCCCATTTGCTGCTGGGATCAACTCACATGCTGAACAAGGTTAGGGGAAACTGAATGGGAAAACGATAAACTACAAAAGTAGCACTCTAGGGTAAACCCTGCTGAAAACACAGACTTCACTGAAAAAAGTGACTTCTGGATAAGAGTTGACAGAAGCCTCCCTTCTGCTAAACCTTTGGCCTGTTAAGGTCCTGAATCGTTCTCCAGCTCTGAGGATGAATGACAATCCTATGGTCTGGACTCACATAATCACCCCCTTTCTTTGTACTTAAATCCAGTTGCCATATCTGTGCTACCTCTTGGGAAGATTCTTAGGTTCGCAATAGTCACTCAAACAATGTTTGGTCATTAACTGGGAGAAGCTGGACAGCCCAGGCCAAAACTGGGCCAAACTAAGTGCAAAGAAGGAAACAGATTGTGTGACAGTGCTCAAATCTGTCAGTTTGCCATGACAAACAGAGCCTTTGGAGCAGCATAATGAGATATTTTTCAGTCTATCCCATATATTATGTCCAGACACTGTTCCGGGAAGGGTCTGATTCAAAGTACATCAAATTGTTTGCAGTTTTCCCAGAGGTTTCAATGGGCTTTGCAACCTAGTCTTCAACATTTGATAATAATCAGCATTTTTCCTAGAACATACCACTAAAATGCACAGAAATCTAAATAAAAAAAGTGTTCTCATAATTTTGAAATCCTCATGTGGATCTGTTTCTGATTTAAGAAAAAAACATAAATTCATTCTTATTTTGCTCAAATGAATACATACATCTCCAGTTTAAATAAAAGAAAGCAGAAAAAGATTTTTGAGGTGATATTTCCAGTGATGGGTTCCAAATTTTTTGTAGGGGGTAACATGAAAGAACAGAGCAGGAGGTTTTTTTAAGCTAAAATGAGAGTTAATCTAGTTTGAATGTTAGTAGTGCTAACTGATTTCTTTTCAGTCTGAGTCTTTCCAATATATGTTCTCTCAGCTTGGGTGCAATATTTCAAGGTTTGTTATAAAACAAATTACACAGCACAAACCTCAGCTGTGTTGCCTAACTTGTCTTTCTTTTCCTTATGCCCAACAATGAAAAGCCACTACTCACAGAATGGCTGATGTGCAGTATTTCTGCAATCTTAATATAGTTTTCTTTCAACTGCAGACTTTTTGTGTTCTCATGCTTTTCTGGGGTGAAATTTTCAGAGAAACAAAATCCTTAGAAAAGTAATTAATCATCTGGTTCTAGTTTACACAAATGGCCCGATTCTGCGACCTTCAAACCTTCCTCCCCCTCAAAGAAAGCCATAAGAATATACAGCACAGGAGACAGATTTTTAGAGGTATTGAGGCTCTGACTCCTGCTGACTGTTAAAACAAACTCATCCTCAACACTTCAAAGAATACATGATATGCCATACAGCAGTGGGCTCTCTGTTTCCTCATGCATTTTGATGTCCTCTTATTGATAGATGCAAGTCCTTCATAATTTTACTTTTACATTCCTTTCTTGTAATCCAAGCAAACTTTCAAATATATTTTGAAAATTCCTGATTGTCAGAGTAATATTTGCAAATCAGTGATTACTAAAGGCTTCTTGAGAGTTACAATGATTCCTTGTGAACTTAAATTCAGTAGCAATGTATTACATTGCACTTCACACATAACTGATTCTCCTACTTGACTAAAGCTAATGATCATTTGCATACAATCTTCATCTGCCACACAAATTCTCAATTCAGTGGGTTGCTGATGGACATCATTGATGCACTACTGAAGGGGAGGGGCTAACTTTCCATTAGATGACCCACAGGAAAGCGCCATCAGACAACATTGTTCTCCAGGAAGGAGTGGAGTATAAGTCCTGGGAGTGATTTACTCACCATTAAAGGTGACAAAGGTTCTACCAGGCCCATGCTTGGTCTCAACAAGGTGAAGCTTTTAGCACAGATCCACAGGGAGGATTCAAACATTGCTGAGGCAGCCCATAGCCGTTACCAACCATGACCTTGGCATGAGAATCAGATTTAACTGATGCTGAGACAAACTGCTTGCTTTTCAAGAGCAGTAGTAAGAAAACGTGTTCCTCTCCCCCACTAAAAATACTTCTCACATCCAAACACTAAACATTTTGCATAAGAAGAGATTTTCAAGTAGTCCTGCTCCCTGGATACCCTGGTGCCAGAGACCTGGATAGCAACTACTGAAGAAGACACAGGACTCAGTTCAACAGGTTCTCAAAGAGCTTCAAAATTGTGTGAATTCATATTTTCCAATGGAAAACAAGAAATCACCATCATTGTGGTGCTGCATTTAAGAGCAGAGGGTTATTATTCCTGTTGGAATTAACCATCAAAGCATTATGAAAAAAAAAGTATTTGATGCCTGTTTACATTTTCAGGGAATCAAATACTTTTAAAACCTAGTTTCTATAAATTCCAATCAAATTAAGGCCTCATAGCTAATTAAAAATTCCTGACTGAAAAAGTTTTAAAATGTTAAAAATTTCTGCACTAGAAGATCAATTTAAATTTTTTAGACTAGTCTAAACAAGACTCAAATAAAATTTTCTGGTCACTACTTCTTCAACAGGGAATTGAAACACAGGTAGTGTGAGTCACTCAAGGATCACATGGGAATTGACAGACAGAAGCAACAGTCAAACTTTGATCTTCTGCATCTCAAATTAGACCTTTAGCTACAAGACCATGTTTCAAATTCCAACCAGGTGCTAAGAACTAATTGATCTTTCAGAGTAGATCTACATATGCTCTCTATAACCACTTGATCTGCATAACAGGTTAAAAAAAATCATTAATGGTTATGGTATAAAGCAGTCTCCTTTAATTCCATTACCAGTAATTCTATACTGCTCTCATGTGTATTTGGTCCCAAACCAAGGGGATTCAGTGCATGGGAGATACAGATGCATGACAGCAGGATGAGACCAATAGTTTTTTAATTGTGTATTGTGTAACAAATTCCTTCTTCTTCTTTTTTTTTTTTTTTCCCCTTATGTATTCCCTGGGTGAACTGATGAAGAGCTAAATTACCCCTTTGGGAAAGCTCATGCATAAAAAAATCTGCTCTTGAAGTGTAGAGTGTAGCATGCATCTCCTCTCCAGATGTCTATATCATTTCCAGACAATCTGTAGAGTCTTCTTTGGCATTTCTAGGTCTGTGCTTTCTCAGAAGTTGTAACATGCTTGAGTGTTGGTGACTGCCTTATTGTTTATGTGATTAGCCACTCTTGGACTATTTTAAGGAGGTGATGCATAATTTTTATAAATTTTAGATAAACTTCGTTTATTTTCTGATGATTGATGCTGACCAGTTATCTGGCTAATTGCATTTTCTAGTATATTTTCTCCAGAATTTGAAAAACATTCAGAATGAACAAAAGCTTTTCTTGCTTGCCTGCTTGCTTTTTTCTTTCCTTTTTTTTTTTTTTTTGTGGAGAGGTGCTATTGCAATAAAGCTAACAAAACTCTAGCTGAACTACAGCTTTATAATAAAGCTTGTGACAAGCTCTGGGATCTAAGCCAAAGTCAAACCAAATGTACAGTTTATGAGGGTGAAAGGTTTTACTGGCCAGTCTGGTTCTCTTCCAAAATGCCTTCATTTCACATGTAAACGTTAATAGAAACAAACAGTGGTAGTACCATTAAGTTCTATTTTTGCATCACCACCTCCATGTCGTGCAGTAAGCCAAAGAAAGAAACAGCAAGTAAGAAATCAGGGGATGGGGGAAAAAAATCAGTAGGGGAAAAAAAAAATGAAGTTCTGTTAGATCTCTCTCTTTGAATTCCATCTGGCCCACTGAGACTTCCTCAAAATTATTGGTAAAATGTGTTATTATTTTGGGAGGAGAAGCGGAAGGTAAAGGAAGGAAAAGGGAGGACTCAGGCTAACTCAAAAAGATCTATAATCATAAAAAGCTGTGCATTTGTTTCTCTCAAGCTTTTTTTTCTTTTTTTCTTTCTTATTTTTTTTTTTTTTGCAACAGTAAACCAACATAGTGGGAAGCACATCAGTTCATTTGTACATACCTGATTGTCATTTTGTGATGAGCCCAATTTCCCTACGTGGTTCTGTTTAAGACAAAACTCTTTCAGAAGTCTGTGGGAGTTGTACCTAAATGGGCCACAACATGAAGCGGGAGAGTCTCAGGGTCCCCTTGCTCGCTGTGATATTATGCACACAGCATGTCTATGAAAAAGCGTGCTTACACTATTCTTCCCACATTCTACTCTGTTACAGCTCCTACCCATTTGTTTGTTTCCTTCTCTGACTGTGTCTTGTCATAAGCCCAAGACTGATAGCTCATTAATGCAGTGGCCTTCCATTTACTTTGTGTTTACCGCAAACTTCTGCCAAAACTACATCCTTGTGTCAAGGTTATAGATCAGTGCCTTAATGTGACATATTTTTAAATTTTATTAATTTAATTTTACTATTTTTAATTTCAGAGCTATATTAAGTAATTGTAAATAATCACATGATTGCCAGCAATTAGATTTTTCCTATATATATACCTAGCACTCCCACCAACTGCCTTGTATGCAAAACTGGTGCTGAGATCGCAACACATCTCACTCTTTGGGCCATACCAGCAGTACTTCTGCTCAGTATAATCATTTTCCCCAGGGAGCAGATAACATGGAGAACTATGTGTTCTCCTTTTTAGCAACAATTAAAACATTTATAAGCATTATACACAGTCCCATTATCAAGATGGGGTTTTTCTATTTGTCCATGTGCTGTAACTGGAACTGTATGGGAACTCTTGAATTAGCATTTGCATTGTTTTTTTGTCATGAAAGAACTAATTGATTCAGCTCATCTATCTCAAGTCCTGCATTTGCAGAAACCTGAAGAGATATAAAAGATGTTGACACATGTTGGATCTCGATCCCTTAACTCTGGAAATTATCATAATGCAGTACTCCTGTATGTTAAATGACATAATAAATACTATGACAATCCTAGGTTCAGAGCAAAGCTGTGTTGCTTTATCCTTGCTCGAACCAATTTTATGACTCTCTCTCTGGAGAAAGTTAGATATCTTAGCGTATCTTGTCCTGGAAACTGAGTAGAATCTGAAAAACATATGCTTTCAGTGTAGTACTAGAATACATTTTGTGACAGCAGTCAACTTTAAATCAAAACAAAATGAGACCTTCTTTGCTAACATGTCCTCATCTTGCCTTCCTTAGCGTTAAACTATTTAAGTACATGACACTTTGTTTGCAGAATGGTTGTGTCATCTTAAAAAAAATTCTATTAAATCATGCAGGAGCCTCTTAGGGAACTTAACATAAGCTGCAAAAATATTGGTGGGGTCTTCTTGTTGGAGACACTTCCCATGCATCTCTAGGCACAGACATGCATTAAGGCATGATTGCACTTAGTACCCTGATGTGCACACTGATCTGAATCCTTGTGCAGTTTCATAATACACACAGGATGCCTCACAACTGACTCATTATGTCCACACCGCAATCAGGATGTGCAATTCCTAAAGACATCTCTTTGGAGGCTTCAATCGACTTAACCTAAAGAGTTACTAAACGTGGCTGGTCTGAAACTGTTTAGTATCTCTTTCAGAGGAGTTTGTGCCTCTGAGTTTTAGAAACTTGCACCCATAGGAAAGGCCTTTGTCTCGCTTACACGTGGACTTACGGAATCTAGCTAGGAACTTTTAAATGTGTAGGCTACAACATGTACAAACGAGAGCAAGCAAGGACAAATGGGAAGAATGGAACCTTCTAAAATCACTGTTGCATGCAATATTTCTTTTTCTAATTTTCAGAAGCTATCCTGTAACAAAAAGTATTTATAAAACATAACAGTGTGTCTGGCTTTGCAGAACATGATAGCTTCAGATTTGACGTGCACAACTGACAGACTCCATATAAAGGATTAAAGGAAATTAGTTTAAGTTAATGCCCTATACATTATACAGACTTACTCACGATCACTTTCCATATAGCTAACATACGTAGTATGTTACAAGGATGAACTTCATTTTCACAATGTTCTCTCATGCAATTATGAAATTAAAAACTGATGGGAATCAGCAGCAGCACCAGTCTCATTTGCCACTCTGCTAGAGTGGATTAACTGAATAATAGTAAATGACCCAAGATAGAATGAAAGTAAAGTTTGGGAAATAAAAACAAAAAAGCAAAAAAAAAAAAATTGTGGAAGGCCCAGCATAAGCAGAAATTAATTTAATGATTAACACTCATATCGCACAGCAGTAACCTAGAAAGGAATGCTGTAGTGAAATCTTACAGCTCAGTGCAAAAGTGAGGAGAAGAAAGTGTACATATTGCTGGAAAAGTTATTTCTTAATAAATGTAATTTAACACTGCCACAGATGTCCAACTAAATTTTCATGTCAACCCCCAATTAAAGAGCAGCAAAACAATCAGAGTTCAAGCTTATGGTGGTTTGTTTGGGGTTTTTTTCACTCTTTTTTATTTAGTCATTGTTTGAAATTGGCCATGAAGCTGAGATAATTTCGTATCTGGAGAGGGTAAATGGGTAAATCCAGCTCCAAGTCTGCTTGCAAAAGGTGCAGTTTCACATAACCATTTACATTCAGCTTACCTTGAGGGTTAACTGGACTGACCATAATGATCAGACCCAAAACATACAGTTCAGAACCAGAATTCTGTGGGCTTCCAATACCAGACAACTCACAGCAGTTTCAGAACTCAAGTGTAGGCAAGGGAGTGGCTAATTCTCTTCACTTCTGGCTCACCGCAGCACTTATTTCAGCACAATGTGTTCAGAACTTGAGCTCAAGTTGCTGCAGTTCCATTATTGTTACTGGAGTTAGACCAACTGACAGCAAGTTGACATGATGTTTGACGTAATAGTCCTTTCAAATGACAGTGTAGACTCGCTCCTCAATAGCTGATGAATGGTCTAAGCCCCAAATCACAATTCTTAATCTATCCAATCATATTATAATTGAAGATATGCTCATTACTGATTTAAACACAGCTATTCAGGTTTCCTCTGCACCAAGGGAGTATGCATGTTCCTTGCAGATCTGAGGAGTCATTGATCCCTCCGCTTATATTATCTTGGGAGTTAATGAATCTTGCATTCCCTTTCCAAACGATAAATTCAGTTTTAACATGAGTCACCTCTGACTCCTCTGGTTTTGAAGGTAAGAAATATCTTTTATAGCTCTCAATCTGTGCCCATATCTGCTATACAAAAGTAGATGGAAACAAATCACTGTACCGCAGCACTGGAGAGAAACATGTGAGTTTGAGGAGACATACTCAGCAAAGAGGCAAGTTTTCAGAAGCAGCCCTCTCTTCTGCATATTTTCTGATTGACCTGTGATTCTCAAAAGCCTCTTACTGAGAAAGATGACTTTATACCCAACAGTTCTCACTAGTATTTTAGCGCATAAATATTAACCCTGTGAGCCGAATGCTTAAATTCCTTAGAGGATATGGACCCTACAGCTCTTGTCGGTCTGTTCAAAAGGGATCTAATCTGCTTCAGTTAAAAAAATCTGTTTCTGTTAGTTTTCCTGGGACCTGCCTTTAGCCTTTTCTGTATAGACCTAGCTATACATATCTATTCCTTGCTCATGAGGCAAAGGATCATGATTTTTTTTTTCCAGTAAAAAATGGAAGTTCACTGTCTGTGTTACAGTGGTGAGAGTATTTTAATTCAGTATTTTTTCCTGCTTAGAAGACAACTCAGGCCGCATTCTTAAAGGGACTGAGAATCCATAGCTCTGCTTGAATACAATGGGAGTGATAGCAAACTAGTGATAGAAAAACAGATAGTGATAGCTAAGTGTTCTTTTAATTCTGTAAGACATACAGAAAAAAAAACCCTGAAATGCGAGCAACTTGACAAGGTGTCAAAACATTAATGTCCTGTTCGTTCAGTTTGTTCTTGTTACCTTTTCATCTTGAACAGCTTAACTCTTCCAGCCTACTGCAACACTTTACCAGCAGTGTTGAATTCCTAAAACTTTAGCTCTTTCTCTATTCTGATTGCCCCAGGAGTGTGTGATGCCAACAGTATTCCAAGGGAGCAACAAAAATGTTGAACAGCAAGGCGTCCCGTAATCTTGTCGCATCAAGGAACCTGGGCAGATATTAAAAGCAAACTGATGCCAGAACCCATTTCTGTGTGCTAAGAACAGGTTAAAGATAAAGCAGAAAGGGAAGATAAAAAGTAATAAGGAAAAAGGGAAATAAAAAAGTAATAAGGAAGTAAAAGTACTAGTGACCAATACTCAATTTAAAGTATTCTACTCAGAGTTTTCTTTCAAGGTTTTGTTTAAAAAAGAACCCTAAGACATAAATTTATGGTGGGGGGAGTGGAAATCCTTTTTATCAACATTCATCTTCCTTCTTTTCTAACTGAAGGAGACACCAGTCCAGTTGTCTGGTTGTTTCAGTTCTGTGAATATTCTGCTGATAGCTATAATGTAGATTCCCATGTCAGATACTTGAGATAATTAGCTTGTGGGCTGCTAGTGTCAGACTTGTTTAGCACAGGAAAAATAGTTGACAACAAATCATCACTGTGTGAGACTTTGATTATTGTTTGGATGTAAACAGCAACATGCTGGCACTGCCTTGCAAGTGTTTTCAATACAGAAGGATGTTCTAACACTAACAAAATGATCCTGGCTTTTCTTATGAGAGGAGTTGGATTATTGATTGCCCCTAGTCTAGCACACTTGCTGTTTATTCAAAATTAATTGAGGTAATCCCGTCTTCTCCTGTGTGGTCATAGGGTTGAATAGGATATATAGGCCTATATCCTCCATTTTTAAAGGAGTATCTAATAATTCATTGCCAGAAAACAGGGTTGAACCCTCAGCATGCTAGACAGGCTATATAGTGAGTCTGTACTCACAGAAATGTTCACAGAATCATAGAATATCCTGAGTTGAAAGGGACCCACAAAGACCATTGAAGTCCAGACCTCGGCTCCACACAGAACAGCCCCAAGAATCACACCACGTTACATACATGCATTTCATTGCTTAGGGAGATTAATTTAAACACAAAGCTGGAGGAATGCAAGGTGTCTCCTTCCTCCTTTAAGTGTGAACCTCCAAATTATTACCCCTTTCCATGCTGCTTAGTGTCTTCCAAAAGGGCCACTGATCTTTGGAAGAAAATACATATTGCTCCCTACAATTATCTTTGCTTTAAATCTGCCCTCTGTACTCCATACTGATAAGCATTATATCCCCATGAGGCACAGAATAAATGAAATGCTCAAAGTTTGCAAGCTACAGGTAAGAACTTTCTGAAATTCACCCCTTTGCGATGTTTCCAACTTTGGGGTTAATTTTGGAAAGGCATGTTGGTTTTAGATAATATCAAGATATTTAGGTTCAGTGGTGTTATGATCAAGGATATATGCACAAAGGTGCAGTTTTGCTTTTGCACTTTGACCTGGACATTCCCACAGTTGTTTGTTGTCTGACTTTAAGTGTGATACTCAGATTCCAGTCAGTAACCTGGCTAAGTGTTAGTTAGAAAATAAAAGGGACTACTGTCACCTGAAAGGTTGTGTAAATTATTTTTTCAGCTTCATCATGATATACTGTTGAAAATACTTTCATCTTTGTTTCACTCATATCACTCTATTACTTCTGTGACAGAAACTATCCAGTTTCTAATGAAATGCCTTAGCCCCAAGACAATCTCACTGACTGCAATAAAATTATATGGAAAACACGCTTCTCCCATGTATACTTCCCAACAGTATTTCACAAATTCCGTGGTCTAAACAGGAAAACAAAGGAAGGTCATAAGTCTGAAACTAGAATCAGAAACCTAGCTGAGTCAGGATATAAGAAAGCCACAACTTAAATCTCCAGGGATATTTCAGTGACCTGTATTGACCTTAGGAAAAGCTGCTTCTGAATCATCAAACCTCAGTAGGCTGATAGCTGTAGAATCATGGTATAGATAAAGGAGCTTCTGTGTTTTGCAAACTTGCGCAAGCAGCAACAGGCAACTCTGGCCATGTAATTTGACTCTTTATACCTAATTAGTACAATATGTAATTTGGAAGTCTTGGACTTAATTATACAACATTCATGCCTGAATTTATTTTGTGGGTAGCAATTTTTGCATTGCGTTGTATACCTTGAATCTGTAAACAGGAAAGAGTTTTTGGTGATAAAGCATGTCCAAAAGTATGTAAACAGACCAAAAAGGAATCAAAGGATTCTTCCGCCTTTTAGGGGAGCAGATAACGATAGATTTTGAGATATGAAAATGCAATGCAAAATGAAATGCAACTATCAACCTATTCTTATCACATTCAAAGACATAGAAAAGTTGTAGCAGAAGAGCAACAAAAGCGATAATAATTTCAGCTGTAACTTGTTTGAAAAGATGGCAGAACCACAGAACATTCAGTGTTGGAAGGGACCCACGAGGATCATAAAGTCCAACTTTTAAGTGAATGGTCCACACAGGGATCAAACCCCCAATCTCAGTGTTATTAGCACCATGCTCTAACCAACTGAGCTAATCTCAGGGTCCTGATACAAATTCTCTATAAACTGCCATATATTTCCTACTAATTTTTAAGCCTCTTACATAACTCTAAATATAAGCCCAAGTTTAGGGTCTTCATCCTGAAGGAAATAAGGTGCTCACTGAAAGGATTACTTGTGTACTTTCAACAGTTACATTTCTCTTAAACATAACCTTTTCAGCTCAAGATTGGTGCATCTGGATTGCTACAGAGTACCATGAGGTACACCTGTTTCTTCAGATCACATGGAAATCTGGGGGGAAAGTAAAGAGCTGGGGAATTCAGAGGGGTTTGAATTATTCATAGCAAACATTTCCTCTATCAGTTTCATCAGATTACAAGGATGAAGCCAAACAGATGTGACCAGGCAGTTGGACAGGGGGAAAGGAGAATTTTTTATAATACCAGCTTGTCAAATGCACCTTCTGGACTGACTTTCTATCGCACAGTTTGACTGGTTGTGCCAGCTCATCACTGGAACACTCAAAAGTCTCTGACAAGAAGCTTATTATTATGGACTAGTTTCTAAGACCAGTGTTACAAAAATGGCTCAGTAACCTGTGACAGCAAAATAGCCAGGTATTCTAAGCCTCAAAAGTGATCCTTGCTAGGCAGGACAGTGTCAGATGCTACACTGATGGTGTTAAATCTAGTGATAGAAAATGGTTTGGAAATATTGTTTTAGGACAGCGCAAAACCAAGCCAGCTAAAAGAGCATCACATATCAGGTGCTCAGAGCATAAAAGGAAGAGGGAGACTAATGCCTGTTACTAGTTACAGAACATAAAGCAGTGCAAATCACCATGAAAATTCCTATAAGACTATGAAATTCGATTAAGTCAAAATTTTAAAGTGGAAATGAATATAACAGTACAGAATATAATCATTGCTTAATACTTTCTTAAAATTAGAAATCTCCTACACTGAAATAAGAACACAACATAGTTCAACACTTACTGAAAACAGCCATTAGGTAGAAAATCTTGTGTGATACCTGCAGCTCTATCTGCCAGAAAAGTTACAATTAAGGCAAATAATTTCCTTTCATTAAACTAAGAAACCTATCAAATTCACATGCTGCCTTTTAGGATGCCAGATCTGCTGCTTTAGGACAAGTCCTTTATAGGAAGGACACTCTCTGTGTTTTCAGAATGTTAATGTTTCTTTCAAGTAACACATCTGCAGTCCAGCCTGCTTTTTTAGAAGTAAACTGGATAGGTATACACTCTTTAAGCTCAGGCTACAAAATAGGCAAGCCATTTTGATCTTTTTAAGCTCTGTTGCTTCAGACCATGTACTCTGAAGAACTCTGTTTCACTTCTTCCTCTTAGAGCTTTCAGAGGAATGATAAACAGGAAATTTATATATGACATTACCCAGTAAAGTAATGGAGAGCTGTTACCATTTGAACTTTATTGCTGGGAGTAAGATAACCATGTTCAGTCTGGAACTAAATGAATAGCAGCCCTTAATTTAAGCACAGGGATCGAGAGTGAGACCTAAAGGCACTGTTTGGGCTCTCTCACACAGAAAACTCTTGAGATTTAGTTGTAGTACTCTTAATTACACATCCCACTCAAAACTGTGGCTTTCCAGTGCTGAAACACCCTGAGATATATCCTCTGCTCTGAAAGGAGAATTTGGAAACAAATGATAACCCATGACACTTCTGAGGCAGGGTTTGTACAGGAGAGAGAAACTTTTTAGGCCAGGTGGCATAGTCAAAAGAAACCTTTCAGACCCACAAATGTGTTTTCAGTGTGTGGTAGAGATTTCTAGCTTTTTCTCTTCTGTATTAAAAATCCTATTAATTCCTACACCGATGGTATCACACATCTGAGTACAGAGAGAATTACTAAATGCTTTAGATACTCAGCTTTAATTTCTCTCGATAAATGTGCGATGTGTGTATCTACTTTTCTGTACATTACAGAATTGGGGGCCTGAGCAGTCAGCAAGGTACACGCTATCTTTTGTTCTGATCAACATCAGAACCTTATATGAATTTTTCCCATAGCCACTTCCCCAAGATAGGCATTTCCTTTCCATCGCCACAGAATTTCACAAATCAGGTATGCAGCATATTGAACAAATCATGCATGGGAGCAGAAGGGTTTGAAATAAAATGCTGGTATAACACAGTTGTAATTAGGGATAACCTCCCACTCACCTCATGAAACTGTCTCTTTTCCCCATGATTGCTGACAGAGGCTGTCTGCATACGTGTGAGGGGCAGGGGGGTGGGGGGTACATGGCACAACAGGCTGCTAAATGAAGAATTCCTGTAACTCAGGACAGTGTTAAACAAGACTTCTGACTAAATAGCTGAGTGGGCAGCCATCACGCCTTTCATTTTGAAACAGCCGCCCTCCTCGGGTTTCTTTTCCTTTACAGTCTAAATTGCAATGGCCATGACTGGAAATGAATGACTGTGCCTGAACTTTTTGATGTAACTAAGTTACAATGATCCAAAAACTTTTCGAAAATTATTTTCTGGAAGATATTATAAAGTCTGTGTAAGCAGCAATAAGGAATCAAATCTGAAAGCTTTGCCTGAATCAAACATTCAGCAACTTGTAACAGCAGTCACAATAACTATTTTCTTTCCCAGCAAAATGCTCCCAAGAGGACAGCTGATAGGGAGAGCTGAGGGGAACACAACCCACCTATTTTCTGTCACTCTTAATACTTTTTTATTAACCTTTAACTGTTGCTGTACCTGGTCTACTTCTATGAATGGTGTCTGCAAATGTTCACAGGGTTGGGTTTTACTGGCAAACATATCAGCAGAAATTTTCAGAACCAAAAGTTTCACTTGCATCCTCCAGCCTGCACACCAGAGCAGCATATGAGCACGTGTAGTCAGAGAGCAGCTAGACAGCATAGCTTATATTTCCAGAACTTGAAAGTTGCTCATAGTGTAAAATATTGCCCCTTCCAAACAAATTTTCTTGAAAACATCCTGAACCTAAGGAAAATGTACACGGTGTCATTGTTCAATCAGCTCACCTTCTGTGGGCGTGCTCCCATAACCATATTGAAAGACAGCTCAAAATAATGGAACCTACTTATGAGTGCAATGTGAGCTTATGATTCATGAAGAATAGTTTTGAATTCAGAAACAAGTGTGGTTTGAAAAACTGCTTTCTAGCCTCAGTCTGAAGCAGATCAACATAAAGTGCCCCTATCTACCTACCTAACAAAGAATGTTTTGACACTAGCTTTGACAGACTTTTTAAAATCAGCTTTACTATTGGCTAGTGCCCAAGGCAGCAGTAGGACAATACAACCAATACAGGTTCTCTAGATCAAAATTTCAGCTTAATATGTGCACACATAATGGATTTTTTTATTATTAATTTCTTGCTGGTTTAAGTCCAGAAAAGGTACAACTACATACAATATAATTATTGTTTCTTAACAATTTAGGCTAAAGATGATAATCCTTTCATTTCTACTACCAGGTGTCACTAAGGACCAAGCAATATTAGAGTATATGCTGATGCTAAGAATGACTTTAGCCCATGACAAATGCCATGGACTACTTTGGGTACTTTCAGTGTGTCCTCAGACCAGCCAGCTTTTAATTTGACATTCTTCATGTCATGAATCTTGCCTCTGGGCTGATTTGAAAAAAACAAAAGCAAAACCCAGTAAGGCAACATTGTCTCGAGACTGGAAGCAGTAGGAAAGCTTCACCTGAAAGGATTCCTTCTCAATATTCAGAGCAAAGGAACGTGCCAATAGACTCGCTAATCCAAAACTAGTGCATACAATTCTTTGCATAAATACCTTTAACCCTACTCTGGTAGATCTTGTTCACCTAGGTCAAATATAAACAGATGAAATCGAGATGGCAGATGATTTAGCCTCTACAACAACTCACACTGATGTATAGGAAGTCAGATACAGCATTGAAAATCCCAAACCTAGTATGTACCTCCAAGGCACAACATATATAGTCCACACAACCTACAAAAAGAATGTATTCTCTATCCCTTCTTTCTAAGTTACTTGATTCCCAAGAAGCTCACTGGATAGTGTATAAAAAATAGCACAAAAAGGGCATTTTTATGAAAACATTTGATGAGAGGAAATAAGATGATATCTATATGCAACTGAAGGATCTTAGACATATAACATTACAAGCAAGAAGCACGGATGGCAGTCAGAAATCTACACATCCTTCTCAAGAATATTAAAATCCAGCTTCTTCCCTGATAGCATCAGTGATCAAAAGGTATAAACAATCAGGCTTTCTATGCTAATGATTGCACTGAAATACTTTCTTAAGTAGTTTAACCAATTAGAAGGGGCACCAGCCATTAAACGGAATCTTAATGATAGATTAGTTATTCAGAATCCTTTAAAAGAACTATGCAGTTATGTATCACTCATTTTTTCTTGATTTCAACTGTTTTCAGGTTTTTTAAATAATTAGAAAACCCTTTCCAAACTCTCAGAAAGTATGAAGTTACCAGCCTCCCTGCCTTTATTACCTTAATTTGTGAACCATTGAAAGTTAATATATTTATAGTTCACACATGAAAAAGTCTTGGAAGTTTAAGTAATACAAGTTTCTCTCCTATGTGGGCTCTAAAACAAAGGATTTCTAATTGCTATGAACTGGCAAGGACAGAGAAAAAACTTAAAGTGAAATCACATTTCTTCAATTATATTTCCTTAAGAAGCAGTGTCAGGGTTAAAGTCTTTTTGAACTAACACAAAAATCTTTCAGTAAAAAGTTACTGTTATTCAGGTGGGAGTGGAGAAGCAGGTTTTGTCTCAGGAATATATTGCCTGCAACATATTTCATAGAAATAGTATTCTTAAATAAACATGTCCTGCAGTTCTGATTAGATTAATACGTGAAAAAAATTTGGCCAATACGCATTACATGAACAGAGTCCCACTCAGCTGTTAACTCCATTTAGGCCATATGATGAGCAATCACCGCGATAGACCAGGATAATATATTGAGTAACTCCATGGTCAAGTCAGAATTAGCAGGAGCATCACATGTTATTGTTAGCAGAAGTAATGCAGACAGTTTAGAGGGTTAGCAATTTCTGTCTGCTTTTTTAGCTCTAGAGTTAAGCAAAATCACCTTAGCTTCATCTTCATTTCTCATTTATATGGTGTGATTTTCTTTTTCATATAAAAAAAAAAGAAAAAAAACACCAAAAAAACATCCACCAACAATGCAGAAACACACAGCATGTTTGGTCAGAGGTTTTTTTTTGCTGCTGTGTCCAAATTCACATGCTATCAGGGACTGGCCTCATCTGTGGCAACACAGGTAGTTCTGCCTCCCAGCTGCACCTGCGGCCGACTGCCTGAACACACCTTCTCTGCAAAGTACAGATTAAGCAACACATACACGCTCCATTAGAGCAGGTGGAAAATATTAGTCAGGCCCAGCTTGAAAAACTACCAGTGAAGTCCTGCATGGCAGCTACAGAGCAGGTGACTAGTGAGTCACACGTCTCCTAAAGCAACATTGCTCTCCTCACTCAGCCAGGTTAGCAAGGTGTGTTTTGAAGGCAGCCTGGCTAAGTACATTTGGGGCCATTATCTGTCTTGATTCCTACCAACTTCAGACTTCTCAAGGCCTTTGTATTAACCTGCAGAACACACAGCTGAACCCTGCTAGCATGCCTGTTCAAGCTCTGGGTAGAGAATGAAATTGTGTATAATCCTTTTTTTTTAGCCACCTTTCCTTTGGTCAATAAAAAATGAGGTATTTTAAAGTTGAAACTTCTGGGGCGTTACATACTGGTCTCATAATGCTAACACCTGTATATCAACACAAGTACAAATACTCCTGCCTTTAAAGGGGCTTGGGTTTGTCTCAGAGTAGAATAGGAATGTTTAGGAAAATACAAAAGTTGTGCAGGTTAGAAAAGCATTTCCTTCACAGCTATAGCCTTAGTTATGGGAGGCCTCCAATGGTATTTAATATTTCAAACAATTTTGGTTTCAATTATATTAATAGATGGGAAAACAAAGGTCTGGAAAGGGGGTAATTTTTTCCTATCCTGAGGGAAAATTCCAATTACTTAAATTTTTCTTTTGCAGAGAAATGAAACAATTGCTTTAAAGGGGAACACTGGAAAATGTCATCCAATCTGATTCTGAAATGCTGTTTATGCAGTGAAGCAACATTTGTGTGGATTCCACTAATTCACTCCATTTTAGAACACCAGCCAGACAACAATGTCAGTGTCACTGGAAAACTATTAGGATTGTTAATGGTCAGGGTCCACTCCCTTTCCCAGAAGCACCTTAATGTTTTAGGCATATAAATCAGAGATTTTTTTAAGAATGCCTTTTCACAAGGCAACGTAAGCATTTTGGTCCATTACACAGAGGCAGTTTAGTCACACAAGTTCCCTTGATGCTGCAAGAGAATGCAGGACTTGCCTTGGAAGGTTCTACCCCACTGATTGAGCTTTCAGCTGTAAAATATCAGACTACATAAAGTATTTATTGCTAAAGATGTAGAGAAAGATATACAATGCAGCTTTCCAAAGATGGATATTAGTCCATAGTCACAGAGTCACAGAATAGTTTGGGTTGGATGGGACCTTGAAGAGTACTTAGTTCCAAACCCCTAGACGTGGGCAGGGACACCTTCTACTGGGTCAGGTTTCTCAAAACCCCAGCCAGTTGGGCCTTAAAAACTTCCAGGGATGGGACATCTACAGCTTCTCTGGGCAACTTTTCCAATCTCACCACCTCCACAATAAAGAGCTTCTTCCAGCTATTGGTTATCACAGTACAACAGCATTTAACACCAAAGCACTACATTACTATTCTCCAAAGTTGTTAGGTCCTATCAAAACATACAGTCACTTGGGAGTATAAGTTATACCTGAATGTGGTCTAAATATGATCCCCGACTTCCTACAGGCTTTGGAAGGTTTCATCTCGGGATCCTATGGATAGTTTTGCAAATGCTACCCAAGATCTAGTCCACTGTCATCTGGAAAACTTAACACAGAAGTCTTTTCAGAGAGATGATTCACTTTCCCTTTGCTTTTAGCAACATTTCTGCTTACAGCTGGTCAGAAAAGTGCTAGAAACTCATATCCAGCAGTCAGGATTTTTATTCCAGAACATGTAAATGAATACTGTTTCAAAAAGACAGCAAATTAAACCAAAGTCAATAAAATAAATACTGCAGTCAATACCTGACAAAATATTATCACATTTAGCTGGTTCTTGTCCTATAGACACTTGTTCTATAGCAGGTACTGTTTTCTGGAAACCATAGCTAGAAAAACTCCAGGGAGAAAAATCTTGAAATGGTCTCAAACAGCTCTAAAAATTTTATATCATTAAGCATTCATGTCTTGAAAAAATAATCTAGTTTTCACTAAACTAGTATCCATCCCTTTCGCTCTATACACAAGCAAATACATCTCATCAGTCCCTTCACAGACTTCAACTCTAAGCACAGCCATTGATTTCATTAGTTGCACTAGGCTTTGTCCTCTCCTCATCTGGAGGACCATGTTTGTGAGGGCAACCCCGAGTGCTTTTCAAATCTTTACTCTGATTTATCTACTTCTGCCATAAGTCTGCCTAAAAAAAAACAAACAAACAAAAAAAACAAATCAAACAAAAAACAACACCACCAACAAAAACCTACTGCCAAAGTCCCAGTTCAAAGTAAAACAAATGAAATCCCAGTTATTTGTGAAGAAGTTGAGGA
>JAYRBT010000114.1:24894999-24952729 GCA_036023395.1 Myiotriccus ornatus
AAAAAAACAAACAAACAAAAAAAAAAAAAAAAAAAAAAAAACACCGAAAAACCCCACATGCAGCTGAGAAGGGGGCATGTTCACTTTCAGAAGTCAGTGAAAGAAAGGGGGTGTGGAAGAGGAACTCTTTATTGTTGCTCAAGAAAATACTTTTCAGTCAGACTCCAGCAGTGTACTGCCTGATTCCTGTCTTAAGCAGCCCAGTTAAAGCTGCCTGTGCTTAGGGGCGATTGGCAGTCTGCTCTGGGTTCCTTCACAGCACTGCTAATCTCCACTAATACTCTCCCATGCTTCATTTAATTTCACTCTCAGGGCTCTTTTTCAAATTCTTCCTCAAATCTTAAACCAATGCCCTCATTGTTTAGGATTCCTTTACCCTGACAAGTCTGACCTCAGATATCCTTTCCTCTTTCCTGCTCTGTAACTCAGGCAGTCCACTTACTCATTCATATGGTAACCGCACATAATGGTCTCCACATTAATTAAGTAATTTTGGTTCTTTAAGGTACTACAGAGGGGTTTTCAGTCTCCCAGTGCCTTTCAGGCCAATTGAACTCATTTTTTTGTTGAACAGGCCAGAGAGTACATGGAAGAAGAGCCAAGGAGAACATGCTCGCTCTCCCTCTGGGCCATTCCTTTCATGCTGCTTCAGGGTTAGGCCAAAACAACATCAGCAAGTCTAATTTGCCCCAGGAGTGGATGGGAAATGACTAAAACCCCTGCAGATTAATTTGTGTCAGATGTATGCTTTAAAGCAAGTGAGAGCAAGAGAGAATATGAGAGCATGAACAGAAAAACATGCTCTTGCTGTGGGACTTAGAAGGGCCCTCTTGTTTCAGATGTCTTGTGAGCTGAGTGGCTCCGAGAAAAAGAAAGAAGTACTACCTTTGTTTTATGTCCTGGTTTTGTATTTAATCTTTTCAGTAATCAGACAAATCAGAAAAAAAAAAAATCAGAGGCATAAAAAGAAGCAAAATTGTACAATGTATATTGGCTTTGCAATAACTGATGTCCCTTCTAGCAAAGATGGTTTTACACCATACAGGGGAGATGGGCAGAAAAGGAAGAGGTCTGGGGATTATTTTGGAGGGTGAGGGTTGTGTCTCACTTCATTCCAAAAAAGCAAAAGGCGGTGGCAACTTCATGTCACTCTGGAAAATAGTAATGATTAGTGTTACATTGTCAATAGTCTAACAGAACTGAAATTGCAGATCAATACATGATACTGACTAGGAAGCTCAGGTCCTAACCAGTTTTTCTGTTGAATCAGTAGGCCCAAAGTTGCTCCCTGATAACCAGATGTGATCACCCAGCAGTGGTATTCTAATGGGAGGAGTCCTGAAGTGGCCTATGGAAACCCAGCTGCTGTAATACTTACTTAGGTGCTACTTGGTGGGACTTAGTAGGGGAAAATGTTTTTTTTTTCTGTATATGACTAGCACATGAGATAAGAAACAGCATGACTGCCAGACTTCTTATTGGTATTCCCAGCAAGGTGAAGACCTCTGTGTCCAATCTCTCCGGTTAACAGTGTTGCGACATTGGAGATGAGTCACGTGTGGTGCTACCACTGTGCAGGAACTCTTCTGCTGCTAAATAAAGCAGATTTAATTTTGTAAATTCTTGGAACTCATATTCAGTCTGATCTGCTCACCACATCTAAAATCATGTGTTTACTTTTTAGGCAGCCTTGCTGTTTAGATCTCAGATGACTGCCTCAAAAATTCTAGGGAAGCTCAAAATAAGCTCCATAAAAAATAATGTGCAAAATTAGCATGGACTCATTTCTGGTGAAAGCTAGTTCTTCTTCAAAAGCTTCAAGCCTTAGTTTTCATTCACACTGTTCCTAATCCTTGTCTTAACATTATTATGAGATAGAAATAATAACACCCAAAGTCTGAATCTCAATCTGATTTGGCAGCATAAATCTAACAATAAAAAAATCTTCCAAGAGGGCCAAACAGACAAAAAGCCTCAATCTAAAAAAGAAAGTGAAGAAGTTTCGCGGAATTAGACCTTAAATCTTGGTTTCGGAACAGACTAGCACTTAGGAGCCTCTGTCACAACTTTCAACAAGATGTCAGATGTAGTTAATATGACATCTAATACTGGTGCAGTTATACTGTTACTCTTAGCAGTATCACCTATTTCAATCTAGAAAGGAAATATCAGGACAGGGAAGAAACAACATAAGATGCCTTTATATCTATAAATGAGGTTGTACTGGGATGTTTTTCAATAAAAACACATACCAGTAACCTAAACGGTTGTACTAGTGCCAGATCTTCTATATGAGACCAAGAGCCTCAGAAATTTTGGATGTCTGTACCACACCAGTTTCACTAGTATATAATAGCAGGTAATAGCATTTCCAGACCTACATCAGATCACATCTGAGAAAGAGAGAAAGTCTTCAGTTACTTAAGCATTTTGAAAATATTTTTAAGGCTGAGGAAATGTGTAAGAATTGGCAAGTTAAAAAATAATCTTCCTCAAAGGAACAAAATCGAACAAAGCCTTTCAGAAGATACAATAACGAAAGGAAATAGAAATCTGTATTAGTGCTGATTATACTGGCAAATCTCTCTCAACAAACCATACTTGAGGAAAATGGTAAGAACAGACACGACAATTCATGTAATGCTGTCTGAACACTTTTATCTGAGACAAAATATGCTATTATCTTCATGTATACAAGAACAAACAGAGTCCTAGAGAACATAAATTCAATAATAGCTATATTCTTAATTTCTTGATTTAGCTCACATAGAAGCTTAGAAACTTTCAGTGGAGGTAGAAAGAGGAATTTCCCTATTTCATATTATCCATGGGAAAATCTCAAGTTCATTAATCTAGTCTATCAGTTTTAGGGTGCCTAGTCTTGAAAGAACAAAAGGCAGCCCATGCCTGGAGATAACCCATTTGACTGACCTCGCTCTGCGGCTCTGTTTGTTCACCACACACATCAGTGCTAGTTCCAGCTCAGGAGAGCAGCTCAGATGCGTAGCCAGGGGCTTGCAGGACAAGCCTGCTCAGTCCTTGCTTGGAGCAGCTTTAGGAGCCAGGAATCACACCCTTGCTTCCTGTCATAGCAGAGCAAGCCTAGAAGTCACAAAACCTATCTACTGACTACACTGTCAGAAATGTGCAAGTGTGCACCCAGTAGAGTACTAGTTAGTCTTTCTGGCACCAATGCCTCAATCATCTATCCCAGACCAAACAGTGGACTATGGGAATGGCCCACACTGACAGTTCTTGAAATAGACACAAGATTTGAGAAAATACCATCAACATTTCCTTCTCCTCAGTGGAGATGCTCTCCAATCCAGATAAGGACAATGACTTTTGCTCATCTTAAGCTGGGGGAACAGTCTCAGTGAGGACTTTGGAATATCTGATTCTTCAAGATTAGCAGGATTCATGAGATCTGAAGCTCATGCCAGATAACAACTCAGTGAGTTTTTCCTGATCTGTGCCCAGTCTAAGCCCAAACTTGACAACACTAAAGTACAATTGCAGCAGTTCTGAGAGCAGAGCTCACAGTGCTGGTATGAAGAGCCATGAAGACTGCAGGGTCTTTTTGTACGGTAAGAAAATTGTACATGAAGAAGGTGATCTGAATGATAGTTGCAGCTCTCTCAACCTTCCTCCTGCCACAAAGCCTTTCAGCCCCATTAAAAGTCTGTATCTGTTACCAGTGACTAACCATCACTATAAAAAAGACTTCTAGTACTTCACGACTTAAATATCTGAAAGACAGTAGAATCTCAGTTAATAACTCATCATTACTATCACTATGATGTCTGTATTATATTTTTAATAACACAAAAACTTCAAAATAATTATGAAGGCTACAGATAACTTAAAATCTGATATTCCTGAAAAGCTACATTTATTTATCCTTTGAATTAATGAAGCATTTAAACCCTGTTGTTTGCTTACATACCAACACAGATTTCTGTCATGAATAAACACAAAGTGAAAACTAACTAATTGCTTACCAGAAAGGTACATTTATTCTGCACATTCAAGAACATCTGCAGAAGTCTGAAGGGCAGAAATCAGATCTCTGAAAGACAGTTTGCCATGCCTAATTCTTGGAAAAATAAAAAAGCCCACTCATATTTAAGAAGGCTAGGAGAGCTATAATTTTTTGCTGTAAGCCTCAAAGATTTTGTTTTCAGAGAATTCAGCTGAGGATTGTGCATTCTCAACAATTCCGAATAATCAGGTCTGGTTGTCTCAAATCAATGATTATGAAAAAAATAGACCTTAAAGTTTATCCTTCTGCTTTACACAAATGTCTGATATATCTCTCACCTTGTTTTTAATTTTTAGACCCAGTCCACTCTGTTCACATTTCTAGGCATAGGAGACATTTGATTGTTATTTTCTCCTTATGTTCAAAATTCTGAGCCCTGGACCAACCTGTGGCCTCAGCTGTGCAAATGTAAACCAAGCAACTCTGTTCACTTGACTGAGTTTCCATTAGCAAAGGCATAAGCAAGACTTGGCTCTCACACTTGATGTGCCTTACCACTCTAATAATCTCATCTTGGGATCTCAGAAATAGAAATACTCAAGTGTTCATACCATTGTGCTAAATATGAGTCTAAGTCCATTCCAGCTCAGGCTTTTACCGAAGAAGCATTTAAGAATTGTTTGGCAAAAAAAAAGAAATAGATTCTTTGACCTAAGTTTCTAAATTTACTATTTGATTATATATTTTTCTTTAAATATGCTGTGACTCAGACGTGCGTTCACTTGTGATCTGTGCTACACACATTTCATCTGATCAGCCCTGTTTGCTTTCTGTGTAAAACAGAAGAGGTCACTGTATCTGAAACAAACCTGAACTTGCAGCTAGAGTAATAAGTATCTTGAATACAAACAATCAGGTAATCTTGGCCTAAAGTCAGCATGAACCAGTTGATTTTCCTCACTGAACCCTTGCAAATGAGTTAAGTGGGAAAAGGAAAACCTCTACTCTGGGGAAGACAAAACGGAGCTTTTAGTTTGCTAAATGCAAAGCTGCACAGGACCCACTCTGCCTGGCCAGGTGACCCCCCTTCTCTCTCACCAGTGCCTGCATGCTCCAGCAAACTCAGAGTTCACTCTCCCAGCTCTTGGGAAGGAGGGAAGAAGTTTACTATAGGGAGAAAGAGTTTATAGCTCACCAGCTGTGTGAACAAACTCAGACTTATTTGGCTCTATGAACAGGGCTAAATCAATGAAACATCAGAGCTCAAAATTGATGCTTTATTTCCTTCAGTCTGAGGTTCTGCTCGCTATAAACATGATCTGGAACAGCACGTGTGAGACTGTAAAGCAAAAAAGAAATGAAAACAAAATGTGATTGCACGTGAGATCAATTCCATGCTGACGTGATAATACGTTCAAAATTCTCATTTCTGTAGAAAGCTGACCACAGGCACTTCATCAATCAGTATTTCGATTTGTAATGCGTTCCGTATGGTTTTCTGTCATTACTTAATGGGGAACATCCCCTCTGAAAACATCTGACTCTGAGCTCTGCATCGAGAGAGCAGCTCGTGTTTCAACCACGTTTCCCAGAAACTGAACACTCAGCAACATATTCATTTTAGTGACAGCCACCACTAATGAGAAACAGCCGTGTGTTCGTTGAATTTTTACAAGCCAAAGAAATTTATATTAGCAATGAAAAAAAATTCTCAGATTCGTTTACACAACTGAATCACTAGAATGTCCAAAATCTCCAAAATGTCAATTTTAACATGCTAAAGCTCATAGTGAGTTGGTGTTTGTACTTCTCCTGTCTTATATTTCATAGTTTCTCTCTCTAGTTAGGCCAGTTGTTCTGACATGTGGTCTGCATATCAGGAACAGGAAGCTAGGGCATGAATTGGAGTGTTTATCACAAGCTGAGAGCTAGTGGGAAAAGTAAGTCCATCAGAAGCAAAAGACTCATACAACAATCAGTGATTGCATTAGATCAGAAGGGCCTAAGGAAAGCAATTAGAAAAGCTGAGGCATTTAATTGGAGAGCTGAATTATTTTCCTGCATCAGTTTTCTTTGCTCTCAACATCAGGGGATTACTTATCTTAAATCTTATTGTTTTTTGGGTTTGGCTTTTTTGGGGGACTTTTTCTGGGGATTATTTGGGGGGGGGGGGGTCCTGTAATAAAGAGGAGTAACTGTGAAAGATTTTTAATTGCAAATATATGAAATTTTTTTAAAACTACCAGACCCACAAGACATGCAAGTTGTGAAAAAACTAAAATTCAGACTACTTGTAAACAACTGTTTCAGAAGACTGAAGGTAGCAAGTGCTGTACCTTTACTTAGAAGAGTCTCTACTGGTTATTCAGGGCATTACTTTGAAATGGTCATTAAAAGCAAAATAATAAAGTGGCTGGATGTTCAGCATGCCAGAGTCACATCGGCAGAATTTCTGCAGAGAAAACCTGTGATTCACTAATCTGCTAAGAATTATTTAAATCTACCAAGAAGACACTAACAAAGGATAATTTGTTTCCATAATGAACCTTACAGAGATGAAGCAGGATACCGGGCAAGACAAAGCTCTGTTAAGAATGAGAGTAGCAACTCTCCAAGATCGTGGGCCAGGTGCTTTATACCTTCACTCCCAAGGTCTTCAGCAGAATTCATTCCAGAAGTAAACACTTAGAAATAGAAGGAGGAATTTTATAGCTGCCTAAATTTATGCTGGAATCTTCTTCAAGGCAGCTTACAAATAATTTCTGAAAAAATTTAAAACAGTATTTTAATTAACAGTATCTGATGGCTAATTAAGTCAGAGATGAAAAGTCAACTCATACACTAAGTTCAAAGCATGATAATTAACACTTCTTATTTTTTAAAAACATATTTCACAGGAGTACATTATGTTTCATCACACTAAGAAAGTTTACATTTGCCTTCTAAATTCACTACTCTTAAGACAGTGGTCCCTCGGAACTTCAGTTTAGCTCCAATAGCAACATTTGATCTTCACTGTAGAAACTAATTATGATCTTGGCTGCTCATAAACAAAGAAAGAAATTAAATCCTAACCTCACAAGTGACATGAAGACCACCTAACTTCTAGGTTTCTTACCACATTCAAATGGAAGAATCAAAAATCTATTCCATCAGAATAGTAATCGCCAAAATAAAAACACTCAGAAAGCGCATGGTGTGAGCAGCTGAGTCTCTTCAAAAGCATGTCTAAGGCAAGGACTTTTATAAGGGATCAGAAAGTTTCAAGCACTTTGAAATATGAGAGAGAACAGAGGTAGAAAGTAGAAAACAAAATCCTATCTGGAGAAAAGCATTTGAGATGAAATATGAGGAAAATACTACAACTAGAAATTAAAAGAAAGCAATTCAGAGAAGGCAATTAAACAGAGATCAAGGAATTTTGATCAAAAATTGCTGGTTTATACAGTTACTGAGCTTCAAGACATGACAGGTATTATTTTACAGAAAAAAGAATGGCAGACAATGGAAAAAAAATTAGATGTTTGTTAATAGATTTCTAGAAGCAAAGCCAAGGAAATAGGAATATGAATGTTGTCATGTATAAAAGCAAAGCATACAGCACCCTGAGCTCGAGCTCCAAGCACCAAGACCAGCATCAACACAGACAGCCCTAGCAGGAAGGAGAGCAAAGTGACAGTGCACAAGTTAAGTGTCAGGCTAATCCAGGTAACTGGCTTGCAGGTGCAAAAAATAAAGTTGAAAGGATGTTTTCTCAAAACAAGAAGCTGATTGTAAGCACACCTGAAATGGACTATTGGTGTATGCCTCACCACATTGCTGATCACTCAGATTACTCTTCTAACCTTCTTATTGCCTTCATTCAGAAAGTTCATATGTATTGAACTCAGTCTCTTTTGTTTCATTTCATCTCTTAGTTGTGACAGAATGCGTGCCTTGTCCCTGTGAGCTGTTCCACTGTGTTTCCCAAAGATGTTGTCAGAGGTAAACTTCAACTACATGTGTTTATTTCCTTCTAAGAACTCACATGTTCATCTCTGAAAAACAAATTATACCAGATCTGATGCTGGCTAAATTTTTAACTGAAACTTTCAGAAATGTTCCAATTTTCTGCTGTCAGGGATGCATTTAGAACATTTCAGCTGTTTAGAACCCAAAAAGTATGGCAGTGGCATGAACAGGTCTGCTGCTACCAATGTCCTACCTACCTCATGCAAATGGAAAGATTATCCCAATCATTCTGTGGTGATAGGGAGCAGGTAGAAGCGTTGGGCCATGTGCATTCATAGCATTTGGCTCTCTGAGAGAAATTATTCAAAATCTCAGTATACAAAAAGGTAAAACTGAGATGAATAGGAAATTATTTTAGTCACATCAGTAAACATTTAGCTAGCTTGCTCAGATATAATCCTGTTCCCATTTGAGAAAATTTAAAAGGCTACATATATATATGTAGGTATTTCTAAATTACAGCAGCAGTAAATAGTAATCCCTTGGTACCAGAAAATGCACAGAACATGTTATTTTGCTTTTCTTTGGAACAGTCCAGGACTTTATTTCTCACAGGGAAAGCTAAAAACCTGATGTTGGAGAAGATAGGCATACTGATCCAACCAACATGAGTGGTAACAGCATCAGGCTTGAATTTGTAAAAACAGTAGTTTTCCTTTAAAGGGATCCAGGCTTCTTACCAAAGATGGAGAAGTGCTCGCAGGGACTCATTTTTAATTTTATGCTAAACCCTGAATGGCAGTTCACCTTGCTCAATCATATTCCAGAAAAAAATTGGGACCTCACTGACAGATGAGAGATAAATGAGTAGAAAGAAATCTTTGAAATGACACAAATAAGGAGTTACCCCTGTTCCATTTCTGCTGAGGGGAGGAGACACGGGTACCTGGTAAAAGTCACCGCACTTCTTTCGCCAAGTACCTGAAAGAGAACCAGCCTTGGGTTCCTGCCACTACCACAGGCTTCCCATTGCAGATAACTAATTATTTATAACTAATGAGCACTGTCACTCTGTTCCCATTACTAATAACTACTTATTAGGATTATTGTTGTGACTATTATGCTAGTGGTCGACTAAATACCAAGCTCCCAAGAAATTTTTTATTCACACAGAATTATTCTCAGTAGGTAAAACCTGACTTTGGCATGATTATTTGTTCAACATTACTCTTCTGTTTCCAGAGCTATGTGGCTACACTATTCCTTTCACCACCAGTAATAAACTTACCTAGTTATTTTGCAAGAACAGATGGGCTGCCGCTCTATTCCTCAACTCTGAGGATAGGGAAAGTAATTTCTAATCATATTATTGTTTTGGTTTGGGTTTTTTACTTAAGAGTCAGAGAGAGGGTGACTCATGATCTGTTTGCAATTCAGCAGCTGCCTCCTACTGTCCCCCTGAATCATGAGTTTGGATGAAGCATTACTGCCATGGTCTTTAACATTTGTAGAAAGGGTGTGATTAACCGACCCTTCATTTCATAGCCTTATAAAACATTCTTGCACAATTGGGCTAGCCAGCTTTTGTTTGGAAGGGATGCAGTGAAATCTGACAATTGGATTTTGAGAGGAATTTGTACTGTCAAAAGAAATTTAATCACAATTATTCTTTTTATTTCTTTTGGCACTGTTTTAAGGAGTTGCTTTGATATGGGGTTACTGTAGGAAAGATCAGTCATTTTAGAGGTATCTTTCTGAAGCCATAGCTGAAGATTTTAAAGAACTGCCATCTGTGACACTGTCAGCCTCTTTAATTTTCTGAATTTTCACTTAATGTAGAATATCCTCTTAATTATGGAAGATCAGATACATCTGCTGTGCACAAGATTTAGAGTGACATAAAAAGTAGAGGTATAAACTATGAAACTTTGAAAACTGATACAAAATTTCAGGTATGCCCTTCTGTCACGGTCTTATTTTCCATGGTATCACCAACTAGGAATCCCTGTAAACAGTTGCTGATGATACACATGAACCAGAATGTATGAAGTGCAGATTCAGGTGCCACATGTGAGAATACAGAATGTCATTTTGTTCCCCTTTTCATCAAGTGTATTGGCAACCACCTCCTAAATACTTCTGGGTCTCATGATAAGCTGAACTTTTTGGATGCAGTTTTGAGTGCAGGAAGTGATTTAGGGACTTAGTATAAGGCATCATGATTTTCAGTATATTAAATGCTGACTGTGGGAATCTAAGACTTATGCTCCATTATTAAGCCTGATCTTTAGCATACCCTGATGTTCAACTTTCTTCAGTAACTTTGAGAGGCAATTTATGCCATGCTGCTTGCCATGTGTGACTAACATAGCAATGTGTTTGATTTTCAGCTCTTGTTATGCACCCTCTCCTTAAGCAGTGCTCTACAACAACACTTATTAGTGACGAAAACAATAATCACCACCCTAATTTATGTTATTAGTTACTTGGCATTACAAGACATTATTTAACATTGGATCTGCCCATAGAAATTGTAGCTGTCCCCCAAAATCCAAATTAATTTTAATGTTTAAGGAAGACTGCTAAATAACAATTAAAAAATACTGTGTTTATTAGGATTAGCCCACTTAAAAGGAATTCATGAAGCTTCATAAATCTTATAGCTTATGCAATATGCAAACACTAATTTTATTAAAAAAAATGTGACTTGATGCTAACAACCTTTTCACTATGTCAAAGTAGGTGGCACTATTGAAGAGCAATTATTGAATATATTCCTCAAAGTATGAAAAAAAGAAAACCTTAAGTTGGTAAAATACAGATAAATGCCTTCTTGGCTATCACCCTTCTACTGATTACACACTAATTCCGGAGCACATGAAAACTGATGCTTGGTGTAATTTCATGATGTCTTACATAAATATAATGCATCAAAATTATGTAAGTATAATAATAGCTATTTCTTATTTAATATTGTCTTTCCATAGGCAGTAAAAGCAGAAAAGTGTACAGATCCTTATTTGTGCTTATAGAGTTCAGAATAAGATAATCAAATTGTGATGAGAAGCACTATTGTGATTGATCACCACAGCATATTTTAATATATAGGCAGCATAGTACTGCTGATGTCTTTTATTCATTCTGTTGCCTGTTTTAAAAACACTTAGATATTCAAAAGTGGTGATGTTAGGTTCTTTAGTTAGACTGATGTCACCTAAAAAGCCTTATTAGATTTTAAAACATTTTTTTTCCATATCTCTTTAATCATTCCCTGAGTACAACACACATATGAATAATTCATTTCCTGATAAATAATTGAAATAATTTCCCCAGGTGTTGCATGTTTACTCAGGATTCACAATCCCTTCCTTTAATAACTGTAAGCATATTTTGCTGAATTTGTGTTAGGGAAGTTAATGCCCGAAAATCAGCATTTTCTGCAGTAGCCCTGTGGATGGTGTTTAGCCAAAGGCACAGCTGTTTGAGCAGCTCTTTGTGTGGGTTACCAGGGAATGCCCACAGAAAGCCTGTTTGTGCACTTTACTGGGGGAAGGGCTTGTGTACATGCACTGAAATGTATTTTCTATTGCATTGTACAATCTCCTTCCAAGTTTTGAATCTCCTGGCACATTTTTATGCTTCCTGATGACCTCATCATCATCATATAAAACATGACTTGAAGGAAGAGAAAACAGGTGGAGGCTAAATTTTAGTGCTTCCCATACTATCCTCACTGCTCCCTCCCACCAGGCTGCCTTCCTTCTCCTCCTTCTCCCTCCTCACTTCAGTTATCCAACAAAAACCAACAAATGACAAACTAACCAAGGAAATGTTTCATAAGAAAAAATTCCATGGCACCCTCTTTCTGACACACACACACACAAAAGGCAGCCTTAGTAATAACCACAACCACCCAGCAAATCCGAAAAAGCCAACATAACGAACACACAAAAGTGTAAACTGCTAAACTATGATATTCAGTTAGTTCTTGGCAGAACAGTTTTAAAATAAATAGGGTTGACATTTGATCAGAAATAGACACTTTTTCTTTCTTTTCCTTTGTTTTTTCTTTCTCTTTTCCCCTCCCTTTTGTTCCCCTTTTTTCTTCTTTTTTTTTTTTTTTTTTTTTTAACTAGAAATGAATTATATTTGGAGTTCACTGGAGCATAGATAAATGCGAGCTAACATATTTCTAACTTGATTACATTCTGAGGTGATGTATAGAGGCACATAGCTACAGTAAGTGATTCCATGGAGAGAGAGGGGGAGGGAGGGAGGGAGGGGAAAGCCCTCCGCGGATATGATAAGGAGAGCTGGGATGAATTGTGGGCTCTGTTCTCTGTTATCCAAGGGTGGCTAGCTGCTGCTGCACTAAAGGCCTTTATTCCCTGCCTGTGGGAAAGTGGTGGGCGAAGGCTGCGTTCTCAGTTACACTGCACATGCAGATTTTAATTAGCTGGATTAAAAACAAGACCGTATCATGTCCTTTAGCAGTATTCTATCTAGAAACAAAAGATTTTCTTTCCTGGCTTCTGCAAGAAGCACAGTACAGCATTAATAAAAAAAGGTCATAGCAGTTCAAGATGAAAGGTCACACATGATAGAAACTCTATATAAGGGGGACATCGTGTTTATCTCTATGATAAAGGAGCTCTGTCCAGGCAGGTCAGCATGCCGTGCCTCAGCAATAGGAAAATATAAACATATGGAGTGGATAGATGGTGGAATGGGAAGTATGGAAAAGCAAGTCCAGTTGTGGAAATAGAGGGGAAGGGGAGGGAGGGAATAGGGCAAATTGTTAGAGAGAGAATATAAGCTGAAAGGCTCCAGCTTTAAAACAGCCTAAGAGGGTCAAAAAGAGCCTGAGATGAAGCCTGGGGTGATGGCTGCATAGCACAGCTCAGAGCCTGTGCATAGTGAATAAGCATCGAGCCTGTGGTGATACTCTCTGCCAACAGGTAGGGAGTATCAGCTCAGGCCACTGAGCTACATCCTTGCAAACCGCAGCCCACTCACACATGGGCAGAGCCTGCATCCTTCTGTCCACAGAAAAGACCATGGAGATACTCATCCCTGGGTCAAGCCTCAAGCCTCTAATCCCATAGGCTCCCCAGAATGAGTGTTTGAGCTGAGATTGGGGGGTTTATGTTTTATTTGGGCCATTACAACTATTGTGCTGAGGCTTTGTATCTTAGTTTTTTGTTGTTTTCTTTTTTTAATGGGGAGTCTGGCTTTCCCCCAGTGAAGACCAAAGGAATCTGCATGTACTTCCAAAGGAGCATTAGCCCTGGAATGCATGGAGCACTTTCAACACCAGCATTATCAGCAGGAGGGAGATGCAAGCCCTCTTTGACTTCTCATAAGATCAATCTGCAAAAGTAAACACATTCTGGCCTTGCAAACCTTAACTGATGCAATGGTCTCAGTAGGTTTGAGTAGAGCCACTGCCATATGCAAACATTCATAGGAGAGTGCTTCATGACTGCTGGCAACATAGAAAAGGAAGGAAAAGGGAGGCAAAAGTAAATTTTGGTCTAATGTTTCTCCTCTGTTTTGACATACTTCCTGCTTTTCAAAATCCAACTCAGGGAAAAAATATGCATTTCTAAGTATACCATTCTGAGCAACAACCCAATTCTTTTCTTCATAACATTTTCATTAAATAAGATTCGCACAACCTGGGCCAGGTATGACTATGTACATGTTGGGCTCTAAAACCTCTTTTATGAGACTGATCCATGAATAGGTCAATTAAGAAAGAAAGAGTCTTTTTACCCTAAAAGGAACATTGGGTGAAAGCACAAAATCAAGTTCTCATAGTTCAGCAAGGTGCTGCACATCAAATGACTACATTAATTAACAGCACACTCACCTTGTAGCAAACCTGAGGCAAAATATGCATTACCTTAAATGTCATTGAAATCAGTACCTGTCAGCTTCAGTAATTCAATCATATATCTGAGCTCTAAGAAAAGTAAAGGCTAGTGCTAGAAACCAGACACCTTCTGGATAAAACAATACAGGTTTTTTTCATTTTGAGCAGCAATTCAGGATAGTAGTTACCTACCAAACTGATAATGCAGTGATTAAAATGTCCCAATTCTGCTGCTGCAGAATTGGAAAATCATCATTTAATTCAATACATGTAAGTAATCTCAGTAATACAGCATGGCCTAATATAATAATTTTGTATAATGAGCTTTTTAAATCTACTTCTCCTTCACTGCCATTTATCTTTAGAATAGAGAAAAAGATTATAGCCTGAATTGCCGATTCTGATCTATGTTGCTGCAGGCAGAAGTATAACACAGTACTGTGAATTACAGTATTACATGGGATAATTGGAGTACCAGTGAACAGAGTTATCTCTAGAAACACAGAGCACCAGCTCCCCAAAATACCTCACACTGTACATAGGACATGTCAGGCTTATCCAAAGCCAGCCCCAGTGCTCTGACTTTGAAAAGATCATGATATAGGGGTCATCATACTCACGTCCTTTTTGCAGGGTTTAAAATAAATTCCCTTGCCAGAGATGTGAAAAAGTTGCCATAGAAATCAAAGGGAGTTTTATGTTCCCTTCAGTTTAGCATGCTTATGTGACCTTAAGCATCTGATGTGTTTGTATCACAACAGCTCACAGCTTCTTACGCCTTAATCCAAACCAGGTGCTGAGTCACACAAGTTCTTAGTTACTTGCTCAAACCCTTATGAGATCCTTTATCAGGGAGGGGAGCTGAAGCAGGCTTTCCCAGAGGCTCAGCCTTTGTGAAAAAACCCTTGGTAGTTCAAAACTAATAAGTTTTGAGCAGGCAACCCAATTTTATTACTGTATGAGATTTAAAAAATGTTCATTTCAGTATTCATTTGGTAAAGAAATAGAATGAGAAAAAGAATCCAAATGTGAAGGAGGTGAACAACTTAATGATTATACTTCTCAGCAGCTTCTGGTCACCGAGACCAATAGGAGTTTCCTGTTGACTCCTGGCAGAGTTACTGAGGTTTTCCTCTGGCACGGAATAAACTAAACAAGACCAGCAAGACATGGGCCTGAAAACATCCATACTACTAAATTGGTCCCTGGCATAGTTTTGGCCCAAGCCTGCTAATGCTCTTCCAGATAATGCCAAAGCACAGCTTGGGTATTAACCTGGGTCGGGCACCATCTCCAATATCTCCGATATTTTGGATGTGGCCACTGTGATTTGGAGAGCAAGACAGTTTAGCTACGTGAATTCAAGCTCTTTCATGCCAGTTGGCCTCCAGGAAAAGTCTCTCACTAACTTTATTTAATAGCTTAGATGTAGTCAATGTGTCCAGGTCTTCCTTTCCTTTCCAGTCTTGCCAAAACCAGCAGTCAATGCTTCCAAACGTAGGCAGCATAACATGATATTCAGCAGGGTGACAGGAGTGACATGATTTGACCATGCAGCATTCCAAAATGCAACACAGTTCATTATATTTTAGAGAAAAGCACTATTATTGAGGGACTGGACTGAAGCAGACCTAGAAGTAATAAACAAACCACAACACAAAATGATACAAACAATTGAAAAATGAATAGGTCAATTTGTTTCAATTAATTAGGAGCTAGTTCTTTGTTCCTATAAAGCTCTCTGCACAATAAATAAACCAAAGAAAAGTAATTTTTATAAATACAGACTGTGATATTATCTAAATTCCAGCTATACTGTTAACATTAAAAATAGAAACCCTTACTTTAAATATCAAACAAAACATCGTAGGTTCTAGATGGAAGAAAACATTTTAAACAAAGACCTTCTAGTTTAAAGCAATAATCATCAACATGTGGCTTATATATAGTATGTGGCAGCTGTAACAACATTCATATCTCAGTGTGCCTGGTCTTAGGCAGAGTAAGGGAAGTGCTGAAAACAGTAGCATTCCTCATGGATCCGCTCCAGATCCCACAGAAGTCAGAGAGAATCTACACTCCATGCTTGCTTTCACACTTGGGCAGCACAACTAATGTTGAGCAAACAGACCACAGCTATGTGGCTCTCCCAGCAAGCCAGGCACATAAGAAAAAAATTCTATCCCCTCCCTAAAGTCAGGATTAGGGGCAGGAAGGAAGAGAAATAGAGAGGTGGCACTACAGCTACTTGCTTCTTTCAGCAAAGTCTGTCTTGAATTAACCCTGACATCTGTAATGGCCTTAAAGCCTCCCAAAACCCATCAGGTAAATAACCATGTTGGAGGTTGTTTTTTGGGGAGACAAGGGAGTATGGTTTTATTTATTATTATCCTTAATATGATGTTGCAAAACATTGTCCCTGCTAGCAATAATCATAACTCAATATCAAGTCATCAAAATTAATATGAGTCTTGGGCTCAGCTGGCTTACGTGTTCTGGAAAGGTCATTAGTTTAAAGTTTCTGCTGTGGGAACTGAGAAACAATGACATGTCTCAGGAAACAAATCCTCTTTAATGCTACCCTGCACTCCTGATGTTTCTACCCCACTTAAGGTTATGTTACGGGAAAGAGAAGAGAGATGATCTCTTCTCCAAAGAACACAGCCATTGCACTGGATAAGCAGACAAGACCTGGCTCACAAGGAAAGTCCTTCTACAGCTTCCCAGTGACAACCCAGTTCCTAAGGACTGTGAAAAGGGAAGGCTGGTGTTTTAAAAGGTGCTCTGGAGAGACATCAAAAGCACATGTGCTCTTCCATATCCTCAACGTACATGAGCTAAAGACTGTAAAAGAGAACTCCAGCAGGCAAAGCTGTATCTACCTAGCAGTGAGGCAGACTGAAAGTCCATCATGGTCAGCTCGCTGAGCTTTCCCACAGTACAGATATTTTGTGTCAATGTGAGTCAAGCTAAGAACACAGGTCCTCATTCCTTGATCAGATGCATTCACTCAGATGTCTTTTCCTGCCTGCTCTACCCTAGGAAGTCAATACGAAGTAAGAAGCAGCACAGGAGACCTCCTATGGTGGTGCATGTCAAACTTAAGAAAACATAGTCTATTGTGTGCAAACTTAAAATCACATTTGGGAGAAGTGATAGGAGGTAAGCTAATTTCCAAGTCATTCCTAAAATAACTAATTCTATCTGTTTAGTTGGTGGGCTTTTATTCTTAAACTTGACAGCATTTTCGAGATTTAATTTCAGGTTGATGGTGTCAGTTCCAACCAAAAATACGCTCAAATATGGACTTTGTAGACCTCTGACCCATGTATTTGATTTGAAACCCCAGTATTACCTGGGGTAAATGACAAATCCCTGGGGAAAAAAAAACCCTCTTAACTGATATTAAATGATGAAATAATGCCAAAAATGAGAAACCAAAATAATTTTTTGATAATGTGTTCTCTATGGACCAAGATTTCATAAAGATTTTTTTAGGGCCTCAGAACTGATAGTACTGTGGTAAGCACAATGCAAACATGCTTTGCTCCCAGAGGCCTGGTACCAGCACGGCTATTGTATAGCACAGCTTTAAAGCTGCACTGAAGTAATGCTGTAAATCAGGACTGTAAATGGAGCTAAATAACCGTAAAACTGGTATGAGAGAGAATTCGGGTTGTTAACCTCTAAGTAGAGCTTGCACTTGTCTCACAACCTGTGTTTGGTCAGGCTGTATTTTAATCATTCAGAGTGTGAAATGAGAGCCTCAAGGAGGGAAATTAGTATTTAATTGTAGTTGAGCTATGTTTGATATAACTTAATGATACCAAACTTTCAGCATAAACTTTTTGGCCCATCTCCAATAAAACTGTCTGAATTTGAATGGAGGTGTCTGATTCTAACCTCAAACAGCAACTTGTGCCATCTTCCGACCACAATCTAATGATAAGAGAACCCAAAAGCAGCTATAGGCTTCCTTCTTTGACCTGGAAGTTCCCACAGTGTTTCTCCAGAAACAAGAAAAATTACGATCAGATAGTGGTAGTAGATTGATTCTGGTTCTTTCTCTTGGGAATAACAATACTGTAGATTGATTCTGGTTCTTTCTCTTGGGAATAACAATATTTTATATTACACAACCATTGAAAACAGGAAACTGAGGCCAGGAACGAGAACCTCAGAACATCTACCATCCCCTCCACTTTCTGAACATGGGCTTGTTATTTTATTCCTCAGAAGATAATTTTTTTCTAAATTTTCAATGAGCTGAATACTGACGACACTTCTGATCCCCTCACTTTCAAAAAGTAGCAGAAGGAGGAGAGCTAAGGCAGGGTGCAACAAGGATCAGTTGGCATGCAGAAAAGCTTCTCTACATGGAGAGTTTAGGTGGCAGAGGATTCTGTGGTTTGGGGAAAAAAAAAAAAAAGATGACTGATGAGTTTTTGACATGAAATTAGGAAAAAACCAAGAAAGTATACAGAAAAGATTATTCAGCATTTCTTTGAACATAAAAGCTAGGAAAGCATAATAGAAGGACTAAGACTGCTAGACTAGGAAGACGAAGGAACATGTTATTTTGTTTTATACAGTCACACAGTGTTGTAAAGGCCAAAACTCTTAAAAGCCCAAACAAAATACATTTAGATATACTCCAAAAAAAACCACCCATAGAGGGCTACCGAACATGGAAATATGGACTCCTTCACTGTTCCTTTGCCTGCATTTGATGATGTGATCATTTTACCTCACAGAGATTCCAAAGTACATACAATTTAATTAATTCTTTAAAAAATTACTTAGGATTTCCCTATGTCCAAGCCTATATATAAAGATAGCAGTTTTACATACATATTCAAAGGAAAAATTATTAACTACACATTAAGAAATGGCCACATTCACATCTGGATTTCAAGTTCTTTACTGTTCAGAGGTATCTGGAACATTTTTAATAACTAGTGTTTTTAGCTATATGTTACATAGCAATTTAATACAAATTGCGGATCGTGCGCAAAAATTGTTCAGCATGCAGTTTTTGTTTTCTGATTTCCAGCTACACTGTAATTTTAAGTCATTTATTCATGCTGTTTGGTTTTGGCCCTTGTGCAGGTAGTGGAAAATCATGATAACAGAGCCATCAAAAAATGTGAAGAAAAAAATCAAGGAAAGTACACTTCCTTTTTTTTTAAACCCTCTCTTCAATCAGAAATCCCAAAGGGCAAAGGTAAGTTCAGAGCTTTTTGCAACTCCAGCCCATAAGCCTGTCACTGAACAGAAGGGAAAAAGATGTTGGAGAGGAAAGGGAATATGCCATGACCTGAGTCAAGTGGGTGCATTTCAAGTGTTTCACTGAGCTTGCACCCTGATTGCCAGGCCACCCTGGCACCAAGTGCTCTTTCCACCCTGTTTCAGTTTCTGTTTTCTGCCGGTGTTGAAGAGCTTTCTGTTTTATCGTGGGGTAAATCTGGGTTTGGCAAATACAAAAAAAAAAAAAAAAAAGCATTTCAATTTCTCTGGGAAATGTAAACAGCATCCACCCAGCCAGCACTACCAGTTAGTGTAACAGCAGAGAAAGCTCTGGTCTAAATCTGGATTTCACCTCCTGAGTGGCACATACAGATGAAAAAATTAAAATAATTAGTTTGAAAAGTTTCATCCATTTATCCTGCTGGCACAAAGACCTCCTTTGCTTTATTTTAAGTGATCTTAAGGATCCCGTTTCCCTTTTTTGATTATGTAAATAATAAAAAAAAAGTGCTGCTGCTATGTAAAAAAAAAGCATCAAACTCTGAAAGTATTCAAAGAGAGAGCAGTAGTTTTAGCCTTCTGTTTGTGCAATTCCAATAGGTGTATTTAAATGTAAATGCTACCCTTTCACCCTTGAGCCACCTATTCTTGCAGTCAGCAAAAAGAGAGCATTCATGGTATAATGTCTTTATGAGGACAGATCTTATACTTAATTTCTCATGTGAATCCAACTCTTTTATAACACATTTTTGTGAGATTAAAAGAACAATATTAGTCTAGTGGCTCATCAGCCAGATCACTGCTCTGTCACATGGGAGATGTGGCTTCAAAGGGATGGCAAGCAACTGTGCTGGGAAATGCATGATGGAAAGTGCAGCCATGGAAAGATTCAGTCCTCCGCTCTCACAGAATTGTTTAACTTCACATTATCTCCTCCCTTGGGCCAGACAGAGCCACTCTCCCTCCAGCTCCTTACTGGAAACTGTCCAGCTGCTGCTCCCTTACAGGGAACTGTTAGGAGAAGGGTTTGAGACGGCCAACTCTTTAAACCATTTGTGTTAGCTTGCATTTGCACAGAAGGCAGAATTTTCAAGAAGGAGAAGGAGCTTTTCGAGAATGCACTCTCAAAACCCTTTTGACTGCCCACTTTCACTCCATGCCCATGCACTGAGTCATAGTGTGTTCAGGTTATCCTTGCCCATGGCATATGCATGTCTGAACTCCACAGCTTGTGAGCACGTGGCATCCAAGACTCTTAGCAGAGGTATGACTTGATAATGAGACTGACAGAGTAAATCAGATTGTAATGTCAGAGTAGAGTCTCACAAAACCTAGTGCTCTGTATTAAGAGATTTATTTCTCAAGCAGGGAAAGGCTTCAGTTAATTTTGGCTAAGCAAGTTGAAAAATAAATTAATTAAGCATAGGTCAAGAAAATTGTATCTTAATTTGCCCTTACTGAATCAAAACCCGTTGTAATTTTTTTTCAGAATAATTTTTTTTCCTCAGTCTGAAGCATGGTTACATGGTACAGACATCAAACTTTGGCTTCATGTCACCTTCATGCAACAACAAATACGGTTTGGAGCATGGCTCTAAGACAGCTCTAAGATGACATAGACTGGTGTATGTTCAGCACTCCTGATTAGTAGTAGTATTATTCTTTTTGTAATGCTGCTGAGAGGACATAGTAATAAAGAGTCTTTGTGCAGGGTGACATTCAAATGCTTAACAACATGATATTTTTCTCCTTGGAGCTTACAGCCCAAGTACAAGACATGTTATTTTCTCATTCTTTAGAAGCTGTATGACGCAACACAGAGAAGTCTGTGTATGCCGCATGCACCAGCACCAATGTCAGGCAGTCCCTCTTACTTCCCTCACCTCCCCTTCCCTTGATACAGAGCATATGCCTCATTGTGACACCAAGCACAGTTAAACTGAGGGGAAATAGCCTATTATTTTAGGAGGTGCAGGACCAAGCACCTGGAACAGTGAAACACTTGGAAAGCGCTTCTGTAAATATTTTGGGTTGTAATATATTAAACAATTAAGAGGTGTTGGTATTTCTCTGCTCGAGGGCATTTAAAACAGGGAAGTCCCCTTTAAAGGCACCAGACCGGAATGTGTATGGTCATGCTCCTTAAAACAAAAACTACCTGTTCTTTCCCTCCCTTTCAGCAAAATGTCCAAGTCTGAGCTGACTTGCTCTTTCAGCAGAGGAAATGAAGCCAGATTATTTTAATGCTGTTTTAGAGAGCTACCTCCTTAAAAAAAAAAAAAAATCCAAAGAACAGAACTTGTTACCTTGAAAGCTCCACTCAGGTAATTTAAAAAATTGTTTTGCTAATAACCTTAATGCATTGCTTGTGTACCCAGGACTGTCAGCACTACAGGTTACTACAGGTTAATCAGTAAATTGCTGATAGCAGCTCCAACCAACCTTTAAGAATTCCTGCATCTCTTACATCTTTGCTTCTATTTTCCTGACAACAATAAATCAGTCACTGTGCAACACCAAATTAGCATGAAAGAATAAGAACCTAATACTGACAATTCTTGGCCAAGCTCACAGTCAAAATTAAGTGCAGTTAATGAATGCTTAGTTAATTCTTAGAAATTCTTCTTCTTGCCTTTATAGCAGAGTGAAATACAAGTTCTTTTAGACAAATACACAGAGACACATGCTTACACACATACATGCCCCACACATGGGTAGCCTACACACACATATATACATATAGATAAATTCCAAACAGGCAATCTCTAGGAAGCTTTGTAAGAGAAACAAGAAAAAAATTACCTACTGGTCTCTATAACACCAACAAATGCACAGGAAAAGCTTCAGAACTGTCTGTTCTAATAGTTTCTAAGATTATGTTAGCAATTATTTTCACCAAAGTATTTTTCTCACAAAAACAAAACAAAACAAAACAAAAAACCCACTTGATAGAACCTAAACATTGATAACAGTGAAAAATGCCTACTTCAAGCTGCTTGTAAGAAAACAAACACAGGAATTTGCAACTTCTGTGCAGTTTTAGATCCGAAGTAATTACGGCAGGCTTTTGCTTTAATCACTTATCTCAGGGCAGCCCATCAGATTAACAAGAAGAAGCAAAAAAGTATTAAAACTTCATGAGTTACTGGAATCTTCTGGAACTGAAAACTATACAGATGGTCTGCAACATATTTGTATAGAAGATGTTCAACTGTTGATGGGTTCCCAACTATTATAGTGGCATAGTAAGAAGGCAGATACTGGGCAGTGAGCACTGAGCAACTGTTGTCACTGAGCCTTCCCCTCTTGGCTGCATCCCCACTTGCCCAACGAGCAGTTTTGGTCTCCCAGAGCAGAGACAAAGGTTGCTTTGGAGAAGTCGGGAAGCCTAAGAACACCATGTAGATTTAGGACTGGATAGGAGGTATTGTGCGGAGGCCATGCCCATTACTCATCCGCTGGCAACAGGCTCTCTTCCTTTTGTCTGGAAAGACGGTAAACTTTCAATGCCATCTGAAAACAGAAGGCCTTTCACAGAGTGCAAGAACTCTGCCATCTCAATCATGTGAAAATATTGTAAACACTTTCCCAGCCCCCATTCAGCTGTCCGAAAAGCAGAGCTAGAAAACACCAAACAAAACAGGAAGGAAAGAAAAGGGTGTGCACTGCGCACTTTGGTTTAATTTATATTTTTTACTCTGAATAGGAATTTTTCTTGGAATTTTCTTTTTTTTTCCTTAACATTAGTGAAGAGGGTCAAGTAGCTGCTACAGAGAAAAGGCAGTTAAAAGCCTATTCTATGTTTTATTTAGAGGAGAAAAAAAGAGTCTAGTGACCAGCAGTTTCTCTCCAGCAGAGCAGCTCTCATATTTCCTTACAGTCCCTGCAAGAATAGCTTTCAAATGTGCTCCAGGACTTGAATTTCTCTTTCAGTGCTTATACTGACCCACCCCTATGAACTTTTTCCAGGACGATCTTATCTCCAAACATTTCATCCACACATGTATTTTGTAGATATGTATTACTGACATATCTTGACTTATACAACAACATGTACTGAGTGGGAAGGGCTTAACAAAGAAGAATATGTTCAGAAAATACCTGCATGTGTGTGTACATGTATGTTTACATGTATATCAAACATATAACGTACGGAAAAGTATACATGTCATTTGCATAAAATTCTTAAACTAATTGGTTTTGCCTGATGACACCTTTTATGTAGGTTGTGCTGGTGCACTGTACCCTTAACTAGGGACAGTTGTTTTCACTGGTATATTCAGTGCATCATGTCGTTATGCAAAAGTTATGTAGTTCCTTGCTGAAAAAAGGCTGTGCTCATTCTCCTGAAGCCAGGGACTACTTGAAATTTCACAGTAGCTCTGAACTACAGTAACACATTAGCACCACAGTTCTTCACTATCTGAAGTATGAGGTTTTCATTTAGACTAGTCAATTTAACCCCAGAGAGGGGCAAAGAAAAATAACTGTGCTGGTGGGAAATACACTTTGTTCCATTTTGTTTGGTTTGGTCCCTAAGTCAATTCTGAACAGAGCAACAGGAGATAAGCCTGGAGGTATTCCTGATCCCTCATCGGCAAACCGTCTGCTCCTAACCTAGGAAAGGGTCAGCTGTCATCAGCAAATTCCAGACAGATATACCACTGGTATCTTGGAAGGTATTTCTTCTTAATATTCAAAAAATGGTGCATACTGATGGAAATCAGTCCCCAAAAGGACAGTAAGGACAATAAGAACTCCTATAGGAGCACATCATATAGAGGGGAGGCTCTCCTACCTGATTTTCCCTCACTCTGCTGTGGATGCAGACAGTTGGCATAATAAAGGAGACTTTATTACTAGATAGAGGGCTATGAGTTTGTAGACCAGTTGTGCTGTTCAAGTAAAGAGCAAACGTAAAAAGACAAAACAAGTTTGCATGAGTCCATGTACATTAAAGCACTCTTGGTGCTCTCTTTCCTATCAGGCATATCAAGGCAGGCTGTCCTTTGACATCTCTCGGCATACGATAGTCCATGTGTGCAAGAAACACGTAGATATGGGAGTTCACTGTGCTCTTGGATGTTCCTCAGACCTCTCATGACAGTGATTTTGGTATCTTGGGCATCTTATGACTTTGTGCGCTGGCTTCTGCTCTACAAGAGGAAAAGCTATGCCTTTCCCTGTGCTAGAGATGCACTCCTTTATTCTGGGGAAATCAGCAACTGCTCGATAAGCTGACATTCCTGATCCTGATTTAAGTAGATCTCAAGGACCATAATGCACAAAAATGCATGAAAAATTATTACCAAGCAGTGCCAGATGTGACACACTGGGAGGGCAGGTTCTCCTCACCACTTCTCAGGATATACATTATGCATCACTATGGCCTATTTATGAGATTTAGAAGTTCAGCACTTGAATTTTTTACCCCCTCCCCCTCCCAAAAAAAGAGTGTATATTAGTATATTGCCCTGCTTTCAGCTAGGATAGAGTCTAGATAGTCCCCTAGTTTTTCTATGCAGTGAGAACACAAAATAATAGGTTAGAAAGTGAGGAAAAGTAGTCACCAATAGCTGAAGTAGGGGTTGATAAACTGCCCACCATTTTAAATTCTCATTCCTTGGGACTGCCTTGCACATGCTATCTCAATACTCCCCTCCTCCCCTTTCCATTTTATAAAAAGAAGCTGCAATAAATTAGAATTTTATGAGACTCCAAATAAAAACCTTCACTAAAATTGAAAACAAGACAGAGATGTAGAAGCATATGGAAGGTTTATGAGAGCAGAGGGGGAAAAAAATTATCCCAAGGCAATAAAAAACCTGTCTGACTCTTTCTTGGTCTTCACAAACCAAAAATTACAACAGACAGATGAAGAAGTCTGCTGAACAACACAGTACTGCTACAACTTCCAGCATACAGACATTATAGTTTCTTAGTCATTCTTCTGGTACAAGGCAGCCTAAGAACTACACTTAAGACCCATTTTCCGAATTTCTTTCAAAAATACTTCAAAGTTATACATAGAAAAGAGATACCTTTCTGCTTTGATCCTTAGTATAAGGTTAACCAAGCAGAAGTGGCTTTCCAGCCTTTCATACAATTTTCTTTGGAACTAAATACTCCACCCTCTGAATTCTATCACTAGCATTTTTAGTATTTTATGGGATAAATGCAGTTTTGTTTAATTTATATTTTCATCTTTGTTCCAAACCTCAAAGTGATTAATTTGGACCACTGTACACACAGTTTTACTTCTAATTCTTTTTGTTTTCCCACTACTTCTCCCATCCTCACCACTCACCCTTTCCAGAATGGTGAGGGTATGGGATTTTGTTTAGCTAAATGATAGAGTGGCTAAGGATTGTTTTGCTTTATTTTTAAATATAATACTCCACATTCCAGACATTTCTCTACCAGACACAGTGGTTTGGAAATGAAGAACACTGCAAGCACTGAAATTTGGGTCTGGCTTTAAATTATTGCAAAATAAATGAAGAATATTTAGATTTTTCCTCTCTAAGATGACCAGAACTTGGGGGCTAAGCTATGGGGATATGGTTTGGCATCTTATATTAGAAGTGAGAATCCTGCAGTATGTTTTGTTCTAGGAAAATATATGCAGGTTCTGTGCTCAGACCCCTGCTAATTTTCATTTATAGAGGACCTAAACAATATTGAGCAGTAACAGACAATATTATATTGGCTTAGAGGTGTACTGATTTTACATTCCTGCTAAACTGATCAGTTGTGAAATGGTTAACAGTTATAGCCATAAAGCTATCCTTGTTCCCAATACCCAGTTAAAAATTAATTCAAAATGTGTGCAACGGGTGGCAAGTATTGCCAGTCGTGCCACATTTCTCAGCTGCCAAAGGCAAATAAATTCTGTAAAGAAGGTGAGAAAACAAAGTCGAAGACAACCTATATCAGAGTGGGGGAGTGTATTTACAGACCAGGCAAGCTCATGGTCTGGGCAGGTGTTTCTACAGAGAATTTGCAGGGCTCTGTGCTCAGAAGATTCACTCTGTCTTGGAAACGAGAATGTACATAAACATCATAGAGAGAAACATCTGAAAGTACCTGGGGTTTCACATCTTCCTTTAGGCACAGTCTTACTAAAACTCAGGAGACCTCTCCTCAGAGTGCTATGACTTAATCAAACATCATGGAAGTATTACTCTTCCAAAGGAAAACCAAAGAATATTGTGACACGACTCATTAAGAGCACCTGTTTGCATGGTGTCTTACAGAAGCTGAGAAGAATTAATATTCTTGTGTCTTCTTCTGTTATTAGAGAAGGGATGAGAGAGGAGTTATTCAGCCCTTGGATTGTGCCTGACCTCAATTTCATTAGAGTTTTGAATGTCCTTTGATTCTTTATCTTTTTCTATTTCAGCCTAAATCCCTGGTTTCCTGTGTGCAGTCCCATCCAAGACATTCTCTCCTGGTATTTGTATAGGTGGCAGAACACCACAGTTTTCAGATATTGAACCAGATATTCATAATTATTCAAAGATGGGCCTATAAACTCAGCTATTGAAAAAATTTGAACTCTTTACACCCTTCTTTATGCTATAAAGGATGAACTTACACAATTCTACAAGAATTGATGCTAGGGATTTGAAAGTAATAACAAAAAGTTTATTTCCTCTTCATTTATTACAGTAGCTGTTAACAAATTCTGACTTTTTTTGCTTTCAGAGACTATTCATAATAGATATTGTTTCACCCTAATTATTTTGCCACACAAAATACTCATACCTAAATACTGCAACAAGTAAGAGCACTATAGGGAAAATCAAGCAGTCCTGGGAGTCTCTCAAGGTCTTCTGGATCACAAACCCAAGCAAAGATGGGAATCCTTCTGAAGCTTGGTGCCTAGCTGGAGTTTACACCTTTCTGCAACAGTGCTAGGTGGCCTTCAGTCCCCTTCCTGAGTCAGCACCCCATTCATCTCTAAGGAGTCTCCCAAAAAGAGGATGGTTAGAAGTTCATCATTGTGGACCGATTCCACAGTTTCCCAAGGCAAACCTACTCCCTCCACACGGCTTATGTTGCCCTGCTGCCCCAAACATTTATATTTCCCCCGCTCTGTACAAGAGATGTAAGACAAGTCTAAACACAGCTGTCAAACACAGCATCAAAGCTCAGTAAAAGCAAGAGGGAAAAACAATATGCTTAGTTAAACAATAGGGCCTCAGATCTCAAAGGGTTATACAATGAAAGTAATACCCCCTTTGAGTTCTGTATGTGGCAATCATTACCTAACATCCTCAGTCAGAGCCCCACTGTTTATGAGGTGATGAGAAAAGAGCACAGCTCCCTTTTGTCAGTAGGACATCTCCACTGCCCTGCAGGAAAATTTTTGCTATATTTCAGATGTATTGAATCTTCTAGACATTACAAAAGCAAGACATGCATGTGCGCTCTGGAGCCATCAGCTCTCTTGGTCAGTTCATAGGTTTGCAAGGTCACAGCAAATACTCTTTTACATCATAAGACTTACCTTTAGGCTGTTTTACTCCTCCACAGGAACCCAAAAGGATTAAAACAGTTTTATCAAACCAGAAATAGAAATATTTATGTTTGGAAACATTGGTATTTCTAAACATTTCTTATTTCTTTCCTTCCCCACTGATACTGACTCTCAGTCCTTGAGCCATGAGAAGTGGTTTAAAAGTTACTTCTCAGGGAAAAATGTTTGCCTGTTAAAACATCCCCGCCCCTACACACACACACACATAGTTAAGGCTTTCTGCTGCACTACTGGTATTACAACTACCACTAGGTATGGGTATATATAATGTGTATTTATACATTTGTGTGTTGCATATTAATTTTTTCCTATACAAGTCAGCCTCTTTTTTTTTTGTTTTATAGACATCAATTTTTATGCTTAATATGAATCCTTATGATGGTCTAATATAATCATCCATTTAATGTAAACTACAGAATTCACCAGTTTGTTGACACCCTAATCCCAGTACATTTCTTTAAACTGTAATAAAAATGAGACAGTAACCTGAACAGCTTTCACTGGAAAATCTGTTTCTCCTCTCAGTTGAGCAGAGAGGGAAGTTTAGATCTCACATCAGAGACATCCAATGCCTGTTCTTCAAGAATCTGGAGTGAGCCTGGTCATCTCCAGAGCCTCCCCAAGGCTCTTCTGGGAAATACCGAGCCACTGTGTTGGCCCAGAGGCAACAGGTTTAGGAAAAAAAAAAAAAAAAGTCCGTTGTATGGCACAAGAGTTTTTCTTTTTTTTAAATACCCAAATGACCAGGTGAGTTGTACAACTTTTGGCCCTAAAGGATCTCTGAGGGGCAAATCAATGCCAACATTTGCCCATGCAGCAGATGGATGCAGCCAGAAATGTGTTTGTTAATACAGCTACTTTTCAGGAGGATGAGGGTCTGCTCTTGTATCACAGCCACATATGAAACACTTCTTGCTGCCACTCCATTTTAATTGACATTTTGCTTGACAACAGGATGTACAATATTTTCCATATTGCAAGTGTGAGCAAGGCATGGGGAATACTCTAAATGCTGAGTTACTGTTATCATATGTTCACCGGAAAGGGGAATGGTTTTGCAAGGATCGCAGCATACAGCCCTCATTTCAGAGCATAGAAAAAAGGACTAGAGACCAACTTAAGACTAAACAACATGAACAACTTTTCTCCTGCAGAGAGGCTACAACCACAACAGTGTATGCTGTACTCTTTCTTTCCAGGTTACTCACCAGGAGACAAAGACAATAATCCAGCAGCCCAAGTATGTTATTCAGCAACAAAGAGATGGAGCCTCCTGCTGCCATTCCCCCTCTAACAGTCCTTGCTGGTTTTCCTCAAGAATACAGGAAACCTTACTCAGCACAAGAGGCATCAGTTTACCACCTAAAATCATCTGGGCCATGCCTGCAGTCTGTTAAAAATGCAGGGAGCTGGACATGGTGATAAGAAATGAAGACACCTGAGCTATTCAGTGATAAAAGCAGCTTAATGCTCCTCCACTGAGAACAAGTGATTCTTCAGAAACAACACAGGAGGGGTGAGAGGTATTTTAGGCTCCAGGCGGGAATAATATTAGCATTTTAGCCATTACTCAATAAAACAAAAGTGGAGGAATAAGAGTACAAAATAGCTACTGTTTGGTGCCACATTTTAAAGTCTACCTTAGATGAGCATGCCAGGCCATCAGGCAAATAAATGTGTGATTTGTGTATTCCAGAAATACATACACTTTCATCAAAATTATTCTTTCCTTTCCATTCATTCTGTTTTCATTTCCACTCCTTTCACCAGAGAGGGGCTGTGGAACTATGAGCTCCCTGGGACTCTTTCCCCATACGTGAAATCATACTATGAGCAGCTTATCTCTGCAAAATGCCTGGAGGTTTGCAGAGGAAAAAAGAAAACACACATAGCACCCTTACCTCCTCCTTCTCATCCTCCCAGTGCTTGGCAAGGATTGTAGTTCTCAGCCTGCCTTTTGGTGTTATATCCAGTTTGAGCCCAAGCGAATTCCACTGCACTCCTCTTCCTGAGGTTCCCATTTATTTAAAGAGGTTGGACGTACAGACTGGGGAATGAGATGCTGGAAAGCAGTGCCACGGAAAGGACCTGGAGGTCCTGTTCAGTGGCAAGTTGAATATGAATCAGCAGAGCCCTGGCAGCCAGGAGGGCCAACCATCTCCTGGGGGGCATCAGGCAAAGCATCACCAGCCAGTTGAGGGAGGGGATTGTTCTGCTCTGCTCTGCTCTGCACTGGGGCAGCCTCACCTTGAATATTGTGTCCAGTTTTGGGTGTCTCAATATAGGAAAGATATTAATCTATTAGACAGTGTCCAAAGGAGGGCAATGAAGACGGTGAAGGGCCTTGAGGAGAAGATGTATGAAGAGCAGCTGAGGTCACTTGGTCTGTTCAGCCTGGAGAAGAGGAGACTGAGAGGAGACCTCATCGCAGTCTAAAACTTCCTCCTGATGGTCTGTCAGGGACCAGACACTGATCTCTTTGTGGTGACCAGTGACAGGACATGAAGAAATGTCCTGAAGTTGTGTCAGGGAGGATTTAGGTTGGACAGGTTGAAGAAACAGATTCTTCACCCAGAGGATGTTTTGGTGCTGGAACAGGCTCCCCAGGGAAGTGATCACAGCACCAAATCTGACAGAGTTCAAGAAGTGTTTGGACAATACTCTCAGGCACATAGTGTGACTCTTGGGGATGGTCCTATGCAGGGCTAAGGGACTCAATGATCCTTGCAGGTCCCTTCCAACTCAGCATATCCTGAGATTCTGTGATTCTGTGACCAGAATTTCTGTACTTCCCAAAATGCTGCTGCAGCTGAACCAGCAGCTACAGGTATCAGTTAAGAGCATGCAGTGGGGAATTTCAGGCTGCAGAGGGACAATAGCAACACAGCAGCCATTTCTAGATCTTAAGTGCTGGCAAAGTCAAAAGCAATGCTCAACTATTCTGTAACTTTCTTAACTCAAAAGACCATTAGCTGGCATTGTTGCATAAAATTAATAACCTTTTTTTTTTTTTTTTTATTTAAGGCTGTCCCACCATTCTATTATCTGACATTAATTTTCCATATGTTTCCTTCACCACCGCTCTTAGGCTGGGTTTGGTTTACAGAGTTGGATCAGATTTCTTTACAAGCCAGGACATTTGCTGGCTTGCTTACTAGCTTGAGGCCAGTTATGTTTGAGTGAGGCCCAAGGAAAACAAGTGAGATTTGGTGTCGTTCCAGTGAGTAGGCACCAAATCTACATGATCTAAGGTTGTTGTTTTTTAAAAGTTTAAAATTTTTAAAGTAGAAGTTCTTTTTATTATTTCAGCTTGTTTGGTTTGTTTTTTTTCATTTCTGTTTTATTTTAAAACAGCTTTTGGATGATACTTGCTCAAATGTTGCAGCATCCCTCCTCTTACAATAAAGATGAGTTTTTTATTCTGTTTTCTTTACACTAACCATAAGGCAAAAGTTTCTCAGCTATCTGTATTTTTAATCACAGATGGGCAAACGCATATTTGGAAAAGGGTAGCTGATGAGAAGAAGATGAATGAGCCATTTTGTTTTCAGTCTTTGTACAAGATAATGAAGTCTAGTGTTCTCAACTCTTTCTCTCAAAAGCAGTCAGATCGCATGTAAAACCCTTTAATTCAAATCTGATTTCTAGAAATATTCCTTACACTTGCACAATGTAAGTCAATAAAAAATAATTAAATCTGAAATGCCCTTCCATCCAAGACTTAAAAATAAAATAACGAGTACCTGAATAATCACTGATTCTCTAAATATATCCTGGATTATTTCATTCTTTTTTCTCCTTGTTGTTATATTTATTATTCTCATCACATCTGAAATGCATTTTAAATGCTTTGGGACAAGGACTATTGTAAATTGCCAAGAATAGTTGGGGGCCTTATGGAAATGCTAAAGTAGAATTCCAAAAGTAATTTGACACTGAAGGACCTCCAGACCTTTGAAAATCCCCCATTTTATATTCTGCACAGCATATGCACAGAAACTTTCAGTAGCAGAACCAGAGTACAATCCAAATGTGAGACAAAATGAAAATGCCAGTATTAGATACTGCAGTTCAGGTTTAGTCAAACACAGAGTAGTGTGCTAGTAAGTAGTAGTCTGAAAATATCTTGAATCTAAAGGGATTCTTACAAAAGTATATGTATTGTCTGTCCTTAGCTGGTGCAAAGATATTCCCCCTGGTTTTGTTTCATAAATTCCAGCACGGTGTTATAAATATTGTAACAGATGTTATATGAATGCTGCATATAAATGTCATAATGTCCATATCGTTATTTTTAGTAGCACTTATCAAGGTGACCAAGCACAGACCCTGTATAGCTAAGCATTTATATAAATATAGATAAATATTTTGTTCTGGACACAAACCATGTTTAGGCCCCACAGCACTGAAAACCTCAGCTCCTGACTTCCAGGAGTGTGTTTGCATGATGGGTTACAGAGGTCTGGGAAGCAGAGGACATCCCAAACAGAGGACTGACCTGAAGCTGCTAAGCCATCAGGAAATTAGTTTAAGCCTCTCTGGAATTTTGTCACTTATTTCAGTGCAAGAACCTCCACCCTCCTCCACTGTTATCCAGACCTTCTTCACCAAAACAGTAAGAGAAGTGGGTGCTGTTGCAGCTAGGCCTGCTTTACACAATCATGCACAACCAGAGCACTCCCTCAGACTGCAGGAGAATAGGGCTCAGTTCCCTCTAGGCATGAAGGGATCTGTATTATCCCTTTCTGTGCTGGAAACTATCATGCTAATGGTTATCATGCTCTGAAAAGTTCCTCCTCTTCCTTTTAATGTTGTTTCTTTTAGTATGAACCTAACCTAAACTGAACATCCTGTTAACTCTATTTTATTTTTGTCCTTCACATTTAATATTCTTAGAAGGACAATTTATTCACTATCTGGGACTATTTACAAAGTAATAGTAAATATTTTCTTGAGTACTGATGTCCTAAATTGCATGTGTTTCCCCATTAAACAAATTAGGGTTTGATGAAGCAAGGGTTAAATAAATAGTCCACTACAGAGAAGAGAGAGAAACTACCACAGTCAGCCCACTCAGGGCCTGGAAGTGTTCTGCAGAAGCCAGTAGCTCATCCCACCAAACCACAGGGACATTCCTTTTTCTTGTTTGCTTTATGATTTTTGGCATGGGGAGGATGGGAAGGACACTGGAAGAAGGGGACAAGTGAGGAAAAAAACAGAACACCTCAGTGATGAAAGGAAAAGGCAGCTTTGAAAGTCACTGGCAAAAGTGCGGTTGTTTGGTTTTTATGCCATGTGGTAGGTTGGACAGAGAGTATAAAGGGAGGAGAGAAGAGTCTACATATTGATCTCACTGAAATCCCCACAGAGATCAGAACTACTGCAGAACCACCAAAAAACCCCACCATCAACCACTAAATGTGGACCTGAATGAGAAAAGAGTAGATTAGGGGGTATAGCTGGGAAAGAACAGTCATAGAAGCCAAGAAAGGGCAAGATTTTAAGGAGCTGATGGAGTGAACAGTGTTAAGAGAGCAAGTGATAGGTAAAGAAAGATGAGGTTGCAGAATAGACCTGCGACTGGATCAGAAAAATCACAGTGGGGGATTAACTACACAGTACGGGTTTCTGTGCTTAGATACAAAAAGCTTTACAAGCCAGATTTTTGGCAAAACCTCATGAGTCCCACACTGGAATAATTAAAATAAGAGCTGTTCACTGAAGTTATTTTTGGTGGGCATGTTTGGATCAGAGAGTGGAGTTGTTGAGCACAGTATAATACATGCCAAAAGCCCTATTATGTGCCTGCCACTGCACCCTGCCATACTTGGAAATATGTTCAAAAACTGTGGTAGGGAGTCCTTACTGGCTTCACGCTTGAAGGACAAACCAGCGCTACACATTTCAGTTGGAGGTCACAGCACTGGTCCTGAGACATTTCTCCTGGAGGGAGGGGACCTCTTGGTTGAGTCTGAACATGGAGACATTTGCTCTGCAGCAGACTTCAGGGAGGGCAAGGGATTAGTCTAAATAGGCTATTTCTACTTAAAATTGATACATATATATTCTAGAGTGACAGGGGCATAGAAGTCAACAAAAGGTTAGACCATGTAGTGTTATACCTTGTGGTGACCCTCCTACCTGATGAAATAGGGTGCTTACGCCAAATATACCTTCACAGCTGAAACAGGCTGGCAAACCAGATGGTAAAGCATTAAGACCCACTAGAAAATTATCACTCCACTCAGATATAACATTTTGGTTGTCTTGCAGTGGAATTCCTCAAAGGACCCTTCAGAGAAGCTGGGCGATTTTCTGAATGTTCCTTCACCACAGGCTTTTTTCCCTGAAAAACCACATAGTACTAAAGTTGTTGTAACCAACAATACAAAACAATTTCTGAGAAAACAGCCGTAAACTAGAAATTTCAGAGGAGGAGACAGAAGCCACGTTTGGATTAAGAGTAGATCTGGCCCAGAACCTATCATTGCTTGTAGGCAGAAGTGGTAGACATCTAAGCAAATTCAAACTTCTTTAAACCCAAACAGTATGTATAGGGCTTGAAGCAGCTGAAGCAACCTTGAAACATTGCAACAAACAATTGTCACTGTCAATCCGCCAGGGACCACAGCCTCCTGAGAAGAGAAAAGCAGAGCCCATACCCAATTTCCTAGTGGAACCATACCCACAGTACCATATTGCTTTTCCCCTGCAGTAGATGTAGGCCAGCAACTTTTTCCTCAAGAACATCTCCTTCCTTCAGGACACAGCTCCAGATGACTCACACCAGGGCAATTTGCATTCCTTTGCTGTGAAGGTTATTTTTTCCTCAAAGCTGGACAATTCAGGTTGACCCTACTTGCTGTTGTGCAAATACAACCTCCAGGGAATAACTTTCCAAATCAGGCTTTTGCTGAAAGAGAAAATAAAATAATCCGAGAAGGTCCTTAAAAAGGAAATAGAACAGATACATATATTTATCTGTTGAGATGGGTTTTTTTCAAAGTAGTGGTTGTAATTTGCCAAATTCTTATTTAAGCTGCTTAGATTTAGCTAGCATTTAACTCAGCCATGAAAGTGTTAACTAGCGTGAGAGAGGACTGAGACTGAGTACTTGTGAACTGCTGTATTTCTGTCATCTGAAAGCTAAACACTGTGTTAGGAAAGTCCAAATGGTGGCTTCATCCTCAGAATGACAGCAGAAAGAAAAATATTTGCACTTTTCCCCCTCTAAGGGGAGGATTGGAAGGGAGCGGTTCTCTCAAGACACTCCTTTATTCTCTTGACAGCAAGAGCTGTGCTGCTCAGACTGTCTCCAGTCACATGTTACTAATACACCAGCTTCTCCTGTCTGGAGCCCATGCTGCAAATACTGTTTTTCTCAGAAATCACAATGTTCCTTGGCTTCATTTTGTGAACACCAGACTCCCTCTGCTCCATACCCTGGCAAAATCTCAGGTTACTTCTGTTCAACAGGTCCTCAGAAGCTACACAGCAAACTTGTCAAAGCTGGGACTCGTCTACAGTTTGCAAACTAAAGCCAAAATCTTTCTCTAGCTGCATCTATATAGCTCTGATACACCCGCCGTTGTCATGGATGTTATTTTGTAGATCAGAAAAAACAATCATCTCAATAAACTCTACTGATCTTTTTTTCTGTCCAGCATCTGAATCTGAGACTTCTGGAGCCGATTATAACTTCCTTAAAATGCAGTCCGGATTCAGAAAAAAAAAAAACCCAAACATTTTTTCTGACACTGCTTCTCACTTTAAAAAAAAAAAAAAAAAAAGGAAAATATCTATAAAAATAAACTCATTACTCTCTTTCAAAACTTACCTTGAAATACTTACTTTGTGCAATACCCATTTAAAACCTTAACTGCAGAATGATTACTGCTGGCTTAGGCTGTGCTGATCAATATTGCTGTGTTGGTACTCCTGCCTCTTGTTTGTGTTCATCTCCTGAGTCTTTGTTGCATGTTCAGACGGTGAGCTCTTTAGCGCAGAGATTGCTTTTACCTTCTCAGTTCGGACAGGAGGTAGCAACATCAACCTAAGTGATATAAAGGGTCAACAGGGAAGACAGTTTTGCTTTGTTAATGAATGGCTTGACTCTTCATGACATGTTGAAGTTCACAGATAGAAAGATTAGTATTTTTGTACCACAGACATTAGACATCAATCTGAATTTTAATCTACAATGTTCAGAATTAGAAATTATTGTGAATACTTTGACTTCTTGCTAAAATTTGGGGCATCTTAAGAACAATCCTCATTTAATGTCTTTGACATAGGGTATGCCATAAATACCACTTCCAAATAAATCTTTTCAATTCTTCACTTTTCAGCTTCTCCCACTTGGAAAAAAGTATTGATTTTGAAAGTTTGAGGGGCCCCAGGCTCAGGGCCAGATTCTGTTCTCCTTGGCAGGTCTTTAAAACAACAGCAAGTCCACTGACCAAAGCTGAGCTTCAGGGAGAGAAAATACTACTTAATGCTTTTGTTGGTCCCATTCTTTGCTATATTGTCACCGCTCTCCACAACCTCTTTAAAACACAGCCCCAAAATCCTAGCAGTGTCTGCTATCCTGTGCATTGTGAACAGCAGGTGATTGCATCAGCTCATGAGCCATCTGGAGCCAAATGGGAGCACCTATGCTGGTCATGGCTCCCTCACACTACTACAGGGTGTCAACAGGAACATCACAGCAGCTCAGACACTGGGCCTGTCTGATTTGGTATAGTTACCAGAGACAGACTCCCTGCTGCCTTACTTATTTTCATGCTGCAGAAATATGAGTTACCGTGGTAAAAGTTTCCATGGAGTGGGAGATTCCCAAAATGGGTCTTTGGAGGTTTTCATTTCTTGCTAGCAGGGCCTGGGTGCAGTTTACACAGACTGGCTGATGGGCTCCTACAGTGAAACCAGGCAGCCAGTTTGCACAAGCCTCTCATTCTAAAATATGTGTAATTCATATGAGCTGATAGAGAGGATAAGAATCAACTGTCTGTTTCCCAGTTAATAAAAAACATACAATGAGAGCAGAACTCTGCCAGCATATCTTGTTTACCCAAAAATGTTTGGCATTAAATGTGAAATCGGAAATGAACTCATTATCTGATTATTTTCATTTTGAAGAATTAACTGCTTTGGGGGAAAGGCTTGTCTTAAACAGTCCCCTCATATGGATGACTAATTGCAAATACATATCTCTCAAGAGCACGGCAAATACTCGTGACTCTCAGGGCAGGACAGAGCACTATCAATTTGGCCAAGAACATTAGGAGTATCCTCTCACGTGGCTTATTCCAAAACAGAAGGAAATATCTTTAAGCTAGCAGCATCATGCCCAAGCAGGTACGAAGAGTGTCAAAAGAGGCAATGCTCTGGAATTCTTATCCAGGCAATACGGATAAGAAGTGCTTAACAATTACTTGCAGTGGATTTGCTCCTTTCTTGCCAAAAATATAATTATAAAGCAGCATAGGTAGTTATAACTTTCTAGATGTAAAAGTATGTTGAAAACAAGTTCCCTCAGTAATACAAATTAACACACCTCAGTAAAAATTGGGAAAATGGAATCAAATACCCGTTCAGGACTAATAGTATTTTAGGAAAACTTCCCATTCTAGGACAAAACTCAGGTCACTACGGATTAAGAGAGAACTGAATTGAAGACAGCACATTGGCCTGCATTCCCTTTTCTGTCTTCTGCTGTTTCTTCGATCCAAACTCATTTGTTTGATCTCAGCATTCAGTGTTTTTTGGTTAGCCCCTCTGGTTCAACAGCTCTTGCTCCTTCTAGGGTTGCTGGGTGCCTCTTCTGTACTCAAAATCTGTATTTTCTTTCCCTACTGGGGAGTGAATTTTAGAAAGGGTACTGTGGAGCCCTCCACTGTGTGTCAGCACTGTGCAAGTTAAATAAGCATGTGCCTTCCACTGAACATTTGCCTCTTCCTTTCTTACTCCAGCTGAAATATTCCCATCCCCACATGCCCTGTGAACCTATCTGCAATAAGATCATACGAATGGCTTAAACTTCTCATTCCTCTTAGCTACACTTGAATTTTTTCTTTTTTTTTGCTAGCCCAGCAATCCAGAGGCAAAAGGACATTGAGTGGAGTTCGGGAAGGCAGCAAACATCCTAAGACGATCCTGGGCCACCCAGCAAGCCCACACATTGCTTCACAGCCTTCATGCAGCCCATGGATGGTGTTTAGTGTGGGCAGGGACAACTCTGATGCTCTTCCTTCAGCTCAGCCAGTAGAGAAAGCAGGTATCCAACAATTAGTCAGCGGAATCCCTACACACTTGGTCCCTATCCCTCAGTTCAGATCTCTTTACAGAGAAGATTCAGTCCAAAACAGGAAATTACCCTGTCTGGATGAATACCGTTAGTGTTCCCAAAAAGATAGAACTCCCAGTCGTGATTCTTTCTTAGTCTATGTTCAGCATTAGTTACAGTGGAAAGGGAGAAACCAGCTCCCCAGAGCACATCTTTAAAATTCTTAAGGAATTTTAAAGGACGGATCCCATCAATTGCAATACTCACTCTCTGTAATCACATGAGACAGTATTTTGCAGGAAAATGCACAAATATAGGTAGAATTCTAGAGGTAAAAGATGTGTCACTGTAGATATAGACTATAACACAACATTACAGAAAAAAAAATCAACTCTGGAAACATTATATTCCCACCAGCAAAGACACACATTCCCAGCCTAATGCTAATGTGACAATTTTCATGTACTCTTGTTTCTTTTTCACGTAGCAGTGCACACATCAGTGCCTGCCTTCTCTCCAACAGCTGGTCTAAGGCAACAAAGGGTCACCAGGACTGTTATCTTTCAGTTCCTGAAGGCTCCCTGCTCTGGCAAAATGCCACACTTCCTGAGCAACTCTGTCTTGCCCTAGAAGCTGAAGAAATATTCCCTAGTTGAACTGTTAAACTTTCACTTCCTATCTGAGGTTGTATCAGCATGAGCAGCATTTTAAAGACTATTCTGGTGTTTGCTCTTTTTTTCTTCAAATCTCTGAAAGATCCTAGTTTGGCCTGAAAGCTAGAAATGAGCATGAGCTTTATGAGTTCTTTGGTATAGCATATGTAAGCTTTAAAAATAAGGTATTTTGGATTGCCTTCCCATTAAACTATAGAAAGTAATTAACTGGGAAGTGGAAACAGTTAGCAAATGTGAGCACAACAGAAAAGGTTATTTGATTCTCTTTTCATTCCAAATGAAATGGAAAAGAGAAGGAGTAATAACTTTCTCAAAGGAATTTGTCACATGTGTTGTTTGCACATATCTTTCACTTCTTGTTCTTTCACAGCCTATTAGACCCTGGAGTTGAATCTGTGTTCTTCAACTTCCTGCTGTAATCCAGACCAAATCATGTTACTCATAGCTGGATTTTTATCTCCTTGAATACTGAGGTTTTCATGGGTTTGAGGGTTTTTAATTATTATTATTATGATGTCTAAAATTATGTCTGAAAGTTTGAAAGTTACATCTGCTCCCCCCATTACCAAAAAACATACAGTGGTACTGGTTTCTATCACACTTGATATTACTGTTACTGACACCTTTCATCCCTTGTAACAGTCTAAGGACTTATTTCATTAAAGAAGAGCAATTAGAATATAACAACAATCACCTCATCACCATTGCAACTGATGATTAAAGAAAGAAGCTTATTGATCAATGTTCATGCACAGAAAAGAGCAAATGTGTCCTAAATTTTCATGGACACAATGTCACCTGGAGTCTTTTCCTACAGTTTTTGCTTTAAAATTATTTCTTTCAATTTCATTTGATTTAATCTAATTTAAGATTGCAACTGCTGCTTTGAGGTCCTGTCACCTGCTCCCTTCACCCATGGAGAACATGCAGCTGAAAACCCAGTGTGGCTTTGGTCAGAGTTAAGCAGAGGCCCTTAGTTAACTTAAATCCTCAGCAAACCACTTCATTAATTTCTAACACACCGCACTGTGTCACGTAGACATATGCAGTGTGAGACCATTTCCTTCCCTTGCCTAACCCTGTAGCTGAATGGGTGGGGATGTAAATAGCAGGTGGGAGGAGGCTACGGTCTTCCTGAGAAGTCCCTGAATGATTAATCTTGCAGCAGCTATCATAAAAGACACTCAGAAGATATACAGCCAGCCATGGGGAATTAGGGACTCACTCACTGAAATTTTTAGCTACAGTATAAAAAATTATTTTGGAATGTTGAATGACAAAACAACAAGCTGAACTGCCTACAGTGGTTGTATATTTTCATCTGTAAGTTCTGTACGTCTTTGCAATGTCTTTGGCTTTTCCTAAGTAGTAATGCTAATAATATATAATAATACAATAGCTTTCACATCAGTGTTTGGGCTGAACTGAATCCCAACCTCATTTCACAGTGCCCTCCCTTTTTTGACAGAGCACAGTGCAGGGTACAAGAGGCATCTTGCACAGGCATCCCCAGGTGCATACCTGACCTTTTGGTGCCAGAGCCTGAATAATAGAACAGATCTAGCTGTTCAATAAGCTGCATATCTACTACAGTTTCTGTCTGTCTTCTGTCTGTTACTCTATACTCATGAAACTTTATTCTCAAATATTTCATTTTGTTTTCCTGATAAAAATATAGTCAAGGGTACTATCTGTTAGCACCTGCCATACTCAGTGGACAGATTCTAAATGTATTAAGTGGTTTTGTTTGTCCAATTTTTAGGGTAGGGAAAATTGTATGAATCAGCTTTTCCACGTCTTCTGGAGCCACTCAGTAAGTGTGGGTACATGGGTCGATTTTCATATTGCTGCTATTGTTCTTCAGGTTTTCTATGATTCTGTACTCATAACTGAAAGCCACATGCCTAGAGAACAGGGGAAAGACATTGAACCAAAGATCAGGCACATATGCCATAACCCACAATATTTTTCAGGTTTTTTTCTGCTGATTTTTTCCTGTCAAGCTGCATGCTGAAGTGTGCCATTGACTTTTTTTGCACATAGGTTTTAGTAAACCAGCTCCTTAAGGACTCAGGTTTACTCAAAATACAAGGCAGACACTACTATGATAGCCAAATATGCTGTCTCAAAGAAGTAGCAAATAAACAGATCCCATTTGTCTTCAGGTTAATTTGGAAGATGCGGTTATACAGCCGAAAACACATCAAGCCCTACTGCAGGCTCTTGGGAAAGTTATGTTACATTAACCCAACTCCATCTGCAGCTCTGGAACTTGAGAGCAGCAGCAGAAATGGCCAAGTAGCTTCCAGCTGAGTAAGCACACATTTTATACAGCAGCTTGTTTTAATAAAGCATTGTTCTCTGTTCTATTGAGGGTCCTAGGGCTGTAAGCAGCACAAAATCAAAAAAGTCTATGGAAATTTTAAGCCTCAAGCAGAATAATCATATTTATTAATGTGAGAATTTACCAACAGTGTTTTCAAAGGCATTTAAAATGGAAATCTGCATGTCTCATGCTGAAGCATCACAAATAAAACAAAATACCAAGCAACTTTTCAGTCTGACTGGGCCTCTTCTCATTCCACCTCCTAGCCCATCTCTGAGGATATCACTGAATGAGTTATATTTTAGTCTGTTGCTGAGGTGCAAGGTTAAGGACATATGAAAAAGATGTGAATTAAGATGAGTACCTTTATAAGAGAAAAGACCATACACATAATTCCTTCTGTATTTCCACAAGCAATATATATTAAAAGTTTAAAAACAACTTCAAAAATCCTCTGGAAATATCCACATACAGGGAAGATTGAAACCATCTGAGATGTGGGCGTTGCCATAAGTCAAGGACACTTCTGAACACATGTAATGGCTACTCTCGCTAGCCTTGATGATACAAAGTGCATCTGAGAAGTTTGCAACAGCAAGTCCTATCACAGGGGCATGTGTGTTGCACAGATGAGATCTGCCATAAACAGTTCAGTTTTGTGAAAGCATGTTTTATAACCCTTTAGTGTAAGACTAAATGATAAGGGGTTCCAGTCCTGGTGACTGTGGTGGCTCAGACACACTTACAACATTGGCTTAGCCTGTACATCGCATGTTCATTTTTCCATTCTCCATGCCCTTTTGCTAGAGGACATGCTCCTCAGCTCCTTCCAATCCCATCTAGTCAGAATTTACAGCTGCAGTATAACAATCCAGTTGGTGTCTTGTTTTCAAGATACACCATCTTCTCTATCTGAATTCTTTTCAACAGCAAAAGGTCTTCCCCACACTGTGCAAATATCTTGGTACACTGGTAATTCTTAACATTTTAAAGTCTATTTGCCACTTCCCCCCCCCTCCCCAAGCTAACTACTGAAATGACGGCATGACTATTCTGCAGAGAAGCCACACAGAGCTGCAAGATATGCTGATTACAGGAGGTGCTTCTCCCAAAGCGTGGTCTTCGACAAAGCGCTGCCGTCTGCACTGTATCGTAATGACTGTTCTATCATTGCTGCCTCAAAGCATTTGGGTTCCCATGTCAGATATGAAAATGAATAGCCATTATTTCTTCCGCAGGGTAGATGCAATGCTAGAATTGCATGAATAGTATACTGTAGCCACCCTAGCCCAATCTGGGGCCTCCCATCAGATTTTATGAACAGAAGAGGGTTGGGTCTGGTTGATAATTTGGGAAAGAGATGAGAGGGGAAACCCCCAGCACGGCAGGAACTGATGTTACTGAAACAATAGCTGGAACTCTGACTCATTGCTGGAGCAATGTCCAAACGAGCATCAGAGGACATGCTGTACTGCAGAAAGAGCCAGCTTCTGTTCAAGCTGCACACCAGGAGACCTGAAAAATGCTTAATTTTGAAAAAGTTAAAAATCCCTCTACACATTTTTCAAGAGTGAGATCAATATCCCCCAGGTGGTTTTAGATTTGCTAAATACATTTTACCAGACTCCAGAAATTTTAACTGGATTTTAGCCTGTCCTTTGCTTTTCTGTTTTCTACAGTGATAACGCGCTGCACCTTAAACAGTACTAACAAGTCTCTCTGTACTCACTTACCATACAGCAAATGAGTGCTTTAAAAGTATTTCCTGACTTAAGCCTTATGATCGTGCAGAAAGTTTGAAAAGACGAGTTCAAGAGGTCTTGGATTTGTTGAAATGCCATAAAGGAATGCTCTGTTTGGGGCAGGCAGACAGTCCGATTATGTGCCTAGTATGATCACAAAGCCAGGAGGAAAACAGAGAAAAAAACTGAGCTCACCTGCCTGCCTAAGGCCAATCTTTTTGTTTCTTAACGCAGCTCTCACTACCTGAATGAAATCATACTTGGAGAAAGCATGTCCTTTAGCTCAGAGCTGCAGTCACAAGACTGCCTTTTTTTCTTGCTACAGAAAGTCTTGCATTTCAGGAGTAGGTGAAATAATTCCTGCGTAAGGTAAACAGGACTCAGCTCAGCTAAATAGAATAGATTTACTCAAGACTTCAAGTGAACAGTAAGAACTGCAAAGCAGTTCAGGCAAAAAGCTCCGTTTCAGGGGAAGATATTATTCACTGCAGATTTTTACGAATGAAAACACCAGCTGAGTCAAACTATTTCAAAGACAGAATATTTTATGTATGAACAGCTTAATAAATGGAAAAATGTGTAAATCTGCTCCTTCTAGAGCATTATAAAGTGGCATTACATAGGAGATTGATTTCCAGAGCTCCCAGGAGTATGCTCTCTTTTCCTGATGCACATGTCTAAGCACCATTAACACTGTTATCAGGGGGACAATATACATGTCAGTATAAAGTACATGATCAGAACCTTCTGAATTACAGCTCCTTAATTAGTGTCCCTGTGTCAATTATCCCATTCAAGATGTCAAATATTTCACAAGGATTAAATTTCAAAATACACAGTCTCTCTGATATATAAAATCCCAAATGGCTGCTCAAACATATATCAGTGTTATTATATCACATACAGCAGGTAAAAGATGAAACCGTCTTCCACATAGCTCTACGATTTTAAAGCTACTGTGATTTTGATACCATTTAATTTGGCTCTGCAATTGCATCCATATTTTTTACTTGTGGGGATACTCATGGTACAAAACAGGAGAAAAAAAGGATTCAGGTTTTCAGCCAATATTTTCCTTTCCAAAATAGTGCCAACATTGTAATGCAATACCCAAACTGAACCTCTCTGGCCCCTGAATCCAAAACTAAAGGGCAGAGGAGAGAAGGAGAGGAAGAAGAAAGAGGCTCTACAATGCCAGCATCTGAGAAATTATATATTCTTCACTGCCAGGGAGTAAGGAACATGCATGCATGCAGCTGGGATGTAAGCAAATCCAGTTAGAAGTGTTTGGGCTTTCAGATTAAATCAAATTTCCTCTAAGAAATATGGATTTCTTGATATATATTAATATTTGAGTTATAAAACAAACTTGGCCTCCATCTATTAGAGCAAGTAGATCTCCAGGTGAGCGAAGTAACACTGGGCACATTCAACAGGGCAGAGGCACACACCTAAATTAAAATCTCTGTGTAGTTCCCAAGCTGAAGTGTTTCCAGAATGAAGATGGACTGGTGAATCAAGACCTGGATTATTTTACACCAAGGGCAGCTTTAATGTCTCACAAATTAAAATCTTTTAAAGTTTAATGTTTGGTTTAACTTGTTAACCTTTCCCTGCCACTTTTCTACAGATGTCTGAATCAAAAAGTGGTTACATAAAGACACCCTAATGAGCAAATTTACTGACTGAAACCAGGACAAAGAATCTTAATTGACTATTCAAGCAAATGCACAGAAAGCAACTTTTGAGGTTATAATTGTAAATATTGTGTCAGAATCTCAGCCCTTACAGTGACACTCATCTATTTGAGATAGAAGCAAGTACTAGCAAGCCTAATCTGCTCAAATTTTGTCATTAGACCACACAATAGACTTGTCTTGAACAAGCAACAACCTAGAAATTAGTCCCAGAAATAATTAGGAAATAATTTAAAATATCAAAGGAAAGAGGATCATGTTTGGCTGCAAAGAGTCAAAATATATCAAATAAGTTGTGTATTACAAAGAAATATCCAGGGTCCCAATCAAGGGTTTTGTGTACTTCATTTGTGCTGTAAGAGAGTGAACTAAAAAAAGAGATTAGAAAAAGCCAAATGTTATGAAAATACAAAGCTCTAAACTATAGCGTCTTTTAAGATCTCAGGCCAGACTTTAGAAGGAGGGGAAAGAAATTAAAAAAAAAAAAAAAAAAAAAAAAAAAACCACACCCCCACACAAAAAAAAAAAAAAAACAGAAAAATCTGAATGAAACCAAAATGCCTAGAAGAGATTTACACATCTATAAATTACATTTTACCAAGTAATTTCAAGGATATTTCAAAGTCCTGAAGTTAAGCTCCTGCCCTCACTGCTTTCTGTAAGCAAGAACTCCCTTTATCCCACCCCTGTGGGAGCTGTGAACCATGAAGACAGGGAATTTTTTCAGACATATGCAGAGCGAAAAGTGCAGTGTGGTTCCTCCCTATGCTCTCATCTCAAAGCAGACCCTGAACACAACTCCAACACAAATAATACCAACTACCACTGACAACATTTTCCCATTAAAATGGATCCCTTTTGCAAATTACATTTTTCTTACATTTGCTATTTTATACCAACTCTATTAATAAAAGGCAGATATAATTTTCATCCTGTATTATCCATTTTAGCAGTGCCTAAATTCACCAATTCATCAGCATACATTAGTCTTTAATAAGCCAAGGTCAACCTAATTTCCTCCTCCTAGTGCTCTCTCCCCCACAACTTCTTCACATGTTTCAGCTTTACTTTGAAGTGACTTCCTTGCTTGGCATACTAAAATACAGAAACAGAGTGCCTATCATTAAGACTGCAGTTCATGCCCTGACTAGTCACAGCAGAAGGAGAATTAGGCTGTAATCTCCTAAACAATGTAGAATCTGTAAATCAAAACCAACCAGCTCTTTCTGGCATGTAGATCAATGAGCCAGGGCAGGGGTATGAAAATCCAAGCAACTCCTCTAAGGTAAAGTCAGCCTCAGTGTATGAATTTGTTTAGTTTGAATTTTTTTTCTCCTCTGCACTTTATATCCCAAAACAAGTCTTCAGAAAATAGTTTTTATTGCATTCTGAAAAACAGTAGCTTCTGCTGGACCAGATGGCAAAACAGGCACACACAAACTTAAGCTTAGAATACAAGCAGTACACAGATTCAAAACAACCTACCTTCAGTACTACCCCACCTAGCCTTCTTGATGGTAAGGATGTTTGCATTTCTTTGCTCTAAATATAAAAACAAACAACAGTGGCTGTTCTAATCAAAAGAGTATTAATATGTTGCCAAAAAATGTACAATGCATTTTTAAAACATCTATACAAATCTAGAGTCACCAAAGAAACACAAACTACACACAGCCATGTACAGAAAATATCTGGAGAGTCAGAGGAATGGACTTGTGCCTGACAGAGTAGCATATAGCTTTTTGGCATGGAACAATAATTTCCACAACACAGTGCATGATGGGTTTCTACTTGCAGAAGTGAAGCCCTATCATGCTGACTGATATGTCATCATGCACACAGTTTACCTGGGCTAGGCCAAGTCCCACTGGAAGTCAGTGACACTTTGTACTGTAATTCACTTAAAACCTCACAGGTGTACATGGAGCTCACTTCGAGTAACATAAGTGAGCATAAATATAACTCCCCAAATAAGCGCCCATGAAATCAAATTTTTCCTTATCTGTTCTAATGAAAAATGTCAAATCAAAGGCTTGTGGGAAAGCGTTTTCAAGTAAAATTTTTTCTCTCTAGTCCTCTTTGGTTTCTCAGCTTTGTTGTCTGCTAGGTTCATCATGTTTTCTGTGTTTTGGTCCTTAATGCCTGCAAAGCTCTGGGAAGGGAGAAGATGGCAGAGGCCAATCTGCTGACCACATACACCCAATATGTGCTTCCTAAGTCTTCCTCTTAGTAACATTTCCAAAATGGAAATTTAACAACTACCATAAACAAAACAAAACAAAAAAATCTGTAATCCTAACTCCTCTTTCCACTCAATTTTTCATTCCAATGTGGACCAGTGTGGAAAGAGAGGGCCTCCAGAGTATCAGCTTTAGTAGATAGGGACACACAGGATAGCGTGAAACAGTTGGAAGGCCAGGTTTAAACATGTAACCTGAAACACTGGAAACTAGAACTCACAGCGGGTCTTAGCAACAAAATCAACAATATAGGCAGCGCATGACATGTGATCACCAAAGCAGAAGCAAGGTTGCTTAAATATAGCCCCTGTAGGTATTAGAATATTTCTGAGAAGTACACATCAAGCATGAGACAGATGCTACTAATAAGTAGAGCTTTAGACATTTATTTTTATATTTAAATATCCAGCTATATTTATCTGAAAGACTTAACCATACCATTCTTGACAGAAAGGTATGCCAGTTACTTACTGCTGTCTAGACAAAAAGATTTAAAACTGGAAAAGATAAAACCTTTGTAAAGGAACATGGAAAAGTGCTTTAAGAATCCATGAGAATCTCTGCACTTGAGTCCCCAGAGCTCTGGCTTTAAGAGATTTGTCTGTTCAGGAATTTAGTGTATTCGTTATTTCATAAACAGTTTCCTAATGCTTGTTCTTGAACCTAAATTGTTTGGGTTTGGGGGCAGAGGTTAGTAAATTATGAAAACTCTAGAAAGCTGAGGAAATCAATCAGTCTTACAGGCAGGAGTGATGTCTGATGATCATCTGACACTTTTGAAGTTGTGGCCACGGTGTGGTGAACCACTTCAAACTAGGATATAAAGATATGAATCATCTACAGTGAGTAAGCTGTCCCACTTCCAAATTTCCTGAGAAAAAAAAGAAACAGACTATCTGGACACTCATCCTAAGTGTTTGGACAGCTTTAAATGATCCTGTGATCTCAGTGAAGAAATTGTTCTTGAAATGAGTTACATGTTTCACCTCTATTTATAGCATAACCATAAACCAGACCTGCTAAACAGAGGTTTCCCAATCTCTGCTACAGATATTTGGTACCATGTGGTACATAAAGCTGGAAGGAAACAGCATACAAAAGAGTTACCACAGACTTCAAGGAGCAGAAAGGTATGAAGAGTTTCACAAGCTTCTCTAAATATTCAGAAACTGATATATTTTTTGGACGGTACAAATATTTCTCCACCACTACACCCTTTAAGCATTTAATTCACCAGCCTAAACAATAACAGACTGAAAGCAGCGTTCAAGTAACACTTCAGAACTTCAAGTCCCTATCAAAAAAGAGAGCTCCAGATAGACACAGGAATGAAATCGATACAATTCGGTCCTTGATCATCCCATTTGCAGCACATAAAATATGCTCTGGGGCAATAACCAAAGACAAAGTCCAGGTTACAAAAAGTCAGTGCAGTGGCTTTACAGAACTATTCTCCCATTCTGCTGGACAGAACACAGTGCTCTGTGTGGGTCTCTTTCAGCCACGAGCTCCTGAGAGAGTTACAGTCCAAAACATCAGGAGTATACGTAAAGGTGGCATGAGTCAGACACCTTTCTTTTCCCAAAGTTTTCCATGGGCAATTGAGTAAGAATTAATTTTACTGAATACTCACCCTTATTCCCTAATTAGATCAAATCACTTCAGAATTTACAATTTATTTCATTATATTTGTATTAGTGATCTTTAAATACTTCCTGGTATAAGTCAATATAAGTTTAACAAAAAAATTCACATAGCAAGAACGCTAAGTAGTAACTCCACCAAATCTAGTTCTTGTACACAGGTAAATATTGCTCTTTTTGACTGGGAATTTTTCCTGTGACTCACTAAATCTCCTCATGGAACTAAGTGCTATTTGAGATAAGCAGAGTTAGTTGCAATACCTATTCCTATTGTTATATAAAATTATAGGAAGTAGAGCTGGAAAGAACTTTAAAAGGTCATCTAGACTGTCCTCAAGGCAGAATCAATATTCATGTCACTTGTTACATATATATCTTAATGATTGTAATTTCACCACCTCTTCAGGCTTACCTATGTTTATGCTTAGAAAGATTTTCCTAACAACTATTCTAACTCTCTCCTGGTGTAAATTAGCTTGTTCTTTTTAAGTCTGCCATGAACAAAAAGGATATATTACCTCCTTTCTCTTTACAACAGAGTGGTTCTTTTACATTTTCATTATTGCCCTGACCCTTCCATCTTCTTTTTTCAGTGCTTTATAACTTTTTCAAGTTTTTTCAAGTTCTCCTTGGCTACACTGCTCTAAGCTGAGTCCTTACCAGTATAAATTCCTAGAAGATTACTTCTGCAGGCTACGTTCTGGTTTTCATATACATACTAGCTGGTCACTTAGCTTTTTAATAATTCATCAACTCATGTTTAATTTGATTCACACTCACAGATCTTTTCCAGAGAACTGCTGTCTATTGTGTTACCCCATCCTGTATCTGTGCAGATTATTTCTGCCTAACACTTTGCATTTTTCCCTATTGAACTTAATCCTATTTTTTTCAGATGATCTCTCCAATTTGTCAAGATCATTTGGGATTCTAATTCTGCTTTCCACATGTTCAGACCCCCCTATCTCCTGTCATATGCAAATTTACTGCATATAATATTATTCCTTCATTCAGACAATTCATGAGAATATTTAACTATATTTAATTGAGAATAACTCCCTGTAGAAACTTCTGAGTATATTTCAATTAAACAATATAATCAGGTCATTATTATCTATTTTCACTTTTAATTCAGCTTTGCATCTGCTCACAAGGCTTCATTTCCTTAGCTTTCTGATTAGAGAACCCTTCAAAAGAGTCCCAAAACGTAAGTAACATAAGATCTGGAGACTTAGTCTGTCCTCTCTACCTGTGGACCTGTTACCTCATCATAGGAGGAAGTCAGTTTGCTCTTAAAAAATTATTAGATATTCCCTCTCTCCATGTTTTGTTGTAGTTGCTTATGAATGTTTAGAAAATTTATTGCACAATATTTTCAGAGAGATTTTGGTGATTTTGTCATTGAGCATGAACTGACAATCAAGTATCAGCATGCAATATCATGCCAATTAGTTTCAACCAAAAATCAAAAGGACTTTTGAATTCTTTGTCAGCAAAACACTCTTCAAAGATTCATTATTATAGAAGCAGCATCTGTAAGAGGTCTTGAGTACATATAGAACCATGCACCTCATATAAAAGATGTATCTCATTGATCAGCAGAGTAGAAACATCCCCCTATGCTGATTTATGTCTCAATGCAATGTTCATTGGAATAAAGGCGCCCACAAAATATATGGACACCATGTGGCTGTGAATCAGTTATGCTCATTCGGATCATACTCAAAGCACTTATGTCATATTGTTGACTCTTCAACCACCTGCTCTTGACAAGGAGGTCTGGCACACAGTCTTTGAAGCATACTTGATTTGCTTCAGTCATGCCCTGTTCTGATTACAAAATAAATTGTCATAATTTTCATATCAATATCTTTTGAGTAGTCAGCCCCATCTGTACATATGCATAAATGAGATGGAAAAGGTGCAGAAGATACATGGTTTCTTTGGAGGAATAAGTTTTTTGCATGAGTCAGATGATATAGACTATCTAAATACACATCTGTCAAATTAACATTGGGTTAAAAATGAAGTGGCACAACACCCCTGATCAGATTTACTACTAAAATAGATGATCTACTTTTCATCTGATGTCAAGTCATGTGGAAGACCAGGAGGCATTCAGATGTAAGAATCCAATAGAATTACCCTTGAAAATAAAGATGTTTAATTATTAGACTTTATGCAAAATAAAATACACATTATATCTAAACAGCTCTGTACATAACAAAACCCTCACTAATCCTAACAATGGTCACTATAGTCACTCTATGTCTAGGTGTGGGGTTTGTCTGCATTAATAGGAGAGGGAAAAAAATGCAAAAAGAACTGTTCATAATGAGTCACATGAGAATATAAACCAATTTGTAGGTCAGTATTCCCAGGATCTATTGTATTTGATCAAGAGCATTACTGAAGTTTTATGTTCACAGGTGATTTTGCGCAAAACATATTGCTAGAAGAGCATCTTCACTTTTGAAAAGATGCTTAAAAAACAGTTGGAAAGTAGAATTTTGCAAGTTGTTTAGGGAAAAATGTTCCCTTTAGTAATCTCATTTAAAATTGAGTTTCCAGATTTATATTAAATAGTGCAAATGAAAAAAATATTCTTTCGTAAATAACACAGAAGTGTCTTGCTGGTCTTTCACTTCTGGTGTTATCCTTATTGTCTCTGCAAGGAATTAGATAATTATGGGGTTCTTGCAAATTTATCCAGAGTCTCAGTTGCTAGATTTCCTTCCCCTAATAATTTCATTCATTTAGGTTTAAAAATACTTTATGTAAAAATATAACATATTCTTTATGAATTTGCAGCAATGGGGGGGAAAAAAAAAAAAAAAGAGTAAATGTACTTTGAGACTGACATCTGAGACCAAACATTGACCTGCAAGACTGTCTTACTGGACATGTAAGAATTTCAAAATTCAACAAATATGGACCAGGGGACAGTAAATGTTTCAAACCACAAATCAAATCTACTGAGGTCTTAAAGAAATGTTCAAGTTACACATGGCCTTCAGGACTGTCAGTTGTTCCATTCCAGACCAGGAGGAGTAGAGCTGTCAGGAGCAGTGATGGTACAAAAGGAAAATAATCTCAGAACAGTTACCAGTTCTGAGGATAAGAGACAAATATCTTTCCATGTAACTACAATTAATGAATATTAATATAGCTGGTATTCCATTCTAATAAGATTTAGCAAATAGCAAAACTAGAATGTTGTAAACAGGTCATTTATTACCATCCCTTCATTCTTTTTAGCCTATTACTGACTAACTTTAAAAGGATGAGATGTCATGGTCTGTGTGAACTTTGAAGATGCCATCCTACTGAACAATAAATGGAAAAGAATCGACAAATAAGCAAATCACATACCTGCTTTTTACTAAGTAACTGCCTACAGCTACATGGAACAGGGCAATTGCTTTTTTGCCTCACCCCCACCCCACATCAAACCAACCCTTAAGGCAATTTCCTGAAATGGCACTTTTAGCTAATGGGAAAGCATATTATAGGACACAGAGAGAACCTATAAATGGTAACAAGGCTAAACTCCCCAGCTCTGGACCCCCATAACCTGTTGTTAATCTAGTTACTGAGGAAATGGTGGTATGATGATAATTACTTCTCAGTTCCTCCAAAGGAAATGCTGCATGGCATACTTTAAATAGAAGGAAAGAATATTGTCTTTTTAGTATTTTTATCATGTATTGTTAAGCCACTGCATTCCTGTGGTGCACCCCACTGTGATGAAGCCAATGGTACTGTCTACCTGATGAATCTTAAATGGGCAGCAATTTACAGTCTGTGACTGATAAAATTTATTCCACTATAGATAGCACTGGTCCTGCTATATTCCAAGTACATGTAACAAGAAAAAAACATACCTGTCAGAAAAATACCAGAACTACAAAGAACTTTCCAAGAGACTGATGAAATGAGCTCTTTCCATTGATTTCAGTGGGCAGTGGGGGAGGATTTAGGCAACATTATTAAACGGCAAAATTTCAAAAATACTTGCTCCTGAAAAAACCCCACTCATCAACAAGAGAAAATTCCAAAAGGTTCACCAAGAGCAGTAAAGGAAGATTTACATAAAAGGGAGTTAGCACCTTTCTTTTATAAATTATTATTTATAAGCACCTTTCTTTTAAAATTAAATAAAATATTAAATATATAGACAAAGGGACTGTTAATGTAGGTCAGGATAGGCCTATATTAACTAAGATAGTCCAAATACAGCCAGCAGTTACAGTGTCAGAAATGCACTAAACTCGAGTCTTGTACATTTTATAATTATTTTTGTCCACTATAGATAGGATTCATGCTGTGAAAGTGTCATACAAGTCTTGAGAAACAACAAATCATGGTGCTACAAGGGGGCTGCCATGCTTTGGTTTCTGCATGAACCCTAAGCTGTTCAAGTCTGGCTATAGTGAGAGCATGACATGGTGTGTCAGAAGACTAGAGAAGCTTTACTTCACAGGAACAGTGGAAGATTTTATCGCCTTCAGTGCAAATGTGGTTAGTAAGCACAAATCCCTTTGCCCACTGCTCTATGAAGACACCCAGAAACGATGAAGTGAAAACAATACAAGGATCCTCAGGTCACAAAGGGCATGCAGAAGCCTATGCTTCACCTGCCTGCCTTCTAGTAGGGCAGTCCTATATACCAAGTCCTCACTGTGGTGAGTCTCTGACTCATGTCTAGAATCTTTTGTTCATTTTGGAAGATTATGCCTTACCCTTAGCCAAACTTCTACAAACATCTTTAGTCCAGAGGGTGAACTGCAAATCCTGGAAGATCAAAGTTACTCTTAAGATTTGAGTAGCTTATTTCTTCCTGTAAGTCAAAATAATGGAAAGTAGTTCATTCCTCTTTTTGCTCCTGTAAATTTGCTTCTTCCCATGGAGACAGATGAGGTGGCAGCAGATGGAATTAGACAGTCAAACGTTTTGAACGTGTCTTGTGCAGCCCACTGCACTCTCAGGAATCCAGAGCAGCTAGTCTTGAAAGGGAAATGAGCATATCCTTCAAAATCAAATACCTGGCATCAGATGTGCAGTTTAAGCATTATTTCCAGCCTTAATAAACTAATCTAGAAAACAGCTTGCTTTCCCAAACTTGCTGCTTCTCTCGGTCTTTTCAATTGAATAGTTATAAAAAGCAGTGGGGACATAACTGTAGATTCATCATGGATTTCAGGAGACAGGAATTTCTAAACCCAGAATTTTAATACTGGTAGTTGACACTATGTACTTTTCAACAAAGTATGTAGTCTCACTATATCTTACAATTCTACAAACACCACATACTCTATTAAAATAACAGAGAGACTCTGTGCCTAGGAGGTTGCTTGCAGGTGCTTATCATGTGAGCAACAGACACATTATTGAAGCAATTTTTTTTGCACATCTATGCCAGAACAATGATTAGAATATTTAGATTGCTTTGTTCACTAAAAACCTCTGAGGTATCCATCTCTCCAGCTGCTGGCCTTTAGTGAAGACGAGTTACTGTCTTCTAAAACTTTTATGGGCTACAAGTTGACTCTCAGGACAAATAGTTCCTTTTTCAGGTCAGAACAAAAACCTGTTGCATTAAATTACATTTGCTGTTGCCATGACAACATGCTTGCTTTGCTCACACTTCGTTTTGCACTCTGAATGGCATGCCTAATAAAAAATCAGGACTTTCCGTTTTTGCCATCTCAAATGTACATCTGGACTCCATCCCAGACTGTAGGTTCCTTTAGGAAATATTCTAACTCCAGTTAAAAATACAGTTCTTAACCATTTAAAGGTGGCTAGCCATAGTCTCCCAGCAGGACTGAATTTCAGCACAAAACACTTTGATAGAGAACTAATATTCCTATTTGCTGTTATTATGAAGTTTGGTGGATCTGTAGGGCAGAACATTAAGTTATTTTTCAGCATGCAGAGCGCCTATGAAAATTTTAGGAAAAAATGTGGAAAAAAAAAAAGAAAGATACCTGCATCTAGGAAAGAATCTAAAGAAAAAGATGAGCTGTGTAGAGAGTGTGGATGCTCTGGGGATACACTGCTTCCACGAAAAAATGTCTGAAATTTGCCTTGGATGATATTTTAAAAAGTTATCTAGCTAATCTTCATCATGTTACCAGAACAGCCTGTGACAGTGACTTAATGCAGATGCAGTTTTGGTTCTTGTGTTTCCAGTTCATGGTTGGTGTAGGGAGCATTCCAGTGGGCAGGGGAGGCACTTTGCTTTGTCCTCCATCAAGCTTTACCCCAACTAAAGAAAACAAAGAGCAGGTTTTGAAGAGAACTGTAAACTTTACCCTCACAGCTGGAGGCAGAGTGAATCAGTGGCAGCTAGCAATAAGGGACAGGAGAGAAGAAAACAAAAAGTGATGGAGAGAGACAGCCGCAGCACAAAGAGTTCATTCTGTGCCTCTATTAGGAAGTCTGAAAGTCCCCTACTGGGGAAAAGTAACCATTAAAATGTTCATTAGAAAGAATATTACCTTGGGCATTCATTATTTATTGCAAGCCTTTATAAGCCGTTACTCCTTAGATGTATTCCAATAAGTCCCCATGTACTCCCTGTCCTGCTGCAGTCTGTTAGCAGACCAAACACCCCACAGCAAGTGCCATTGATGCTCTGTGGAAGTGGGATGTTTGGTTTACAATGTTTCTTTAACATGCACAGCTAGGATTGATTTACAATTTGAGCTTTTGTTGCTCAATCCACAGAATATTTAATTTTAGATTATCAGACGGAAAAAGTTGTAATAATCAAAAATAGAGCTGAATTTACTCTACACAGTTTGTTCAGCAGTGTCACTGGTTTTAAGAAGGATAAAATCATACTGGAAGTACTGGTCATACACACAGTACCCATTCCACTTTTCTAGCTATGTGTCTACATTAGCTTCTTGTCCCTGTAATATGAAATCCTCCACCCTTATTTACCTCTAGTGTTTGGCTGCTTTCCTTTATCTTCTCCAGAATTTACCTGTAATACAGTTCTTCGTTCACCATTTGAAATACAGAGCAGGTTGAGAATACAAAAACTACATATTAAAGTTATACGTTTCTACCTGCACAGCATGAAAGGCAAACACAAAAGATTGCCAGGAGATGTGGCATGTACCCCTACTTTCACATCGCTTACTGGAAGTAGATACCAACTGACAGGGTACAAAGTTTCCTTTGGTATATTGGTTTATGTGGTTTTTAAGACAAACTCACAACCAAACACTCCCCCCATATCCACCCAGATCCTACTGTAGGGCATGTGGCCTGCTGGAGCACGACTTTATCAGAGATTCACAGCACACCCTCCTCCTGCTCAAGCACATGTCACTGAGATACCATAATTCTTGGTTTAGCATTAGGTACAGGTCCAGGGTTGTACCCATGATGATTCTCCAGCCTCAGTATATAATCACAGGTCTGCCACACTGCTACAGTTAGTCTGCCATTAGCTGATGCAAACTCCCATATACAGCAAATGCTGCCAGAGTGCACGAGAAAAATGTAACACACAGGCCTGTGAAATAGAACTCGAACAGCTTTAGAAATTTCTCAGCCCTGTTTATTATGTCACCCTGCAATTACAGAAATATTCCTACTAGCTGGCGCTCATTTGAATGAAGACTCAAAGTAGCTCAGAGGTGAAAAATAACTTTATACTCTCTAATGAAGAAATACAGAACTTTCTAAATACTTTTAAATTGGTCGTACCATCACACGTGACACGCACATTAACTTCAGTTTAATCACTTACTAGACTCTACAAACAGACTACCTCAACTCTAAAGACATTAGAGAAGCAGCAAACTGCTTCATGAAATTAAATCCACAGTGTACCTGAATCTAAAGCACTTGTTACAAAATCCCTATGCTTCTGATATCCAGATCTTCCTAAATTAAGACTGGAGACATCCAATATAAGAGAGACAATAGTTCTCATAAATCAATTCTTCTCTACTGATCTAATTCTCTTGTTTTCCCAGAAGTATTCCTGCACTTGGGAATTCTTTTAATTATGGGAATGACAACTAGGCTGCCCAAACACGTCAAGTAGCCTTAATGATATGCAATGAATAAGCAATAAACAAAATGGTAAACTTCACTTTCATTCTTGGCCTGCAAACAGAGCATTAAAACCAGCAATGATTCTTTTCAAAGCTCTTCTCAGTTCCCTATTTTATAAGGTCATTGTTCAACATGGTTAACACCAAGTAAATACTGATATGGTAAGATATATTTCCACGTGTTCGGTCACAATATTAGTACAGGGAACAAAGAAAAGATGTGTGCCAATGTATGGAATGATGAGACATCTTCACAGTAAGTTGTCAGTATCTTCTTCCTTTACCCACATGCTACATGGTAGATTCTGAAGACACTTTTTCTCAAATTGCTTTGGGAAGAAAATTAAGCAGTTTACAACCATACTGCTTTACTCAGCGTGTCTTGTGCTTGGGCACATTCAGTTATAACTGTTGATTTGACAAAATTCATCATTTTTGTTGAAATGAACAATTTTACTGGTTTTTCTTTTACGGCACTGAACGTGAGCACTATGTCCTAGGCACATAAACAAAACCAATCGCAATTACCTGTCAACAAGTAAAATTTTTTTTCACTTTAATTATAGAATTGTGTTATTAAGGTGTAGCTTGTGAGGGCGGAGGGAACAATTTGAGGGGTTTTGTCTCTTTCTTATAGAAGGAATTACTCTACAGATGGTTTTCTAGTTTCCTTTTTAAAGAATGTGTACCTTATAAAAACAGAAATTCTATTTTTCTTTTCATGTTCAAAACGGGTGAAGATTTAGTCTGGGTTAAGACTCAACAGACTGGACAAAAAGAGAATACTTTCCATTATTTCATCTTCATCGTCTGACAAGAAATAATTCCTTTAAGAAATCTAAATTCTGTTGCTCTGTCCTGTCCATGTCTGTAGGTGCTCTCAGTTAGCCAGGTGCAGTTAGAGTGTAAGAATTACCCTTGACATATGTTAACTGATCTCTGTGTCTAGGAATCTAAGGATATAATAAGGATATCATACATGCTTCTAATACGCAGAAAGCAGAGTTAACATAATACTGTAACGAAAAAAATCAAATAATTTCTGTTCAGAGCGTGATTCTATATGTTACTATTTATAACTCACCTGCTGTTAAAATCTGGCTTTCCCATGTCTTTTGAAAAGAGCTGTGGCTACAAAGGTCTTCTCACTCTCTGATAAGGACAAGCATCAAAAGCAGAAGTCTTGTCAAAACCTAGAACCAACGTGACACTCTTGTGCAAACCCTGCAGAAAAGCAAAAAAAACAAAATCTTACTATGCTTTTGACAATTCATATAGTTGCAGCTCTGCTCTGCATTAAACACAACATTTTTCAATATATGGAAGAGAGAGGACAGGGAGAGGAGGAGGGAGGAGAGGGAGAAGGAGGGAGGAGAGGGACTTTTGACCCACATCAAAAGTCTTCATCAACACCAGAGAAGAGGGCTTACAATTTTGCCACATTGAAT
>JAYRBT010000114.1:24955820-24994674 GCA_036023395.1 Myiotriccus ornatus
CAACTATATTCCACAGTCCAAGTCAGCAAAGCAGAGAAGAATGTATATATATTACACAAAGAAGGTTTGTCCTATGTTGAGAACTTTTTGTTCTTGGAGACAAAAAAAAAAATAAATCTGCTAATAATAGGACATACCATATTCTTAAGTTATAGAGTTGCACTCGTAAAATGGAAACAAAGGCTCATAGCTGATAAATAGCCAGAGAGAGCATTCACCAAGCTGATTATAAATATGTGTTCAGATAGCTCAGGGACTCTGAGGATTGAAATCATGAGATACATGGCAACACAGTTATTTAAATAACTCCTCTTCCACGGGGAGTTCAGCCATTATTCAAAGAGAGGAAGTATATTCACTCCTGAGTGCTCCAGACATGGGACAGTTATGAAAAGCTTTCTGAACAAACGAAGCAAATGTGGTATCCCACAGGGAGACCGAACAACAGCTTCTGTCACAGTCTCAGGATCGACTGTACCTGATTGAACAGAGGCTGGAAGGTAACTGGGTTCATGGGCAGCAGTTTTTGTTGAAGTCTGTCACTCCCTCTCAAGGGTTACTTACGTAGGTTTAAAACTTTATACAATTGCAATAAATACAGCTGACAGCATGAAAACTATTAGATTAACATATAAACAATTGAGGCTATAATGCTATTAAAATGGATGTTCAAGGAAACTGTAACCATTTCTACAGCTGTTTTGGAAAGTCTCTCTTTGGCAAAACATGCTGGATTGTCATTCTAAATGTCTGTGCTTCCCATGCTGGTTTCCTGAGGAAGGGTTTGTGGATGGACTTGTTTATTTATTACATTTTTTTTACCCCTCTTAGCTATAGCTGTGGATTCCCCAGCTTTTTGAAAGTAGTCATTAATTGCCTTATTTGACCAGGAGAAATCTATAATGAAACTGGCTCTTGTCCAGAGGGTTCCTGGAATTTTCTACCAACCTTGTGCAAGAGCTTAATAAAGTCAAATTTAATTTTATGTAAGATTTGTTACAAGGCCATAGGTGTTTTGTGAGAACAGAAAGCAAAAGAACTGAAATTATGTTTACTATTCTGAAGTAAATTATACTAAATGAAGTTCAGATGAGACTTGATAAGGGGATCATCCTCCCAACTGGAGCAAGAGTCATCTTAAATGAGAACCAAAAGAAATCAGCATCATCTACATCCACATACCCTGAGGCTATTTTGAAGGCAAGTTCCTTGGCTGTGCCAGCCTAAAGTGGCAAAAAACTACCACAAAAACAATGGACAATCACAGTGTTTATGACCTTCTGTCCCTCTAGTGTTGACCTTTTTTTCTCTGGGAAACAGAAAGCAACCTGTTCTTACATGTTTTAAAAACAAACACTTCATCATAAATGCCTCCCCCTGTGGAGGAAGGCACACAGAGTAAAAACCTAAAGGATTTTAGTTACATTATTTAATATGCTGTTAGAAGAAGAACAGATGCTACAGCAAAAAGTGCTTTCTAAAGCCAGCATAACAGTATAAAATGTAGTAAAATACTACCTCTTCAGAAGAAATTTGTGCACTTGGCATTGAACATGTGAAGCTTAACAAAATACTGCCTTACGTAGAGTGCAAGTCCTATTTATAGAAGTTATGTCCCTGACAACAGTATCCATCATTTTCTGAAGTCTGCACTCCTGTGGTGATTTTCAGTCACATCCATAGTGTCAACAGTCAGTCACACACAGAGTGCTGCACGCAGCACAACCACCTGAACGCTATTGCTCCGATCACTCATAATGGAGTTGCCCTGTATTGTTACGTACTTGTCGGGTGAGAGCAATGCAAAGTGCTATTTCTCATTTCAGCTGACTGGAAGGACTTGCCTGTTCCTGACAATCGACTGTTCTGACTAAATTACAACCCCTCCTCATGCTTCAGGATAGTAGGAGCTATGTAAAGGTTAGAAAAGCACCTACTGCTTGCCCACCTTCTCAAGAAACTGGAATGACAAGCTGACATCAGCCCGACACTTCTTGCTGCGGTAAGCCACGCACTGGCTGATACCAGATTCAATTCAAGATCTTGTTCAGCACAGATCAAGGACTGGGCCTTGTATATCTCATGTACTACCTTGCTTGACAGCTTACCATGACCTAGCATGACAGCTGTGGTCATCGGTAATCACTGCCAAAAGGGAGGATCATAGGAGTGGGTGGAAAGGAAATCAGACATTCCTGGCAGCTGGCCTGCAGCTCTGAAGCTTCCTTTCACCAAACATCAGACTGAAAACAGATCTCCGCTTGCTGAAGAGAAAAGTATGGGCTTCCACTTTTCAATCACTTTTCCTTAGTGCAAAGTACAAATGGTTTCCTTTCCCTGAAGAGAAAAGGAGAAAAGAGAAAAGGCAAAGGGAAAAAAACCCCAGGTGTTCACCCATCAGAGTGAAAACAAAGGGCCAGAGAAGGCTGTTCCTCCCTGGTTTGTTACTGTCATTTTTGTTAGCAACAGTAGGTTAGGCAGGCAGGGAATGATGGCCCTTGGAAAGCAAAACAGAGAAGTGTTTACCATATAAACAGAGAACTAGAGTTACACAACACAGAAAAGTTTTAACTTGTTTTTTGACGAGCATATTACATAGAAAAGGATATATTACAGCAGAATTTAATGTGCCTTTACTATTAAATTTTCACAAATTCAATAAATACCTACAATGCGGTTGCCCTCAAGGGCTCAGCAGAACTGTCTCTACCTCCAAGGAAAATAACCCAAATTTTTTCTCATAAATAAGCCATCTGAGCACAAAGAAATCCTATGGTGTTTAGTCCAATAAGCACTTCTCTTAGAAATGTGGAAGAGGTTCTGCTTATTTGGCTAAAATTGTATCTTTTTTAGGGCAAATGGAAGAGAAAGTAAAAAAGAGGAACAACCACTGACAGCAATTGTGAAATAACATGGTCTACAAAACCATTGATTTGAAAACAAATAAGAAAGATTTATTGCCTATGTCCACCACGGTAAAACCCCAAAATTCAAGAATTTCCCTAGCTTCTGGGCCTGCAAATAATTTCAGAACAGTATTGTGAAATCCTACGGCTATCTGTTCCAGCTGAGCCTGCTTAATTAGAATTCCTCAGCACTCAGACATATTTCCTTAACAGCAAATGATACAAATAATCACTTCAGGAGACAGCGGAAGATATAACATGGGCTCTTTTTTAAAAAAAATTATTGTTATTATAAAACTGAAAGACAAAAGCAATAGCAACAGTTCCACAACAGATTTTTGTCAAACCAAACACGATTAAAACTATCCCAAGGTTTCTGAGGCTGTACACACTGACTGCTTAAAAGTCTTTCTCTAATCCCACCGCCACAACTCTTTCAAGTGAACAAACATGCAAAGACATTTCAAGCACTATGGCAATATTGACTTGGAGCATTGTTAACTCCTACCAAAATGCTGTGGGAAGCACAGCAAAATGATAAAAGGTTCCATTTATTAATCTGTGATGAAAACCAGGCTTCTGTTGATGGAGGGGGCAGGGGAAAGGGTAAAGATAGGCTTGTCTGTTTAATGCTTGGCCCAGATATAGGTGATTTTTAAAAAGAAAAAAAAAAAAGGCAAGCAGCTGAGCACAGTGCTTTTGGCTGTGTCTTTCTGTAGGTTGCTGGTTGCCAGTACTCACAAAGCAAAAGTTATGTAATGCACTCCTATCAGGAATCCGAGTTCAAAAACATTGCATGAAGTCCCATGCTGTTCCTGACGGAGCAATTGTTGCTGATAATGAAAAGTCTGTATCGCCCTGATTCAGTTGTCTTGACCCTCTCCAATGGCAGCACTTTGTGCTTTCCCTCAGTCTCTTCTCCCTCCCTCTCAATGACCTCTGCTCATTTCTAAAGGAGACTGATCTCTTCCCTAAATGCCTTCTTTGGCTTTTGCCAGAGGAAAATAAAAATAAAGGAGGAAACATAGTTTTGCCCCTCCCATACCTCTGAAACAGGCTGTTTTTCCTTGCTTATCATTTGAAAAACCTCATTTCTTTGGCAAGTGCAACAGAACCACTGGGTTTACAATCAAAAGTATATCCATCACAATGCAGTATTGATAGAATAGGTTTTCTGACTTAATTTTGAAAATAAAAACCTAAATTTCTGCAATCTGCCTTCCAGAAATGTATTTACTCCTGATGGAATCATTTGAGGCATGTATATTTCAGGAAAATTCTGCAGTTTTTCACAGAAATAATTATTGGATCACTTGTTGAATGAGGAACTTCATTTGCAGTCACTCTGCCACTTTTATATCATTAAAATCAACCAGGCTCATGGATAAGAGCACATAAGTATTTAAGGTGTCTAAATTAGAGTTCATAAAGTGGAATAATGCAGGACAGCTCTTTCAATTTGTATTAATTGGGGGTTTTTATACTAGTACATGAATGTGTAAATATTAGTCAATACATTTCAGCATGTAAATAACAGCAATCTAATTCCTTGATTAAATCTAAATAGAAAAAAAAAGTTAAGTAAAATTACAATAAGGGTCAGAATTAGTTTAAAATGCCCATTTCAAATATCTCACCAAAATAGAGGCTTAAACTCAGAACACTATTAAACTGTGCTTCTGTTTCTAGTGTAGTTCCTGATATAGTTAACAAACAGCTCATTCTTTAAGAAAGACTGAAATTTGATTCATATAATTGTGTCCAAGTAAATACAAAATTTAGGCCAAAATGTTTTTGGGATGTTGGATCCATGACAGTCAGTCACAAGATTCCCATTTCTTTCAGCAGACTTAACACAGGCACCTGGAGTCAGGATATCTAGGCAAGATATGCTTAATGTTAAAGTAATGATTTATAAGGTACTGGAAAAGTGTAGTGATAGAAACCTTCAAAGCACAATTAGATAGATCGACAGATAAAATATCCATATGTAAATCTCAATTTATTTCATCATGAGTGTTGAAATAAAGGTGATGAAAGTTGAAGAATATAAAAATTATTTCTAAAACAGCAACAGAAAGTTATATTATTCTTTCAGACACAGATAACTTTTAAATAATTATCTTACATTTAAAAGGAATTTTTTCCTTGACTATTTTACCTTAAATTTCAGGGATTTTGTTTATTTGTCCATTCCAGTTTCCTTGAGTTTAAATGATAATCCTAGAAAGAAGGGAATAGAGAGTTATCAGGCACCTTTTAAAAAAAAAAATAATCAGTCTTCAATTCTCAGTTAGACAAAAATCACAAGTACTTCTGCTCTATTAATTTGTGGTCTAAGAAGTCTCAAGCTGTATATATGGGGGGAAACTGCACTTTGTTTTAATAAAAAGAACACTTAAGATTACTAATATTAAGCATTAATTGGTAAGTAATAAGATTCTTTTCACTTTAGCAACTCCAAACATTAGTTAATTCTTGCAGTGAAGCTAACAGATTCATTTATAGTACCCTGAGGCACAGAAATGTTGACCACCTTCCCAAGTCAATGACAGAATCAGCTGCAGAACTCAAGTGCTACAGGTTCAAGATCCTAGTTATAAGAAATACCTTAAATTTGAACAAAACACAGCAAGAACTGCCCATCATGACTCAGACGTCAAATCCTCCAGCCACTTCAAAAACCTCATGAGTCCTGCTTCCATGAGTTCCCAGTGAAACCCAGGCAATGCTGCTTAACTGACTGTAGACCACAAAGCTAACAAGACCATAGTTTTTATAACTAAAATAGAGCTAATGGTACCAACCTCTTCATAAAATATTTTGCATTTTTTCAGAAAAAGACAGCACAGAGTTATCCTTATTTTGGACATATGCCTACAGAAATCAAACATAGCTCACAGATTCAAACACGGTTCATAGACCATCATTCCAATCTAGAGCTCTGAGAAAAATGAACAGAAAACATGGCAAGTGTCAGCTTGCTACTTCATGAAAAAACATTGTGAATGAAACATGTAAAGGAGCAGCTGCATAAGCAAAGAGTAGAAACACTGATTTGTATAGCTTACAGCCATCGAATGTCACACCATAAGCAAAATAAAATATTTATTGCTACAAGGTCTTATATAATTTGGTTTCTTTTCTCCCTCCAGCATATTAAAGTACAAAATCTTAATGTCTCATTTCTGTTGTACATGCTTTGCAAAATAACGTCAATTGCCTATGAATCTACATAAGCCAGCATTTTGCTAGAGATTTTATTGGCTTTGAAAAGCAGAAGAAAACACAGAAACAGAGTTATGGCACGTGATTTAAAACTCCAATAAATTCTTCAAGTTCTAAGTACAAATTCTGGAGTACGTTTTGAACAAATTGTTGATTATCTGCAAGAGTTATAGCACAATATTAGATAATATTGAAAACTTGCATAGTAAGATGGAATTAGCCTGAATTTAAACAAAACTTGTAATAATGTACCTGGGCCTAGTGATATTGACACTACTACCAAACAGAAATCATGTCAGTATTGATCTGAAGTGAGAAGAGAATGAGATCATTCGCGGTTTGAAAATATTGCTATGGAAAACAGAAATTAACCAACTTAAGCATTCACCTGAGTAAGAAAGCAAGTTATGATCATATAATCTAGAGTGAAAAAAAACCCAAACAAACAGTTTTTAAATGAACCCTTTTCAATAAACCACTTTCTGATTGGTACCATTAACTTCAGCAGCAGTTATAGAGACATAGGAACCTGGACACTTTTCAAAATCATTACTGAAGGAAGATAAATTGTCACAGTATCTAATCTTCAAAACAACTACAACATGTTCATAAGGTCTAACCTCAATTTCAGAAAACACAGACTATTTGTCTAACAGCCAAAATAGACAATGGATCTCGGAAAGCTGGATGACCTGTGGAAAGCACTGTAGAGAAAATAGCTACTTTCTCCAGTTTGCTCCACGCAGTTTCTCAGAACCATCAGTTAGGGATCGCTGCTAGGATTTTCATCAGAACAGAGTACAGCAAACTCTCATTCCCTGGTAAAGTGTCAGTCCTGCTTTCTGAAACAGATGATGTTTCCTAAAATACTTTCCAAACTGAAGCTTCTGCATACTCATAGAGTAGCAATACAAGAACTATCACAAGATTTGTGGCCCATTTTACATTCCAAGTCAATGACAGTAAGTTTGTGCAACTAGTCAATGAGTTATAAGGTACAATTGTGTTTGTACTTCCGTTAAATAGAGAAGACTCTTTTTTCATTGAGGACCATAGTTTTAATTAATTCCTTCTACATTCCACAGAAGTATGTGCTAGAAAGTATGTCGGTGGTACATGCCAATTCTCACTCTCACTCTTTGACTCTCACTCCATTTCAGACTAATAGAAGGTATTTGAAGTGTAGAGTTGATATTTGTTTGAATGACTCTCTTTGTTGGCAAAATTCACCCCATCTGCTTTTACCTATGTAAAAGTTGGGTATCACCTCTAAACCTTATCTAGGATTCCTGCACCCTATTCACCAGAAAAGAATTAGGGACTACCAGAGAGCAGTCATCTCATCCTTATTTTAGGTAGTTAACGTAGTTCATATGAATCACTCCCTGAACACAGGCCTTTTTCTATTAATGAAAAAAGAAAACAGATAAGCAAATTGCTCATGTGCATCTCAAGTCACCCCTAGACTTTTAGACAATTAGACCATTAAGTGCAGGTGAAATGCATTTCACCTTTGATGACTGGCATCCACTTAGGATTGGACTATCTAAGACTTACACCATGAACCTTCCTAGGCCATGGTGAGAAAACCCACACTAAATCTCCACCTATTAGTGATCAAAAATTTAAACAACTTCTATTAAAAACAATAACTATACCAGTCCCTGTGGCACAGCAATTAATGAAATTACTTTGTTTATAGCATCTCAAATAAAGGAAAATCTGCAGTCTCCAAAATAAACACTGAAGTGCAATATTATAAAAGTTTATAAGATTTCAAGTGGTTAATAATAAACAGGACCAAAAACCCCCATGTCCATATGCTGGCAGAACAATGCCTCATGAATCATGCACCTACTGTGAACAAATATTTGTTGGAGGGCTTCACTGGGTTTTTTTGATGTGTCATATTGCATTCACCCAGATGACATCTGAGAAGAGAGGATGAGCAATGAAATAATAAATGTTTGGGGTTATAGTAATAGCCATTTTTAAACCTTTGGCTGGATCTGCTCCAGGATTTTCCACTAGTACTCCTACATACAAAAAGTTTCAGTCCCATCACAGAGGCCCCTCTGCAAAAAAATAAGAGAATGAACTCAAAGAAGGATAATTATGCATCCCAAGAAACTGGTAATTTAAGCTAATAATGTAGGAGTTTACAAATGCATAGTAATCTCAACACATGACAGAGAATTTTATGGCTAGTATCAGCCTCACTAATTGTCTTCCTAGATAATCTAATGATCTTGTGATCAGCACAGGAAAGGCACAGGCATTGTCAGATGAAAGACTTGGGGCAAATATCTGACTGTTGACCAAAATCCCCCCCTCCTTCTTCCTTCCCCATAGCATCCAAAGTACTCTAATTCTCTGCAATGTGGGTATGTGTTACCAAAATAACTGACAGAAATGAAACATCTATCACACACCAGATCTCCAAATCCTTTTTTTGCCCACTCCATTCCATGTTACTCTAGCCAGCAAAATGCTACAGAAGACACATAAGCTTTTTTAATAAAAATTAAATAAAATTTAAATTACTATATGTATTCAAAATACTTAATGAAAACAATAAAATATAAAAATAACTTTTGACACAATGATGCTGTAAATATTGCCTCAACGTGGTCTGAAAAGGCTGGAAATGTTATAACAAAATCATCAGCAGTGCAAGAAATTTTTCGCTTAACACCACATCTGAAACAGAAATGGTGGTTATAACAATGGGGATTTGGGGAAGAAAAGGCTATTGCATATGTGGTCTGAGAAGACCATGTACACCCAACAGTAGGAAAGGATCTTTCTCTTGGGATTTTGCAGGCCCTTCCTCACTGTGTTCCTCTCCAAACACAGAGTTAGCTGCCTGTAAAGCCAGTGAACAGGCATGGTATTGCAGGAAAACAAAGAGGGCAGCACAAAGCTAAATTAGAGTACATTTTAAGTAGGAATTATTTTATCTTCAAGATGGAGAAAGAACACAGTTAGTCCACTGGCTGAGAAAATCATGAATACTGAAGAAAGATCTTTAGTTAAGACAAAGGCTACAAACTCCCTGCTGGTGGTGTGGACTCTGTGCCTTCCAGGACGCACCTCCATGAGGCACCCAGTTCTGGCAACCAGTGGATAGGTGCACTGAGCAGCACAGTTTGAAAATCTTTACTAGGTATTTCGCTAAACCCTCACTGAAAGCACAGAGAGAAAGAGAGCCGATTTAGTTCTGTGTTATAGTTCTCCCTAAAGGATGTGGGAGAACTGGAAACTTATGCTTTCCACAGGTATAACTGAACAAAAAGGAGGCATGGCCACTAGAAGACTACAAAAAGTGTTGAATTCATCTGGAAGAAGACATCCTCACGTATGTCCACAGTGAGATGAAAAACTCAAGGAATGAAGAACAAAAGGCATCTAGGAGGGATTGCAGACAGCCAATAAGCAACAGCTTGCAACACAGCTGCAAAGATCAATACAAATTTGTGTTGCATGCACATATGCATCTGGAGATAGTGCAGACTGTACATTTTAACAGTTTATACAGTTCCCATATGATCCTACATGGAATACTACAGTCAGATGAGCATCAGATTACCAGAACCATATGATGAAAACTAGGGAAGTTTCTGAGGTGAGAAATGCTTCGTAGTAGATTACTATTTAATTTTCTGTATAAACTCATTTAGAACACATCTAAGATGTCTCAGAGAAAGGACTGTAAAGAGCAGTCTGGTAGCATTCGCAAATGTAAACACCAAGAATGAAGGGAACAAATTACAACCATAGGCATAGAAAAATTAGGCATCTATTAAGAAAAAAATTATTGAACAAAAAGTATCAGGCTTTGGAATAATGTCTTAGAAAATACAAGGGAATTTTCATTGCATGAAAACCCAACCAGTAGAACAGAAGACCAGATGACTTAAATAGGCCAATTCAAAAATACACTTTTCATATCCTACCCTGCACCAGTTTTCTGACTATTAATTGGAATGAGGTGAAACCTGAAGAAATTAAGAACACTTACAAATACATCCAAGAAAGTAATGAGGAACATGTCTGTATTTTTCTGTGTGGACTCCTTTGAGGGTCTGCTTGCCAGAAGAGTGCAGAGACACTGAACTCATGGCATAACGTGCGGGGCTGACTCAAGGACTCCATAACGAAGTTATGTTAACCACATTAACCAGTTATTCTGCAGTTTCTTCAGCCAAATAAGGAACTTCTCAGATTTAGAATTTATCTTTTTCTATGTTTTGAATTAAAATTTTTCATTGTTTTGCATCTAGTCAGTAAGAATTTCTCCAAGATCTATTTCTTTCCCTGTCTTAGGCGGATACAGCCTTTAGAAACACAGTAAGTCCCACAGAGACGTCAGAAGCAGCGGGTAGAAATCAGTCACGCAGTCCTTGCCTTCAGCACATCAGCTGACTGACTGTACCTGATGAACTGATTTATCCAGAGCAGAGATTTATAGACTGTGTGTTATAATTTAACTGTTGGCACAGCAAAATATGTTATCCACTTCATCTTCTGCAGACATGTTTCTGCAAAGGCAAAGACATGCGTTTACCTCTCGTCCATCTGCAAGGCTCTACTGTTTGCTGCAATTACTGCTTGCCTGCAGACTTCTCTAATCACTGAGAAAAGAGAAAAGAATTCTTCTAATTGCTGAGAGGTTTTAGTTTCCCAAAATAGTTGACCTTCTTCCTTTTTGAAGAAAAAACTTTCCTCTGCCTCTCTGCTTGCATCCCCACCCCCTTCCTGCTGGCAGACATGAGAAGAGAACTGTGTTTGTTTTCACGGTAGATGGGAGGCCGAGGCAGTGACAAGGCTGATCTCACAGTTTCCAGCTGTAATATTTGATTTCTTTACAACTGCACATATGCAGAACTCAGAAACCAAACTAGTCCAGTAAAAGCAGTATGTGTAAAAATCTCTCCCCTCAAAAAAAGCCTCAAAAGCTTTGAGCGGCAGCAGCATGGTTCTTGATATGAAAACAAATACTCCAGCTAAGACACAAGGGTCACTTGGACCAAACTGCTGAACCCTGAAGCTGAGCCTCTACTTCCACATATAGGCCCATGTCAGATTTTCAGGTGTTGAAGATTCTGGATTTTACAGTAAAAATAGACAAAACAGGCATTTTTAGGTCACCTGAAACTGTCCCTGTAGGGCTCAGGAAAGTAACTTCAAAGCCTGCTTAGAAAGAAGAGTAAAAAGACAGACTATGATTAAAAACTCCTTATCTCCCACAAACAGAGGCAACTGTGTATCAGTCATCATGGCAATGCTGGTTTGTTGTTTTGAAATTCATGTAATTTTAATGTGCAGAATTCTTGTCTTTAGCTTTATAATAACACTACTGGTATACAGGATTTACACTGGTCACTTTCAGACATTAGAAGGGTTTTTCTACCTAGTTTTTCTTTGCATTCTTGTCTTTGGACAATGAGAAGAATGACAGAGAAATATTTCAACAGAAATTCAACTAGGTAAACAGGATTTTCAAAAGCACATGGTTAATTTTTTTAAGTAATATTTTTAAGAACCTTCTGCTGGAGAAACTCAGAACTTCTCCAAATGTAAGAGCTGACGTTTGAGGAGGAAAGGAATTAAATAAATTACACATAATTATTTGAGTGCTTTTAACAGGATTGTTCAGAATGTTCAGATAATGGACATCCAAAGGACACTATACTCCTAGTCCTGGCATTAACTTCATTATCTTTCTAGTTTTTATTAACTACAAGTTCAAGGCAGGAGGATTAATATATTCATTTTTATTTTATTTTAATGGGAAGACTTTCCTCTTGTACAGACTTTCAAACTGAGATTCACCAAGTAGGACACTTCTGGAAGACTATGAAATCCTTTTGTTTACTCTCAGCCCAGCAACTGGGATTCCACCTATCCTGTGGCCCCAAGAAGTTGAGCCCAAGCCTGCAGACTCACCAAGAGAGGTCTAGAAGCCCTGAAACTTCCTGGTTCCAAGGGAGGATCGCAGGTTCTAAACTACAGCAGCTCCCAAGCAGACTGGCGTGAGGCTGTGTTGGAGACAATTAAAAGGGTTTCCTTAAAAAGAAGCACATTTCCTCAGCAAGCCTTTTTTGCTTCTATTGGCAGATCAAAGCTGACACTTTGCAGGCCACTTTTGTTTCATCCTGATCAGCTTTGGAACAGAAGATGTTTTGTGGGGAAAGGCTCTGGACAGCTCTAGCTGTCCATGTATTCTCACCTTAGAGACAACTTCTGTTTTTAATGCAAGATCAGTGACATGGAAAAGATCTCTTGTGGACAGCATTGTAACTATTGTGGTGAGCCCTATTGTCACTCTCCAAGTTATCAAGCAAACCTGGCTTTCGTTCATATTTTCTAGAGACCACCTGGACAGAGTTTGTGTGTGGTCCAAAACCTACCAATGAGAAGGTTCAAATGGCAGACATTAAGAGCTGGACCACTGCTGCAGACCTGGGACCTGGGTATTTCCAGCCTTACCATTACCTTCTCTAGAGCCTTTACTCACCAAGCACATGAATTCAGTGGGAGCTATTTCCATCCCTCCTTGGCACAGAGGGTTGATAGGAAGCACTTGCATTTCTTTCAAATCAGAGAAACCTTATTTCAATTTGAGTTTTGGAAAAGGCTTGGGAAGTACTAATTACTGCAGCTAGTTCATTCCAGGACAAGCAGAGAGAGAGGAAAAACAAGGCTCTTTGACTCTTGTTGCAAAAGAGCAAAGCAGACCCAAAGGAGAAGCAAAGACAAGGAGAGGTACAAGGTAAACCAGCCTTGGATGTGTCTTAGAAAGACATTACATCACACTTCTCACTCCCTCTCAACCAGCCCCATTCTGACACCACGAGGTAGAGTAACTTGGGATGACTCGGGACTAGGCCGGCTGGAGGCAGCTTCTCCATAACTCCACACTAGTTGGGAACTGCTACACAACCATGTTCGCTCTGATGCTGTGACCTCTTTAAGGCAAACTATAGGGGACAATTGTCAAAGGTACCCATTCCTCCATTCCCTGGCAGCAGCAATTGCTTTTGGTCAACATAGCTCTCAATTAACTCTTTGCGCTTCCTGAGGAGCAATGTGGATACAATCTAGGATGAACCCTGTGCCTCAGATACTGACTTTATCAATTTCCATTAATGTGTGTTTGGTCTGTAAAAATGCTTCTCCTGCATAATATTTGTATCAAATGATTTCCACACTAAGTTCGTCCTCGTAGATTTTCTGGTTTGATTCAGTAAATTATTTACTCAGCCCCAAAAGACTGCTATCCTTCAAGGTATTCATGTGACTATCTCTTTGCATATTTACAGTTGGTAATGTTTAATTAAAATTAATTGAACTGCAGAGTTCATTATGGCGTAGTTATTTTACAGTGTGTTATTCCATACATGGGATTTCAAGATGATGGTAAAAAAGAAAATAATCAGTTTACTTTGCTCGCACTTTATATATCCCAGTTTGCTCGTATCTGAGAGTACTAAGGATATCTAGTGAAAGCGGTTTCATAGCTAACCTTATCCTTACCCCTTTTTTGGCCTCTACCAAAACACAACCTCCTACCCTGACAGAAAGTGCCATTATGAATACAAATGTCTGTGGACAACTTTTTATTTGGCAGCTATATAACATTATGGACTTATTATCCACAAAAGAGTTTTACTTTCCTCAAACTGGAATTAAAGTGCTTTAGGAAACCAAGAAAAATGTTGTTTTTGCACATCACACTGGGTCAGGCAGCTTTAGAAAATCCCCAAAAATAAAGGAGAAAACCATTTGCTTTTTTCCTGTACCATCAGTATCATCTGACCAACTGCTAATTGTACTGCTGAGGTTTTAAAGACCTCTATTCAGGTAAGTGCTGGCCAAAAAAAACCTCTCTCATTCATCAAAGCACAAGTACTTTCAAGAGTAGCCTAGTAACACAGAAAAGACTTGAAAATCCTCAAAGTCCAGCCACCTATGGAGCGATCATGTGAAAAAATGTCAAAGAATCACTTTTGTAAATGCTTAAGACAACTGCTACTGAGTGGTAAATACAAAATACTGTTTAATTGCAATTTTCAAAAATTCTTCCTGCTTTCAGTCATTATATGTCTGTCCCTCTGATGGAAATGGGAATTCTTTCAGTTTTCAAGCCTGTGCTCTCCTTTCATTGCAATGAGGACCTAATTCAGAGCTTTAAACTGTGTTCTGCAATGCATAATTAATCTGGCTTCATAGAGACCTGGACAAAAGACCCCATTCAATCTTCAGCTCCTTCCCCCTGAGATATTGTTATTTCTAAAAACTCCTGCCAGCTGGGCTGGAGGGAAATCTCAGCACTGTGGGAGAATGAACAAACTACAGGCCTCCAAGGGATTTGAAGTAACTATCTGACTAAATTGGATTAGAAAGTAAGGAAGGGGAGGGGAAAGAGGGCTTATTCTGAAGTCTACAAAAGCTCATAAAAAATTCTTAGAAGATTTTCATATGGTGAAGGCAAGCGAAATATGCAAGTTTCTTATAACAAAACAGAGAAAGAATTTTAAAACATGCGTGAGCCAATACACTTGGGGATGTTTGAAGGGATTACTGCTGGTATTATTTCAGGAAAACTGTTGTGTCTGCCTTGGAGCTTTGAAATGGCATTTCTCTGTGAAATCTGGGCTGCCCTGCAATCCAAAATAGTCATACTTTCCTTCCAGGTATTTGATACGTATCCTGTTTGAACATATAACGTAGCCTAACCTTAAGTTCCTTTAAATTTCTTCCTAAACACATCACAATTAAAAGCCTCTGCCCAGAAGGATTTCAAAGGTCTATAGAAAAACAAATTCAGTCTTGTTAAGAGAGCCAGCACCCTGCTTTTGTTCCCTGCAAGCTTATTCTCTGAAGTGTGTCAGTGACACTACCCAGATCACCTGGCCACCTCTAACGCATTTCACAATATTTTTAGCAGGCACACACATACTCATTAATATTTCCTCATTTACCAGCAGACTTTTGGGAAGATGAGGCAGAAAAAGCTCATGGCCCCATTGGGAGAGTGGGCAGCTGAAGGAAAAGATGCTTTGAGCTCTCTATCTTCTCTGCCCCACTCTGCTGACCCCCACTGACACGGACCTGTTGCTTGCAGACTCTCTGCTCCTGCAGCACTAACACATATGAAGTTATGTGGATTTAGCCCAGGACAAAACTTGGCTCATTAGCTACAGAAATATTTTCAGAAGTCAGATCATTTAACCACCCTAACACTCCCCATATTTCAGCTGGCAGCCCTTATGACAGCAATGACTTCTCCACTGTCATAAGGAACAAAAACATTCCCTAAAAGGTGATCTACGTAGGACTCACATGTTGTTCTGGAGTGAAAACTGTGGTAGTTTTCAGAGGTTTAGCATGCGCCGAGGAGACCAGCATTCACGATGAAAAATGCACCCTACTGGATGATGCATCTCTGTAAAGGACGGTGCACAAAAACTACAACCCATCAGAGCCATCCTAATCAAAAACAAACATTTGTGCTCTTTCATTATCATCATTTGCCCTTTCTAGACCTATTGTCACAGGATAGTTTTCTATAATCTCTCTTTGCCCTGGGGAGGAAGTGCAGAGAGGGGGATTAAAAAAAAAAAAATTAAAAAGGAGAAAACAAGATTCAGCAAAATCTTTCAAAACAGTAGAGGCTTTTTTTAAGAGTGTCACTTCATAAAGAAACACTTGTACGTAGCTTAGCAACAGCAACAACAAAAGTAGTGGTAGCTAATATTCCAGACAAACAGAGAAATGTTTAAAACATTAACTGGTTATACAAAATCCATACAGCCCCTTTCCAGTCACTTTAATTTCTGGGGTGCAGGAAAAGCAAGATAAGACCCCTACTCTTTCTTTCCCAGCCAACATAATGAGTCACTTTGGGTTGTGTGTAACACTTATCACAAGTCATTGGATGTTGTCAAATCCATGTTGAGGCATCGCATCAAAAATCCTTGTTTACGACAGTAAACTAAAAACTCTGAGTAACTCTGTGGCATTTCTTAAAAGGGACAACTAAAGCTTTCGCATCTCTGAAACAGAAAACCTAGTGGAGGGGAAAAAAAAAATCCATGTCATGACATTCAACTAAACATCTCCTGAGTAATGCTAACACGTAAGTAAAAGACCTACCTAAATTAGTGCTGACTTTTCTCAGCTGATGGAAAATCTCTACTGTTGCTCAGTGGCTCTAACAGTGCAGTAAGAGTATTAGACATGTCCTCTCTATTGACAACACTATTTCCATGTCCCAGAACTGGCAGTGAAGACTTGCAAGGAGCAAAGGACAGATAGTCCAACCCAGGGCACAAAAGTCAGCATTAAACCCCATTCCCACACTCTGGACTCTGGATTGCACTGCTCTAAGCATGAGACCACACTGAGAATCTGCTGGCAGGTGGCACTTTCTGCACAGGCTCCTTACCCGCTCCGGTCAGGACTTTTCCTAGCAATGCACAAGCGGCCTGTCTCATCTCCACCAGCCCACCCATGGAGCTGGACTACATGGAGAACCTGTAGGAATCCTGCAGCTCACCTGGGACAGAAGTAGAGCCAGAGCAATTACTGTGGGTGTGTGTGTAGGCAAAATCCAAATCTGCTGTTTCAGGAAAGAAAAAATAGCTTGTTCTCCCTGCAAGGATGACAGGAGTTTGGCAGCAGCACTGGGCAGGTGATGGAGGGAGAAAGAGGGAAGCCTGGCAAGGCTGCAGGTTTCTGCAAAGGGGATGAGGCTCACTCCTCTTGCAAGAAAAGGAAAGGGTGTGCCTGCAAAGGAAAGCAGAAGAGACTGGGGTTTGCTATTCCTGCTCCTGTGTGGGGGGTGGAGAGGACATGAAGCACAGCTGTCTGCCTCCTGAGGAAGAAGGTCCTTGCCCACAGCCACACCACTTCCCAGAGAGGGAGGGGGGCACAGATAAAGCCTTTCATTCCTACATCTCTAAGGGTATTTCTCCCTTAGAGAAGAAAACTGAAGCGTGACAAGAAGCAGGATCTGCTCCGTCTTACAGAAAGGTCGAAGAGGAACCTGAAAGTTTTGGGCACAACTTCTTCATCCCCAGGTACTTGTGTAATCATGGGAGGCTAAACAGACACCCTGATGCTTGCCCTGCACTCACTTCTACTTGCTGCTCACCGTGCTCCCAGAGCTACCTGGTGCTCAGCCCAGCACCCCCGTCCCACCCTGCACCTGCAGCCTGACAGCTGACCCGCTCTGCAGTTGCTCCCTCGCTTGCTCCACTTACACACACATACTCATCCATGTATAAATATTTGACCCAACAGCTGAAGCCTATCAGCCAAATAACCACAACAGCAACTTGACTCACTTTGAATGACAGCAGTGAAACACCCGAGCCCAGCCCAGCCCCATGGGGCCAGCGGTGCTGCAGGCATGGTGGCCGGCTGCACCACCTCTGGCTGGCTATCCCAAGGGCTCTCATCCAGCTTCCCCCAGAACCCTGACTGGTTAAAGTTTTATCGTACATAAACACGAGGGGAAATTTTAAATCTGTTTTGTTAACTCTGCATCAGCTGCCTGACTGAAAATCCACCAAAAAAAAAATCTCTCAAAAAGGGATAAGTTAATATCAAAAGGGGGAACAGGGCTCTTCAGTGAAAAGTTTGTCTGCTATGGGGCACTTCAGCTCCACTCCTCAAAATCTAGTGTCTGCCTCATCTCATAGAAATAGGTCATTAACTTCCTTTTTCTTAGTGCTTACTCCATGTTTTAAAAGTATACTAAAATAACTTGGAGATAATTTAGTTCCTTTTTTTCCTCCAGTCCCCTTCTTCAAAACCTTGGGCTTTAATTGACAGTAATCCCCTGTACAAAATACGGGTACAACTCAAAAGGCACTGAGGAAAAATTAAAGAATAAAATAAGGGCCAAATTTTCCCATCACTTACTCTTGTATCAGCCTGGATTTCCACTGACAAAAATAAATAAAAAAAGAGAAATTGGACTGTTACATTCTGAAAAGGAGGCATCAGTCTATTTTCAATATGTCTGCCACACAGACCTAAACAACCCAAGAAATTTCCATAGAGGGACTGCCACAGCATGAAATGCAGGCACAGAACTACTCCAGAGCTGCCCTGGTTATAGTCCCCAAGTCCATTCTCAGGAGCACCCTACTGAGCATGCACTCTGTAAAACCCCTCTTGTTTTCAGCTGTCTCCTTACACAAACTGCTTTGTCCCACCTATACCACCTTGTCCTAATCTCCCTGTTGAAATGTAATCCTTCCATTTTTTGAGTCTAATAGATGCAGTTATTTAATGTCTTCAAGAGGGTCTAAGCTGGACACCAAAACCTCAAAATATTGCTTAAATGGAATACAAAAATGAAAATAAAGCTTCTCATTCAGTTAAAACATTTAGTTGGGCATAGGAAATAACTTGGGATAGAAATTAATAACTTTAAAGTTCAGCAAATCTTGCTGAAATCACAATATACAGAGTCATGCACTTTAAGCATAAAAAATAAAGTTCTATAAAAAACAAATCAAGATGTAAATGTAACATTGACTCAAATTTTGGGCAAAGGCATTCTTAAAAATTTGTCATTTTTACAAGTGTATTCTTGTCTAGTGTTACAGTAACAGCTATTAGATCCAGAAGAAATATTTTGGCTTGTCAGCTCTAATAAAGATGACATTGCAGAGACTCTCAAGAGAGCAGAGACCCAAGCACAGTCTCAGACACACCATGCTGAGGTCAGAAGGTTTCCATTTGCTTGGTTCTATTAGCACTACAACAACCTGTTGTAGTGTTGCTTTGTGCCCAGTATAGGATGTCCCATGCAACCCCTGCCACACCAAAACCAAAGCAAAACACAATCTTTCTAGTCTCAGAAGTACAACCCTTTAATAACTTTATAGGAAGCATTTTAAATGAAACAAGGAGAAGAGATGCATCCAGCGACAAGCTAATCTGTTTGATCAAACATTGAACAAAATATTAACAGCATCCAAATTCCTTTTTATCCCAGGACACATTCTTCAGATTACATAAAGGCATTACATTTCCCTATATAGGAAATGGGTTATTGACAGTTCACAGTCCTCAAATGCAGCAGAGACCTCTTCTGCTTGTGCTGTAAAAATACTCTGTGGTCTTGCTTAATAACAGTTCTGAAGAACACAAAAATAGTAGGGGGAAAGAGCTCAGAGCAGGATGTACTGTCTTCTGGCGTCCTGCACAGTACACGTTCCACCAAACTGCAGCTCTGGGAGCTAATGGGTGATGACACAAACACACACGTGTACTTTCCCTCCCACTCAGGCGGTATTTTTATTTCTAACCTCCCTTTCCCTGGGTTTCAGGGAAGTTTGATAAAGCCAGTGAGCATCACACGAGATCCTTAGGAGCTGGCAGGCTCTGGCCTGAATTTTACCCACTGACCACAAAGTACAAAGCAGTTTAAAGCTTAGGCTGAAATTTTTGTTAACAAGAGGTCATTATAGATGGGAGACATGAGACTGAGAGCATGTAATGCAGTCAAGCCTTGGTTCCTCTGACATGACACATCTAAGGCGGACTGACAGCAAGCCCTTACCACTCTTCAGGACAAGAGGAAGGTTTGTGGGAGCCGTGTTGGCCCCTAGGTCTCTGGACTTTAGTCAGCTGACACATCCCCTGCCTCACTGCTATCCAGGCACCGTGCAGTCACTATAATCTTAGTGACCGGTTGGTTCAAAGACCATCTCAATTAAAACAACCTTGCATGGACTGCTAAAGCACTGTATGAACCTGTGGCTTAATGACTGCAGCTGTACAGGCATCAACCCTTCTCCAAGCAGTGAGTGGTACCTACTGCCATAGTGACAACATGGCAGAACACCTAAAGAAAATCTGGGATGTAAGTTGTGCCTTTGTATATTGTTCCAGAGGCATAGAAACCAAATAAATGGAAACTTTTTAAATGTCTTTTTGTAGCAGGTATTTGTTTCATCCAGATAATGGGTTTTATTTCAAAAGTCAGTGCTAAAAGCATGTGTCTTTCACATTCCTTCACCAAAGCTGAGCTGAGGTTGCAGCACTACAAGAAACTCCACCAAAACAGAAGCTATTTTATCCTCTGGAACTACAAAGCTACAGCATAAGTCTCCTCCCATATATACCAGGACCAATTTCATGGATGCCACACTCATGTAACTCAGACTGAAAAAGAACTGAAAAAGAACTACTAGTGGAAGAGAGGTGGCTGTGCTTTCTCTCCTTAGACATTTTAAGAAAATTTTTAAAAAGGAGGGGTGTGAGGAGAGAAAGAAACCCCCCCCATCCCCAAGATTCTAAAGATTATTTGGATCAGAAAGTCAGATAATGAATGGCACTTGAAAATAAAAAGCCATCTACATGATATTTTGAATGCCCTGGTAGATTTAATTCCCCTTCAAGCATCCTTAAAAAGTGAATTAGGAAATGGAGATTAGAGCAAAGTTGGCATAGGAAGAAACAAGAAAACAAAACAAAATCAACCACTCCTCTGCTATTGAAACGTCTACTCTAAACCTGTTTATGGCTTAAAAATAGAAACTATTTATGAGATAATATGTGTTTTAATCAGCATGCAGGAAACAAACCCATAATTAAAAGTTCAAAATAAAGGTTTAAACTCAAACGTAGTTTTGCAACTACAGTTATAGCCAGATTACAAAATTCCTTTCACACAATGCACATAGCATCCTTTGAGACTTAATGACATTCTGCAGCTGGGGTAGTATGAATCTGAGTTCTTTCTGTTCTGAGTTATTTACTTCTGCAAGAAAATTCCCCATGGCAACTGGCCAAAGGGCCTTGTCTCCTTAGTGCGTGAAATGTGAGCAGATACAAACTTGACACCATATTTCATCCCCTGGCCTTCCCTCATGTCTGCATTCCTAACTGTAAATTAAGGGGTGGCACTGACCATTCTGGGGTAGCAGGAAGCAGCTTACTCAGAACGATAGGAAGCAACTGAGGGGAAAAAAATATATTGCAATGCTTCAAGGCAGTTTCTGAAACTATAGTGAGATTCTTCTCACCCATAATCAAGACAAGCTGAAATTCTGCAACAGCTGTTTCCCTTCTAAAAATGTGACACTTATTCTTTTTATTGACTTTTCAGAGATGTATTTATCTCTGCACCTAAACAAAAATCAGTAGAAATTTGTCAATACTTCATAATGCATGTCTATACTTGATGCAGCACCCTTCTCAATTATGGGCTCTTTTCAGGAACACAAGCGGGGTTTTTTCCTGTGTGGAGGGTCCACTAAAACACAGAACACTTCTGCAGCACAGTCTGCCAAAGCTGATTATGAAAGAGGTAATTTGGAACATGAAGCCTCAAGCTGGACTTTAGAAAACAAGAGGCACCTGGGAAATGATGTGCAACTCTCTGAGACTAAATAAGCTCTGGCAAAACCAAAATTTCCCTAAGGACCTCAGTCAGCCAAGGGTGAAACCATGACCTTGGACACATGTTTACCCTTCTTGGAGCTGATCTGCATAACGCATCTGCTATTTTAGCTAAGGGATACCATCATCCTCCTTTTTGCTCCAATTCCTGAATGCACAGTTATGTATAGTAGTGACACCAGTAAAACTTACTTAAAATATGTTTAGTTAACTACATGTATTTTCTGAGAAAGCCTGAAAGTGTCTCAAAATATTGCCGTCAACTTCTAAGCACAGCCTGCAATGTGCCATAGTTAGGGGGATATGTCTAGCTATGGTGTCCCACACACTATCTAGAGATTTTCAGGCTTCAGACTACCTTGGAAAGAATACCTTGATTCCTTCTGGCATATAGAGAGACCCTTCCAACTTTATTTGTAGCCCCCAAAGACGTCAATGCTATGGGTGCAACAACAATTTATGTAATTTCACTTGAAATGAAGTTTTCTTACTTGAAGTTTCAAGGAACAAGACTGAAACCAAAATTCTGACAGTCCAGCCATGGTTTGCTTGTTGCTATTTTGGATTTAGGAACAAACAAGATCAAAGACCCTTCTTCAGTCCTGTGTGCTCTGCATGGACTGCAGAGGGACTAACCATGGGTGAAGAAGACTTACTGTCAAGAGGACTTCACAGCAGAAGCTGTGCTTACACCTTGGTTCCCCAGAAGAGCTGGGATCTTGTTCAGACTGGCTGCAGTAAAGAGGCATTCCAGGGCAGGGAAGCTGAGCCAGGTGAATATAATATGCATCCACCGATCCCAACCTGCACAACATTCCCCATGCTAGATCAAGCAAGTGAGAACAGATTAGTCTGTACAAAATTCATGCCAGAAAAACTATCAGTTTAACCAGCTTTAGTCAAAATGTTTGCAAACCTTAGTGATTCAAGAAACGGAAAACGAGGCTGGAAGTTTTGAAAAGAAACTCAGGAAGCTGTACCAACAAAAGAAATCAACAGGCCAAATTCTGAACATTTTCCTCTGCTTGTGCTAAGGCTCGCTGCAGAAAATCTCCCATTAACATCTGTGTTGCAGCTACTGGATCTGTGAGATGTAGCAATCAAATGTGAATGTGATTAAAGCCTGGTTGGCTGAGGTTTATGACAGAAACAGAAATGCAAATATAAAATAGTGAATGGCAAATTAGAGCTCCCAGATTATTTTTATTGTTTTACTAGTTCTCTGCAAAACAGAAAAACAAGCGATGTAAGCATTTGACGTAAGCATTAAATCTTTTGGTACTGCCAGAGACAAGTTAGATACAATCCTTCAGGCTCCTACAAGAACACTGCTGAAGTGCTCACTACTGAGAAAAAGAGTTAACTGTCAGCTAACAAATGGAAGGAAGAGATTTGAAGCCTCTTCAGAGAAGCGAGGAAGCTTTGAGTGCGGTTTCGCTCTTGAGAGAGAATGGAGGCTGGTGAAGGAGTGGGCTTTTATAGCACCATCCAAAATAGGTGACAAGGAAGAAAGAGAGGAGAAAAACTATTTTCTCTTTTCACTGGGAAGCAAAGCAGAAATGCAAAGAGCTGAGATCCTAGGAACAAAATGAAAGGGGACATGTAATCCAGGGTATCTGTAGTTCTACCTTTCCACACAGAGCAGTATGGAAAAGTTGTCACACACTGTTTTGGTGTTGCCAGCAGTCAGCAAGGGTGTGCTATAAGATTTGTTTATTCTGAGGGGAGAAAAATTACTGCTGCATTTTGTGCAGCCTAGTAAACATGCTGAGCAGAGACATTATTATTCATCATCCCTTCTTAGACTTACCCAGGGAGCGAGGGCAAGGATCTAGCAATGAGCACAGGCCCTCAGCTCAACAGCAGGAGCTAGACAGCCTGGGTTACCCATAGTTACCCTCTTCCAGTTGCAGCAGTGCCATCTAAGGAGGCTACAGGCTCTAACCCAGCACCAGTTACTCATCACTGCCTTCTGCCAAAGGTTATTGCCTCCTAGGATCTGCTGGATGATCAGCTTCACCCGTCATCCCTAGCCTGTTTCATTCAAAAGCTCAGATAATGTAAGTAATTTAAATGTTGTTCTGTGCAAACTCAGGTCATCTGACTGGAATTGGGAATAGTATCAAGAGAAGTACAACTGGCAGCACAGAGAAGTTTGTAGCCCTCAGTAGAAGTTACTTACTGCAATTGGTGCAGGGTACAAAGATTTTAAATCTCTTCAGATGTTTCAGCTCCTGCCACGAAAGGACTTGTGCATCTTCAGAACTGCACGCCAGCTGAAAGCCAGCAGAAAACTGTAACTCAGAAACACAGACCCTCCTGCTTCCTTGGCTGGGGAGTGAGAGAGATGATAGCAGTAACTCCACCACATTACACCTGATGAGGTCTTAACTGGCCAACTGAGACCTGATTCTGCTCTTTTACAATAGCAAAAGGGTCAGAAGAGAGTAAAAAGAACTGGCTGGGAGGCTAGGGAAGAAGAGCAGAGAGGTACATACGGAGAGAAACCCTGTTTCAGTGTCAAAGCATCATCCCTTGAAGGAACAGCATGGCATAACAGTTCAGAAAAGGACAGGTTTATAGGAATTTACATGATCTCATAAGCTGCAATAATAAAAGAACATTTTGAAAGAAATAATGAAAAAGAAGGAATTAGGAACAGGCAAATTATTCATCAGCTCTAAACCAAGAATTTGGCAATACTAAGTCAGCTGTTTCATATAATTTCAAAATAGATGGTTTTGGGTTACTTTCCTCTTTTCAAAGTCTTTTTCCCTTCCCCAAGCACCATTATCCAAGTTCACATAAGAGGTCAAAACAACTAACAAAGGGGGGGGGGGAATCACAAAAATTAGCTGAGGTTCAAAAGGCAATTACTGTATTAGAACATGATTTTGACTTTCTATTAAAGGGATCCGCTCTTACACAAATCCTAAGATAGCACAGGTTGGCACTAATACATTTGTGTACAAAGTGGAGGGTCACTTCAATACACAGTACCCAAATATCTGTTCCAACTTTTCTGAGGCTCAGGCTCTGTGGGATGGGTGCCTGTAGTGCTGAGATGAACCAGATACATTGTTTTTAAATACTGATCTTTTGAGAAAACTGAAGAGTAGCCAACTTTGTCAAAACAGCTTTCATATTTTAAAGAGCTATCCGTTTGGAGAGGCAGGCTGTTGTTTTTTGGTTTTGGTTTTTTTTAATACAATATATTTTCTAAAGGAGTCGGCGTTTGGAGGGTAGGTGGCATGTACTTACTGTAAAGCACTGCTTGTAGATGCAGAGTCTGGAGAAAGTATCAGGCACCACAGCATCTATTCTCAAATTTACTTAATGCACAAGTTCATTTTTCTCCCTTCACGGTACAAAGAGCTTTGAAAATACAGTGCAGCAGCTAGGATTCCACAATTGACTTAAACAACCAAACTCGATGCACTAAATGAATGCTAGTTGTCCCAGTAATTTATACATAAATAAACCTTAGTCCTCACTAAGTTCACAGCAGTGACTCTAATAGTTTGTGTACCATCCTCCCAGGAGAGCTTTCTTCCCTCACACTTCATTCCCCGTCACTTCAGTCCTTCCTTTGATTTCCTGTTCCTAACAGCATTCCTAACTATTTCACATTGACTCCAGCAATTAGACACATGATGATGAAGGACAAAGCTGCTACTGGTCTCCAGAACAGGGAAGTCACTGTCCTTTTCCAACCAAGGCAGAAAAGTGCTGTTCTAGAGTGGGGAAGGCTCAAATTTAAAGCAAAATTTATAACCCACAACCACAGTTACCATGTGTCTGCAACCTGGGAAAAGTCAGGCCACAGGCAGTACTTTCCACAGCATTTTTGTTTCAAAGGTGGTGAGGCATTTAAACTTCCACACCTGCTCACTGAGGTTAGCCCAGCCCCTCAGAGATGTCCCTTGATGGGCACATCTCCCATTCACTCCACTCAAGCTCATCACAATTTTGCACTCAGACCCCCACTTCAGCATGAGTTAAGCCCATCTAGACAAACAGGGCTACTGAAGTTCTCATGATCTCAATGACTAACAGATTCAGCAAAGACAAAAGCTGAATGTCCTTTGAGGGGTTTCCACTTCCATTCATTAACCATGAGAGTAACACGGAATAGGGAATCTTGCCTTTATTGTATTTAGATTTTAAATTATAAGAAAAAGAATAAAGCTCAGGTGTTTTGCTCCTAGGGAAAAGAAAGTGGAATGATTTTTGTGTAATTTTACCTCTTGTTGATATTATCAGCTGGCATTTATACCGTTGAGACCCATATTATCATCAATGAGCTTGGCACCTCAGCAGCCCATAGCTGCAAAGCAAGCAGTTAAATCAGAGCTGAGGTTTTTGTCTCAGCAACATCCCAGGACAGAGCTCTCAGATGGCAGAAATTTACAGAGACACAAAAGAGTGAGATCAATGGCACTCTACCAGATTGCTCTTGAGAAATGTAATGGAGTTTAGGCACTCCCCTACTCCTGATGTCCTCTGCAGGACTTTTTTTCAAATCCATCTGCCAAGCTCTACCCTGAAAAGGACATTATTATTGACAGGAGAGAGATCTCAAGCAACATCAAGTTGAGAGATTGGTAGAGAGGTCTGTCTGCAGTCTAAAACTGCACTCAGCTGTAGTAGGATTTCAGAGTATTTCAATTTCCATTCCCACATGCAGCACAAGAGTGCCTATAGAGCCAAAAGAATTTGGGCCAAACCACTAAGTTTTCATCTTTACTAACATGCGCTTGACCACACACTGCTGGGCAAGGCACGTAGTCAGAATTGCTTATATCAGCTTACTGTAAAGACCACAGCCTTGTAAACTGTGAAGTTTCATCTCACACAGAATTGGGAAGGAAAGGAACTTCTGCTGATGTTGTGCTGAGTAGAATTTTTTTTCCCAAAAAAGGAAGTGTCCTCATAATAGTAACATTGTTGGATGTATTTACTATCAAGCTCATCAAGGCACTTGCTTTTCCTTTTTATGTTATTTGTATCTTTCACCACAATCCTATTATCAGTTGAGCAAAAATCATTTCAATTTTGAGGAAGCAGGTTAAAAATACTTTCTCCAGATCAGGAAAAAAAAAAAAAAAAAAAAAAAAAAAGGTTCTGCTCATTTGAAACAAGTCTTTGCTACAGGTCTTCAGCACTTCATATCCACCTTAACTCTCAGAATGAGAGCATATGCAAATTCACAACTTCCCTTCTGAACAGATAACCAGTTTTGGAGATGGTGAAGTATCTACCCATTCTGTTCAAAACTGGAAGCCTATAGTTAGACTTCTAAGCTTATTGTTTGCTTTTCCAGAGGTAGAAAATTTCCATTATTCATTTTCCAAAATGGGTATTCAACATCTCTGAATCTCAGTACTTCTTTTTAGGTATGAAAATTTAGTTGGAAAATATTGACATACATCTTTTTCAGAGAGTTGTCCTGCTAAATTAAAAGATTTTTTTTTCCTAGAATTTATTTATTTAGGTATAAACATTAACTAAATATTTATCCATGTCTGCAGATACATATGTAGTGGTTTGCACAGGTAATACAGAGACCAATTATCAGTCTGTACAACTGAATGTTTGACACAAAGTAGAAAAAGAAGAATTCCTCAAAAGAAGCAAGACATGATCCACAGACACAAACACACACTTGTGCAAATACATTTTTTAGGAGAGGGACCAAGGACAATAGTATCTATCTCCATTGCTTCCCCCATCCAGCCAATCCCAAAGATTGTTCTCCTTAACAAAGCACTTGAATGAATATAGTACATTTCTAAGGCTTAAAATAAAATACAGCATAATCTCATTCTGGGGATGTTCTTATTCTGGATAATTGGAACTTCATCTAAATAAAGTCTATCTTAAAATTCCCCTATGAGAGAAGATTTCAAATGATTTATAAAAATTCTGCTTCAGGTATCAGAGCAGCAATGTTACAATCCCAATCCCACAAATGATAAATATCAGATCAATCCGTAAACCCAGCCTTTCATTTTATTGTTCCAATATAGGTTGTTCCAGTTTGGCTACTTCCTGAGCCTCACGAACTGGAAGGAGAATATGAGCATATGCACTGTACCTCATAATAGCTGTTAGTTGAGTTGCATTTGTATACAATACATTGGGGTAATCAAACATGATGCAACATCCCCATACGTAATAGTCACTCTAACAGTGATATTAAAACACGTATCTCCTAGCACCGTGAGAAAGCAGAGCTATATCCCATACCAGACCAGACAGATACAGAAGCTTAAGACTGTAGTGGCGAGCATACCCAGATCTAGGATTTAGCTCAGTAAATGGCAAGATTTTAGCAGGAAAATGAGCAGGTTGGGGATATAGTTTGTTTGCAGAAATACAAATTAAATTTCTCCCAAGACAGCGTCTTCTAATCCAGGTTTTGGTATGAACCAGTATCCATAGTAAGTATTCTTTCACATGATAAATATCAGAAATTGCTGTTTTCATCAAATCAGTTATTACCCCTCAGAAGACCAGGTAGGCCAGGAACTCTAGGGAAAAAGCTCAGCCTTCCATCATGATCTATTGTTGCATTTATATCTGCGTGTCTAAATATGTCAGTCCACTGGACTCTTGTGAGCACAAGGAACAGTTCTCCTTGTGTGTTCCTTTCTACTTGCTTATTTAAATTCTAGATTATAAAAATAAATAAAAAGAATTCAAGACTCACACTTATTTTCTGCTTTCTAAGGAAAATTCTTAAATAATTTGCAATCTTAATTAGTACACAAGAGTATACTAAAGTATAAGGAAATAAAAGTTTCAGCATAACAAAAACAGGATGTGTGGAAAATATGAACAACTTGATTCAGTAAGCACACAAGGGATTGAGCCCTGTTTGTCACCAGATCTCCCCAAACTTCCCCCTGGAGTGAAACTCAATAAGCATGCATGGACAAAAGCATGTCAGGACTTGGTGGGGAAGCCAATACAAGAATAGCTACGGTAGTAACAGTGTTCAACATTCATGAAGATCTTGGGTTACCAAGATAAATTCAGCTACAAGACTCACCCTTGTGCATTCTTAACCCCTTCACTGCTGGATGCCTTCATACTGGGCGGTGTGGGGAGTAGAGAGAGGCAATGGGAACGCTAGGAAATTTTAGGAAAGGCTATTTCTTCTGGCTGACAGTGATATATATACTACCACTCAGATTTAATCTTCCTAGAAATTGAAAGTCTTAAATAAGAGGTTATGGATATTTCTGCGGTTATAAAATATTTTGCCATTAAACCATACTGATGTGATTAAGTCAGCTGTTTTCCTCATATACTAAGGCATAAGACCTGCTCATCCCAGTCTCCACAAATGCAAAATTAAAATAATAATTAAAAAAATGCTTTGTAATACTGCTCCCAAATCAGTTTTTTAAAGATTTCACTTCCTTCCACTAATAAATGGCATAATTTGAGGTAATTTTCTACTTTCCAGATGTTACACTAACTGCAGCGTTAACAGACAGCAGCAATAATTTTCTTATATTTCTGAAACTTAATATTATAAAACTATTCTTTCAAATTTTTCAGTTTAATGTTAACTGGAACCTCTGATCTTCACTTTCAACAATAAATTAGTGCAGATAGTACAAAGGAAAGAACATTCCATCACCAAGACATCTCATTAAATTTCTTATTTTAAAAATATATTAAATAAGACCTTTTAATAAATGCTTGTGCACTTAACTGTGGTTTTTTGTGCAAGAAGCAGAGATAGTGTAATGCTTGAAAAATTCTTTGTACTTTCTTTTTCTCCTGAAATGATCACAAGAAGCAGAGGAAATATTGCAACAAAGCCCACTGGTATGATAGTCAGATTCAAAACCCACTAATGGGTCAAATTTCAGTTGTGTTTCTATCAACAGAGGTTTCCTCCATTCTTGCTCTGCCAGAATTTTATTTGTGATTACTCTGTCAGTGTCAATGCCTCATCTGTAACATGGGGATCCATAAATAGTTCCCCCCATGACAAGAGAACTTTAGGTATAAAGCCATGGATTTTGGGAGAAGCGACGAACGAGCATTAAAAGGGGACATCCAATCATCAAGACAGAAAAACTCATAGTAAGTATCAAGACTTGGGGTCCACTGAGTAGGATACAGAATTAAGAGTCAGGTTTATGGCAGTTAACTTGAAAGAATAGAGAACACTGAAAGCTGCTTTTGCCTGAACTTGTGGCTTCTTAGAAAAAGGGAGGGTGTTGGTGTACCCTTCTCCTTCTAAATAGCTTTTCTAAGGATGCAGTGGGAAAAGCCTTGGTAATAGACTGAAATCAGCACCATGTACATGAGGTGGGAAGGCCAGCTCAATCCTAGCAGCAGTCAGCAGTCAGTCCTTCCTCACTCTGATTCAAGCACTCAGGATTTGAACTCTTCACCTCCTCTCCAGCACGCTTCCCCTCTAAATATAAACTGAACTGCTGACATGATTGCAGCTGGCATTAATCTTTTCAGATGTTTTCCATGTTGTCCTTGGTTTTGTTTACTATGTTAAATCAGGGAAAATTCTGATTTAAGCAACAAAGAAATAGCAAAAATGCATATAGCTGAAACAAAAAAAAATAGATTAAAAACCATAGGCATCAACAGAGGGGTGTAAGAAGGCAGGAAGAGTGATCCACAGAAAGCAAGTGATTTGGTGAGCCTGAATTAAGTTGAGCTAATAATATTAATCTGAAACATTCAATATCCTGCAAATGTTAAAACCTTTTTCATCTGTAATTCTAGTGGAAACAAAGCTGTACACTGCAAACAAACATCTTTGCACCAGAGATCTTTGAACTCCATTAAACATTAACAAAGTCAGAGCTGAGGTTCCCCTGGTATTTGAGCAGCTAGAGGAAGAACTTAGAGGAAAAAAATTATAGACAGCAAATGCCTGCAGCTTGTATCATTCAGTGGAAGTACACAAACTTCAGCTAAAGTCTGTGTATACAACTAACTGTGGGAGTACACAAAAATTTCAAAATTACAAGCCTTTTTAAGAGCTAACAGCAAAATGCAAAGTTAGGGTGAATAAAAGCAGGAAAGCATTATGTACCCTAATGGAGGAACTGTCTCTCATGCTATCAGATCTCTAGCTTCTTCACGAAAACATGCCTAAGGTGATAGCAATTAGAGACTGCTTCTTTCCCTGTTGCAGAGTAGTGAACACTGCCACAGCATAAAGACAACCCAGGGGTGGCTCAACAGTCATACAGACTTGCTGTGTAGCATTTCTGATTTTTCCATAAAAATGGTGAAGGTGTGAGTTTTGAAATTGAGGCAGCAGGAATAGGGTTTGGAGTTCTGAGCCAAAGAAAGGGAATGGGGAAAGACCTAATTAAAACAAACAAACAAACAAACAAACAAAAAACCCCACAACCAAATCAAACCAACACAAAACATGCAAAAAGATTCCAAAATTAGCAGAGAAACAAATGGACCAAACAAAGCTGAAGAATGCCAGAGCCCTGTCTTCCCAATATAACTAGCTGTCATAAACTGCAACTTTTCAAAGAGAACAAGGTTCTGTACTTGAAGGAAAGCTTAGGAGACAACGTGCTTGCAGTGACATCCGCTGCATGTTACAGTTCCTCCCATGCCTGCATGGACAAGCTGGATGGCAGATGGATAAAAAGGCATAATCAGGCTCCCATTAAACAGCTACAGTCCAAGTACATACATGCTCTAGATGTATTTAGTTATCATACTCTGGGCTGCTGTGCTTGTCACCATGGCTACCAATAAACAAGCTTTTCCATTAATGTTTTACAGAATTTTCTTATTTCTACCTCTTCTCTCAACATTGTAGGCCACTTAACTCACCCAAACACTTGCATTAACATACAGGGAGAGAAGGGAAGAGGGTTGTTGCTGTTTGATGAGCCAGTGTACAGCACAAAATGTTTGGGCAGAAGCTAGAGCACAAAATCATGTATCCATATCAAGCTGTAAAACACATAAATGTATGTGTGTGTTGTTATGCATTTGTTGCATGCTCAAAAGGAACTTTAAACTTGTAGCTTTGTCACTGATACCTTTTGTTTCTCTTCCTTCAGATCAATGTTTATCTCAGGGACTAACCCTGCTCACATGAAAGATCATTTAGCTGTAAGGACAAGAGGGAGAGGGATGAGGCAACAAAATAATACCAGCAAAACAAGAGTACATGGTTGTTATGCATTGGAAAACAATAATAATGTCCCTATCTTTGTAGAGGAACCTGCACTGAGAGCTGTCTTTCGCTCCCAGTGCAAACAGCCCCATTTCAGCCTCTGGGAGCATAAGGATAACCAACAAAATCCCCACTGAGGGTTGCTGTGCACATGCTTGAATGAATGAGAACTGCAATGCATTTAGGAGTTAGTAACATTATGCACATTATAAATAAAAAGAATAGGACAGTTTTGTACCTAAATAGGTCTCTAAATACTATGTTTCAGGACACAAACTGATTCCCTTCAGCAGTCAAATTTATACCCTCTATACTACATTGTGCAATGAACAGTTGCTCATAAAGAGCCTTTCTTGCTAGAAAGCACTTTCTTGCTGGATATTCATTGCTCCTTGGATACTGGGACACAGATTGCCGATTTGAAGAATCATGGCTCCTGTGTTTCTGTAATATATCCTTAGCTAGCAAGGGAAAAAATAATTCAGAGACTAATGCACTATCAACTGTCCTCCTAGATAACTAGTACTTCACCAGTAATTAGTTAACTCTTTTACAAGGGCCAGATAGAAACCCCAGCCTTCCAGTCTATCCCTCTGCACAAGGTTTCTCTCCCACCACAGCAAGATCTGTACAAGAAAACTGCCTGCACCTTACCCATTTCATTGCAAATGCCTGTGTTTTGCTGTAAATGCACCACTTCCACTGGAAATTTAAGCTAACAAATCAGATACACCTGGAAATCACTAAGGGCACACACCACTTTCTCCAAACCCTTTTTAAGGGGAAGAGCATGAGGGGAAAACCAGTCACAGTTTCTGCAACTTCAGGACTGCTGCAAACTTTTCTGCTCTATTTTCGGTTCAAAGCTGTGACATCTGGGATTGCAAACTAGCACCAACAAGAATTTCTAATTTGTCTCTAATCACTTACAGGCAAAGGTATCTCAGCTCAATAAATCAAGATTACTGACTCATACACTAGCTTAGAAGTATTCCTTCTTGCTTACGAAGGGAGAGGGGAGGAAAGAAGGGAAGAGGGGGAGAGGTGCAAAATTTTCCATAGGCTGTTAATATGGATAAGCAATTAATTTTTCTTAACTGGCTAAAGAGTGAGCTGAAATTGAGTGGAAAACAAAAATCATTTCCCAATTAAAAACAAACAAAAAGCATGAAGAACAACCTCAACCTTGGGTATTATGCACATTTTACAACTGGAGAATTTTAGGTATAACTCTCAAGAAGTGTTGCTGGTGGCAGGAGTTTGATTAGCACTGCTCAAAGCTGGCAGAGTACCTGCACTAAGGGCAGATTTCCGTGGACTGAAAAGCATGGCACTAAACACTCCAAGTGTGCCATAAGGGGGTGGAAGGACTCTGTGTAATTACATTTCTTGCCAATCTACAAAAACAACAGCCATCCGCCACTCCAGCCCAAATATAAAATCTGGCAGAAGGGGGCTAGACGTTCACACTAATCTGCCAGCCTTCTGTTTCAAATGACACATGCTTGTAAACAAACAAACAAAAGTGCATTCGGGTTTCCAGACTATGGCAAGCAGAGAAAGGAGAACTCTTTTAATGCATGGGCTAAAATCTTAATATGCAAACCATCAGGGCAAACTCTAATTGCCCAAATTATTAAAAGTTCCTTGCAAAAGTACAGAAAGCACTCTACCTAATGGCTAATGTGCAAATGGTTGACAACTTTTCTATGGCATTAACATAGGAGACTTGGGAAAAATGAAAAATTAGATCATTCCAGAGGGCAGACAGGAAAATGTACAGCTTTCATGCATTGCCTACATGTTTGCAATGAAAACCACACAAAATTTGCCTGAGTTCAGATTTCATTGCAAACATGAAACTTAGCTCAAGGGAAAATTTGCTAATGTTTGCATAACTATTCAGTCAACTGGGGCCCAGCCTCAAGCAGAGCTTTGTGATCTAAAGAGCCATAAGAAATGTGCAGTTTCACATCAAAACTAGGTGAAATGGGGAAAAATTTGACAGTTTCATTTTGAATTATGAACACATTTTAAATGAAACTTCAGAAGCAAATGTAATAACATAGACTGTACGAGCAAAAGTGAAGGGTGAGGATGATTTGCTGTGTAAAATAATCATAACAATTTTAAGAAAGGTTTAATCTTGCTCTAACAAGGCCTGTCGCAGTAAAAGCTGTTCTCAACCTCTCAATACACCTGAGGGATGGGGGGCACCCTTAGTTCCATGTTGTCGGTGAGAAACTGAGGCACAGTGGTTACACGTGAGCAATAAAGCTTGACTGTGAACCTAATTTATCATCTAAACATTCTTCCTCTCACTCAGATTTGCTTCTGCATTCAAAGCCAATCACACACACATGCCTGTTTCAAGCAGTCCATTAACTCAAAAGCCAAATGGACTCCCATCAGTCTCACTTTGCACACACTTTGAGTATATCACTCAGGTAGGCTCCACGTGCAGTTACCCATTCGGATATCCTTACATCTTCCTATAAATATCTGGTGCCACCTATTTTCATGCAGGACTTCCTAAAGCTGTTTGCATCCATGTTCAGTTTCTGCCTTATTGAATCATTTGGGCTTTGACATCACTGCAGTAGAATTCAGCCTGCTGGGGATGTTCAATGATGGAAACTCTAATGCGCAATCAGGCTGGCCTACAAAACTGTTGGCAACACCGTAGCTGCCCAAAAAATTGCATGTTACTGTATTGAGTATGTCCCTTTATACAGAGTCACTAAAATGTCCTCCCACACACTGCACAGCCAGAGGCTCCTCTTAAGTAAAGGGAATAATAACAGTAAAATATATGTTTTGTATGTCAAAATAGGATTTTACATTGAGATAAGTAACCGAAGAAGCACGGCTTATTTTTATCTTAGTATGCATAATTACAGTCAGACGTACGAACTGTCATCACGCTACTGGGGAGGAGGGGAAGAACACAAGGGGTTTTTTTTTGGCAGAGAGAAAGGAATGGTTTTCTGGTTTGCTTTGGTTTTACCGTCAGCTAGTTATCTCAAGATCAATATTCTTATGGGAGAAAAAAAAAAAAAAAAAAGAAAAAGAAATTCTCCATTTTATGGTGAAAACATAGCTTCTAACCTCCACAATATGAAGGTAATGATGGAAACATTAACAGTCCTTTGAGAGCAATTTATTCCTGGAATAGAATAGCCTCTGCCAGCAAAATTACATTCAAAAGTAACAATATTAGAAAATCCCAGTGACAAGGACTATTTAGCAAATTACACAGCTAAGAAGAATTTTCTGACTAATTTTGTTCCCCCAGTTCAAAACATGTTAAAAGGTCGAATTCCCCAAATGGAAAGATCACTTGGCCCAGATTTTAAAATACAGACTGTTGCTTCTGATAGCATTTAAACCAGCACAAAGGCGTAAACCACATAAGAAGAGGACTATTATTATTCAGATGCATTTTGGAAAAAGAGAGCAATAGCAACACTGCAGCTCAAAATGTCTGAGGTAGCACCAGCTCAAAGTGGGCCTCCACACAGTCCAGTTCTGCAGAGAGTTACACCCAAGAACCAGCATAGCTGCATCCGCTCAGCACCTTAGCAGTCCCTGCGAGATCCCCTATAGCACTATTCTAATCCACCTTCATATTTTCCATTTCCAGCCCCATCTCTGTTAACTCAGGCATCTTTTTGCCCCTTCCCCCCCACCCCCACTTCCTCCATCCCCTTTAGCATGGTGTGGACAGGTGCTTTGCACTCAATATAAATCAGCTCCAAAACCAGACAGACCCTGGAGTCACTTGGGCCTCACAACTTTAAATGATGCCTAAATTCCATTTTAAACCCAAGCCAGGGTCACCGCCTGTCCTGTTTCACTCCTCTATTGTATCACCCCAACAACAGCTGGTAGATGTGCTCTGAGCGGCTTGTCTTTTGGCACCTAGATAACTCCCTTTCCTTGTATGAGGCATTGCTCTAATCCTTCCCTTTTTTTTATTATTCTGTGCAGGATATTAGGTAAGCCTTGCAGATACCACCTGAACTGACCAGTACATTGTTAATATCCAAAGAACAGAAATTCCAGTTCTGAAATTAGGCAGAATCTCAAAGTGACTTACTGTAAACCCATTTATATCACACTCTGAATTGAAGGCACATGAATTTGTCAAATGAGATATCAAGTAGCTGCAGCCACTGCATTTCTAAACTGTTTCAATAAATCTGCAGTGTTCCCTTAAACTTCTAAGCATCTCAACACCTATGTGCAATTTACATTTTCTACATTCACAACATGTTAGAGACAATCAAAAATAAATTACTCTTACTTGAGATGATGGACACTTGGCAACAACACCTAGAGTTTCTCAGGGCAAGTTCAAGAGCAGACAGACAATACAGATTGGTTGAGAGTCATAAGCTACAGACAAATATAAAGTGGCCAAAGGGAGCCAAAGACCTGAAGCATCCAAATTTTAATGAACTAGTTCAATGAGCAAACCCCGGAAATTCAAGATTCACCCAATAGACCCAGACTCTGGGCCCCAGATGTGCATTCACTGACCAGACATTTTAAAAGGCCTTAGTAAAGTCTTCTTGGGGGAGCCTGACCATTTTTCCCCTTTTCTTTTTTTTTTTTTTTTAGGGAATGAGTAAATCACAAGCACCATAGGCCAACCAGAGATGCATGTGTTTCATGTACATAAACAATCATAAGAAACAAAACACAGAGGGCCATTTTGCATTATTGTAATTGCAGTTGACAGACTCCAGAAGAACAGGAATATGACACATCAAAAAAAAGATGAATATGCAAGCTTAAACTATGCACTTGATGTGAGCTTCATAATTATGCACTCTGAGTCTCTCTGAGAGCTACAGGCCATCAGCCAAGAGCTACATAACTCATTTGGCAGCAAACAGGTAAGAAAAAGCCCATCAAAATCCATCATCATCCTTTTTTTTAAAGGAATTACTTCAAGGTACTTTGGAAATGGCTTTAAGTCCCCTGTCTGCCATAGCTAAGCCACCTTACAGCCTTGACCACAGTTACCATAACCATGCCATGTTGAGCAGGCATGTTCCTGACTTCACCTCATTAAAAAGTCTTTTCTTCACTCCCTCGCTCATTCCCCACCACAACACCAAGTAAGTCTATTTTTACCACAAAGGGAAGTGTCAAGAGAGACTGTCAAGGGTGGTGTACCACAGAGCAGATCTACCACAATTTTACATACATTTAATAAAACAGTTATCTTCAAAGCTCTTTGTTTTCTCAAAATAGAAGACTACAACCAGGAAGCAAAATGAATAAAGTGGGAAAATGCAGTTACTGGTGAGAAAGAAGATAGCAGGTTTGCTGCTGCCAGGATGGGGAAAAAATAAATGCTGAAAAGCTGAGGGGTTTCTTTCTGGTTTTATTTGAACTTTAAGTGAGAAATTCTTGTTTGTTATTTTTTAACACCCCATGGCAATATTTCAAAGCTGCTGGTAAATGTTTCAAAATCCATTTGAATAAAGTAATGCAGATCTAAATTTAGCCTTTTGTAGTTTTGATCCTGTCAACCTATTTTGTTGCAAATGTTTCTCCAGCATCATTCAGGTCTGCGTCTGTGGACCTAATCATTTATCTTGCTTTGAAACAAAAAATCCACTTTTGGCAAATGGGCAACCAAAACTTTGGAGTTCTGATCTTGTAAAGAATCACACAGGCGACTCTACTGACGCAAAAGTTTTCAGTGTTGCATTGATCATGTCCATGAATCAAATGCAAAGGGACAGACTGTGATCTCACATTCAAGAACTGAATTGAAGGAAAAGTACAAGAAAGGTCTTGCCCAAGCAAGTCCTCTTCACACCACTGTAGCAGGACAAGTACCTGTATTATAGAAAGCCTCATAACTTTTTCCAGCTGTAATCCCTATTGTCAAGATTCCCAGAAAAAAGTGCAAGAACCAGGCTGAGTCCTTGGTATCCACAGAAGTCAGGGTCATACAGCCACCTGTCATTAACAGAGTCCTGTAGACATCTTGAAGATGTCAGGTTCAAATAAACACATCCCACACAAACATCATTATTACCTTGACCTTTTTCAGCTTTCCTAAGCACACACAATTTACAAATACTACATGTATCATTTTCATATGTATAACCCACAGTTTATGGGTAAAAAGCAAACCACGTTTCTGCAAGGGCACAACATTTTTCATGTTTGCCAGAGGCACAATGAGGAAATGAAACCCTGAGCTCTCTTTCTTTTGGTCTCCAGTATTCCCAGCTCTGCCCTCACTATTCCAAAAACTCTCCTGCTCCTAATTTTCCACTTCACTCTCAACATACAGGTACCGGGGAAGAGGGAATCAGGTGGAGAATTTGTTTTCAGTTTCTGCTGAAGAGCCGAGATTCAAGAGAGATGCACAAAGCCCATGTTACTATACTTTGTATTATGTAAGAGGCGATGCAGTCCCATATTTGACTGGAACAGTGAGGTGTCTGCCATCACACCATGTGGCAGAGACACACACCACCACCTCCAGCTGTAACACAAGAAGCTGATAGAAACCCAGTAAACTGACACCCTCATAGAGAAGTAACTACAGAGGAGGCAGAGACTTATCAAAATTATTTTAATACTATAATGTTAACAACATACACCATGGCATAGTACACCTTTTCCAACATGACAGTGGCTGAGTGCCATCATTATCACATATCTTTATCTTTCTAAAAAACAGAAGAAAGGTTGGCTTTCCACTCCAGCAAAACATTTGACTTTAGCAGCTGTGTAGTTTCTTAGTCTTTAGTCTGTCTTTGGGGCAACATTTGAAAACGAAAGTATCAGAACTATAAATCTGGATGTCACAACAAAATGTTCATCTGTAAACAGCAAGCTGACAAGTCTTACAGACTAGTCTGGTAACTATGGCAAAGTGAGAAATGAAATCCCCATGAAGGCTATTTGCAGAACCGGCTGCATGAAACTTGCCTCAATGGTGCCTTTATATGTTTACTTGCACATGAATACACTGTAGATACAAAATCACAAATCATAGAATCATAGAATCATAGAATAGATTGGGTTGGAAAAGACCTCCAAGATCATCAAGTCCAACCCCTGA
>JAYRBT010000114.1:24995451-25031974 GCA_036023395.1 Myiotriccus ornatus
TCACTGCCCTGCTCCTGCTGGCCACACTGTTCTTGATGCAGGCCAGGATGCCATTGGCCTTCTTGGCCACCTGGGCAAATCAACAAGTCCATCAACTTTATTCTCAGTCACAAGAATCCAATGAGTGGTGTCACTTTAGATAAACCATCAGTAGTGCAGAGAAAAGTAACTTAAGTTTAAATAAAGTGAAAATCTTGCTCAGACTTTTTTTATGCTTCTCCAATTTTGGAGATAATTATTCCCAGCAAGAGAAGAATTTATTTTTTTGCATTCTCCTTTTGATAGAAAAGCCTAGATGATAGATTGCACTGAAATATCTTTATGTACACTGAAACATCTTTATGTACACTGAAGCATCTTTTTCCATCTTCTGAACATACCATCCAAACTGTGCAGCCTCAGAGCTGTTCCAGCTTGCCAAATTCCAGAGTGCAAGTTGTAACACTGGTGCACTGAAGCTGTACTGCCCTATGCCGCACTGATAGCATGAATAGTTTCGGTACTGGCTGCTTCCTGTGTCACACCACAGCAACATTCACTCATGACTATTGCTATTCATAAAGTTTAAAAAGCATCAGTTAAATGACATTGCAGTTGCATGGTCATGGGTTCTGCAGTCTTCTACATTTATTCTGAAAGACATTTTAAAAATTTATGTTGGCAAATTTCTTAGCTTCAGACTGCCTCTGCCCTTCTGATTCTCCAGTAGCAATTACAATAGCTTTCCAAACAAACTGGTAATTACTGGACCAAAAATATAGCACAGGAGTCCTATGGAGATCAATGCACTACCCAAATGTGTCAAATTTTAGCAGGAATGGTGCCATATGAATGTTCATGTGTCTTCACATTGATCAACTAGAATTCTCACAAGGTCTTGAAGGATTCTGACTCATTTTCACAGAAAACATCCCTAATTCTTTGCTTTTCAGGGGCTGTTGGGGTTGAGAGGGGAGATGTGGGATGAGGACAAAGGAAAGAAGGGTAGTGTGTATGCAAGGAGATTATTTCAATTTTGTCCCAGTGAACATTCAGGGCTCTCAGGGGGAGCTTAAATGTATCCGTGACTTGGATTTGGGTTTTTTACAAATAACTACTGGTTGTTCCTGACTGCTTATTTTTAATAAATAAAATAAATAATAAAAATAATAAAAAATAATATAACAATGCTTTATTAATAAGACTTTAGATATGAGTCCAATTCTTCACTTTTCCAGAAAAGCCACATACGGAAGAAACAAAACTCACAAACTCTAATCTGCAGCTTGGTAAAAGCTTTAAAAACCACATTTTGGGTAAGTTATTTACAATATGGTCAGGTACATCTCAAAATATGCTGATCTCCATTTAGATTTCAAGAGTGTTTTACATCAAGTACCTACTAAACAAGTTACAAAACTTTTTTTCTCTTTTCCAGTTCACTGTTAAATGCACTTATCATCTATGCACTGCTGCATGGGTATCTTTAGAAATATGTTCCTAGTTTATTTCCTCATATCACATCAGGGTACAGACACTTACAATGGTTTCTAGTGCATCTGCCAAAGGCTCAGAATGACACAGATCTTTAAGCAGAAAACATGTGCTGTGCATTTAAAAACCTTACTCAGCTCTATTTATTATTGCTAGATTAATAAATAATTTCTTTTTGTTTGTTTCATTATGAAATATAATATGCCTACATAGACCTAATCATACAGTACATCGAGTAAGCAAAATTCAGAGGAAGACCATAAAGGCTGATATTAGAGAATGACAATAGCATAAGAACCACAGGGAACTTCCCCTTGAATTTCAAGCCCTCTTGGTAACTGTGTTAGTACTGAAGATGAAAGTATACTGGACCACAAACCTTTGAAGACCAGATTTTCTAATCCCTACCCAGGCCCAACAGTTTAAGTTCTTCCACTCATTTCAGGAGTATCTAAAAAGATCTGTCAAAAAATACTGCTCTATTTAAAGACAAGTGTCCAAATCTCACCCATAGAGATTTCATCCACATGTGTGAGAATACAAATACAATTTTTTACGAGGAAGGCAATAAGCAGAGAAAGAACAGAAAGGTCAGAGAGATCTACGGGTTGAGGTCAGTGGAAAAGACTGCTCACTAAGACTACAGCAAATCATGAGAGAAGCAGCCACAGACTGTGGTTTCCAGGCAGCTCAAGCAGGAACTCTACGTAGGGCCAACACCTTCCTGATGCAGAAGCTGCGGTACAACCTCATTGCCTGATTTTAGGAGACCCAGAGCCACCACTCCCCAGCCATGGGGACTCCAGCACACCTGAGCACATTCCGTAGCAGCTTCAGGCGCTGTTGTCTTCCACTATTCAAATGCTCCTGGATCCCTAATGATGGCATGGGTCTTGTCTCCCTCATCACATAAAAGAACACTGTTCACAGGATCAGGCAGATGGGTCACCTCAGAGATAGACCCTCTTACTATTCTCCATGGAAATTGTGTTCAAAAACAAATTTTATAGTATCTATTGAAGAGGGGGAAAAGCCATATTACAAGGCCTGATTCCTCTTCTGTTTAGAGCTTTACAATGGCTTATGATGGCTAAGGGTCAGGTCCTTTATCACATTTGTCTGACCATTACTATTCCTAGAAGAAAGTCATCAGCTCTAATGGCTTTGGTGTGGATGAAGCTGCAGTGCTACGTTACGACTATTTACAAGTCTCATTTCTCATCACCAGTACCAGTATTACACACCATATGCTTTTGCTCAGAGCAAGGCAGGAGATAGCATGTGGCTTCAGACTTCATTGAGCACACAGCATGTTGTGTAGCACTTGCTACACCATCAGTGTGTACTCTAAACCATAGTTTCCTGCTAGAAATATTTCTTTTCACCAACTTGCAAATGATAGGAGCAAACAGACTCCAACTTAGGGTTCAAGAGACTATCTGAAGAGATGAGGAAAGCCTCACCACGGTTTCCTGCAGCTGTCATTGCAAGAATAGACTCGCCTCATAAAGTCAGCATGGCAACTATCATTTTCTTTTCAGGTCTAGTGATAGCAGCTTTCTCGTGTAACATTTTCAGACTCGTGCACCAGCCATATCATTGTTATTTCAACAGTATCATCACAAAAAATTTCCTATGCAGCCCTGTTGTGCCAGCTCTAAAAGATGGATTTTTTTGTTCATTCAGACTCACTAAACTAGCTAAATGTTGGCATTGCCTTAGAAAATACCCTACAATTATTAGGCTGCCCCAAGAAAATGAGCATTAGATTTCCACAAATCTACCTGTATTCTGAAAAAGCCTATGGTTTTAATGCAAGGATAGGGGATCCAGTGACATACAGTTTGCAAGCTCAGGGTACATATACTAAGTTATGATCTATTATCTAATGAGTCTATACAGTTCTGCCTTTCCTCTTAAATGTCAGGAACTCAGACAGAGGGAAGAGAAGACAGCGTATCTGAAAAGAGTAAAATGTCCTTCATTCTTGCTCTAAATTTGCAGACATTTAAAAGAGATCAAGAGAAGAGAAGGTGAGTGTCCCTAAAAACATTATGGGAGAGTCTATAAAGTAGCAACTGGGTTCCACAAAACTGTCTGAACAGCACATACACCACCACAAACACCATGTTTCAGTACAAACCCTTTTACTTCCAGCACTTTATGCCTTCATGAGGTGTAATACCACAGGGAATCATTCTCATGGTTTGCTATGGCAAATTTACCTTTAAACTGAATACAAAACTTTGCAGAAAAAAAAGTGACAGAATTTTGCTGCAGGCACTATAACTAAGCAACTTTGTATAGATAGAAAATGTGGGAAATATGGAAGAAGCTCAAGAAACATGGTATGGTTTGTGAAAGATTAAGGTGTTTTACTTGGAGTCCATTTGAATGCATCATATAACATTCTCCAGTTCTTTTTGCCTTTATATTTTATGCCTCTTCATTTCAGAACAGAATCAGCACATATGAACTGGGTTTTAATATGTCAAGCCATTCCATCATGCCCCACATTTTCCTGGAAAACCAGCCCTGGCATCAGTGAAGTTCCAGATTCAATAATAAATACTGCATGTCAGATTGCATGCCATTTTCACTTAAATCATCATTAGCTACACAGAGCTAATTGTAGATGGCTGTTGCAAATATGTGCTTAGCAAATATGTGCTTAGCAGAGGTATAATGTATATTGTGGTCAGACAATTCTTCAAATTGAATTTGTTTGGCCCAGGTTGAAAATCAAAAATCTGTGACAATCCTCAGTCTATTCAACACCTTTCACACCAAATTTAAGCAGAATTACAAATGGTTTGACATCTTACTAGCTTTATAAAGAGGCAACATATAAATGACAAAGTAAACAAGTTGTGGATATAGATATTTTTCTCAAGTTAACCCCTAAAGGCAACTGACAGTTTATATAAGTAATTTAAGAAGTAACAAACTAATTTTTCATCCATTTGGCCTTGAAGGAAAGCATTCTATTAACACTTTGTGTGCCTGTTTCCCTGTATGTAATGCCATGGATTTTCTCAACTGAAAACATCCTTGGAGTGGCCAGCGAGGTTTCATACATGGGAGGCACCAGCTATAACCTTTGAAAAGTACTAGATTATGTCTGGAGTCAAATGCACATGAAGCAGTACTTTTTCTAGAGTTTGGCTCTGTTACACTACTACTCAAAAAGGACGGGCAACTGGTTATAGATGAACAGAAAAATTAGCTTGCAACTAGTCTTCAAAAAGTCGTTGAGATTGTTCCACCAGCCCAAGACAAGATGAACCCTACCTGTGTCTTTCCTTCCTGATGGTTAGCTAAACCATTGGAATTTCTATTACTTTATGTCCTTTACAGCTTCCCCAGGCAATATAAACCAGTTCTTTACCATTTGTCTATCTTTACCAGTAGAAAAGCTGACCTGAGCCTTTCATGTGCTAGTTTATGCCCTTTAGCTTCCTCTCCTAGCTACCAGGGACACAGTTACCAGATTGATCCCTTCCTCTTTGCAGCTGCTTGATACATACTTCAAATCTGTGATTTCCTCTCTCATGTAGGTTAAGAAAATCTGATTTCAATATTCCATGCAGATGTTTCATCAATCCCTTAAACCTCTATTTTAGTTCTTCTACCCAACTGATTATACCTGCCACAAAAGCTTAAACCCAGGAGGGTCACATGAGATCAGAAGGTTCATTTTATGCAGCTGGAAAAGCTATGACTTTTTAGAACTTTCCAAAGCACCTGCCTTTTTCCTACTTGCAATCACAAAACACTGTTGGTTCCTGTTCAGCTACTTAGCCATGACAGTACTAGGTTCTTTTCAATTAAACAACTACCTTCATTATTTTCTGTTCTGTATCTGTACTGTTGCCTATTCACATCCTCCTCCTCTGCATTTACTCCTACTGAAATACATCCCCTTTCTTCAGAATTTTTATTCATTTTCTCTGCAAGTTTTGGACATTCCTCAGCAGGTTCAGTTTGGGTGTAACCTACACCCAAATGCATCATTCAGATTGTGTAAATTTTCAGCAAAACCAAGCTCCAGAGATAACTCCACTGAGCCCTGCTCAGGAGCACACTATGATGACAAACGATCATTGATAACATCCTCCTTCCAATTAGTTTGTCACTGCCTGAAAGAATCTCATCTTCTGTTTCCCTCACTTCATGATGAGGGTGTCATATAAACCAGAGTCATAACTCCAGCAAATTCAAGACATAAGGTATCTGAATTTATGTAATACCTTTTAGCTCTTTTTAGCCTTCCCTCCCAAAGTCACCCCCCGAAGGAGAAACTGGAGCCTCTGAAATTGGACTTGTTACCAGAAGGAGCATGAACTTGAGCTTGTGGTTACACTTTAAGCAACAATACTACACAAGTAATCTTAAGCCATCTCTGCTCTCAGCTACTCATTCACACCTCCATACTGCTAAGAAACAACTCGTGCATCACACTTGTGTGTGGCAAACAGAATCTGAAAACCAAACAACCCAAATGCCTGCGCAAGCAAAGGGAAGAAGCAACATTAAGGTTAGTGCTGAAAAAAAAAAAAAGGTTCCTAAATTACAACAGTATTTTAATACAAACTTGAAAGTCAAACCTGAACTTCTGAGACCGAATTTCTCGTGATTTAGCTAGGTTGCAGATTTCAAAGAGAAACCCAGAGTTCCTTAGGCTGTACAAAGGTATTAACTTTGTCAAGAGCCAGGAAAGATAAGAATGGAAGCACCTCATGCAGGTCATCATCACCTGCATGCTAGCAATTACTGAACTAACTCATGAGAGCACGGCTGCAAGAAAATTCAGGCAGTGAAGACCTGTGCACACTGCAATTGCAACTAGTGGGCCATGCTGAAGCATTAGGGATGTTAGTGTCTTCAGTCAACACAGCTGATCCTAGATAGAAAAAAAGATCAGCCTTTACAAAGTCACTGTGATTCTCATGAATTTGATCTCAAACCAAGATAGCAGTTTCATATATTACTTCCATTTCAAAAGAAAGTTGGAATCCTAAATTCACAAAGCATAAACAACTCCTCCTTGGGTTAACATATGCTGGATTTCTGCAAAGTGAGATAAGTTTGCCATATACACTTCAGAATGTAATAGATCTTTATGCATATCTTATTACTCATATAGCATGAACCTAGGACCCGATACACAATGACATCCTCATGGTCAACGTAAACACATTCCCTTTCAAGCCATGGGGCAAATCCACAATTGAATTTAAAGTCAATGCCTAAAGAGGATGACAGTATTTGTTTCTTGTTAATGTGGCCGCCACCCTGTCACTGGATTAAACTGTAGATCTTTAAACATGCTGTCACATCAAACAGCAGAGACAGAAACATTAATTTGCCTTCTGCTATTTTGGACATGACAGCAACTACTTTTTAATCAAGTTTCCATTCATAATTGGGCTTCCAACATGTGAGTTCGATGTGCTTTATTTGATTATTTTAATGGTCCCTTGTGCAAGCCAGCCAGGGCTATTATTACTTTTATTTCTGTGTGTGAAAAGGCGAAGAGTCATGAAATAGCTTACATTCCTAAAGCCTGTTGCCACTGGGCAGGAGCGTTCTGGATCATCAACACTGGCAACAATGGACAGTACTGTAAAAATAGCATGTACACACGCAGTGCAACAGACCGGCTGGCCATCTTGGGACAAGAGAAATACAAATCTCATGACCTCAGTAATAGTTGTCTGTGCCAGTTTAAATCTCCAACAGAGGAATTCAAATGAATGTTGATAACTGCCCAGATAGACTCTATCTTCAGTAATGGGATGAATTCTTACTGTTATTGCCGGTTCTGTCTATAATAAAGATGGGAAGTCTTTTTAGTAACATATGGAAAAACATTATAGCCACAGTCCAAAAGTAATTGCTAGTGGGTAGTGTGCTGTCAACTCCTTTCAGTTTGTTGCTTCATCACTTCACCCATGACCTGGAGGAATAACTTCTCCTTCCCCAGCATGGCAGTAGTTTAGTTTCCATACCCATTAATGTCTGGTGCCTCTCAAAATTATAGTTCTCAGCAAATCCAAAAGCCATAAAATGTCTTAATGTCTGTGAAATTCTATGTCTATCATGAACATGTGGTACTGAATTCTAAATTTATGCTAGATTTACTAAATTAAATGATACAAGAGATTTGGCTTTTGAAAACGTGTTTGGAAGACAGAATATTCCATTTGCCATGAAAAAGCCCAGAAAGAAAAATCATGCTGTACCGGCAGAGAAAGATAAGGACAACGTGATTAGAGAGAGCCCAATATACACAGTCCAATTTCAAATTTCCCAAAGTCATTCATGCTTATATCCTCCATGAACGGGAGCCAGCTGCAAAATTTACAGCCCTCATGACATAGAGATATAAAGAAGATCTGAATCTGGGGAGTCAATTCAAAAACATAATTAGAACTATTAAATCCTTCCCTCTTCCAGCCATCAAGATTTTACCAGGTGTCAGTTAGACATAGAAGGGAATGGGGCTTAGCCATGACCATCAGCAATCAGGGTGTTCCCCTCCTGCCTGTACCCCTCCCCAGTCAGCTTTGAATTGGCTGGATAATTTTAAGTTTAGACACTGGACAGAAATTTCAAAGATCAAGTTTAGTAAAATACTGTGGCTAAAAGATTTAACTAAGTGCTCTCCACTTGAGGAAAAGCAGGCAGAAACCATCAGCAGCAAGTCCACTTGACATCTGGGCAGTCAAAAAATACACCCTTTTGAATCAGTCTGGCACAGTAGTGCCTTGCTCACTTGGGTTAACTAGGAATACTTAGGAGGAGAGAAGACCCAAAGGTGGTGAAAGGTTACATAGCCATAGCAAATGCTGTCTCTCCTAACCCTATTTCTCATTAATCAAATTTGCTAGCAAGTCTGTAATTCAAAAATATGAACAATCCAAATTGCCTTAAAACGGTATGGATTGAGTAACTCTCTGAAACACAACAAATCAAAGTAACTTATTTTTATTTTTAATAAAGGAAATCTCTACTTAAAATCAAGACTGGAAGATGTTTGCCTTTATTGTTTTTGAAAGACTTCCTCTAGTTCCAGACAGAAATAATTCAAGGAAGTCTTACATAAGAGATCTGATTAGGTGATCCCAACAGTCCTCTCTGTCTTCAAAACCTATGAATCTGTTTTCAGATAGAGCATAAAAAACAAGAAACTGGGTCTCATAAAAATTGTCTTGAGGATTCTTATCAAAGAAAACTGGTTTGCATATTTTTAAGTCAAAGCACATGCAGGAAAAAAAAAAGGGAAAAGAGATTTTAATAAAAAAATAAAAATTAAAGAGGGGAGATCAGTTCACATTCTGAGAGGATGGATGTATAGGCCTCCACATTTTTCAAATAATCCTCTTGGTTACTTTTACTTCAAACCAGGCTACCATTCCCTTATGCCAGCATATTCCCCTACTGTCCCTTCCAGTGAACTCCGTATTCACCTACAGTCTGACCTCTTGTGCAGGGACTAAGACACTCCACTGTGATCTGTATGTCAGTATTCACACATCATCTGTTATTTCAAAGGAGGAATAAATACTTCCTACACATATGATCTCCGAAATCTGACTAGAACACATAGTTACAGCAACCATTTGTGTTGAGAGGTGCAAGGTCAGAGAGTGCTTTGAACCTTCACTCTTTCCTGATACTGATGCAATGGTCCAATATGTCCACACATTATTGCTTTTTATGAAAGAAAAATACATTGCAAATGATGTTACTAATGCATGGAAAAACACGAGACAGATGAACCTTGTCCTTAGCATACCTACTTGAGAAAAGGACAAAAGCTGCTGTAAATACAGAGCTGAAGATGCCATTATAGTAAAAGGTCCAGGAATTCTTCTTGGCAGTAATTTCCAATACCCCTATTACAGGTGCGAGGATACACATCCCCATTTTTTAAGTTTTTTTTTTCTTATTTTTAAAAAATTATTCTTTGCCAAGCCGTCTGACCTGCTTAGAGCAGGAAGAAATTCCTAAATAGAGCAAGATATTTTTAGCATTCCTGAAGGAGATTCTTCCAAATATCATTCATTTTAGAGCTACATGAAATCGTCTCTCTCGACAATCTCTCCAGAATCTAGGACAAAGTGAACAACTTCAGCCACAGCCCACCCCAGAGAAATACTGCATTCCCTGCTCCAGCATGCTGCATTCAATTCAAATTGGTTTGTTCCTCAGCCAAGGGACACAGCAACATAATTTACTATTTCCCTTTTGAATATCCAATACAGAATAAATCTGATCTGCTGGGGAAGTGTTTTGACAGTCTAGCCTGAAAGCACATCATCTGTTTCCTGTAGCTTCCTTCCAAAGATTTAGCAGCTAATTTTACACCATTGCACCCATGAAGTCTTTGGAAAAGGTATGTGGAAAGGAGTTAAATGGTTTACAAAGCATAAACATCAACAGCAACAATGAAATGTTCTAAAAACTGAGTCAACAGTTTATATTCATTATCCTTTTTCTGCAAAGCACCTGCAATGATCCACCCCAAAAGATAAGACTGTTCACCTGCAAATATCATCCTGATAACTATTTTCTTCTATAACACCTCATCCCACTTTTTGCATTTTAAACCAAATCTCCACTTTTCAGTGGGAGGAAATAGAAATACAAACTGAACAGTATTGCCTAGCAATAGCATGACTCATCCTTCTTTATCATCTTCTGTTTTTTTCAGGGTGGCAGTTTTATTGTCTACCCGACATTTTAAAGGCACTGCTAAATGCTGAACTGCACACAAGAAAAGTAACTTTTGGGTTCATATTGTCTTCCTGTGGTCTTCCTCAACTCCTCTCAGCCAGCTGCATGTAAATTACACATACTGGCATCACGTGAAAAAGCAAAAATTTGCTTATTCTAATGCTGCACATGCAACATATCTATATAGTTCACCATAGCAGAGGCTCTTTATCATTAACAATAATTTCTTGGGCACTCACACCTAAAAGCATGGATACATCACTCCAGAACTAATGACAAGAGAAACTCACTGTAGGACTTGTGGAAAATATGGGCAATTTAGGGGGGAATCGAGCCCTGAAGCCCACTTCCTTCTCTTTGGATCCCACCATCGCAGTCGTGGCTTCCCAACACGTGGGACCGTACAAGGGGGGCAGGAAAGAGGTAGAACCCACTTACCACTGCTTTTAGCCTCTCATGATTATTCAGGTGTAGGATGATGCCAGTTCAGCATTCACTAATGCTGCTTCTCCAGTCCTCAGTGAAATTTATGTAAGTAGAAGTTGGATGTTTAGTACCTTTCAGAATCTGCAACTAAGCTATTAGTCTATTTGCAGTTTTATCTCTGTGAATGTTTAGGTGGTTTACAGAAAGAGACCAGTTTTCAACACAATTGAGTGGGCAGACCTAGACAGGAATAGTTGTGCAAAGAAAAAAAACTCTTATATGGTTAACAAAAACATCTGTGATGAGGGCAGTTTAACAATGGCAGGTCAACTGTACTTCCCTTTTATTTTGTATGACTCAGCTACCCATGTCTGACATTCACAGCACAGACGTCTCATGTTGCTAAAATCTGGACAGGAAAAAAAGAACAAAAGCAGATATTTTACTTAGAGTCACACTAAAATTGTATTTCACTGGTTTTTTTCCTGGGAGGGAAAGGAGGAGAAAACGAAGAGAGAATTATAATACTTAATTAGCGTGTAATCCTGGAGGAGGGTGCAGTACTCAATGAACCCCTTCATGCACTGTGAAGGATGTATAAAATGTTGATTGGATCTTTCTTAGCCATTCATTTTATCAATCTTTAATATTATTTAACTTTCATTGTAATTTAGCCTTCATTTTCTCCATCATTTTCTATTTTTTCCTTATTTCCTTTCTATAATTCTCTATTCCTCCTTTATTTATTTCTCACATTTCAAAAGGGTTGAGAAATGGACCCATTTAGATACAGTTTAAAAAGTCACTCACTTCTTATGTTTTCAGTACATACCTATGTATTTGATGACAAGTACAGGAATTAGGAAGCCCCATGCCAACATTACAGTCTACCTCCAAAACCACCTGAAGGTGCAATAAAAGTCAAGGAACTGACTTTTGCCCCTTTTTCTCTTTTAAAACTCTCCTGCTTTCAGCTGGTTTTGTTTGTGGAACGTACAAGCTTGTTCCGTGGTTCATTGCATCCAGTGCAGCTCTGTCATTTCATGATCAAACCCTGAATGTACACCCATAGGTGGAAGGAAGAGGCCTCTCTCAATCAAGTTAGTAGACCCATTCTGAAGCCCTGCATAACCCATATTTCACATGCAGATGGTTTAAGCACAGCTCCTGTCTGTCTGCTATCAAATCCCTTAAGTGGAGGGAAAACTGACACCTGCTAAATCGTCCCTTTCTGTACATATATCACTGCTTGATTGAAGTAAGTAGAAACAGCAAAAGGACTTTTCAGCCATCATCTCTTAATCTAAGTTTACCCAGTACACTTCCTGGATTTGTTTGTTTGTTTGTTTTGGGGGGGAGGGTTGTTGTTGTGTTCTTTTTTTAAGCTCTCGTCAGCAAAGTTTATGAGCATGGACAAGGCCTCAGTACTCTGTAAGGAGATACTGTCAGGAAAAGTAAACTCAGCCTTGCCCAAAACGATTATTTGTTAAATAAACAGAGAGATTTATCATCCCATAGTTGGGCAAGAGTAATTTTTTTTTTTTTTACTAGTTATGAGGTTTATCTAGTTCGAGTACAAACATAGTGGGAAGAATTTTTAGTCCAACGGTTGTATAGTTTTCAAGGCTGCCTGACTCAAGAGTAAGTGAGCTCATCCTCAGCCCTGTGCTTAAAAATTCACTGGTGTCTAGTGAAATCCAAAATCCACAATTAGGTCCCAATACTCACTGCAGAGCACATCAGAAGAAATTAGTGTCAAAGATCACAATTTAGACCAAAAGTGAGGCAGGAAGCCATCCAACTTAGTCAAGAGGAACTGCTAAAAATGAAGTGATGCTGAACAAGATGATCACCTGTAAAGGGGAATCAGACCTGAAACTCCTCCAGCCAGCAGGAAACTACACCTGCCTTTTATCACAAACTACAGCTGATCCCATCATTATCATGGCCAAACAGAGATCGAACTTTCTTCCTCCTACCACAAAAGGTTAACAGTGAAAATATGCTTAAACCTTTTAAGATACTTAATGGGAGAAGGCATATCAGACAGAGCACTTTAAAACTATTTAGGCAAGATTCAATTATAGTCAGAAGGGACTGATTCAGTTTTATCGAGAAAGCTTCAGCAATTTCAAATGCCTTCAAAAGAGAATAAAAAGTCCAAAGCCTCCAGGTGAGAAAGGGGATCTAGGGAGCAGGAAAGTAACAGCATTGAAGGACAAGAGGAACTATGGCCTGTTAGGGTCTATCTGTGTATCATATAGGTCAAGAAACAATTTGTAAGCAGATTTACAACTGTCGTATCTCAAGTCTTGAACTGAAAAGGCCACCACGAACCCTCAAAGTAATATAACTGTACATATCAGACCATTTCCAAATGTTATATTTTCACTTATTCAGGTAGGAGGCCAGCTGTGGACCACTTGGAAACTGTTGCACCAAACACCAGCACGTACCACAACCTGAAAGTATGCAATGGGGTAAGAAACACTGGCACAGACTTGCCGAGAAGAAATGAAAAAATATTAATCTAAATTCTTCTGCTGACTGAGTACTGGGATATGCCCCTAAGAACATGAAAGTGTATGCATGAACCTTATGTACACACCCACACAGACACTGGCTTTTATGAGATCTTAATTGAGCCCATTATTATTCTCATTAACAGACTAGAGAAATAACTATGAGACAGACACAAAAACTGTTGAGAATAAAGAAGCCACTACTACTAGAAATGTGAACCAGACCAAGTTGCAGAGAAGCTGCTCAGTTGAAGCCCTAACAGCCCCTTGCCAATCAACCTACACTAATTCAAAAGAAGCAGTTGCCTTATCCTAGACTATACTGAACAGGTGCAAAACAGCATCTGCCATATATTTGGAGGGAACTTTATGTATGTGATATCTCTAAGCTGAATGTAAAGGTTGTGACGTTCTACATTTGAGCATTGCAAGTCCTGCACAAGCTCCTTCATGTTGAGTCTTAGGTCATTAGCTCCTCCTGTCTCAGGGGCTGAAGCATCCAGCTGGGTTACAGTTTCTCCTAGATGTTTTTGTTGATTTTTGGTGTTTTGTGGGTTGTTTTTTGGTTTTTTTTTAAGTCTCCTTAAATATTTATTGGATTCAGGAATATACCATATGCGCTTTTAAATGTCTGAGGCACTGTTCGTAATCAAATAAAAGCTTTGTTTTAAGAACAGATACTCAGGTGATGATCCTGAAGTAGCTTCTGCAATAACTTAGGATGAACCAGTTTTAGGGGAGTAAAAATTGTCCTGTGGTCAGGTACTCTTTTTTTACTTTATTTCAAAGAACCACAGAAAGCTTACACACTTATTTTAAATCATGCTTTGCTGTTTCATACCTCAACATTATGTATGTAAGTATGAAATAAAGAAAAAAAAGAAAAAAAAATCTTTTCCATTCTGAGTTATATTCAAACTCTAGTTATTCCAAGTAAAGCTACAGATCATACTTGATAGCTATGCAGAACTATATATGTTATTATGGCAACTCAGGAGTTATGGATACAACATTAGTATCTCTCAGCTGTCAGAGCTTCTGGAGATCCTGCTAAAATCCAGGAGCGCCCCAGTTCCCTCAGCTTTGCAATACACGCATCTGGCAGTGTGTGCACTGCATATACTAAGTTCATGGCCAAGCCCAGCATTCTTTAAACAGGAAATTCCTAGGGGCCAAATCTCAAAGCTGTTATTCAGGTCTATGCTGTGCCAAGAGTCTTTTCAATTCCAGCACAGTCCTACAAACCAAAACAAGAGTTGTCTCCCACGAAATTCAGGGTTCAACTCAGTGACTTAGATTACATATTTTCCTAACGTGAGGGCCGGTCCTGGATTTGATCCTCTACTACTAAGACAAAGAGGTTTAGTCATTTGGGACTAACATAGTCAACTAGAATCAAAGTTTACACACAACAGTCTTTTTCTTTCCCTATTTCACCGTTAGGTCTCAAGCAATCCGATATGGCACAGCTTTGAGCAAAAAGCGAAGCAGAGAAATATACTAAGTGGGAAAGAGTACCAACGTCTAAGACTATATCTTGGGGCAAAATCTTTTAAGGCTACTACACCCCGTAGCTGACAATCCCAGCAACTTTGGTGTTGACCATATCCCAGTGTGCTATGTCTCATACCTCCTCTATTACACTTATTCTTTTCTATAACAGTTGTACAGATTACTCACCAATCTGGATGTCAGAGGGAGAGTAGTGGATTTCAAAATAGACTTTTATCTCCAAGCTGATAGACTCTCAAACCACTGACAGTAATCCATAAGATATTACCACAGCAACAATGACATGCTGATAGCAGAACCAAATTTGTACATAAAACATGAATGATGGTTGTTTGATAATAAATGTTTTTCATGGAAAACGTTTCACAGACTTCAAAACATGAGGGAGCCAATGCTAAACAATACATTAAAATCCAGCCTTCTAACTACATAAATGTTTCTTCAAACACAAACAATTTTGAATCAATCTTTCAGAGTCTTCCTATCTCCAGAAAAAAAAGCAATTCTCTACTCACTCATTATTTTATTTATTATGCTTAGAAAACAACAGACAGTGCCATTTCTCATGTAAGTAGTTACAGAGAAGCTCCTTGACAGTAAAACTACAGACGCAATCTCTCTGCTGATAGAAAATTTAGACAATCCCCTTCAGATCATAGGTCTGCATGGGGTATAGTGTAGGAAAGACATGAGTGGCCACAAAAAATCTAGAATGAGTTGTAAACAAAGTAATATTCAAAGATTGCTCATAGCACTTATAAAGACAGTTCAAAAATACTATTACTAACTTGAGAATTAGAAAGAGATTTTCATTCTTTCTATCTTCCAAGGGTGACATTGTATAGAAGTTAGAGAGCATTTATTATCACAGAAGCGTGAGCAGGTTTGTATTTAGCCACTAATCTCTGAAGACCTCCAGCAAATTGCTAGGAAGCTGAATATTAGCAGTTGCATTCAGCGCAGCAAACTGTATCACTACTCAGTTCAGACACCTGAAGTGACACCCAGGTTAAACATGCCCAGAGAATAAGGTGGTGCTGTGAGTAACTTCACCTCCACTCCACTCCATATCACCACCAAAAAAAATTGGGAAATCCAGTAACAATTACACACAGAGAGAAATGATGACACTCTGAGCTTTGAATTAACACAATGGACCGATGGGGTCTGTCACAGCCGTGTGCTACGTGCACATTCTCATACAGCCCTTATCAGCTACTTCCATTTCCAGGTAGCAGGAGGCCAAATACCCTGAGGTGTGAAGACAGCACAGAAACTGGAGGGGGGTGGGGGAGGAGAAGGGAAGAGGGAAAGGCATTGACATCCATCATCCTGCAAAGAGATAAAAGCAAGACTACCTCTGCAGCTTTTTTTTTCCTATAGTCCATCTGCAGTGAAGGCTTTGCACTCCAGTTTCAGGGTCTTGCTTCTCTGGGCCTCTTCTGCTCCACCCCTCCTTTGTTCCACTCTATTGCCACCACCATTGTGGTTCTGTGTAAAAGGCAAACAATTCCTATTCTTGTTGTTTTCTTGTCCTGCATTCTTCTAACATATTCACCTTCTCAGTTCTTGATGGAGCTCTGATTTACTGGAGCAGCAGCTGCTCTTTACTGCTTGTATTAAACAGAAAACACTAAGGACTCCAATTCTAAGCACAAGGTTCAAAAAATCCATATTTGCTTGTAATCTTCAAACTTTATGCATCGGAGTCCATGACACAAATTTAACTGTACTTCTATGCAGTTATTTCTCTTGCATCTTTCAAAATCCCTTTCAAATATCCCCATACAGATAAATCAGTAATAAAATCAGTTCCCTCTAAAAGAGCACTTAACCATGGATGCACTACAATGACTGTGAATAAACTTCAGGTGAAAACTTCATTTTAGTTTTCATTTATCCATAGCTTACCTAAATCTAGACTACTTTTAGACTTTATACTGAAGATGCCTTCCAACCCAGAAGAGTTCAAATTGATTAGCTCAGTTGGTTAGAGCATGATATTAGTAACACCAAGGTTGAGGGTTTGATTCCTGTTTGGGCCATTCACTTAAGACTTGTGAGCTCCTTCCAGCTCCGAGTATTCTGTGATTCTGAGATGTTGTTGGCCTGTCTGACACATAGCTATAGCCTGAGAGAGTGTAGCAAAGTTCATTGGATTTCCAACAGGAAAGTTTTCTTGTAGAGGAACAGAAGTATACAGCAACTCACAAAAGCATCAAGTCTGTTTTTTTGCTTTCTGTCAGGTCCTCTAAACTGTGCTACAATATCACAGTTGGATATTTTTTGGAAATTTGCATTGGAAATTTTATGTGTTTCCTTATCTATTATGTTGTAGCTGATGGTTCCATAAAATCCTAATGTAATTTCCTGTGGGAAAGGTTTTTCTTCAAGCATAATGAGAGATTGGTACCACAGTTTTACATGCGGCTTTTGGACTTTACAGCACGTGTTAAGGGAGAGAGTTTGGAAGCTTGAAGAGATATGGCACATTGTTGCCAGTCAAATTAGAAGAGGCAGAGAGGTTTTCACGACATTTTACAGAAAGTGTAAGAGCACATCAGACTTAGGAGGTTCCAGTATACATATGTTGTAGCAAAGCATTTTATTAGTTGACAACATCAGATTAGATTCATATTTTAATTGCAGAGACACCTAATTCACCTCAGTCTGAATTGGAGAGGCCTTCTGCCTATTCAAGGAATTAATAGTCCAGTGGACTTGCATAGAAGAGAGAAGGAAAATCCAGTAGGCCCTGAGAATCAAAAGAGATCAGACCTAAAAGCTGGCAGTCTTAGCCCCAAACCTGTCTACAAGAAAACATGAACCAGATCCCCTGAAAATGTAATGCTGCTCAAAGAATGTACCCTGTCTAAATCCCTCTTTTTACTGTGGTTAGTCTCCTGTGCTTCAGAGAAAGACCAGAGAACCCAAAACACACACCCGAAATCATAACTTACTGTGGGGAAGTTTTTCTTTCCTGACCCCATAGACGACAAGTGAAATCCCCAAAGCATGGCATTATTAACCAAGCATACTTTTCTCTTTTTTTTTCTTCTTTAATAAGCACCAGCAGGAGACATCTTTGCATTGGACGTGATAGGAAGTTAAGGTTCAAAGTCAGACCACTCAGGAACAGATGTTTCCTAGTGGAAAGCTATGCATGAGGATTGAGACTCTCAAAGGAGCCAAATGATCATTGGGTGCCCTTCCATGATAAATTGTAACATTGTAATCATCATTAGTAATGCTACAAACCCAGACTCCTAATTGTACAAACTTGAGTTAAAGCTGTCTTTGTTCCAGGATCCTGAACTCCATCATTACAAAAAGCCTCATGAAACTCTAAGAGGGCAATTTCTCAGGTGGAAAGCACCCCGCCGCCACGTTCCAGTCTGATAAGTAATGGTAACAAGTCATCCTTGCTTCTAAAAATGTTTCTTCAAACACAGCCTGCCACTGAATTTTAAATTAATTTTAACAGTGGTAAAACACATTTTTAACTTCTATTCTGTTTTGAAGATCCTGTAATCTCCAAAAAGTAATGCACGCTGATGAAGTTTCCGATTAAAAATTGTTCAGTATGTGACCTAATTTATAACAAGGTTATTTCTAGACTCTTAAATTCATTCCCTATTCAGTGAGTGGATGCAACATTTTGGAATGTTATAAATAAAAGCTGAATCCCTACATGGAGTACAGAATTGAAATTAACATTGACCACAGATCTCAGATCAGCTCTCAATAACACAACAGCTGCAGACTGTGGTTATCATCATGTCATCCAGAGTGTTTTTGCAGATGCTTCATTTCAACAAACTGGAAAATTTGATTTTTTTGTTTAATTATACTTTCAATTTTAGGGAACGTTATGGAGACAAAGTGATTTCTTACTATAATTTTACAATAACAAAACAGCAGTTCAAAAACTGGCAGTTCCTGCAGATCGAACATCAGTAATTACTTGGAAAAAATCATAAGAGCCAGACACGCAGATCTTCAGCATTTTAAGGCTCCTTTGCACAACTTAATTAGTGCAACAGGCACTTAAATGTGTCCTAAAGCTGACAATGCCTCAAGCATTTCCTTAAGAGAGGGCAGTGCAAGTTCAGCTGTGTCAGGCCGCACCAGCTGCCTGGCACGCCAGTCTGGGCACGGAGCAAAATAAAGGGAAAACACAGTGACCCCCACCCTTCACCAACAGGGAGTCTAAGCTGTACTAGGGTCAGGATAACCTGGCAGCTTCTGTGACTGAATAGGGTAGAAAGCAGACAGAAAAGTAGAGGGGAAAACAAGCGGCCCCACTGAGCACTGCTGTGCAACACCCACGCAAATGACTTTTCTTTGGCCCGGCTGATATTGGAACTGTGCACCCTGCGCTGGTGGCAACAAGTTTTAAACCTGTTACCAAAACCACCCTTTACCTTTAATGGGAAAAGCAATTATTTTATTTATTTTTTTTTCCCCCATGTAAACATACACCTCACCTAGAGCAGAGAACATCTGAAGCAGCAGACTAGATACCCTACACGCCCTTGCCTTGCCAGTCAGAAAAAAGAATTTGTTTTGCAAGGGGAGAAACAAAAGACATTCTCAGTGATTTTTAAACTTTCTAGAAACATCTGAATAAAATACCTAAAGGCATTGAAAATATTCTCTAGCATTTTAAAGTCTAAATTAAGATATTTCAAAGGATGAAAAAGAATACCTTTTCCCAGGGGGAAAAAAAACAACCAACCAAACAAAAACCTCACCAAACAAACAAATGCTTACGACCTTTATGTTCCTATGAAATACAGGAAATTCAACTAAACTGCATTTCTTAAAAGAAAAATAAGTACTTCAAATGAATAGTTTTATACTACTAGCTCAAATAATCCATTACAGTTATAGATGATTATGATGCTCCAGATGAAGATCCTCTGTATAGATCACTATATAACAAAAAAGGGTGTTGGTCCTGAAAATACACTCTCAAGTTTTCACAAGTTTTGTCAAAATCATCTCATAATCTCACATTTTACATATACAGCTACTTGACTACTTCCATCACAGTCACTTCTGAGGTCAGAGTTCTCTCCATTACCTTAAACTGACCTTGGCCAAACAAGATGAGTCCATGGTGGTGCTTGTGCTTCTATTGCCCCTTTCACCTATGCTGTTCTGAAACAAGAAGCATAAACATGCTGAACATTCTGTTATTTGCAGCAATTAAACTGTTCTGTCCTTCTGCTCTACTTTGGCACAAATTATTCTTCGACTCCTGCAGCTGTAACAGGAATTAATTATTTGCAGTCTTGTGTTCATTTGATCAGAGACTTTAGTCCACCCATTCATATTACTTAAAACACCGTGAGTCTCAGCTAACAGCTAAGGACTCTGAAGGACAAGGCAAGAACCAGTTGCTATGTACAGAAAGTCTTGTTTGTCTTTAGCATCTGAACTCATCTGTTACAGGATTTGTTTCACTTTTTTGTTTTCAGTTGCTATATGCCCTTGGAAAATCAAGGCTCTCCGAGTCATTCAGCAGTGTTCGATCAACTAACACATCAGTGCAGTGGATGTCAGCATCACCACATTCCTGGAGCACAGCCAGCACCAGACAAAGCATCCAAAATGCAATAGAGACCACTTTCCTCCTTAGAAGGTTTCATTTTAATATTCCTTAAGGATGCTGATTATAAAGCTGAGAGATTACTGCAGAAACAAAGAAGTCCATCTTTTAAAGCAGATAGATCCAAGTCCTATGGTTTAAATACTGACTCAAGCTTGTACAAAATTAAAGAGACAGATTCTATTATGTATTTTAATTTTCGCATTACTAAAGCAAGGAGGCTAGCCAAATTTTTAGCAGGCAGAGAGGAAGTAGTTCCACAATCATCTGTTAATTCCCCTCTCAGTTTGAAACCGTCTTACTCATTCCACTGAAATCATACCTGTGCAAGATCCAGACCAGGAGAGAATCAGGCTCTGGCATTTTGCTTTGGGACATTTTAGATCTAACAGTGAACTGTAAAGCTCAAATCCAAGAGCTATGTTTGTACTAAAACTATAAAAAAGGACTCTAATATGTACCATAAGCAAACAAGTCACAAGTCAGACTAATTATATCACTCTTGCCCTCTGCATATAGCAGTTTTAACTCTTTCTAAATTCAGTCATCTGTTTCTAATTCAAGTACATTTCAATTTCCTCACTCGATATGAGGAGCAGCAGCACTAGTGTTCACCAGGGGTCCTCACAAAGGACAAATAAGAGTCAGGAAAAACCCTGGCGCTCTGCAAAGCAAGCTGGCCTGGCAGTCCTCAACACGGGCTTTCAGTAACACCACTTGGACCCAGCATCCAGCACCTCACTAAGTATGGGCAAGTAGCCCATAAAGGTGCTGTTGCTGAATGAATATAGTTTTAGCATTTTAAGCCAGTGTTCAGACTTTAGAGAAAAAAAATATCAGATTTCCCTTCTTTTTTCTGTTACTACTTGCTAGAGAAACAACTTGCCAATTGTAAGACATAGCATCTCCATCAGCTGTTGTCCTGCTTTGATGCATCCTTATTAGCAGAATATTATTTTGAATCCTGTAAGATGTTATGCCTAAATGTCTCTGCTTGAAACCCAGGGAGATGAACAGCAGCAGAGAAAGTTACGGGAGGAGCACAGCTGTGTGGCTACCAATTTATGTTACTCTATAGCTCATATTGCACAAGTTTCTTTTGCCTCAGAATAATAAGATAAAATCCAATTACCTCCAAAGAGGATATGGGAAATGTTCTCCTTGGTGGGGGGGAGAAAGAAAAAAAAAAGTCTGTATTTTCTATTGTTTATTTACAAGATGAAGCCTAACAGTATTTCCCATTTCAAGGGTGTGTTACTTACAATAGACTTTTCAATTTTCTTCAAGAAGAATTAGTTCACAAATAGAAAATACGATGCAGGTGAGGGAAAACTAATGTTTCTCAGACTTACTCTACTGACTATAGAGCTGAGAAAAGACTGTCCCACATGTGTGCCTGGGATGGGCTTTCCTGATAGGATATGTAGCTGCAAGAACAAAAAGTACAATATCCTCATCACAGTGGGAAACTTGGAACAATATGGAGAGAAGAAAAACTACCAATCTACTCCAAATCATATTCTTTATAGTTGTTAGAGGTTTCACTATTAAAAATAAATATCCCCAATTGTAATATTTTCATAAAAATTCAGTAGGGGAAGTTTTGGTTGATTTTGCATTTACTCTTGAACTCATTTATTATTTTGCATTCAAGTGTAAATTAAAAGGACATATTAACTGTATCAGGACTTTTCTCAGTTGGGGTCCCCCTAAGATTTTTTTCACTGAGATTTTTTAGTCAAAACACTTAATAATAGAAACAACATCTGTAGCCAAAAGGACACAGATAAGGTAGACTTTTTGCATACTTCAACAGTTCTGTGATTTCCAGATAACCTGTGTGAACCAGTCACTAGTTTGTCAATGAAGATTTGAATGAAAAAAAAAATTATAAAATATTGCTGCAAAGTTCTAACAAGGAAATCTTTGACAAAATGAGCTAAATCCAGATCTCACATGTATTAATATCATATACCTTATGTAGACAATTTCGAAATCAATTGTAAACAGTTAAATCTCAAGCATTATTCTTAACCTCACCTAAATTGGAATCCTATAATTTTTTTTTTCATTTTTTGTTAGATTAGCACAACCTCCATGGTACATACCTAAAACCAGCTTCACACAAAATCAGAGCCATGTGCAAAACCCGACAAGTCAGAATGATGAGGGATACTCTCAGCTTCTCTGAGTAGTAGCAGATGTGAAGCTCTGGCAGTACAGCCCCCAGTCAAAGGATTAAAAGGGGTCTTAATTCACATTTGCTGGCAGATTTAGGTGAATGAGCTACAGAAACACCTCCAGTTGACTGCTACCTCCAATCCACCCCCCATTAAAACTTCCCCACTGACAGCAGGCACAGCTGAGTAGGATACATACACACTAAATCACTGTTTACTTCTGGCACAGTTATGTAAAAAGAAATTGGTGGCTCTACCATTAGAGTGACTTATTTTACATTCTGTATGCAGTTATCAGCATTAAGGTAATCTGCCTATTCAGAAAGGAGCTGGAAAGAGAGATGGCTTCAGGCCTGTTGCTGGCCTGAGATTCCACTGAAGAAGATCTCCACAGAACAAGTCACACTTCTTCAAAAGGCTGGACAATGCCCATACACATGGATTTGTAAGAGTACAGGTAATGTTGCCATCTAGTGACTCCTGCCATAGCAATATTGGCAGGATTTTGATTGGGCAATATTAAGTATCCTCAGCAACTACAAGGTTTTCATCAGTCTGACAGGCCACAGTGCATAAGTTCAAGAATTGCAGTCTTTTCCATATCATAGCCTATTATTATAATCAAATAATTTTACAGTCTATCTTTGTCTATAGCTTCCAGAAAACCATTACAACCCTTCTCCAGCCTGCTCATGATCAAGCTGATAACCCTTGGAAGCCTACAACAGATTTTCCTGGCACTAGACTATTATCTTGCGTCACCTCCTTAGACTTCTACAAAAAAAATTAATGATGACATTTCTGTTAAATTCAGCTTGCAAGGTGCAAATAAATTGAAAGAACATTCTTGTCGCACGCGAGCAAAAATATCCTGCAGCTGTGCTACATCTCCAGCACATTAGCTAAACTTTGATAGAGACATGCTGCAAAACATCCTTCTCAGAATGACACAGAAAATTCATTCTGTCATCTAACTTGTTGCAGATACAGCAAGACAGGACCCTATCCTAGTGCAACTCTGGCAGAGTTGTGATCCAGTCTGAAGCATTTAGCAATCAGTGCTTTTGCCTATACATCACAGAAGACACTTCCTTTCTTCAGGGAATTTGGTGCAAACCTCTCTGCAGAGGTGATCTGAGGGAGAAGCCATCTCAAGGCATTTGGTTTGTTCGGTGTGGTTCTTCTCCATTCAGTTTTTTTAAACTGGAAGAATGGTAGCAGTTTCCCTTCAACAGGCCCATATTGAAGGCTTGGGGGAAGATGAGGAGAGGACAATATCAGGAAATAATTTAGTAGGAAAGCAAGCATGACCACTAGACACAGGAACATGCAAAATGCTATAAGTAGAAGCATGAAGGCTAACTGTGAAAAAGGTGGTTGGGCTTGGTTACAAAGAAGTGAGGGGAAAGCAGAAACAGAAGTGAACAAAATTAGGGAGCGCTTTAAGAAAAAACAGTAAGTCAGGGAAGGCACTCAAAGAGAAAGAATGTGCACTCTTGGACAAGAGGAAAAGTGCAGTCTTGGGTAGCCAGGAGACAAGCAAGGCAAAGGTCCAAGTTAAAACGGGTTCCAAATAGATAAACACCTTTGACGCTCATGGAATTTGTTAATGTCCCACTATTCAAAGTAAAACTGGAGGATCTGAATGATGTTGCTTCATTCTGGGTCTCTCACACTGACAGCCGGCACTCATGGGTCTGTTTCATGGGTTACTCAACAACGCAGGCACTGCAGATAGAGCTTGTGCTAGGTATGATTTTAACATAAATCATGGAACAGCCTCAGTGCTTTGCTTTCATATCATTCTCACACTTGAATAACTTCAGGAACAGCAGCTGCATAACTCAGAAAACTGAGAAACCCTGACAATGTCTCCGTTGCAGTTGGTCTAGCTAAAACAACGCAATGCCTTGGGAAATTGGTCTGGTCTTTTGTGTCGTTCAGTGTTGCCACTGGCCTCCAGCTCTCCATTAGCTTTCTCATGCATTCCAAGATTTACTCTGTTATTCTCTGTGAAGTTTTTTCCACAGTTTGTGAGCACACCAGTGCTCTCGCTCATATGCACACAAGCCTGGAAAGGTCAGAAGTCACAGATGTTTTGCAAAAAACATAGAACCCATGACTTGCATGAGGTCTGCGTCTTACTCATAATGCAGAGAGAAGGATATATATCCTGCATATGGAAAGCATCACATTTAACTCATTTAATACATGAATCATGTTTCTCATTCTTGCACAGCTCATCCCAGCTATATAGTGGCTGCTATCACATGGCTAACATCCAGCTCTAAAAAAATAAAAAAATTAAAAAGCTTATCACGATGAAGTACTGTTCCCCATATACGAAACCTTTAAGGCATGACCAATGAAGAACGTACCATTTCAGAATAGAAAAAGACTGAACAATGCAGAATACTCATCTAGCACTTGTATCATACATATAGCAGGTGTGCCTAGATCTCATTTATGGGCTGCCACCCATATTGATGTTTATATAATGCAGAGTCAAACAAAGAGTTGCTGCCTCAGAAGACTTACAGCTTAATTCTCCTACCAATCCTTAGGTCAACTCAGCCATAGCAAGTAACAATGACACATTCTGAAAGCAGAAATGGACTCCTGTAAAGACGTGAGAGTGTTTTAAAATGCACTGAACCCAGTCTCAGAGGAGAGTTAAGAATGCATCACGAGTTCTCTAACTCAGCCAGAAGTTTTGTAGTAGCTTTTCATTCCCCACTCCTTCCAGTTACATCCTAGGAGCACAGAATCATTATATCCCATTTCATCTTAGATATAGTCTCAATAGAAAGGAAATGCCCACATACCTGATTATGCCATCTTTTGTGGTGTTTTGGGGTTTTTTTTATAGAGGGCTAGCAGCACCAAAGGTCTATCTGGACTCAAGCAAAGCTTTAAGCTTACTTGTAAGCCAAAATTTTCTTAGTTGGAACTTGAATTTTGGAGCTTGCTTCAACAACTAAGCCTGAAGTGCTGCAGGAAGTAGTGAGTTCTTAGCTCACTTTTTTGTTCAACATATAGGGCATAGTCTGTACTAAAAAATATACCAGAATAACCACATTTGTTGCCCCCAAAATCCACCAATTCTGAGGAAGTCTGGCATACTCAACTTTTGAAAGAGCGGTTTCCTATCTATGGATTGTCCGCACTGACATCTAAATAGGCAAGACAGAAAGGCAGACTAGAACAGCAACAGTTCACAGAAACAACAAATACCCCAACAGCTCTTAGTAGTGTTTTGGTTTGGTTTTGGTTTTTTCTCCCTCCTTGGTAAGGACTTAGATAGAATAGCATAAATTATATGCAGAGATGTGGGAAAAGCCACCAAAGAGAAAAGCAAACTGGACAGTGATGAAGATAAAATCTTGGGGACAAAGCATAGCTGACAGAAAAGTAAAGGAAAAAGAAGATGAAGTAAAGTTGCTCATTAGACTCAGTCTAATCCATTAGATCAGTCAGACCTACTCAAAGTCCTGCAGCAGTTTACTTGGTCAGGGCCAATTGAGAAAAAAAAAAAAAAAAAAATTTATTTGGCATTGCTCCACAGGGCCTGGCAAGGTCTCTTTAGAGATGTGCAATGTCACTCACTCAACCACTGAGGGTGTGACCCAGACCACCTTTCCTGCTGCCCCCAGCTAAGTACTATGGCCTGACAGGGCAAATAATAGAGAGTAGTAAGTTGAAGCTGCAGTTTCTTCCTTCTACTGCAAGGCAGAATATACAGAGGGTCCAGGAACCCATAGGCAAGCCTAAGGCTATGAACCTGAGCTATAGGAAATGTTGTGGCAGAAAAGCAAAGGAAATGTGCAGTTTGAAGCTAACTTCCTCCATCCAATACCGGAGTAAAGTTCAGAATGTGACACACAGCGTCTGGCACATGAACTCCCACACTGCCCAGCATGTGTGAGAGTCACCCTTTCCAGACGCCCTCTCCATGCAACAGGCCTGTAGTCATGCTTGCAGCCACACTGGGTCTTGATTTTGAGGGTGAAAAAGTTGAGTGGGCGCGTGCGGCACCACTGAAGTGGGGTATACAGGAGAGGTGAGAGGGAAGTCATTCAGGCAAGCTCAAACATAGGATGCTGAAGGACAAGGAGGAGAGAAGATGTGTCAGTCTAAAGATAGCCAATGAGGGATGGTCAGAGACAGACTGACTTTAAACACCATTTCTGTCTGAAGGCTATGAAGAGCACATGGCTGGTATTTCCTTTGAAACGAGGGAGAGGTGCACAGCCATATCTGCAAGAAATCAGGCTACAAGATTTGTTCTCCAAATGTAATTTGCCTAAGTTTAGTTAAACTGCAGGTGCATTGCAAGGTAGATCTCTCAGATAACAGACAAACTCTAGAATTTCCCTCTTGCTGATGAAGGAGATCTCATGAGGTATTTGTCATTCTGAGTCGCTGTTGCAGACATGCAAACTAGTAGTCCTATATCTGAAAGACTAGGTAAGAAACTTAAGCTTTCAAGTATACTTCTTAATGTTAAAATTAATTAGGAAAGAGAAATAAGTAGTATTTTGCTGGAAACAGAAAAAAATAAGTCCTCTATGAAAATATCAAGTCCTTCATTAGAACAAATGAAAGTTTAAAATGCACTATTGTAAACATGTATGCACTATTCACATACAGGACAAAGGCTTTTACAGTGGTGCTAGGAACAACACATCAAACTGAAGAGTAGAAAAAAACATGTACTGGGTAATACAAAAAGCTCTTTTCTTATTATACATGTGACTCTACAGGATGGTTTAAAATGAGCGTGCTGAAACAGTGTTAAACAAGGGAGGCAAAATCCTGTAGAAATTCATGCTTAAGCGATGACATTTCTAAGTCTTTCACTGCTAAATGTGAGTGCAAAAGCAAGGATTTTCACCAAAGCTAGAAAAAGCTGGGATTTTTTTCCCCATGCCTTCTGCTCAGCGACCAAGATAAGAGGTCAGGAAATGCAGATGCCCATGCATGTGTCTTGCAGGGACCATACATACCAGACCCATCACCACAACCACCATGTTTTCTGTTTAAGCCTTTTTTTTTTAGCTTTGCAGTTCCCGTAAGTTTCATAAGTCTGGTTTGGCTTTTTTTTTTTTAAAAAAAAAAAACCCTCAAGTAAGCTGTGCATGTTTTATAGTCAATACACCCATAAACCAAACACACCAAATGCTAGAGCAGTTTGCTAAGAGTCATTCAGGCGAGTCCTAATTAAAAAGAAAAGAAACCTTTGCAAACAGCATGTCTCCAAGAGGTGAAAGGTCCCCATGCTGCTCAGTGAGGAAACACCAGGGCCACCTTTAAACTTTAGAGTTTTATTAGTGCTTTTGTCAGCAGCATGTATCTGTGTGTTGTGTTTTAATCGAGGCTCTGAATTTGTCCGTGACAGACTCAAAACAGGAAATTAACACCCTGCGGTGTGGCGGCAAAGCCTCAGAGGAAGCAGCAATGGGGTACATGAGGCAGAGGATGAACAAAGACCCATAAACATAACGTCACCCATAAAAGTCACACTTTAAGGCACAGGAAGGATACTAAACAACACTTGGCTGCATTACATGTTTGCAGTAAAAAGAAAGCCCCAGGTTGAGAGTCAGAACATTTACAAGGCACTTATTTTTTCAGAATATTTGCTACAGCTTTTATTTTGAGCAAAGCAGTTCAATGTTAGGCATAGGAAATACCCAACGAGCTCACAAATGTTACGTTTCCACTTGACGTGTGGCTCAGGGCTAAGACACTGCTTTTTATCTACCTCCTTGTTTATTTGGGTTATTTCCTATTCGTAAGGGGTACAACTTTTCTGCAGGCAGCTGGATGGATTTCCACTGTTACCATGGTATTGCTGACCTTTAGCATGGGGCTGTTAACATGACCTTTGCTTCTTTCCATTCCTACAAGGATGTTTCAGTGTAAATAATTTGGAAGCCAAACAGCACCGGGAGATTCCTCCTCTAGGAGATGGGAATACAGCTAGCTCAGCTAGGAGAGGAACAGATGAAGAGGTGCAAGCTGATAGCCAACAGCTAAAAGCAACATAAAACTGAAGTAGTATCTTCACAGAACTCCTGCAGCTGAGAGATACCTGGCAACAGACTTTTACAGTACTTGACACTACCTGTGATCTGCCCTATCTTGAAAAGAAAAGATAGGGCAGACCAGATGCAGTTCCAGGGCCTGAAAGGCAGACTCTGTAGGGCAGAACGTCTGACAGCTGTGTTGAGTGGGCTAACAGAGCCTTGGGATGAAGAAATATTGGCAATATTGCTTAAGACAGCTATTGTAACTCCTAGGATTTTGAAAGCCTGTAACATTGCCACAAACAGGGAGGATGTTCACTGTTTAAGAAAAGCATACGTTTGACAGTATGTCAATTAAAACATCAGAAACTATCTAATTTACCATTAAAAAAAAATTAGAGGAAAACCCACTGCTGTAGCCTTTATCTAATATAGTCTTTCCCTCAAGCAACTCTTAATATAGGTATATAAATTCTATTAACTTAAATGAAAGGCAAATCCAAAGTTTCATGGGGCAAAAGGAATTGCTGCTGTGAATTAGATCAGTGTGCAGCCTCTTGAACTGAGGGGAAGTTTAAAAGATTTCTGCCAGACTCCTCAGGCACGCAATGATATTTCGAACACTGTAACAGTGGTTAGAAGTTTCAAGAAAAGGTGTGCATTATTGGAGAAAAGTTTTGCTCACAGTGGGAGTTTTCGCTAATCCTGCACAGACTTAGGATGTTAGGCACACAAATCCCTTCAAATTTTAGTGGAATTTAGGGTATTATTTGGTCTCTCTTGAAAAATTAATTCTAAGTCCTTTTGAAAATCTAAGCTTTTATGTTGGGCTTATGCAGTAGAGCATGAGAGGGAGATATTTCTTATATAACTCAAACAGCTCAGATTATACACAAGTAATCCAAACCACCTGTGGATCGCTGGAGTCAAAAATTTGTGGAGGGAGCGATTTTTTCCCCTTTTTTGTTTTTAAAGTGGGGTTTCTAATACATTTAGGATTTGAGCAGACTATAAAAAAACACAGCTCCTGGGTGAGCGTCAGAGCAGCCACAAAACTACCCCAGTTTTCACGCCTGGTGGCTGGTCCTGACAGGCTGCCCTACAAGCAGCTGCAGCATGGTGTTCACGGAGAGAGCCAGCTATGCAGGGAGAGCACCAGCTGCAGATTCCCCCCTGCCTGGGGAATCCCCAGGGAGGAAAATCAGTCGACTTCAAGTTCTTCGAGCTATTAGAGCAGCACATAGGTGCTTGATCAGCTTTGGGTATGGTGTCACAGAGTTTCCACTCATTACTAACACAAAATCAGAATAAAATTAGAATAACACAGGATTAGAATAACTGCACTGAGTGTGTATGGATTGTCTAGAAATGACTTAAGATGATAGAAAAGCATAAAATCAAATTACTAATACAAATCAATAGCATTTTTAGAGTTTAATTCTTGTGGCTTCCTACTTACTTTTTTTTTTTTTCCAAACTCACAGGGTTAAAACACTAAAGACAGGTTCAGTTGAAATGCCATCTGAACTCTGGCAGTTTGCACACATGGCTCCACAAATGCAGGTTTTAGATGATACTCTGCACCTCCAGATACTAATGTAAAGAATCAGCAAGAGGAAAGTACCAAAATAAATGTTAAAGCCTTCCACTACCAAACAGGAAGCAAAACAGCACCAAGAAGCTATGACGTTCACCAGGGATATGTTCAAATCAGATGTTTTGAAGAGATTCAACCAAAACTAGGATGCTATGAAGACAAGCTTAAATACATATCACAGATTCAAATGGAACTTAAAATTAGTACAGTGTTTTATCTCTTCCCTCTATATTCCTGTCCTAGGTAATGAGATCATGTAGCTGTTAGAGCCAAATGCTCTCTCTCACTGCTGTTGCTATGAGAGGCTAACAAGCTGCCAAGACCTCTCATGAAGCATTTTAAATGAGAATCTATATTTATTTTTTTACTATCCTTTTTATCACAATACAATGTCTTACAGAGTTAACATTCTGATATGGTAGTTACTGACCTAGCAAAGACAGTAAAGCTGAGCCTAATTTCACAACATATAGCTGATAAGTAGTTACATTTAATGTTAGAAATATTTTGTTGAATAGAAAACTTGAAATGGGAATTGGCTGCTATGGGCTTTTGAGGCACTTATATAAAAATTAAAATTGGAATAGACTCAAAGGCCTCATTTGTCTCTCATTTTTACAAGTAACAATCCAAATGAACCTCCAAATGCCAAATTAGCAATCCTGGAGTAAAATCTAGTGTGACAGGAGGCCAATTAAGCCACCTTAGAAAGTTAATTTTCACAGGAGTAAGAACTTCAGGAAAAGCCATTTTCAGCAAAATAACTTCGTTGTAATGATGTGTTGTTTCAAAACCCAGTAGCATTCATCCTAGAATAAGTATGTTGTAAGCATTTCCACAGAACTAAAAAAAAAAAATAAAAAAATTCTTGAGAATATACCATGAAAATGGTGTTTTCAACCAGCTGGCACTTGTCAATAGACAGCTCTACAGTCAAAGCTCAGGCAGTCTTATTTCTTAGGTATGCAGAGACCAGAGTACATCCACTCCGAACGCTTACACAATTGCCACTGCCACACGTAACTCTGCCGTTTCTTTACTTTCTCAGTCTGATGCTTCTACAACAAAGTTGATCAGATAATCCAGAATCACAGTAGGATCTGGTGGTGCTACCCAAGGTGCATCTGCCATTCATGTCCAATAAGGAGGCAAGACACAAGGTAACTATGTACAGCCGAAAAAGGCAAGCTTAGTTGAGATCAAGAGTGCAGTGCAACAGAATCAGGCTGCTTTTTGGCTCAGGTTATTATTACTGGCCATAACAGACATAGTGATCCTGCTCCTGATTTTCTGAGCTCTTTCCAAGTTCATCCAGCATTTAATTCAGAGTGCAGACTGATATATACCCAGAAGATTATCTGCAGAAATCTCAGGACTACTCTCTCTATTCAGAGAAAAATTGTAGCAGTGCAAGAGGCAATCTCCAAGCTTCATTTCAGTGTTACACTTCTTTTGTTGATGGATGTTGTGGAAAAAAGTGAGAGAGGATGAGAGAGGACAGAAAGAAAATATTAAGCAAATGGAGGCCAGATAGATTAAATCAGAAATAGTGTTTTTACACATCATTTGCAACTTTTGCTTAAAACTGTTTCATTCCTTTCGGTATATTTTTATCTTGGGGACAAGGCCAATGTATACAAGACAGTTAGAAGACAGGAAAGGGGTAAGAGTTAAAATTTATCACCCAAGATCAAACATGGTCACACAGCTTGAGATGGTATCACAGCTGCAACTAGAAATCAGGTTTACACTATCTTGCTTTTGCATTTCTGGGACACAATGTGCCTCAAATAAGCGTTATTGACTTTTTCTGCATTTACTATCAGAATAGACCTTTTCCATCTATAAGGAAATCTAATTCTCCTACATTGTAAATTAAAAAATAAAGGATCACATTCGCTGAAATCAGAGGAACGTCCATCTGTAGCAGGTGTTAGGAGAACCAGGCATCGTATGTTTATTTTTCTCTTGAAGAGCCCTTCCATGAGGTAACAGCCAATCTAAAGTTTACTCTTGAGCATTATTTTTGATCTATTAGAGAAAAAACTCATTTGGACTAATTTAGAACAAAAGGGAATGGGAGGTTGTGTTCTAGATTGTCTACTGAAATAGAGTAGTACCTGGGTTCAACAGCTCATGAATTTAACTTAAAAAGTCACACTTTAGCATGAGGTTTCACAAGCTTTTTAAGCATACTTACTCCAAGATCTAGAGAAGACAGTTAAGGAAACACTGCTTCTGAATGGAATACATAACACTTTATAAACCTTTTTCTTAACTAGCATCTTTGCCAAATAACACCTCATTGTACTTCTTCAACCTTACAATAAAAATATGAAGAACCTGTCTGGCTGCTAACAGCATTCACATAAGGGGAACTTCAGTCTTGTTATATATAAGCATCCTTTAAGAGGTTTAAACCACAAACTTTTACTGCAGTATGAAAAGGGACTGCACAGGACTTTGTAAAAACATTTGTGTAGGGGTATGAATAGCTGCCTTGGGGAAACTCCCCCATATTAATAGAAATAGCTGTTACTGCCCATGCTGAGCAACAGCTCAGAGGGAATAATTACAAATATTCTTGTAACTTACTCCATTTGAATGCAATAGTTTTCAGGAAGACATCTCAGTAAGCGAGGAAACCAAAAAATGAGCTGGTAAAAAAAACAAAACAAAACAGTGTTTACCAGTACAAAAACTGGCAGCATGAACTGCCTTCCACCAACACACAGGTTTCTGACCAAGAGGCTACCAGCATTCTACCCTTTGCTCCATGACATCAAATTGTCCCTTTCCCATAGGATTTGTAACTGAAGGAAGACTGTTTCTCAGTTTCATGAACTGCACTCTAATTAGCAAAATATCAGCCCAGACCTTAAGGATGCCTGAAAATAGATCTAGGATAAAGAGAGGGGAAAAAACATAGCCACCAACATAAACTTAGGGATTCTGATGTTAACATATGGCATTTCTCAATTGTCATCATTTACAACACAGACTGCAACAGAAACCTTGTACTCCCCCCAAAGACATCAGTTATAGTGTCTTCTCTTGTACCTCTTGCCCCCAGGGGCTTCAGCTATAAAGCCTTTTCTTGTCCTATTATTTGCTTCAAAACAAGTTTAAGGGGTCACAAATGACAGACAGACAACCCATTTTTATAATGTCTTCAAAATACCAAGCATAAGAATGGCAATTTAAGTGAAAAATATTTAAATTAGCTGTTATTTATGTATATGGAAAGCTACAGTTGTTATCAAGTTCTCTCCAGTGTTTCCTGGACACACTTTTTCAGCTTTCTAGATATTTGGCAGAGGTTATCAACACCAACAAAGGAAGAAGCATGAGAAAACCTGAAACAGCAGAGATTATGAAATATAATCTATTCTGTTTATTTTCTGAGACAGCCATTTACAATAAAAATTATTGCTGAAATAGAACTGTGTGTCATTAAATCTTTTAACAGTTGAACCCTTTACAGTTTTCAGGACTTCTCACATGCAATATGGGGTGCTTGGGGAAGAGAAAACCATCCAACTAGGTTTGACACTTCAGTTGCTGTTTACTGATGCTATCTGGTTAAATCTCATACACCAGCAAAAAAAACCCCTAACCAAACAAACAACATTCTATTGCACAGATATCACAAAAAAAAAAATTTAGAGATGTCTCACAAAGTTTCCACTCCTTTTCATCTTAAAGTTGTCCAAAGAAACAGCCTTTAAAGTCATTACTAGTTTGCTGGTTGCTCAACCTGAGGTTAGGGATTTGTGGAGCTCAGCATTTCATGATTTAAAAAAAATAAATCAAGGAACTCGAGTTTGACTTTCAGAATACGAAAAGTAGGAAAATGGGGTGACAGAAAGTTTTTCTTCTTTGATTTTCTTTCTTTCTAGTTTCACTGAGCTTGAAAGAACAAAGAAGACATTTACAGCAGTGGAGACCATATTTCTACCTGTAATTATATCCAGAGAATGTTCTTCATAATGATTTGAAAATAAATCTATAATTTTGCAAGACCAATGGGGCTGAAGTTTTTCCATGACATGTGTTTGACTAAACCAAATTTGGAGGGATAAAAAAGGAAAGAAGAAATTCAGTCAAGAGCTCAGCTATTTCTAAGAATCAAGGGCATCAAAAGCAAACTGTTTTTCAAAAGCTTGAATTCTGTCAACCTTTCCTTTGCACATCTCTAACATTTCTAGACCTTGGAGTAGGAACATTACATTTTACAAGGAAAGCCTTTGCATCAAGGATGGGCCTTTGTGGTACCTGGATTACCTCAAGTCTGCCACAAATAACTCTTTAAAATGAAAAATACAATAGTCTCCACTTGTACCTGGACATATATTAGCAGTTAACATTTCCTAGTCCCTCTTCATTCAGCAAACTACCATCTTTTGTCAGTTCAAGCAGTGTATACTATTCAAACCAGAAAATTTTAACATTTACAACTTCTGCCTGCAACTGCCACAGGATATCTGAATTCATTCCAGCTTGAGAAGAAGCAGATGAATCTGGATTTATTTTTTCATTTCTTAAGGTAATACCTCTTTCTGTTTCCTTTGCTTGAAAAGTTGATGGCAGAGATCTTGTCTGTTCTTGGTAATGCAGTGAATCCCTGAAGGGCTTCAATACTAAAAAAAATATTCCTTTGAACTGAAAACAAGGGGGTGCTTGGGGGAAGACAGGGAAACGTGACCAAAATATCAAGTTTTGCTCTGGAGGAATAGAATCCTGGGCATCCACATTCCACCTTGCTTCTACATCCATCAATACTGGTGGGTCTGACTAGCAAGATTTAGATTTCATTCCACACTTGTGCTTGTCTACACAGAACAACCTGCCATGACTACTGGTTGGTCCAAGGTATCTCCGAAGTTCTTCTAGTGATCATCCAAATTGTCTGCAGCAAAAGGATGTAAACTTCACAAAATTAACAGTTAAGAAATGCAGGAAAGTCTCTATCCACTACAGATCCGGTGTGTGGAATGGAGATGGCACTCCTTTCAGTTTATGTTGATAACAGACACCAGTGCCTGCACAGCAACACAGCAAACACAGAAGAGTCCTGTAGGGAAACCCTCCATCAGCCTATCTTTAGAACAAGGATGGAATATTGTATGTAAAATTTTAGTTTTAAGAACGATCTCATAATGGTTTTGCATGGATATAATTCATCCTTTGTGCATTCTCTCATTTACCAAGCACTGAATGCTTCCCTTAGCAATCTTGATTGCCCCTAATTTTACTCAATTATTTGACAGCAAGTTTATACGTACGACATCTGAATACATACCACTTCCCGTTTTCCACTGACTGAAAGTCAATGGCAGTTACACAAGAAGAAGAAACAAAGAAACCTATGACCACTTGGGCTGATGTCCTGCATAAAATGAGAAGAAATTTACCCAGCAAGTCCAAAACATCTGACTAAGCCAAGCATATTTTTCAGAAAGGCATCCAGTACAGAGGTCAAGATTTCAACTGATGGCAAATCCCCTACACCATTATAAAAGTTGCTCTTAAACTGTGCATTACTTTGAAGACTTTATTTTCTGTTAACAAGTAGTTCCAAAGGGGCAGTTTAAATATGAGCCAGCAGACCTTTGATGAGCCCACTGGCCTGATTCTACTTTTAACTACTTGAAAAATGCAAGTTACACTGTAAATTTTTGGGCTTGGGTTTGGTTGTTATTTTTAAAAGACTTTCTGCTTTGTTTCATTATTGTTTGGATATTGAGACTGAGAGTTTAATAAATTGAAAATTAATTTTGCAGTGTCATAGCAGAACAATAAATTATATATGCTTTAAATATTCATTAGAGATAAAAAGAAACAACCCTACATTCTAGTATTCAAGCAAAACTCCTACTTGAGGTCAGCCAGTTTTGCTCACCAAAGAGCTTGAGGTTGGCCTACAGGTTTCAGGAGTGGAAAACAGCCATATTTACAGAGTCGCTCAAGAGCAAAAGTGTTCTTGGTGCTTCTTCCTTGGTGCTACTTGAATCAAGAAAGCTTCCACAGAGACATGTGCTATGCAAAAGGAACAAAATCAAAGGTCTGTTTACACTCTAAGCTCAATTCAGAAAACAGTAGAATAACAGGAAGGCACATGCTGAACCTGGTACCCATTTGGTTTCCGTATGTGGTTTCACACTTGTGAGGTAATGGACCTTGCTGCACACGGCCAGGTCACACTTGAGGAGCTGTGGCACACACTGCATGGGCGCACAGCGGTTCTTGAACAGTCACTACTGAAACAATGATAATAAATTTGACCTGTACTAGTTGGTGGCAACCATGGGATACGATTGATAGGAAAGTTTCACATAAATGTTTACAGAGACAGAAGAAGAAATGGAAAGCAGTGGCAATTTAAAAAAAAAAAAAAAAAAAAAAAGATAAATAAACTCAGTGAGATA
>JAYRBT010000114.1:25032202-25175666 GCA_036023395.1 Myiotriccus ornatus
CTGCGGGGGGGTGGGCGGCGCTGGCTTTCCGCTTGCCCCTTCTGGGGCAAGAAAACAAAACAAAAAAAAAAAAAAGATAAATAACCTCAGTGAGATACTACAAGCTGCGTGTTTTATGCTCTGCCTTGGCAGTTAAACTGTAGTTCAACCAATGCTACTGCAAAAGACCCCATTTTTTAAAGACTAATCACCAAATGTGATCCAAAACTACCAGTTGCTCCAGGCTTTTAAATCTTAAAAAAAAAAAAAAAATTGGGCAGGAGAAGAGGAACTTGGGGGATGACTGTTCCCCTCAACTTCTTCACTTGTCAAATGACAGTGCTGAATTTCTGAGCTGCCTGGGATACCATCTTGCTTTCATTTATTTATTTTACAGCTAACAGCACTACCCCCCTCTTGGGGGGTTCTAGAAGTAGGTGATAACAGATTCAGAACATATAATTAAAACAAGGATATAATTAAGACAAACGTAATCCATTAAGCAAAACATTTTTTCCATCAGCTTCAGTGGAAACAGGTCTATTAGATGCAAACAGATTAAAGATGACACCAGGGCACATGGTCTCGTTTGTGACTTCCTGTTCCCATTTCACTTCAGCTGAGCTTTTGAGACATCCTCATTTTGTTTAAAAGACTGAAGGATCATGAATTTGCAGCTGGGTGCTTATAGATTGCAAGGCATCTGCCAGCAAGTTTAGCTATTGTCCAAGTAAATATGGATAACAATAACAGGGTACCATACTCAAAGATCTGCTTGGACAGGGACTCTGAGACCATCAAGATAACAGTACTTTTGCATACCAGCTTTGCAGTGTCCCAGTTTAGAAGGGGGATAAGACACCTGACATTTTTATATAAATGGATAGTCAGCACAGTGCATAACAATATACTAAAGAAGCAGAACTCTTACACCAAAAGAAAAAAAATTGACCAGTCACATCCACACATCTTCATTTTGCATGATGGGGGAACTCCACTGAATTCAAAGATATTATATGTAAAACTCAGGATTCAAAAACCTTATCCAAAGCCGAATAAGTTTCTTCAAGTCTTTCCGGTTAGTGCTTCAGATGAGCAATTTGGATAGAATTTGGCCTGCAGCATATCATGAAGTTTCCTGTCAAAGTTTGAGAACTATTTTCCTCCGATTAATCCCTGGGAAATTTTCTCTATTATCTCCATAAACAGGGAAAATACAAGACCGTTCTGATACACCAATAATCATGATGCAAGAACACACACAAGAAAAGCACACAGTCAAGTGAGTAAGCAAGTTTTCAGAGCCAACATGCTTTTTCAGAGAGAAATAATAGCCAAGGGGAAGAGTAAGCAGCAGGGGAAAAAGCAGATTACACAGTTTGAAGAAATCAAGTACCTTTAGGACTTCCGTCTTGAAGAATGTCCAGCCTTCCTGGTCTCCTTTGCCCTTCAGGACTGCCTCCCAAGGGACTCCTAAACCAGTCTCCTAAACAGGCCAAATTCTGACCTTTGAAAAGCCAAGGTGGCATTTCTGGTGATCCGTCTCCTTATTTCTTTGAGAATTGTCATGGCTATGACCAAGACAGCCTTCAAACATCACATCACCCACATGTCTTTTTCTGTTCACAAACAAGTACAGCAGGGGACCTTCCCTTGTTGGCTCACAAGCTGTGTCAGACAGTTATCTTCCACACACTTTAGGAACCTTCTAGACTGATTCCTCTCTTCTATATTGTATTTCTAGAAGATATCTAGTGAGTTGCAGTCCCCCATGACAACAAGGGCTAGTGATATAGATAATATAAATGAAAACTCTAGAAACAACAATACATTTTTGTACTTGCAGTTAAGTATGCATAAAGGACATTTATTTGTTCACACATTAAGTCAGTCCTTATAAGGAATTATTGAAGGTGTGTCTTCTACTGTTCCTGAAACCTAGATCTTTCCTGTATCGTTCAGAACACCTATGGAAGCTTTTATGCATTTCCCCTTCAAACACACCATCTATAAATGTATAGAATAGAAGCATCTCAGCATCATTCTCCTACCCAAAAACTAGTTTGGAGACCAAACTATTCCTCTGATCCAGCCAAAGGAACTCTTTGAAATAGTGTGGGTTAAAAACCACACTCATATTTATCCTGTGACACAAGCTTCCATAGAAAAGCTATAGCATCCTTGCCTAAGCCAGACTGACATTTTTAATCTCCAAATCACTAGAAAGACTTATATTTTCCAGTGTATTCCTTTTGCTGGAGCTGGCGTTTTAGGCAATACACTAATTAACCCACCAGGAAGTGAAAAAGAAGAAGCGTACTTTATTTATGTATGTTAGCAGTCCTGTCACAAGTACAAGCAGTCATTTTATGGATATCAAGGGACCACAAGCCAACACAAAACATTCTAACATATGTAGCCCCAACATTAGTCAGACCTTGCAGGAAAGCGTTCTGTTCCAAAATGGTTGCCTTAGTGTAAGTACAACTCAAATTACTGTCAGACAGCTTAATGCAGCATAACATTTAAATCTCCTATTGGCTCATTTTACTTCTAATCATTCCAGAGCAGAGCATTCTAATCAAAATATTACTTCAGTAGGATAAGAAAAAACACACTGTAATCAACATAACACTGTCATTATAAAGATGTGCCAGGGCCTTGGAAATGTTGGGAGGCAACCTTTGGAATTACTTTTCAGTGTCTTATTTTAAATTTATGTCAGTGCTTTGAAACTCCAACTTGCAAGATTTGGAGAAAGGCTAGCATATAATCAAGCATTCAGTAACACAAGAGAAAGTACATAGAATTGTACAGCTTTAGCCTCAATAAGTGACAGCTAATGATAATAAACTGAGCTTAAAGAACTATAGCATAAACATCCTCAGAAAAATTATACCAGTTCTCGAAGGTTATCACTATGATGAACTCATTGTGCCATCTCAGTCTCAGCTCAAAGTCCCAAAGCACGACAATAATGCCCAGCCCATTGCTTTCTCCAGCTTTTCTTTCATCCTGCCTATAAATGCCATGCGTATTTTCCCAGGTGCATCATTTTCTGCAGTTCTGTCTCCTTGCTGTGTCACCTGTAATCAGCACATTAAGCTTCTGCCTCTGGCTGTCTCATCCCACTCCTCTCAAGGTGGGAGGCAATACTAGCAAAATTACCTCTTACTCCCAAAAGGCTCTCTTTTCTTTCCATCTACCCTAGTCTTTCTTGCAACATCCCTTTACCTTTTACCCCCTCAAGATCTCTGTTCTTCAGCTGTCCTCTGCTAATAAAAGTGTGAGGGACACCATGGCTGGGGCACTTGCCCAGCAAAGAGAGACTGAGAAACCCAAATTGGCTTAGTATGGAGAAGACTCAGTTTTAGGGGAGCTCCTCAGTGCCTGTAGCAAGGTTGCTGAGCTGATGGAGCAAGGCAGTGTACAGACATAAGTGTTGGAATGATGACACAATGAGCACAAATTGAAACGGGAAGTTCAGACCAGATGTGAGAAGAAACTCTCACCTCATGATGGCAGTGAAGTGGCTTGCCCAAAGTGTCTGTGCAGTCTCTGTCCATAGAGGTTTTGATTATTTGTCTGGATAAAGCTCTGAGCAACCTGGTGTGACTTCCCAACCATCCCTTCTCCCCCAGGACAAAATACACCGATCTGTGAAAACTACCTGTACTTGCTTTACAAAACAAAAACATAAACTTGCTTTACAAAATCTGTACTTGCTCTACAATACAAAAGTAAGGAATTTCTAACCTCTTTAATCCCAGGCCTTCAGAAGCAGCATATTAATCAGTGGTAAAAAGTATATTTTATTAGGTATGAACATCAGTCACTGTGCAGTAGATGGGGCTTAGACCTTCTTCCTCATTCCAAGTTTCTGACAGCGATCAAAAAGCAAAGCCGTCACCTGGTTAGACTTTGCAGGTCGGTGTCTTGCGACAGACTGCCAGAACCATGTCATCAAAGACAGGCCATGTCTCTAAATCTTATGCCAAGCCAGGTGCCCGCGGTGATAAAACATTCTTCCAAAGGCAGCCTGACCTTGGCAGCTGCACAGGTGCAGTTATCAATCAAAGTTTATAAACACAAAGCCAGCCCAGCCTCTTCATCCTGGACAGACAGAGCGGACACCCTGGTGTTTGGATAGGCAGGTGCTGATTGCTTCACCTCCTAGCACCCGCTGCTGGTCAGTCCAGAGCTGGAAGTCTAGCTTGACAGAGGAACAGGTGCCCAAAAATAGGTGCCTGAAGTCCTAGTTGCTAAAGGACTGGCAAGATGACAGATTGTTCAGCTAGAGGAAGATTTGGAGGAGGGAAGCAGATCAGGTTGCAATTAGAATTTAAATGCTGTAACGAGTAAGCAATGTCATCCATTAAGCATCTGCCTTAATTTCTCTTCTAGAAGAAGAAATTGGATTCCTGGATATTGCTTAAAAAATTATACTGACATTTCAAGGTATGTGATGTCTGTGGCCCAGGAAGAGGAAAAAAAAATTCAAATATCTAAAATTCTGTATTGACCTCTTCTAAGACATGTTTCCCATGGTCTAAACTGGTCTAGGTGATTCCAAATTTTATATTTAAGGTAGGCAGTTAGGTAAAGCAAAGATACTAAATGTCCCATGTATTTTTTTAAGGCAATGAACTTCAAGAAGTGACTTAGCAGTAGTTTTTTCTTGCATACACAGAACCTTTTCTTAAGGAAACAGGGACACTTCCTGGTTCACATTTTAATGAAAAAGCAATAAAGAGCTCACACATTGTAAAACACCCAGGAATCTGCACAAAAAGGAAAGAGAAAGTTTATAAAGAAACAGTGCACAGAAATTTTCCAAGCCATATTAACAAGACAAAACCATAGGACATCAGGCTTCGCTAGTTCTAGCATTCCTAGCATTTCGTAATGTAATCCCCCTCCATGAAACAAGCAAAGACATGGTAGACTACTGACACTAAAACCAAAACAGAGCATCCAAAGCATTTAGAGATGGCCAAAACATCTCCATATAACTATCCGGAATAAAAGATGAGAGGAGTTTCAGTTCTCTAGTGGTTTTGGAAAGAAAGATTTTTTTTTTACTTTAGCAGAATGCTAGGACTGTAACAAATTGAGACATCATTAAAAAAATCAGAGTACAAGTAACATTTTTCATTTGCCCCGTATCAAAAAGGCGTATTTCAAAGCAAAAAACGTTAAGTTTTGATGGAGAGTTCTACAAATATTTCAGGAGAAATTGACAGAATAAACACAAATCTGTCTTTTGATATTGCTAAATTTGCTTTTTTATTGAAAAGTGATCAAAGCAATATTTTTTTATAATCTTGAAATATATCTTTAAAGTATTTTCTATACTTGGACATTTGTGTTTCAAGGCTTCAAAGTCAGTTTTAACAGTATTTTTAAGACACCTCCACATTTTTTTTCCAAGCTACTTTAAAGTATCCAAATACAACCACAAATTTACTCTAGTATCCTGTTTTACTAATAGATTTCATGCACCTCATGCACTTAGTTTTCCTAAGTGGATTTCCCAGACTTGCAGGCAGAAAGTTTTTAAGAGTCAGGAACAGGAGTTAACTCTCCCGGTTTCCCGTTCAGTGACTTAATGAAGAGGCCATCCTGTCATTTTTGCATGTGTACATTGTATGATTCCTTTGGGGATCAAGGGGAGAAGAGTTGTGCGTGCATACACATACCCATATGCATCCAAACGAACTACTCTATGTGATAAGGCAGACCATTTTTCTATAGGACTCCTGACAAAAATGAACACTTAGAAGAAAATGTACATTAGTATGTGTTTACCCAAATATTCACACACTAAACACTACACATATCACCAGGCTTTGCAGCCACTGCATTCAGACACAGTGAGAATAGCTCCATGATTCAAATCGTATTATTTACAGAGCAAATCTTGATTCATATGCAAATGCTCCATTTAATAGCTCACCTAACTATCTGTATAATGATCAAGTATACTAAAACAAAAAACAATTTAGAAACCAAAATCAGGACCTATATTGTCATGAAGCTTTTGTCGCAGATAGCTCATATCACTGTCATCACTACCAGACTTCTCTAAGATAATCTGTTCAGTACAGTACCCATAGAGGGTAGTCAATCCAAGGTTTAACTGCATCATTACACACTAAAATCCTTAATAAATCTGCTTTTTTGTTTGTCTATGGACTGAATTGTAAGAGGAGGCTAATCGAGTTCCTCTAAATCATGTTGATGCTGTGAAAATTTATTAATTTAGAGCAAGTGCTTTGAACATGTACTGAAAAGCTGCTATTCAAGTTCTATGTATTCAGCAAGTCTAGGTTTGCTTAGAAATTCTTGAACTCTCAAGGAACCTGATCTGAGTTTCAACTGTAAGAAAACTCGAAACCAGTTGAGATTTGCATGGTCTCAGGTTTCACTGAGCATTTAGCATAACTGATAATGATCCCTTTTCATACACGTTCCATCTCTTTGAGTTCTTCTGGTTTACTTTCCAATGACTAGGCAACATAAACATGTGACACTGCTTTTGCAAGAGAAGTGGGCCCCTAGCAAGTTCCTCTAGCTATCCAACAGATTCCTGTGTTTCATGCATTGTAAGGCCAGCTAGTTCCGACATTTTTTACACTAAAAATGTAGTTTCATTAGAAGGCATCTTAGAGTACAGACACATTGTTGAGCAAAAAAACCCTATATAAATATATACCTTGTTGTCTGAAAAAGTGATAAAAGTGAATTGAGTTCAGTTATGCTATGAGTACAGAGCCTTTCACATCTCATCTCACCTGTCGTCCATAAAGGACTTTGATCCCTTTAGAGCCTTATGGAGTGTGGGGAGAGCTCACAAAATTGAGCCTAGCTCTGGAGACCCAAAGTCAGCAGCAGACTCCCACTGAGTCACTGCTTTAGACTTTGTCATTCAACTGACCCTAAATAACTACATACCCACAACATTAGAGACACATTTCTGACTGCCCCGTAACAGCCAGGATGTACACTTTGTGGCCTGTCTCCCCCCATCTAAATCTAGCTCTGTTTAGAGGAGACATTCAGTTTCTAAGTAAACTCAAAAGCATAGAATGGTACCCTGTCTCTTAACCACATCCATCTAAAACTCTCACAAAAAAATAAGCTAACACAAAGTTCAGCAATGCTTATATATTAATTACTGACACTAAGTCGAAGTTATATATCTCTCTCTAAATCACTCTTGTGCACCACAGCCCAGGGAAAAAAAATTTGGAGGTAAAATATGTGCTTTTTTCTTTAGTAGTAATAACATTCAGCTCAATGCTTGAAATCTTGGCATATCCAATACCCCACTGAAGTCCAGAAAAAACAGTTAGGATCCCTTTCTCCATATTCATTTAAGTAATGTTGCATCTCTGCTTCTCATGTTTGTCTCCACAAGTCACAGCCAGCATCTTACAAAACCTGTGTATGGGGGGGGGGGGGTTACATCCAAATACACTCTAAACCTCAGATTGCATCATTTAGAAGAAATGTCAAGTACAAAGAGTTTCCTTCCAAGATTTTCCTTCCATAAGCCAAATAATTTTGCTAGCATTTTTCTACCAGTTATACATATCCAAGATATGAGGCAAAAATGATACACTATTCTGCACCGTAATTAAGAATGAGCAACATCCATACAAAACCTGATGTGATTTTATTCCCTACAGCTATGCTCTTTCCTGTGTCCTGTTGTCTGCCTTCTACCCTTGCCCTGCCTTCTGCGTTGGTTTTTTTAAACCCCATCCAGTCAGAACAGTTTTTCTGTATGCAGAATTTTTGCTTTTTCCTTATTCCTCCTCTCACCTCCAACATTACCAAACATCCCTAAAGTCATTAAAAATGCAGTTGAAAAAATTAAAAGGAGTGACCTGATTTGTACTCCTTCTGAAACAAAGTTGATGGAAAGTGGTTGTTGCCATCAGCCATCAAATAGAGGGAAAGCTCAACTGAATAAAGCAGCTGAACATAATAAGGAAATATTAAATATTATTAATTTTAAAAAGCTGTGAACTGCTTTAGCTCAGCTATTGCACTGCAGTGCATTGGCTTCCCTGCAAGCCAGGTAGACATTCCAAAATTCCAAATGGGTGGTAAACATAAAGAAAAATACTGTTTTTGAATTAGGGTCTTTTGCTCCTAGTCTTCTACTAAGATTAGGAGCCTAACTTGAGACATCTGGCAGTTGCCCAGTTCTCTACTAAGTTCAGTCACTCACTTCTAACACAATCACTACCCTTTTTGGTGTGTCAGTTTGGGACACCTGAAACAAATAAAATGTGCTGGCCACTTTAAAACCTTTATACTATAATAATGTGAGATGAGAATGACTGGCTTGGGTCCCTCAGCCTCTGAAAAACTGAGGTCTCGACTCTGAGCTCACTAATAACCACACTAGTTGTAGCTGAGATGATTCATAGATTTTCCAACCATTAAGATAATTCAATCTATTTGAGTAACACAACACAAAGTCTTACATGGTAGTTTATGCAGCACAATGGATCACAAACCACACGGTAATTTTACTATTTCTAGAACAAAAACTAATTAAGTGACTAAAACTAAAGGAAATAAATTAAATTTGTAAGGCACACGCACATAGAATTGTCCTTAAACAGAATGTCCTCTGACAATGACTGAATCCCATCACAGGAGTTCCTCAAAGAGTATTTTTAAAAGTCATTTGACTCCAAATTACCATCTTCTGATCTCAGATTTTAGCCTGCAAACAGTCCCGCCGGGGAAGGACGAATAGCTTTGCGCGCTCCCCAGAGCGCATAATCTTGGTAGGGCAGCTGTGCTGCAGTAAGCAGGCTGCTCTAGTAAGCATCACAGATTCCTCCTCATCTATGCAAGTCCTGCCACAGCAAAACATAGTCGAGAAAGAGAGGAAGGATGTAGAGCTTTCAGCAGAGGGAGGTATTGACACAGCATTTAACTCTAGGGGAGGGGATCTGAGACAGACGGTTTCAGCGCCTGGCTACAGTTCGAGACAATATATCGCTCCTCCGGCAGTTTGCTGGTGGGGTTGTTTGCTTTTTGTTGTTGGGGGCAGAAGTATTGTTATTTTTAAAACGGAATAGCCCTTACACAGCTTTGCTGATGTTGTTTTCCTGTTTGCAGATCTTGAGTTGCATTCTGTTGTCAGTGAAAAAAAAAAATTTCAAAACATAAATGAGAGGGTGGGGGCAAAGGAAACACAGGCATAAATTTAAAGAGAGAAGCCTTTGGTCACCAAAAATAGCCACAGCAGATAGTGTAATTAAAACCTAACTAGTGCCTATGCTGTCAGCGCAGCACACAGGGCAATGTTACATAATATTTTCCACATTTATTTCAAGCAGGGCAGCCTGCCAGCTTGATAGATTTCTAGAAAGGGTGGGAGAGAGAGAGTGGTTTGATTCACAGACTGCTGTATTTACAGCTCACCCCACAGCCACTGCTTTCCCTTCGTTGGGCGTTTACCTTTGCAGTTTGCCAGACAGCAGTGTGAGCATAACCCTGATATAGAAAGTAAGTTACATTTCAGACTGTCTAAAGCACTACAGCTGCACAAGTTACCTTTAGTATTAGTGTTTTGAGAGTGCTAATATGCAGTGATCTTATGAAAGTTCAGTTATTGTCAAAGTCCAGAAATTAGCAGTAGGAAAAGCACCTTGACAAAAAGATGAGGAGGGAGGGGAACTTCAGCCTCTGCTCCTTCACTTCCCTCAGCTTCAGCAAGAGACTCCGAAAGTAGAGTCTTCAGAAAGAAAAGGTTTCTGCAAAACTGTGAAAAGAGAAGTTAACCCGTGATCAGTTAAGGCTAGAACTGGGCATAATAAATCTCTAAAGTTGGCATGAATTTTCTCAGAACACAGGGCTTCTCTGATCAAATGCCCGGATGAAACCAACTATGCAGTTTCCTGTGAGAAATTTGGTATTGAAGAATATTCATCAGGAACAGTCATACAAGTAACTAAATGAACAGTTGTGTGTTATGTGTGACAGGACAATCCATAAAACAAAGCACTAGCCTGCGTATTTCCTGCTTTTATTCCATATTTTCTTTACATGTGTCAGGTTCTCCATTGGGACTTCTCAAATACCTCATTAAGATTTGCCTGTTGCTGGCAAGCAATAACATTGCAGTTTTCCATCAAAGACAGACAGGAAAAAGTTACTAGAAAAAAGACAAACAAAAAAGTCTATTTCTGGCATCCAACTTGCATGAAGAGAAAAAGGGGGTGAAAGACAAGCTAAAATAGAACACTGATATCACTAATAAACCCAGTATGTTGTCCATAAACCTCTCCCATCCATACAGTATGTACAGCACCATATATGACTCTGTAGGTTTACTTGAACGGGATTGAATGGAAAAATGAGCTGACCAATTCTCACAAAAATGAAATGTAACTACACAGCTTAAAAGTTTAATACATTTATGAGGGATATTAGTGCCAGTATCATTAAATCAAATTGTTGCTCCAAAGCAAGTTGTTCTGATCAGGTTTTTAAATGAAGAAAACAAAAATATGCCAGCTACATGTCATAATTTAACCTGCAAAGAAGAGATGTTCCCAGATGAGAATGGAGATAAAACAAAAGTCAGGTTAATTAAAAAATGCAATGATGCTGAGTGAGGTGTAATATTTTCTCTTACTAGTAACATTGTGTGCTTTTGAGAGTAATGCCTCTGAGTGTGAAATCATCCTCCAAAACAAACTCTTTCTTTTTAATGTTGCTCTCATCAATATTTTACAACTAGTTATATTGACCTCAATAATCATAAGGTATAGAACTTCTTTAAAGATTAATTTTGTTTCTTATGCTTAAAAGGAATCACTTAATTTCTTTTCTATCTTGGATGACATTTTATCATTTCCACATTTTTTCCAGTCCAAACTTGGAGAGTCTGCACACTGGCAAATTCTATAAATTTACCCAGAAAGAACTCAGTATCCTCTTTTTCCCTCTGAAAGGAGCCGAATTTGAAGAAATGAAAATAAATAGTATTGAACTTACAGAATCAATTGTAAGCTAAAAAAAAAGATATCCCAGTACTTGGAAAAGAGTAACCTATTCACAAACTGATAAAACAGAATAAATCATTCTTAACACAATGAGATTATGTAGCATCATCCAACTGTAACAGTTTTTTCCACAATGTTATATTGCCATTCATTGAGTTTTCTGAATATTTAAAGATCAAGTGGCAAGAAGGGGAAAAAAGAAGCGGAGGCAGAAGTTTGCTTGGAGGGAAAAACACAAAATCAGAAAAAAATGGAAAAATGGAAATTGGGATGTTTGAGGAGAGCTGAATCAGACTCTGAAGAACAGAGAGTGCCTAGGACAATAGGCTGGGACAGAAAGATGCTGGTTCAGTTCCAGGCTCAGCCACAAGCTCTGCAGCAAGCTGTATGATTTACTTGGAGCCTTAACAAGCTAGTGGTGAAAGGGGACAAAAACCTTCCATGTCAGGGAAGGCCTAGTCATAACTATAAGGCAGAAAGTGTTTGTATGACCACCATGCTATAAGGTATGCCAGGAACATGCCTTATTTGGCTCCAAACAACAGCTGAGGGACAAGCTGCAGTATATGCACAGTTCTGCACCAAAGTCAACTCTCCTTAGCACTATTGCTACCACCTCAACATGAAATTATTGCCAGGTGGGAATTTGTACTGCAACTTCAGTGCGAAGTTTGGAGTCACCATGTTGTATCTTCCCAAATATTCACAGTAAGGTTTCCCAAAGCTCAGATTTTGTACTTCTCCTGCAGAACCACACTAAATCATGGTTATCTTTCTGGGACTTGAGCTAATATATCCGCTCTGTGATACACTCCACCATGTAGAAGTAAAACCACATAATGAACCATTCACTCAAATGATTTTAAAAGTAGAATATACATTGTATCTCACAGTACACTGTACAGTGTAAACTCACAATTTCTTTTGGTTTTGGCAGTAACTAAACAAAAACTGTTTAATATTTAATTTACCTTCTGCTATTTCAGTCCTTTAGATTTCATATTCCCCAGTACTCTGGAAAGGAAATTCAGAAGTTTTTTCTAGACAGGAGGACATGGGAAGGCACTGCAATTCCCAGGGAAGGGCACGCCCTTTCACCACACCCTTACTGCGTCCTCCAGTAGGACCAGCCAGAGCACAGCTTTCCTCACCCTCCCTGTCCTCCTCAGGAGTGAGGTGTATGGTGAGAGCTGTGCTGCTGTCACTAAACATGGGGAACTGGGACCAGCTGAGCTGCAGCCAGCGTGCTTCACTGCCATAGTCTTAATGCTGGGATGTGGAGTACAGAACTGGGTTTTGACATCTGGATGGATGTCTGGATCCATGGCTGGATAATGTCATCTGCATTGACTACAGTTATTAATGAACAGCTTTCCATTTTAACTACTGAAATAGTCCGTTAGCCCAAAAAGCAATTACAAACTTTAATTACATTTCAAACTTGAGGAAACTACTTAAAAGTTCACAGGCAGCCTCTTCGTTTCGATAGAGAATGAACTTGGGTCTTCCCAGTAATGTGGGAAAACTCTTTCAAATGCAGTCCTCTCTTTTGAGGCTGCTTTTCCGTTATGTTTTTATTTTAATTACAGGGTAATATTACTAGACTAAGGATTACTTTTTACACAGTGCTATAAATGTGTGGAGCACTGCAAAAACTGTAAACCAGAGTAGCCCCCAAAGCTCTTTATTGTCATAGTGTAGCAAAGTGGCAAGGGCCGTGAATTTCCACTGAAAGTATTGTGTAATGGGAGTTCTCATCACCTTGTAGGAAATGAAGAATATGCATAGGCACTGAAATACACTGCTGTAGGATTATATATCCCTATATGAGGCAATTTCATCGAGGCTTGCCAACAGCAAGTCTACAAAGCAATATGGTAAGTTGTAACTCAGGAGGCAAGGGGTTTTTTTTGACAGTTGGAGCAGTTTTGTCGTAGACATAACCAATATGTCAGCAGCTTTGTTATTCTCTGTTTAGCTGAGGGCTGCTGCAATGGTGTTGTTCAGGTAAGACAAGTGCTACCTATTAACAGTTATACCATTCAACTCTAATTTTCACCTGGATTCCACCATAAGGAGGAAGAGGAAAAAAATATCTTTTCTGAAAGCAACGAAGACATGTGAAGATACATAACTCATAAGCAGATTCCCACTGTTTATGATCATAAACACAAAGTATATGTGCTGCAGAAAACTGCCTTTGGCAAGGTGCCTCTCTGGTCTAAGCAAAAGTGCTTTCACATCTACCTCTGTGCTAAGGGTTAAGGAGTGGGGTGAGAAGGCTGGTTCCTAGAGCAATGTGAAAGTCAGATGCCTTATGACATTGGAGTTTGGTGTAAGCTGATCCACTTTGCAGCTGGTCATACCCACTGTCATAGCAGACCCAGGACAGGGCAGTGACTGGCTTTCATGCTGGTTTCACAGCATTACTAGGTTAGCAGGAATACAGACCTTTTCACTGCCTGGTGCCTCTTATGTACAGGCACTGGGACTTTCTGGGCCTAAAGGAACAGATCTTCTCCCAAAGGACATGCTGTTACTGGCATTGCCTCACAGAGCAGTTTGGACACCCTACAGAAAAGATGTCATGTATATGTAGATCTTCAATACACATGGAACATTTCAAAAAAGGGATATAAGAACCACAAAACACAGCTCCATCATGTAAGGCACAGTCTAGTCTCAGCCTGACTTAAAATGTCACGTTTTCTTTAGTTAGAGTTCGCTGTACAGAGTGGACTGATATGCCAAAAAAAACCCCAAAAGAGACAAATATAGTAGGGAAAAAAACTGAGAATGGCATAGATATATGCGTAAATTAAGTCATTAATCTTACTTCAGATTTGCACTCTTACTTCAGATTTGCACCTGCCAAATATAACCCAGTTACACTAATTTCTCCTGGCACAAGCTGAAAGATTTCATACATTAGAAGCATATCGTGGTACTTTTTCACCTGTAATCAATTTTCATTTTCTCTTTGACTATTACAAAATTTCATTTGGTGAAAACACTTTGAAAACCTACTTAATCTACCTTATATACTTATAAATACCTTGCTTCTCTGTATTAATCTTAAAAGACTGTCCTTAACTATTTATTATTTGTTTGCACTGTGCAAACAATATGTAGATCTGAATTCTGCTGGTACATGATGAAATGGAAAACAAAGAACTTTCACTGTAAAGAAAAATTATCAAGTGATTTCTTAATTTTAGTAAGACCTACATCTGGGTATTTGAGGTGTAGACTGGATCTAACTCAGAGTCTAAAACTGGGGATTCTGCAGAAATGTGGCTAGATTCCTTTTGTGTCAGATAAAACCAAACTTTTTTTTTTCCAATGTTTCAGAAGACCAGAAAGTTACAGTTAGGTTTTTTTCAATCATTTTTCTATTTTTCTATTACACAAGTGAAAATTAAATGGCACATGTGATCACAGAGATTTAGGGGATACAAATTAAACACAGATATTAGATTCTCCTATCACTTACAGTTTACAAATTCATTCAGCCTCATTAGGAAAAGAGCTCTTTAACAAACCAATGTAACCACTAAAACTGAAAGGAGGTTGAAACCCACAACATCCAGAGGATGTTAAATTCAGCATTAGACGACATCAGAAGAAAACAATAAAGAAACACGTCTCCCTCTCTACAACTGCTGTCTAGACTAATACAGCGTCATACAGCTGAGAAGGACTTCTGTCTGCACAGTTCATCAGCAGATTCAGTAGGCAGCAATAACCATATGGAAGAAACAAGTCCTGGGTACCATCCTGAAATGAATGAAAGTACACATCCCAACCAGATCCTTATTTCTCTTCTTGGTTCTGAAAAACTGAAATATAATCCTGAAGGCCACTTTTGTGGTTGTCCCATTTCGAGGCTCTCATATTCCTTGGGAACATAAAAACACACATTTTTTGAGAGGAAGAGGAAAACAAATTAAACCAGAAAAGAGAGACAAAAAGTGCCCACATACTTATATTAAAAAAAAAAAAAAAAAAAAAAGGAAAGGTCAAAAGGCAAGTGAAGGAGTAGGTAAGCAGGACAGTTCTGGTCAAAACTCCTATTTAAAATTAGGTTGTCACCACCTAAACACCCTGAACTAGCTCTGCTAGGACTCACAGGCAGATGACCCTTTTCCAGACTGCTTCATCTACAGAAAGCCGTCACAAAAGACTCCCACTGGATTTACAGCTAGATGTGCAAAATGAGTCTGTGATCTTCTGCCTTGGGGAAGTGAGCACTACACTGTGAAGTGAGCACCACACCAGAGCCCCACATACCCTGAGGCTAAACTATAACATCACCTTTGTCAAAACTGTTCATTCCAATTTGTCAAAGATTTACATTTCACAGATGAGGAACCCAAAGCAAAACTCAACCTTTAGGTACCATCCTTTAATTTGTGGCAGCTGAGTCCCATTCTAAACCAAAACACATTCCCAGAGTGATGCATTCACTTCAGAGAACATCTTGTTATAAGCAGTAAAATAGCATGGCTAGGCACATCTAAAGTCCCTGAGATAACACTGCTCACGCCTCTTTTACGACAATGAAACATAGAAACATAAAAGCATCCATCTCTCTTCTGATCCCATGCAGTGCAAGACATTGTTTGATCATGGAGGTGATGATTTTCTAAACTGTGCAGAGAAAAACCAAAGTTTTTACACCTTTATCATTTGTAATTATTGCAGACAGTAGGGACTGAAATCTTGCAGAAGGCACAACTCCTGGATGCAAACAGAAAGAAAAGGAGTAAATACATATCTGCTACAGAACCATCAATGCCTGCACCAGAACTTCTGAGAACTATTTCTTGGTTCAAGACATACACTCGTAAGGAAATAGTCACTAGTTACAGAAGATCTGAACAAAATAAATGTACTTTTGGTTTGTATGCACTGAATTCAGAGCCAACAATGAAGCACTGACAGAGGCTCACTGCACAGCGTGCAGCAAGTGTGCCACAGAGATCAAACCTCAGGTGCTACTGGAACATGTTGTGCTCTTCAGCATCTCAGCACCTGCTGCTATTGGCTGACTCTAGGTATCAGATGGAAATATCACACCACAGCTCACCCAAAACTGCACCCAATCTTTCACAGCAACAGACATTTATGACTTGTGGTTTGCGTCATTTATGCCCCCTAATAACAAGAGCCTGCAAATCTGCCTGCATTTGCAAAGTAACCCAACTGCCTTATCTAGAAGTGCATCCTTTCTTGTGGCTCTTTTAAGAAAATCTTTATTCTGGTATCTTTGTTTTTTTTAAAAAAAGTATTTGATTTCACAACTATTCTAATATTCTTTTGAGAGAGATTTTCTTCATAAAATTCTGCTTCCTTTTGGCAATAATTGCTAAAATACTCAAAATATAAACCAGAATTCTGTAATTTCATTCCAAGTCTAGAGAACTGAAGGCCCTATGTTGCACAGTTTGTTCTGCACATTTACTTCCAAAGCTTTTGCCTTTTTGCTCTCATTTGCGTTCCCAAGAGACACCAGTTCAGAACTTTCTTCCAGCTGAGAGGAGCTGGAATCCTTCTTTTCTAGGACAAATTACAAGTGTAATGTGTAAAGCCTGGCTTTACAGAAACAACTTTAATTAGGTAAGCCTTCCATAACTTGATGCCTCCAAAATCACTCAGAGAGGGAACCTGTACTCTAGTTTCTATGTTGATAGGACTTCTGTTTACTGTGGCAGGGACTGGGACCCAGGTCTTGCTTATCCCTACTGTTATGCAATATTAATGAAGAGGAAGTTGTCAGATGAATAAAGTGGTAGAAGCAGCATACAGAAGTCACCTCCAAAAATAGTTTCAGGGCCACTTTTACATAGCACTTACTGGGGAGAATGCTTCTGAGAAATGGAGATGTGTGCTGATATTGTCTCTACACACCAGATTTTCACAGTTACATGGGAAGCTACTACTGAAAATTTTACATTTACTGCTGAAATCCAGACTCTTTTAAAAATTGCCTATAATATCAGGAGCTGATTACTAAAATGCATTCCTAAATTCTTTTTGATGTCCTTTCTTTCAGGGGAGATAAAGGCAGATACCTAATGGTGAAGAAGAGTTTTAAGCTGAATCAGTTTTTCACAGATAGGTCAGGTATATCATTCACTTGCTAATAAGTTTTTGTATAGCATCTTTCCATGTGCTCTGCACACATCAAATTAATAAGAATCATGCAGTATTAGAAATGTTTTGAGTTCTAAAAAATAAAATATCAAAGCTGTAGAGAACCAATTACTATCCCAGATTCAATTACTGACAAAATTTATTTCCAATGGAATGAAATATAACATGTTTCAAAAACTTAAACATTTCATAACAGCTTTACATATAAAACACTATTTTGAGTATGCTTAACATACTGAAATATTTTGTGTTCTTCCTATTAGCAACTACTTTAATCTCCCTCTTTACTGGCAAAATATGCTATCTTTCCTAATCCTTCAGCTTTGTAAGTTAACAGCCTTATTTCTAAGGCTCCAGATGTTCCTCTAGGCTGTGGAATTCAGTAAAGTAAATGGATTTAGAAAATATGGCTGCTGACGAAGGCCATGCTAAGTTTGCAATGTTAGAAAGACACTGTCATGAGCACTGTGCAGGTTAGGCATTCAAAGCTGCAAAATGTGATACCATATCACTGTGATAGGATAGGCAGGATGTAAGCCCTAACAACTGACACCCAAACCATTCTGGATGTAAGCTATTTCCAATACTAGCAGGAATTGCAGACAGTGAACTTGCTAGTTGGTGGAGCACCAGTGAGGCATGTTTTGCCTCAGAACACCATCAGATCACAGGCCCCCACCACCTTCTGGAGACTTTTGAATGACCAGCTGCCACAGTCATGGCTCAGCCTTCGTCCTGCCATTGTCCCTCACTTCTTTGTGGAGAGTTGTGCAAGACTCAGGAGTGGAAGGTAGAGTTTCGGCTTCGCAGCAGTTCAGAGAAAGCCAGTCCTGTGGTGACGCACTCAATCATTCCCAAACTCAGATAAGCCTTTCCCTTCTTCCTTTTGTAAAAGAACAGAAAACCAAGCCGGTTCCTTGCACTCAGCCCAGTGGCCTCCACTGTACTGAGTGGGTGCAGCAGAGAGCAACAAAGATGATTAGGGGACTGGATCTCTCTTACAAGGAAAGGCTGATGGAGCTGGGCCTGTCCAACCTCAAGAAGAGGCAACTGAGAGGGACCTCATCACTGTTTTTAACTATCAGAAGGAAGGGTGTCAAAGGATGGAGCCAGGCTCTTCTTGGTGACGCCAAGCAATAGGACAAGAAGCAACGGGCAGAAACTGATGCACAGGAAGTTCCACCTGAACATGAGGAAGAACTTCTTTACTGTGTGAGTGACCGAGCACTGGAACAGACTGCCCAGAGAGGGTGTGGACTCTCCCTCACTGGAGATATTCAAGACCTCTGGATGCAATCCTGTGCCATGTGCTCTAGGATGACCCTAACTGAGCAGGGAGGTTGGACCAGATGACCCACTGTGATCTCTTCCAACCTGATCCATTCTGTGATTCTGCGACTGCTGAGCATGCTCATCGAATGACTCTGCATTGCAATTTGTGGAGTGATCCATTCATTCACAGTACAGACTAGAGCTATAAATACACAATGCCATAAAAGGCTTGGCTGTAAACCTTTCTCCTGGAAAGAAAATATATTTTGAAGATGGTTTGGCTGATAAAAGTTTGGCAACTTTATCTGCAACCCTAAGCAAACCACTGTTTGCTAAACCTGCAGAAAAGCAAGGTGACATACCTTCGGAAGATACCAAAAATTCCCTTTGACAACTGAGGAACAAAAAGCAGACACAATTTAAAAAATCATTTTTTACCCAAAACATAAATATGTATAAAAACCAACAGTCTAAAAGTATTCAAAAGACTTTAAAGGTAAGGCTATGATCTGCGATAGACAACACCTTGCAGCACTTTAATTTGCTTCTAGGCTTTCTGAAAGCACTGTGTATCAGGACACATTTATATATCCCTACCTAACAGTTTCATGTAACAGCCTTCACATAACAGCTTTCTGCAGCAATTTGGTAGGAATTTGAAGAAAAAAATATAATGGTGTTGAGGACTAATATGTTTAATATTTTGATACTACATCATCCTCCTTGTAAATCCATTCCCTAATTCATCTTTGTCCTTTAAAACTAAACTTGTAGCATTACTATAACTCTGTGAGGTGCTATTTCCAGTGAAATGTGTGGTATTATTGTGGGTATGACTTGAGGTGTTCAGTAATTAACATGATCCAGCTTCTCCCACCTCTCTCCCAGGCAGATCCGTATTTAGGATAATGGTCACTAATTACAGGGATTTGCTTCTAGTGTATATACCTTCTTTTTTCATCTTTTTTAACACAGGTATTTACAGTATTTGTCTTCTACTGGGCAATCCAAAAGCCTGCCAGTAATTCATTAGGAAATCTCAATAGCATACAACTTTTGTTCTCATCCCTGAGCTAAAAAGGTGCATGTGTTAGTATGCCATGCCTGGAGGTCTGGTAGGAGATCTCCCAGCCAGTATGTGCTGATAGAAGGCATCTTGTTAGGCTTTTAGTAAAGTCAAAGTGGAAGCAGCCTGTCTTCCACTGAGACTGGAAGTGAGCTCTGTCACAGCAAGCAGTCTGGTCAGGAGCTTTGGAGTGAGATCCAGGGAAGTTCTGTCTCTTCCTCCATGAAATGAAACTCACAGTATCTGAGGGATCATAGTGTTGTCACCCCAGAACTTCAGACAATCTTCTAGATATTGGGCTCTGGACATTGTAGAAAAGCTACAGACAGGCAGACATGCAGCGGCCTTGCTGGGATCACTTGCCAAACAGTGGATAAACTAAATAATCTGCAGTGTGACTGAAACACTAACTTATGGGGAATTTGCCTTTCTTTCCCTTTCTCTCATGCTGAAGCAAAAGTTGCCAGATGCTCAGGATTTATATGCAAATAGTCTTGGTTGTTTTCTGACTGCAGAGGAGAACCAACAGGAGTAAGGGCTGCATAACTGGAGCTCATTGCCCCTTTTATCAAACACAGTTCAGGCATGCTGATGGTTAGATACACATCAGAATTTCATACTGTGGTTTATATAGCTGCTAAAACTCACTAAAACAGCACACACAAATTTCCTTCTCTTCTCTCTAATCAAGAGCCCCTGACAAGAATCAGTGTTAATCCTAGTTAGTGAGATGGTTTTTATCCATCCCGGAGACAGTTTATACTGCAGTCCAGCACTGTGTAAGCCTCAGAGACCTCTTATGTAATGTATCTCTTTCACAGCACGGTGTGTATTTCGCTTAGGCTTGCAGTGTGCATTGAAAACTCTGTCAGACTGGGACCCACAGGAGATACTGAATCAAAAAAATATAGAGTATAGTTTTTCTTTAGGAAAACTGCATGCTAGGCAGGAAGATTTCCTTCATGAGGAGACAAAAATTATGTATTCAATATTTTTCATATACACCTCTGTAACAACACCACAGTATCTACTTAGAGTAGCAAATAGTTCACTTTTATCTATTTCCTATGGATGCAGTAAATTAGAGGGTCCCCACGGACCCTCTAATACAGCTATTCTGCCTTTTATCACAGTGCAAAATGCAGCATAGAATGGTCAAGCCCAGAATACAGACACAAAATCTCCTAGAATTTAGAAAGATTAATTCCTGTGAGTTTGCCTAGAGCTATCACCACAGTAAATTACCTTCTAGACCAAGTATAAATAAGGCTAAGTGTATACGAAAATCCATTTGGGTTTTTTGCTACTGGAGCTATGCTCCACCAGCATAATTGTCTTGTTCCAGCAGTCCAGGGACAGAACACACTTGTCACCTGAAAATTATTTCTGCATATTATTGTCCTTGGATTTTTGCATACAGGCCACCATTGGTTACAGCCTTGGAAAATAAATTCTTACAGCAGCAGATCTCCCAGGATGATTGTTACAGCCCGTGCAAAGGTAGCAACTGCATGTTGCTAAATTAGGAGTGGCTATATTCACTTGTACCAGCAGCATAGAGGGGGGCAGGGAATGGGGAGACTCTCCAGAGCTGCTGAGTTTGGACTTAGCAATGAATACAGAGCCTTCACTGCTGACTCACTTTTTCCATTTTTAAAATAAAAACATTAGCAAAGATATTTTTAAGTGGTTACAGTGCTTTTCTGCTGCAAGCAAAGCCTTTTCATAAGTCTGAACTACCCTCACTCCCCTCAACAGCAACATACTTTAGTAATCACTCCCCTTTAATAAAATCTTTTTAGCCATAAAGCCCAAGATAGTTTTAAACGGAGCAGTCCTTAGTCCATAACTTATTGGTTTCTAAGGGAAAACTATTGTCCAGAGAAAGCGTAGGAGCCTGGGAGCCAGGATCCCTTGGCTCTACCCTTCATGTTTCTGCTGACATGTTGAATTATGGAAAAATGAAACAGAGTACCAATTGCGAAATTGGGGCCTGAGCTGTACAAGCAGATTTCTTTGCTCGCTGAAGTTGACAGAGGCTCAGAAGTTCAGCTGTACAGATCAAGATTCCTTAAACACAGCGGGTTTACTTATGCTATGTACCCCAATTTCTAGCATCATAAGAGCAGCAGTTGCAAAAATCTTGAGTCAAATCACATTTTAAATTCACTCCAGGAGAAAATAAAAATACTATGGCACTTCCAGAGAAGGACAAGCATATAGCAGGATAACACTAGCAGACTTGGGCTGCTGAGTTGTGGAGTACTCTCCAGCTAAACTAAAAGGATTTCAGCAGCAGTACTCAGAAACTCACAGGTCAAGGCTTGGGAACACAGCAAACCTGAAGATTAAGCAGCAATGAACCACATCTGTGAGGTACAGTCTCAGACGAAGTGGAACCTAGACAGCATAAGAGAGGTTGAGTGGCATCTTTTTTGACTTTTGGGGCAAAGAGCAATTCTTCACATGTTCCACCACTCATAAGTAGGGCCCAATTAGGCAGCTAAAGAAGGCTCAGATTTTTGACAGTGTTCAGTACCCAAAAGGTTACAGCCAGACAGACTCAGGGCTCCGTCTTTTGTAAAAGGTACACTAAGAGATTTTGAAATCTTGTCACATATCCTAGGATAAAAGAAGGAATAAAAGTATTTTGAAACCAGCTCTTTAGTTATATGGTTGTACGTTCAGAATTAGCATTTTCCCTTGAAAATAACCGCAAGTACAAAGCAACAGGCTTAAAAAGAGAAATAACTTTTTTAAAAGTCCTACTTAAGGTTAAATCTAGGAAGTCCCCACTTGGAAATCCCCATGGTTTTATGTTCTATGATAAGGATTTTGGTAAAATTCTCTTTCATGTACTTTTTTAATTAGTATCAAGAAGGCTCACAGATTAGAACAAGTATTTCTCCTGTCGTCTTGAAATTACCAGCACTATCCAGCTAATTTTGAGATTTCACTTGCTCTCTCTTTCCCCCTTTTCAGTTGGGCATTTGCCTCTGTATTCTTCTGGTTTGTTTTTTTTTTTTTGTTGTTGTTTTGTTTTATGTTTTTTTAATTTGAGAAATTCTCAACTATTGTTTTAAATAATATCCGTTTCGCAGAGGGGAAGTCTATTTTTCCTATTCCTACTCCCATTCCCCTCCAATTATGCATTCTTCTGCACAAATAGATCTTGAAGTTTGTTGCATGGCAGTCTGTCTCTCTATATTTCTCCCACAGTTCCCACAAGATTCTTGTATTCCTGTCTCCCATCCTGTTCCAGACCGTCTCTGTGGTTGCCATGTACTGTTAAACAGTTGCCACATTCCACCTAAAAAGTGGAAGAATTTCTCAAAATGCTCAGTGATTTCAGTTTGCTCAATACTTCCAGACTTTCCTTCCCACATAACTGGTTTACAAATGCATTAGATGCAGTTTTGTGTCCTTAGGATGATTAAGGTGCAGAAAACATATACTTTCTTAAGCTCTCTCACCCATTATGTGGCTAACAGTTCAAGTTCCCCCTGGGTGTAATCTGGCAGGAATTCAGGCACAAAACATAAAAATGAAAACAAAAAAACAGATTTGGAATTAGCTTCTGTCAGGAGAGAAAAAAAAAATGGTTAAAACAAAATCAGAGTGCATAAATTCAGACTATCACACTCACGCAAACTACACTTTCCCAAAGGATTTAACTCTGACCCAGCAACCTGTATTTTCACCCCTGAATTAAACACAAAACAACAGCTAGGACTAGTTCCCAGAAAACACTGCATCCCCTCTCCAAAACTCACTTCTACTCCGCTTCATAACTGTAAGATCATCTCCCCTAGTCAAACTGTGCATGGACCAGCACGATGCTCCTCTCTGCATTCAGCATGCCAGGGAGCCTAAGAATAACACTGATGGCTGCGTCCTCAGCTCCTAGCCCCTGAGCAGGGAAACTCCACTGACTTGGGAAGAGCTGTGCCAAACCAGCAGAGAACTTGGGCCCAAGCATGCACAGGAAATGAGGCTGTATAGGCAGAGCAGACAGAAAACCACTTCATTTCTGGCACATCAGTGGATGAGTGCCCTGTAGATGGGAGGGAGGAAGGGAGAGAAAGAGAGGTTTCCCCTCTATCTCTGCTTTTATAAAGCTTCCCTAGCTCCTTTGAGAGATGATGTCTTCACAGTGTTTGCAGAAAGCTTAGACCTTTGTCTGACAGCTGCAGAAGCAGAGGGTTCAAATGATTTTTTTTTTCTCTTCTGTCAGTACTGATCCAGCAGCAGTAATGGCATGGCAGACACAGCTGTCTTGGGTTCAAAGCCAGTGTCTTTTCCTTTTTTTTTCCAAACACACACACAGATACACTCACTGTATCTTTTGATAACAGAGAGGCTGACATCATCTCCTACACAGTTGTATTTTCCTCTGTCTTTCAAGACCACAGAGGTACAAAACAAACACACTGTGTGAAGGGGAGGAAAGTGATGGTTCAGATATACCCCAAGCTGCCAAACACCTTTGAGATCTTAAACATCTTAATTCACAATAGTCATTCTTTGGAGAATTTGCTTAGCACACAGATAAATTCACATTTTCATTTTACACAATGAGAATTACAATTAATGCTACCGCTATGGAGCTCTGATGAGTCCTTGCAGAATAAAACGACAAATGACCTGAGCCTCTTTGTTATGATTAATTGTACAAAAGCCACTTAAACTGCACACCTCTACACCTCTATATGTGAAAAAACAGCAAAAGAATGTCTGCAGCTAGAACACGGATTAAGAAATTATTCCCTATTGTGTAAATGTATTTCTTTGGACTCTCTATTTACTAAGAAACTTTTCAGGGTATCTCTGTTTTCCACTAAAAATCATGCTTGCTGCTCATAAAAGTGCATCCTCAAAAGAAATATTGGTAATTTCCCATAGCAGCAGCAAAGACACAGTGGTTATTGATATAAGCCATGAAAGCACCTGAGAATGGTCACATAGAAACTACGGCTTCTCCCCTGCCAAAAAGGTGGCAAGATCAACAGCCCAGCTGAAGTGCATCTACACCAATGCACACAGCATGGGCAACAGACTGGAGAAGCTGGAAGCCATTGAGCAGCAGGAAAGCTATGACATAGTTGCCATTAAGGAAATATGGTGGGATGACCCTATCAACTAGAAAGCTGTGATGGATGGCTATAAACTCTTCAGAAGGGATAGGCAAAGAAAGAGAGGTGATGGGGTAGTCCTGTGAGTTAGTGAGTCTTTTGATTGTCTAGACCTTAATGATGGTGATGATAGGGTTGAGTGTTTATGGGTAAGAATGAGATGGGAGGCCAACAAGAAAGATATCCTGGTGAGAGTCTGATACAGAGCACCCAGTTGGGATGAAGATGTAGATAGAATATTCTGTAAGCAGCTTGGAGAGGTCTCACAGTTGCTAGCCCTTTTTCTTGTGGGGACTTGAACAGACCAGACGTCTGTTGGCAATACATTACAGCAGAGAGGAAACAGTCTAGGAGATTCCTAGAGTGGAAGATAAGGATGTTGTGAGGTTATGCAAGCAGAAAATTAGAATGGCCAAAGCCCAGCTAGAATTTAACCTGGCTATTGCCATAAAAGACAATAAAAAAGGTTTCTATGAACACATTGGCAACAAAAGGAGGGCTAAGGAAAATTTCTATCTTTTATCGGATGTAGGGGAAAGCACAGTGACTTTTTTGCCTCAGTCTTTAACGCAAAGAAGTCCAGTTGTTCTCCAGGTACCCAGCCCCTTGAGCTGGAAGACAGGGATGGGGAGAAGAAGAAGATTCTACAGTTGGATCTGGATTGATGGGCCAACACCAACTGAACAAGATTCAAAAAAAGTTCCAGGCCCTGCCTTTGGGTCACATCAACCCCATGCAGTATTACAGGCTTGGGGAAGAGTGGCTGGAAAGCTGAGCAGTGGAAAATGATCTGGATGTGCTGATTGACAGCCGGCTGAACATGAGCAGCCAGTGTGCCCACGTGGCCAAGAAGGCCAATGGCATCCTGGCTTGGATCAAGAACAGTATGGCCCATCAGGACTAGGTCAGTGACCATCCCCCTGTACTCAGTATTGGTGAGGTCAAGTCCTGTGTTCAGCTTTGGGCCCCTCACTATGAGAAAGACATTGACATGCTGGAGTGTGTCCAGAGAAGAGCAACAAAGCTGGTGAAGGATCTGGAGTGCAAGCCTTATGCATAACAGCTGAGAGAGATAGGGCTGTTTAGCCCAGAGAAAATGAGGCTCATGGGAGACCTTACTATGCTCTACACCTACCTGAAAGGAGGTTGCAGTCAGAGGGAGTCGGTCTTTTCTTCCAGGTGGCAAAACGAAGAGAGGAAATGGCCTCAAGCTGAGCTGGGAGACGTTTAGGTTGGATATTTGGAAAATTTCTTCGCCTAAAGGGTTGTCAAGCACTGGAACAGACTACTCAGGGAAGTGGCTGAGTCACGAACCTTGACAGTATTTAAAAGACATGTAGATGTAGCACTCAGGGACATGGTTTAGTGGCAGATGTGGCACTGCTTAGTTAACAATGGGACTTGATCATCTTAAAGGTCTTTTCCAACCTAAATGATTCTATGATCCTAATGCGAGTACAACACAGCAGAAAAATTCTCACAGCTCTGTAAACAGAACTCCTCTGCTTTTCACTCTTACGCTTGTATGAGACCTTCTTATTTCCATTTTGAGCAGACTTGATTTTAGAAGCTTGACCTGCTCACGTAATAATTGATAATGCCAGGCCTAGTAAGAAAAGAATCCCAGGAGAACACCAAATTACATTCAAAGTTTACTAAGTTGAGAAAGGGACAGAAAGGTCTGTACTCTTTATACCTTTCATATGTAACGTTTCTTTCTGCTTAGAATGTTTAGCCTTTAAATATAGGGGGTTGTGCATCTACATTGTATCTCAGCTGGTCTTTAACCCTATCGTGATACTGGTAATACTTGTGTTGTTCCTCTAAGGTTTCCCCTGAGGTTGACTAAACCTCCTGTTAATATAAGGCCCAAAATGCAACACAATGTCCATGGTAAATTACTTGGGTTTGATCCCACTTAAAACCCTTTTCTTGTTTGTTTTTGGATGGGTTTGGTTTGGGGTTTTTTTTGTTCGGTCTGGTTTGGAATGTCATTCCAGTTCTTTGAGTATGTGTCTCTCAGCTGTAGTGGTTTAACTAAATGAATGCTCCTAGTCTGAAGTCAATAGCTGTATCATCTCCATGGGGAGACTGGGCAGTTCAGCTTAATCTTTCTGAAGGACTGTAGCCTGTCTTGTTAAAAAGACCACTCAAAGCTGAACATTTTGATTTCAGGTGACATTTGGCTGCTGGGGAAGAAACTATGACACAGACAATTCACTACTCTGGACTCTGGCTTTGTGGGCAGAGCAGATGGGACATGGTGGACATTAGAGGTCGAAAACTGATAGTGCAACAAATAGATTTTATAATTAATAGACGTCACAGAAAATATTGAAACAGATGTAAAGTAAATTAATTTACACTACACTGAAATCACACTGGGGCATATCCCAAAGATGAAAGTTTCCTCTAAATATGCTAACATTTACTTTGATTCTTTTTCCCAGCAACAGCAGAACTGTTTTACAGCTTGTAGAATAACCTTTCTCCTGACTTTTACCTCATTCTATATGTTAATCTGATCTGACAGAAAAGTACATAGCACACAACCAATGTTTAAGACATTAGGCAAAAATATTCAGGAGCGAAATGTGGTTATACATTGCTCTACCTTCTGTGACTTTCTTCTCTACTGACCTCTTAATATGAAATATCTGTAGAGTTTTTATGTGCAGATCGGGGTTACATTACAATTAAACTTTATCATAATTACCGGATGTTCAGCCAAAAAAAAAAATCATATTTTTCATAAAATGAAGTCATATATCTAATTCGGCCTGCTGTTGTGGCACCAAAAAAAAGGTACAAGTAAAAAGGATAAAATACATGTTAATGCACATGAGATCCCTATTGCTTTGTACAGTAAAGAACGAGTTTCCTAGACATGAAGTCAAATGTCAGCTGCTCAAAATGCACAGCCAGCTTTGGACATGGCAGTGGATAGCACTTTCCATTACAGGCCTTCCTTATTTAAACCCGAAAAATTGTTGTGTGTATGGGTATACATTAAATATAGATATGCAGATATCAGGAGAGTCACATCAATTCTATCACAGTCTACCAAGACATGGATAAACAGTCACATAATTTCTTAAAAACATGTCACACAGTTGCTAAAGTCTCAGTAACTACTCTTTTTATCATCAAAAATGGATTTAGACATTTTTAAGATCTGTATTGATCTGGCTGACAGTAATTGACTCTGAATGACTACATCTATATTTAGAAATCTCCGTACACACAGTTTGCTGCACCAGGAATCACACTTGGCTATTCATACATTGTTCCCAGAAGTGATGGGTTCCACTAACCGCTAGGATTCATCATACAAAGTCACCAGTGAAACTTTTCATTGTGCTTCTCATTGCCCTTAATAAGCAAGTCTCGAAAACCAAGATACTTCTGATATTTTGGGAAGAAGAAATTAATACATATGCAGACTAGATACATACACAGATGATGTACTTTCTACATTCCTAAACACTGGAACTTTCAGCTTGTTTTAATCATAATGATACTGAAGAGTAACTTGCTCTTTGCAAATAAAACTTTACATACAAAAGATAATTCAGGAGATCTGAAAGCAGCTTCCACTCCTGAGACCTGTCTGTGTAAATCTAATAATTACAGAAACATTTCTTTTTTAGTTGGAAAGAGGATGATCAGAGCACAAGAAACAGAATTACAGTGGGCAAAATAAAGTCAGCCAAGTTTTCAAAAGTCCAAAAGTGCTTATAACAAAATCAGACAGAATGATTCCCTACCCCTTATTTTAGGAGCATTCCCTTATTTTACTAATTTCTTGTCTGTCTTTAAAAACAAAATATAAGCATTAAGCAACCTTATTTTCAGCATAGAATTTCACTGAAGGATCTTATTAGGAAACACTAAAAACAGACAAATAAAAAAATATTTTAAATAAACTATCTGCATTAATACAGTACCTTGCGCAACTGAAATAAGACTAAATTGTTCTCTTAATTCAAAATTTATTTTTCATATCTTGTTGTTACCCGAGACTTCTCTTTTTGTACATATAGGTACAAAAATAGCACATAAAGAGAGAGAAAACTTCTGTAAAAGTTTCATTTCCTCTCCTTCCAAAGAACTGTTGTCCAAAATTCATTCAAATGTACTTGTTCTCCAACAGTTAACACTTTTTGCAGTAGCTTAAATCCAAATATTCTAAATTACTTTATGAACTAATTTTAAAAATGCCACTGAAAATCAAGGGAAGTGTGACATAATTTTTTAGAATAGAATTTCTAGTCTGCCTTAAAATAAATTTAGACAGGACTTTTTTCATATTTTCCTGTACACCTCAGCATTTATTTGAAGATTTAGCCTGAACACTTTCTGTGGGAAAGATTCTGCATAGTGTCTAGAGTCTACTGAAAATACAGAGCAAAGTAATAAGGCTCAAAGGTTGGTGTTAATTAGGAATTTTTAGGTTATTGCGTTCCTTTCACATATCATAGACATGCTTGTGACTTTAACTATTACATTCCACCAGCATCCAATGCCTAAAAAGTCATTTGCCACAGGGCTGCAGTTTATGCAGAAGTCTCCTAGTTGTTCACAACAGTGAAGTCTCAGGTTAAAGTATCAGACAAAATATCTTCTTTTTTCAAAAATGTTAAATCATACAAAAGCTGAGTGCTACAAAAGCAGTATACCACTGTTTAATCCTACATTGTTCATACAAACCACTTGATTGCAACAGTAAATTAATAAAATTCAAGTTTCATCGGTTTTTAAATTATATATCATATCAGAAGAAAGTTCACTATTCTGAGCATTGCATTAGCTGTTCCTTCAGCAGTATATAGCTAAAAACTTAGTGACACACAGCTTAACTCTGTTGTGACTGAGGTGTCCAGTCATGACAATCTCAGTGTAGTTTTGAAAGCTGTTTATTGACCTGCATGTGAAAGGTTTGTAAATAATTTGCAGTTTGAACTTTTTCAGTCAACAGTGAACATATCTGAAAATATTTGAAAATATGGCATAAACTAAAATTCCACTTATTTCAACTTTGACTATGTAGCACCATTTACAGGTAGTGGTTTTACCACTAGCAACTCCACTCCGCATGCAAACTAACCAAAAATGAGCGCAAATATTTGTTTTCAGTTAAACAGCCACCAAGGTACATTATCACTAAGTCATCATTCAACCCTGGACAGTGTGTAGCAAAAAAACTGTTAAAATTATTGAAGTATAATTTTATACTATATTTATAGAAAATATATTATATTATATAAAAATTATTTACATCTATTATTTATATATTTGAGCGTGTAGAACTGTTAAAGGACATCCCCACAGTTACTGAAAGAATACTGGAATATTTTCCAGCTTCTGACTATTACAAGAAGATACACAGTTGCAGGACTTAAATTTTATATGAAGTGAGCTGAAGACGATGGAGAGTGTTTAAATGGTTTTTAAAATGTGCAAAAGAATTTTCATAATTCAGTATGAACTTGGATATTTGCTTGTCCTCACACTTACAGATAATTACAGAAAATAAGGCTAATTCTTGAAGGAGAAATAGGCAACCCCCATCCTTCATTTAATTTTATACATTCTCGGCTCCTGAAATACCAATGGCTTTATTTACTTCCTGTAACTATTCCAATCAGAACTGGTCTTCATGGTTTTCCTAATAATATAATCTCTGCACTTTAACTTGTGATTATGGTTTTCACAGATTTTCTTGAGTTCCTGAATTACTTTGTAAGGTAAGGCATTTCTTTAATCATCATTTCTGTTACTTACTGACAACCAAAGCTCCACAATTGACATTAATTACTTGATTAAAAAAAAGTTGCTATTATTTAAACACCCATCAAAAAAACAAATCAGAAGATTTAAAACACAGATTTGAACTTTAGCAAATGACATTTTCCCTGTATGATTCAGCAATTCTAACAAAGTTGACTCTTCATGAAGTCATAAAACTACACATGGAGGTTTGAAAATGAATACACACAAATCACTCCTGTCAAGAGCCATTCACTAAGTAATTATGTAGCATTCACCTTTAAATCTTTGTTCTCTCAGTTTTGTACCACTTGTGAAATGATTGATGTCTTTTCCTATCCAGATTGGACAGTGGAAAGAATATTTTCCTCATTTAAACAGATTCAAGCAGACCATAGAAATGCCCTGAATATTGATTAGGTTAGGAGCCAGCTTGAAATTAGAATGAAATTCAGCTGTAACTGTAGAGTTCCACAGAATAACTTAAAAGAGTAAAGATAAACTAAAACGTATTAAGATTGACAAATACATTTTTTAAAAGAAACTGGAACTAATAATAGCTGAATTGTGTATTTGTCACACCTAGAGGCAAAAAAAACATTGTGTTTGCACAATGCAGTACTGAGACTATATATACTCTTCAATATATCCTATGTCCTTCATAGGAAATGACAAGCAAGTATGGAATACGTAATAGCACCTCAATGTTCATCACATCACACCAGAGGAATGATGCCATGCAGCTCTTCAACAAATCACAACTAACCAACACTGTTTAAAATTAGATTTTCCATGAGTAATCCACAGAGCAATTTTTTTTTCATGTCATGATTGTATTGAAGAGATTTTAATCTTCATGGAGATACTTCACAATTCACAGTCACAAACTAGGTCCTTAGTGTTACCAACTAAAGAAACAAAGAAGGGTGACAGTAAGACCTTCTCTCTACTTGGATCTGTCAGAATCATGCAGGCTCTTCCTCCCCTCCTCCTCTCCAAAAAAATCCTTTTAGGTGTCTGTTTGACTGAGTGTAAAAACTATCAAAGCACAAGTAACTCAAACCCTTCGGTTTCAGGCTCAACCACCAGCTGAAACAGATAGAGCACCAGGTTTGAGTGCCATCATTTCCACATGTTGCAGATGGCCGAGATGTTAGAAAGCTATGAAGGCACAGCACTTCATTTGAAGTCATTTTCAAAAGCTATGAAATTTAGCTTGCCATGTTGGGACTGCCAGAGCGGAAAAGCTACAAAAATCAGCTCCCAAGAAAACCCCTGCTCTTGTCACTTGCTGTCACTGGAGGTCCAGGCCCCGCAGACACCTGCTGCCTACCCAGAATGGGCAGCCGGGGAGTACTGGGGCAGCTCCAGTCCTCGGAACGAGGCACCTCCCTGGGGATGGGGACAGGCCTATGCCAGGCCAGAATCACAGAATCAATTAGGTTGGAAAAGATCTCTGAAATCACCGAGTCCAACCTGTGACCTAACACAAACACTTCAACTAGATCATGGCACTGAGTGCCATGCCCAGTCTTTCCTTAAACACCTCCAGGGACAATGACTCCACCACCTCCCTGGGCAGCCTACTCCAAAGTCTAATCACCCTTTCTGTGAGGAAATTCTTCCTAATGTCCAACGTAAACCTCCTCTAGCACATCTTAAAGATTTAGGCTCATGGGTGGGCGTGACTCAGCAGCACCCATTGCCAGCAGGACCATGGGAAGCTGGAGACCAGCCCTGCTGCAGCATCCATGTCTGAGCAGGGTCTGATGGCCCTGGGGCTGATGTGGGGCACTGGACTGTAGGCAGGCTGGGAGACACCAAGGGGGCCTGGGCAGGAACACTGGGACCTCTTGGTGCCCTCAGGGCCCTGAGATAGGAGTCATGGAAAAAAATGTCATTATCTGAGTGGTAGAGTCACCTAGACAGGTCTTTAGAAACAAGCAGACATCTTTTTTCCAGCAATAATTCTGTTTCCTGGTCTTTTGGTGACTTAACCTTTTTTTCTGACTCAGCTCTCCCACTTATAAAGTGAGTATAACAATATCTACTTTTGAAGAAACTTGACACCACTGATCATCATGTTCTCAAAGCAGTAAATATTATTACATTGCAGAACTATGAATGAAAGGCCAAAAATACTGTTTTATTTTATTCTGGCTAGTTGCATCTCTCATCAGAGATGTACTGAAGAGGGAGAAAGAGGAAACGCGTTTTGTGGCCTTTTTTTTCTCCCTCTCCCAAAATTACTACATTTACAGGTGCTGTTGAAATATAATTTACATCTTTTTACCTCCATCTGTGTCATTTGCAGGAGTTATGACAACACTTCAGCAATCCTCTACTCCCATCCCCATGGAAACTGCCATCAAACTGCCAAAAATGGGACAGAATGCTTTAAACTAATCACTTTGCAATGGAGGAAGGCCTTTTTTTTTTTTTCTGAAGCTGTTTCCATGGGATCAGAAGCCATTGCTGGTCGCCTAATTGTTTAAAATCTCGTCAAGTACACAGGCAAGTGCTCAGCCTTTCTAAATGTGACTTTTTGTTTTCAATCAAGCTTCTAAAGCAGAATTTGGGAGCCTGATTTTTCTCCTGTCCCACCAGTTGTCAGCCACCAAATACTCATGGACTCACTGAGTTTCACCCAGTTTGAAACCAGCATGGAAGAATCCATCATTTAATTTTTGAAGAAAGTTTTCAGGGGGATGATTGAAAGAGAAGAAATATATTATTTTTATTCTACAAGCTACCTCATTACCACTGTGAAAGAAAGAATTCTTTGGCTGGTACTGTCAGCCAGCACAGAAAAAGGCTACGTACCAGGAGGTGGAGACTGCAGTTACAGAGATCCAATAGACTTCCTTTGTGAATTTCTATTCTCACCTATGCCACCTTTATATTAATTTCCTAATCTAAAAAAAAAAAAAAAATGATTGGAATATTAGGTTCCGTTGAGAAGAAATACTAACAGGCAACTCTTATGGCTGCTGGGAATTCAGAAGGCATATTTTGCTATACAGCTTCTTGAATAAGCACTGTGAGGCAAATCTGTTATTTCTAGGTTTATAGATGAGCCCTGTGCCAGGAAATCTCCTTTAGTGTAAACATGAATTTTCATATGAATAACACCTTCTGAGTCCAGTTTTTGTGTTGAAGAGCTAGATTTCAAACCAATCTGTTAAAATCATATACATATGTCCATGAGAATATATATGATTGGGTATGTTTTTGCTGAGGTCAGAGCATCAGGTTCTGCAATAAATCCAATCATTTAAACTGCTAAAGGTAGAAATTATCATTAATTCAGGCAACGATACTAGGCCTGCAGTGGACCACAAAAAAAAAATTCCAATTACACCCCAGTGTTTTACAAAGAAAATATACTAGGAAAGAAATATTAATTATGCAATAAAAACTTTTAAAATAAGAAGTTATTTGGAACCTACAGTCCTTATTCAGAATTATGACAAAGCATAATACTCCTACTAAAACATTTGGTTACTCGTGAACAGGTCTGTAGATATGCAGTCAACTACATGAGTTTCCCCATCATAAGATTGTACTGTCCTTTATTCCAAATGCATGAGAAGTAGGATTTGAAAGTAATGAGCATGTGACTAAGTAAATATCAAGAAATTAAAAACAAAGTAAAAAATGCATCCTCACCTCCACCACTGTTGCAGAGTTACACGCTGCATGTTCCTCGAAGGATAAAGTAATTAGAGACTGAATTTTTCAGATGTACTAAATATCCCTTAGTAAGATATGTTGCAGCCATTGCAAACCTAAGCAGCTTAAGGGGATGGAAAGAAGAACGAGACCAAAGCTATTGGGCTTTATATCAGGACACAACTTTCTCTTCTGGATCTCCTAAAAGCCTTGCATTGACTGCAAGACTAGCAATTAGCTCTGGTGCAGAACAGATGCTATTCACACCTGAGAGTCAAAGTAATTTGAAACAGCTGATCTTGAAAACAGTTTCTTCAGAATAGTTCACACATTCTTATTTATCCTGGGGAGTTTAATTGTCAGAGCAGTAACTCAGTTAACAAAACTCCTCTAATGATTGTTTAGCAACAAAAATCAAATCATCTTCTCTGTTGACTCTTTTATAACAGGTTTTCTAAAGATTTGGTCTTCAGCAAGACCCAAAAGACTGCTGTAGGAAAGCGCTGTTGAGAGTTTTTCAGAAAAAAAGCTAAAGAAAGCCAAAGAAAGCCAGCCATACTTTCTTCAAACTTTCTTCAAATTGATGTTACATGATCCATTTTTCTGGAGCTAGATAACCACTGGCTTTATCAGGCTCTTTACTCTCTTGCCTCAGACCTTTTCTTACCTTTTTTTTCAGAGACTTCATACCTTTATTCAGCCTCCTGTCAGATTCAAAATAAATCTCATTCTTTCAAAACCACTCCTTTTTTTTTTTTTTTTTTTTTCTTGAAAGTGCACAGGAGCTGAAATAAACTTACACTCCTGATTTAGACCTCAGCTTTCCTCTAGATGTTGTTTGGTTAGCCTGTAAAATTCCACACATACCAATTCTGATGTACAAATTGCACAACAAAAAGCAAGGCAATCATTTTGTTTGACAACTTACCTGGAAAGGAAAAACAGAACAATAGTCACTAGTCAGTATTCAAGTGGGGTAAATGCCATAATATTTCCTTTCAGTTATTCTACACCATATATGTTTCTGTGATTCTGGAAAAGCTGATATAAAATTAAAATTTAACTTAGTGGACTTAGTGTCAGAGGTTTTGGTCTTTATATTTCATGTTATTTATCTGTATCTTCCTAGCAAGAATGCTGATATTGTTTACAGAAGTCATTTTTGTGAGTCTCACCACTATGGGTCTTGATATTGTTTTTATTAATGAGTAATCACTATGTATTAGTCTTGTTCATTTGTTCCATCTAGGATTCCTGTCCTCAGATGCCATTGGTTTGAACAGCAGTCTCCTGCATACATCCAATTTTTTGTTCTTCCTATTTGTGGGATTAAAAAAAAAAAAAAAAAGGAAAAAAAAAGAAAAGAAAAGCACTGGAAAAATAAATCACATGTACGTAATGATAGACCGTGTCCCCACCCCCACTCCCCCCAACTGGGTTATTTTGGGTCACATTTCATTTTCACATCAAGAAAAAACCGGATGAATAGTGAATGGGAAAGTATCATTATAATTGGAATCCTGCTGATTTATGCAGGCCTGCACATCTGGAATAGGGTGGGAAAAAAAGAAACAGAAGAGTGGGATTCTTCTCACTAGACAAAACCAGGGAGTCTGGAAAGCACATGTCGTCTGGTTTCTTAAGTTAGAGCGAAACTTAGCACTCAGAAAAGAAAATGTTCAGCAACAAGCCCTTCCTCCCCACATATCTCAGTTCAGAAGGCTCCTGTCTCTGAAGCTATACCTCAGCCACCTCTATTAGTTACCTCCTATGAATATGTGAGCCATTCTACTCCTTGGCAGGCCCCAGTGAACACTAAACTGAGGTGTCAAAGTGATTCTTCTCCAGCCAGCCTCCTAGTTACAGATTAACAGGAATTGCCCTGGTACCATACAGCAATTTAGATAGGCAAACACATTCATTCATGTGACTGATAAAATGTGTTTGCTTTGTGTTAAAGAATCTATAAAAGCCTTTTCTAACACTGTATTGAAAAAGTCATGGAGGTTTCATTAGTGGTAAACAACTTCAGTGCCTTATCTGGGTCACTATAGTGTTACACACAAGGGACTGTGCCCAGCGGCCTTTACAGCTCTTTGGAGGCTTCATCTTGAACTCCAGCTGAGCCCCCAGGCAGGGAAAGAGCAGGGGCACAGCTAGTCTCTGTAACTGTGAAAATTACCACTCCGTCTCACAGATGAGAGGGGCGGCACACTGACCCCAAGGATGTGAGTCGGCAGGCACTCTACCGAGGTGTCAAAGAGCTTCAAAGAGCTCCAAAGCATGCAGCCAAGCCATCTGTACACTGAAGTCCAGAGGAGAGGCAACGCGTGCTGTCTGCTAAATATATGCTGCAAGAAGCCACAAGGTTACGTTAGTCTGTATAAAAGACAGTGAGTGTGGTGATGTACTGTGAGGAAGTATCACATAACCCAAGCACTATTATTTTTATTACCATTATTTTGTCATCTCCATCTTATTTAGCTCTCCACGTATACTTCCCAATCCATCATACAGCACAATTACATTCAAGGAATGAGTTCTCAAGTTACATTACAAAAAGAAACTCATTCTTAGAAGTTTCTCAACTGAGTCGTAAGCAATTAAAACCATCTCTGAGTGCTTCATTTAATTTTCTTCAACGGAGGAAGTCTTAGAAGTAGGTAGAAGTAATTTCCTTTTTGGAAGGGCCATGAATTCATATTATGGCATATGAATAATGCATTGTTCTATTTAAAACATCTGAAGAGCCAGCATGGTCTGCTGAAAGCTGGACCTACTGGCAACATAAAGCAGGGGACTAAAGTTCTGCAAATAAGCCAAACACAAGTAATGCAGTGCTGAGGAACCCTGGAATTGCCTCATCTGTCAGACACAGGGGGCCTATAGAAGAGAGGACCTTGTCTTGTGTCAAGCACAAAATTGGCTGGAGAGATGTTTTAAAAGGTAACTTAATAAAACTAGTCTACTTTATATACAGCAAGTTATTTGTGCCTCTCAGCCATTTGACCATGAGCAAGGTCCAGATATTTCCCATCTGAGAATAGAAAATGGTGAAAAAAATACTTCCCTCAGTGCGAGTGTTGCTAAAGCAGCATATTCATCATAGTCAGCACTGCCAGTTTTTATAAATAACCCTCTCTAACCCATTTTATAACTAACCACTAACGCATGTTATAAGTCTTTCAAATCTAAGAGCATCAGGTGTATTAATTCTGCAGCTGCAATTCTGACTGCATAGTTCTAACACCCTTAACATCACTTTGTCTACTAACAGGTTCACCTTAAAGATATGGTCAGGAGACTGGGGCAATTGGTGCACAAGAGCATTTAGGACTGTAACCAGCTTTTCTGAGAAATAGTCTATTTGTTAAAAAAATATAGCTATAAAAGCAAAATCCTTGTTCTGAATAATGTTTGCATAATCAGGACTGACACTTTGGTATTCCTCTGCTCTGGCTAATCTCAGAGCCTTCTGCAAAAACGTGATTCTCCATGATTTCTACTGGTTGTCTGGACAAAAGGTTCTTTGTGCGCTGCAGGACCAAAAGCATTACATACAGTAAAGATTTGAGCTGAAGGTGTGCTACTGATAGATTTGTATGCACTATGGTTATTATATGTTATTCATGTTGCTGGCCTGCACCCCACTTTGTGGGATGCAAGTAAAGTACAGTAAAGTAAATGCTCAGAAAGCTGTTGAGCAGGAAAGAACCTGCTACATGATACACAAATTGCAACAGATGATTGCTGCTTCAGACAATAAAAATCTTATTTTTTTAATAGCTGGGGGAATGTATGCTTCTTAAACTACATAATATACTGCAATGACTCACAAGCTATTATTGAATACTATAATATCATCTTAATTTACTTCAGATTCACAGAAACAGGTCAATATATAAAAAATGTGACCACTTCCACTAAAAAAAAAATTAAAAAAAATTTCTATCATGCTTATAGTGAGGCTCATCTTATTTAGCCTTAATTAACTAAAATGTGAACAAACTTAGTCAACTGTCTATTCTTATGATGAAATGAACAGCTTTGATAGAAGACCTATTTCTTTGCCTCAGTTTTAGGAAACAAAGCAACTGCTTCAGATAGGTACAACTTTTAAACAGTTAAAATATATGAGATTAATTCATTCCTCACTGATGTTTTTGTTTCACTAGTAAGTACCTTACTGCAGTTGAAGAAAAATACCATTGAGAATGAGAAAAAGAGGCAGAAGATGTGCCTTTCTTAAAGAGGAATTTACTTCATGGTGTAGGGACAAACAAGTTAAATATAAGCTACTTCTGCTGCCATTACTTGCCTAAATCCTCCAAAAGAAATACTGAAAGAATAGCCCTATTGAGGTATCAGTGGTATTAGCTAAAGGGTTAGGTAAACAGAGCTGGCAGAGGTGACAGCATGATATAGCACTATTCTTTTTTCAAATACCATATGAATGTGATTCCTTTCATGTTCTTCTTCCAGTCAAATGCCAAAAACAAGCCAAAGATTTCAAAATCTTATCCTCTCTCTCATGACTTGATAAATACCCAATCTTGTACACAGTGAATAAAAAGTGAGCCATATGCATTAGATCATTTCAAGACCAAAACAAAAAGCATGCTTGAATCTCTAGCATGGATTTAACTCACCGAATTCCTAATAGATATTCAGGAACAGTATCATGCTATTTATTCTGTTCTTGTAGTTTTGGTAACTTCATTTCCCCAGTATAGTATTTCTAAGAATACGAAAAATTGGTTATTTTTTGGTATTAATCTCTAAAATGAGATGATGGGAACTTCCAGATGCCAGCCATTTTCCAGTATGTCTGGAAAATAATGTGCCTCATGTGGCCCATAGTTAATCCATGTTCTAGAAGATGTTCCCCAGTGACTTAGCAGAATTTTTTGTGCTCTATTAAAACCTGCTGCAAAAATAAGGAATTATTATAAGAGTAGTGAGTTGATTGCACAACACAAATTGCTGAGTATCAGACTGCATTACAGCTTCCCAATGCCAAGAATATGTACCCAACAAGAGAAAAGGTAACACACAAAGTCTGCTACAGATCAGACAGGTATACTACCCATGCAAAAATGATGTTTTACTGTGAGTGTGGTCTGATGCGCCACTTCATATCTTTCTACCAACCTCCAGAGAGATTTCAAAGATCTAAAAACTCGAGGATTTTTGGGGAGGATATGGAGAAAGTAACGGTGAGTTTTCTAGCCCATTCTACAGTATCCTAGTATATATTTTTGGTGTATGATTTTTGGCTTCCTCCACCATGACGTCAGTCAGCGACCCTTAGGTAATCATCTCCACACTAAACCAGACACAGATGGAGGCAGATGAGGAACTTTCTTGCATCCCATTCCACCACCTGGCTCAAAAATGTTGTAACAAGCAGCCAGGGACACAGTCACATTTGAAATTGCAATAATTTTAAATATAATTTTAAAAATACCTCTTTTGATTCTCATTATTTGTTGGCTGGTCTTTTATACTGCCAGCCCTTTGAGGAAAGTGCCATCTCTTTCTCCTTGCAAGAGCTACACAGTACTGAAGAGTAAATATGGTTCAAGTAGATGTTAATTTGGAAGGGCCTTACATGCTAAACTTGGGCAGGATAAGTGCATAGCACTCAGCAGAAACCAACTGCCTGAGTTTCCATCCCAGATTTTGGGCAGGAGCTTGGGTCTACTACAAACACCAGAGCTCAGAGCAATCTCCACAGAACAGCTTTATGCTCATACCTATGTGAGCTGCAGTCACAGTTTAGTTGGTGCTCTAGGCAATAATGTTACATGAGGTCATAGCACAACTTATACCCAAAGCAATATGGAAACCTGAAGATGAATGTGGAAACACAGGATACAAACAGGTTGGCAATGGCGTAAATTATCTAGCAAGATTAACTCTACACTTACAGCCTCTCAGCATTCCACTGGTCACTTAACAAGGAAGGACAACTTAAGAATGTTGTTGGCATTCAAAAAGCCGTTTGTACTTCTGGACGCATATTTTATTGGAGCTAAGAAATAAAGTTACTCTGTAGCGATTCTTCAAGAAAACAAAATAAACAAATAGGATGGCAGGAGCGAGGGGTTTTGGTGAAATACAACATTTAACACTCTTTTGGTAGTCCAAGCACTTGTAAGGAAAACAGAACTTAGCCAAGAAAGCAATTAAAGCTTCAAGCCAAATCCTCTGTGGGCATAAATCAGTTGCACTATTTTGTACAAGGTGAAGAGTTGGTCCTGAAATAAATTCACCCTGCTGCTGTGTTATCAAAGAGCTTCTATTCACCCATTTTGCCCACCAGTGCTTGAAAGGAAGCATCCCATGAAGTATATGCCAGAATCCACACAATATATCTCATTGCATTTCCTCATCCTATCCCCTCTGCTGATGACCTCTGGACCCTTGCTTTCAAATCCTCTGTGTTCTGATACCCCCACTGCACAAACATGGTTACCTATTTCCTACAGAAATAAACTTTGCTCAGTAACCATGGACATAGTTTATCCAGTCAGGAAAACACACAAAACAACTGTCCATTGTGAAAAAAATGAAAACGCTCCTGTTCCCATTCAGTGACCCCATCCCCACTGACACCAGAGCGGCAATTTTTCTTATCTGAGGAAACATGATCACATGGGAGAAGATTACACGCTGGAATATTGCAGTCACATTGAGCAATACCTTTCTTTTTCCTCCCTTGTAATCACAGTACTGAAGGATAGATCTGACAGGATTTTATTGACACAGACTTTTTATAGATCCAGCTAAAAGGTCCCCAGACACTCATTAGGCTTCCTGTACATATCGTACAAAAGCACTGCAGAATCATTGTTAATACAAATATATTTTACAGGGAAGAAGAGAGGGGAATTCCAAAAGACTTTAACAGATATAACTTTAGTACAGCACGCTACCTGTGTTAGTTTGCCATAACCAACCAGAAATACTTTCTCTTATCATTAAGGGAATTGTAAGACATGGGCTCAGTTCTTAGCCTACCTCTATCTGATTGAACTTTGGCATATGTCTTCCTCACCTCATTTCCCTACCAGCAATAAAGACTGGTTCCTTCACTTCATCTGTCTTGTCAAATTAGACATGTACATGGACCCTTTCGCCCTACATAATGTGGTTGAAATAATGTTAAGAGAGCCCTAAAAGCCTCATATTCAGCCACAAAAAGATCCCTGCAGTGAAACACAGAAGCCACTAAACTACTTACAGAAGTAACCCACTACATTACGTAACAGCCGGATCTCAGCTGAGCATCCAGAAATACAAAGCTTAAATATAACTTTGATTTTATGTACTTTGAGATCCTTAGTTGAAGAACTCGACCAACTATCACAGTAATAGCACCAACACTAGTTAAAGCTGGAAAATAATTCCTTCCTTAGCCTCTCGGTTTCACACATTTATTCCCTTTTGAAGCTGATTTTTTCCATGCTTTAAGGTAAAAACAAAACACAACACCAGTGCATCTTGCTAAAATGGGAGTGAATTCCCAACAGCTTTTGTGCTATGGAATAGTAGGAAACAAATATACGCACACACTTTTCCCATTGTAATGAAACTCTAACCATGCTTGTTTTTGAATAGGGCAACAGCAAAAACAGCTGAAGTTTGAAATGTGATACTCAGCACACATACTGTCCTTAATAAGAAGTACGTGGTGTGCTGTGTTTGAGGAAGACATGGGTTTTGCTTTTTTTCTTCAGTACTAATTTACTGGGGGGGGGGGAAATCCCTTCCAATTTTAATGGAGCTTTTTTGACATCACAACAGTTACCTTTGCCCAGATTGACAAGCTTATGGGCTGCTGAAAAGATTTGTGTGAGGGAAGTGTTCATACATAGGTAACATCATACTGTCTGATTCATAAAGTGATAGAAACCCTGGTGAAATGACCTAAAAGTGGTCACTGATCCATAACAGACCAAAGATTGGCTCTGGTAGCTGAGATTTAACTCAGTCTAAATCTCAGATGAAGTCAGAACACCCATTTCTTTTGGAAAAACTCGTGATCGTCTGTGTACTTCACTGTGACCTGAATTGACTTTGCACTGAGCCAGAGGCCTTCCTTCCCCTTTTCCAGTCATGAAAGATTTGGAAATTATGTTTCTGGTCGCTCCACTTCCTTTGTAAGTAAATTTAAGTTCCTTTTCCTACTATTCCATGTGGAGAAAGAAATGCTGTTTTTCACTGGATGCTACTGCTACCCCCTTCACGTACCTACAGAGTGCAACTCTCTTGCAAGACAGATAACAACTAATTCCACAGTAGTCTTCTAGCTTTAATCTATTTATGATCATACTTATGCCTTCATCTCTGTGATAAGGTCACATCTGTAGCATACGAAGCTTGATCTGTCTCACTGTCAGAGTGGGCCCAGAACCTCCTTATCATTTGGATCAAGGATTTGAGAGAAGCATGGCTATATGGGCCATTTACACACCATACATAGCATGGGGACCATCAGGATCCCAAGCTATTGTCAGAGCAAACTACAAGCCCTGAAGATTACACGCAAGACAGCAGGCCAAAACAATTTCACGACTTAAAGGATTTGGAACTTGGTTGTGTAATGCAGGAACATGGTCACATAAATCTCTCAGTTTATAGGCACCTGAAGGAAGCAGGCTGGCATGGCAGATATCCAGACGTAGTTTTCAGACAGGAAGAGGACAGATGTCCAGGACATGGAGGACCACAGGTCCTGACATCCAGGACCTATGTATCTCCAGACAGATCAAGTGCAACTCATATACAAAAGCAGACAAGCATTCATTACCATCTAGATGTGTCAGAGCAATCTGTCCAGGCAGAAACAAGAAAGGCAACATATTTACAGGATTGCGAGTGTGTATGTCACTCTTATTTAATGCTGTCTTTTAGTTATGGAAGCTACTCAAGCCTAGTGATGCTCCATAAATAGTTGTGACTTCTCCCTGCCATGCTGCAACCAGTCTAACAACACTTCACAAACTCCCTGTTTCACCTGCTCCATGCAGCACCACTATGGAACCTCACCAGTGCATGGCTTCCACTCACAGACCTTAGCTGGTTAAGTTTTCAGTTTAGTAGCTTCAAAACATTACTAATACTCATAATTTAACATTGCAACAAGCCAAACCCAGGTTCTATACAGAAAAAACAGACACCTCATGCATGCTGCTCCAGCTTTCCAGCTCAAATAATTGTCTCATGTCTGCCAACACAGGACACATGAGTAAGACATTGGCACTGAAGCGAATACTGAAAGATCAGTTATCAGGGTTTGCAAGTTTCTCTCAGCAACAGGAAAGGCAGCCTTCATTTTCTTTCTGTGCAGGATTTCAGCAGAAACAAGTCTCTTTAACTTCATGAGGAGCAGAGAGCTTTTCAGCTTACACAGGAGGTCACAAACAGCACTGTAGCAGTGCTGCTTGGATATAATCAAATAAATGTATAGGCAAGTGCCCACTGCCTCTGTCTTTCACTTCATCATTTCCCATCCTCTAGTGATCAACAAGTTTAGCTAATCACAGTTGCACTTTCTCCTCCTTTTTGATTACCTTTGAAACTGATTCTAAGAAGGTCATGTTCAATATCATCATTCAGTCTACACCAAAATCCTAGCATCTCCTTGCAGCCCTCAGTCTTAGATGTGTGGCATTGCTGTGATTATGGGATAACAGTCCAAATCCTGATCCTTATGTTAAAGTTTTCAAATTAAAAGAAAAATATTTTTCTTACTACTAGATCTTCCTAATTCTTAATGATCCTTTTGAGGACTGCATGTCAGAAAAGGATAAGGACTTGAATCTCTGAGATATGCTAGGACAATTGTATTCTTCATCTGCTGAAATGTGTCATTATAAGGCATACACAATGGCATAGACTTTAGCTGGACTATGGGTTTAAAGGCAAGAAGTGTTGCCAGGATGCTGGCAGGAAGTGTCACAAGGCTGTGCCAGAGAAGACAGAAAAAACAGCTTAGTGAGACCACAGAGGTGATCTTTGATGTCTACCATTCTGTCTTCATCCAATACCAGGCAGCAGCAACAAAAATCCCACGGATAAAATACCGCAGCAATTGCCAGCAAAATGCACAGTCCACCATGATTCATATGTCATTCACACCTTTCAGTATTCTCAGTAATTATTCCAGCCTTGAAACACAGAAGCAAAGCTAATTTTTTTTTATAGCTTCCCTATTCATCTTCACCTGACATGATTAAAATTCAGAGTATAACAGAGCCATACCTATATTTTCATCATCCATTCCAGAAAGATTCATTTTCTGCAAACCTGGAGAAACACACAAGTGTTACAGAAGTGGTAATAACTATCCTATAATTCTCAGGTCATCTCCTGTTGATCATAATCTAGTACTTCTGCAACAGACTGAAAGCAGGAAAGTCTCAATCCTAATGTACTGCATAATCCACAGAAAGCATAAGTCTGTTCTCTTCATGGTTTACCTCTTCTGCTGTCCTTGGACACCTAAAATTTTGCTGCAGAGGCAATCACTGACACTAATTGACCCCAAATTCACAAACCAAAAGAACACTTCATCCATCAGGCACTGCTGAAGCATAGATTCAGACATGTCTCAGTACCAAGCTGCTTCTGTTTGGGAGCAGGACCCAAGGAATTGCCTGGGTTTTGCAAATCAGTATAGCACTGTATATTTTGTTTAAAATATACACACTCCTTCTTTGCTGAAAGAGAGCATTTTGAAGAGGTAATTGGATACTTCTGAACTGAAAGTTCTTAGAAAGACATTAAAAACTATTTAAGCTCTGGTGCTGCTTCTTGAACTTAGTTGGGGATGAGGGTACTCACCACTTTGAAGATTTCTCCTTATTGTACAGACACATTGAAGAACAAAAGGATGCTCACTAAATGGTTGTAAAATTTCATTGTGCCTTACAGAGTTTTAGAATAGTTTTCACAAAGGGGGATTGAGGGGAAGGTCGTTAGGTTTTGGCTGGAAAATCATATTTCAGAACAATGCTAATCAAAGTACTAATGACTATCCCATGGACAAGCATGGCCAGCATTGTTCTTTGCAAAATATGTACCAGCATTGTTCAGAAACACTAAACAAGGATTCTTTTGGCTATAATTGACAGTGCAACATGTCATCATAACACCATTCTGATGAAGCAGGCCTAGTGCTTTGGATGTTTACCTGAACATGATTCGTATCTCCTCACTGGAAATGAAGTTATCAGCAAGGCTGCTTTTTGCCAGCCTTTCTTCCTTCAAAGCAAATAGACTGGAAGAACAACTTTTCAGTTCCAGCTAAATGAGCAACAGGTCAGCTCTAAGTATAATAACTATAAGCTCTAAGCATAATAGTATAATAAGACATTTCTAAACATCCAAAAGATTGTGTTTCATGAATAAGCTGATTTAAATGCTATTTAAACAAACTTATCCACCACTAATACCAATGTTGACATCGCTCTGGATTTATAATGCATTTTCAAAGGTCATTAATACTGTCATCATCAAATATTCAGCATTTCTTCTTTGAAAGGAAAGGATTTTTGTTTTCTTATATTTGATCTGAGAGTATCAAAGAGAAACATTTCAATTTTTTTTCTGCAAACATTCCTGACTGTGTTCTAATTCAAGAAAAAAGTAAACTACATATATTCTGAAACCTTAAACATCCCACCAGGCAAGAGCTCAGCTTTTTAAGCAATCTTCATCTTCTGTAAAGACAAACTACTTTGAATGTTTCTAGGAAGGTTTCTAAATGTAAGTTAGCTTGTGCTACCAGGACACTTGGTGTTATGGAAAGACAATATCGAATACAAAACACTCAGGCAACTTTCCACATGTGCCCTTTTCCTGCCTTCAAGATACGGCAAAAACTTCTGCTCTCTCCACCGTGCTGACACCATACCTTCATTCTGGGGCCTGTTCAGCACACCATTATCATAGCTGACCATCAAAGCAGCTGCTGAGCTTCCTTTATTCACTCCAGGTATAAAGGAAGGAAGCATTATTTCTCCTGCAGATAGCCCATCTTAATGTCACTAATGAACACCGTCTAAGACACCTGGGGGGATCCAAGGAGTGCTGGAAACAAAAGTGCAGAAGGCCTGGAGTAGGTTGTAATGGTTGCTGTTGTGGCAGGTCTAAGCATGAGATTCCTGTAGCCTCACATCAGACTGATCCTGAACACGGACTTCTTTATGAAGAAAATGTGATTTATCTTCACTCCAGTTCTCACTCCTTAATCTAATCTCTCCTCTTTAAGAAGGGTGTTTGTATCTGAATTCCTCTACCAGGTCACAATATTCATTTTAATATTGAAATTCTACAACAAACCACACCACTGATGACACCTGTCACTGAGTGTCGCATCCCAGATCAGTAACTCGACATAATAGCTCTCAGTACCGGTAGTGGCACTCACATCTACCTCTATTCTGACCTCTACTGTGTTTGCAATAAGTAATCTTCCTACAGTGGCAATAACATCTACACAACCAGACTGGATGTGTATCAAATATTTACTTAAACATTATTCTAAAATACATTAAAGATGAGATGCACACAAAGGTGATAAAATCTGGATAGGAAATCCTAACAAGACTTCAATAACTAATGAAAACATTAGAAACATTTTCTGAGGAAAACAGGGTTAAATGTTGAAAATGCTTTCCCCTGTGTTTTTAGATTGTTTTAAAATTAAATAAAAAAAAAAAATCCCTGATACTTTGAATAGTTTACACCAAAAACCATCATGGACATCCAAGACTCAGGGACATCATCAGCTGAAGACTGGATTCACTTTCTGATGTTTTCCTTGGAAAAAGAATGAAGTTGAAAAAGCTCAACAACTTTGCTCAGGAAGAGAAAGGTCTGGGGGACTTAAAGTCTAATGCATTAGATGTTCAATAAAGAGCTGTAACTGAGATGCCCACTTGACCACAGAATTTTGGCTCACTCAACAGATGCTGGAAAAGGTATTACAGAACTTGCAGACTCCTGCAAAAATTCTACTTTGGAAGGTAAATGTCTCAGCCTGGCACAAGCTTAGAAAAATAACTAGGCCAGTACAAAAGGATGTTTACTGTATTATATTTCCCTTTTAAACGTGAGCCTTATTTCTTTTATTAAAATAACAGTATGTATGTGTTTTATCTAGATTAAGTTATCATTTCATCAACAAACATGTACTGTACAACCCATCCGCCCAACTTTGGAAATATCCCAAGTTAAAGAAAATAACAGCAGTAAAGAAACATCTTAACTTTATTATTTGTCCTGAAGTGCATCTTTTGTGTGACTCACATGGTTTGCCCATGCCACCCTTGTGAACAGTCAGGGTGGCTACAGAAACCACTGAATGTGTTTCACACTTGCCTTTAACTACTTGGCTGTCTCACAGGCTACCCGAGGGTTGGCACACCAAGTATACTCATCATACTAATAAGCTCAAAAGGGCATACTTGTTTGTGAAGCTGCTATTCTGGCTTTAAACACAGCAGGTAAGTCAGGTTTTGATCACACATAGCACAGAAATATATATGTTATATGTTATAAGAAGCTGTTGTTCACGAAGATGAAGAGGTGCCCAGTCATTCTCTATTGAGAAAGGCAACACAAGGCAAGAGAACAGGAGAGTACTTTTTGCTAAAGCAAAAAGATAATGCAAAACCTGAAGTAAAGCTCTAATCTAAAATGCATAAATTGGTGTCTAAGGAGTATCATGCACATACTATTCTATGCTACACCAGCTGGAATTTTCTTTACCCAGAACGTTCTTGCTTAGTTACACAAATATAGCTCTACATGGTATTAACTGGGGAGGATCACGCTTAAGTCAGAAGATCTCCACTGAGGCAATGGAGTTACACCATTTGAATTGTGGTATAAAAGGGACATTGACAACAGGGTCAAGCTTTGTATTCAAATCAGTCCACCACAGAACACCTTGTGCACAATAGCCAAGGGTACACATGCACATTAAAAATGCATTCTGAGGAGAGAAAAAATGCCATGCTTTATTTTGCAGCCACCAAAACTTTCTTCCTCTTCTTTGCCATGTGCAAGTCATCGCTAGAAGAGCCTCTTTGTCTGGGCCAAGAAGGCTGGCGTAAGGAAAGGGAGGTGCCTGGTTCCTCAACATGAGATCCCATTAATATTACTGATAGACTATTCTTTAAAGAGATCCATCTGTTTCTTATTTGGCATATTCAGAATAGTAGCTTGTTACATTTTTACAATAATCTGTGTGATCCAAGAAAAGCAAAACCTCATGTAATGAAAGAAAAAGAGAGAATACTTATTAAACAATCCCTTCAATGCTGTACAACTTCAACATCCATCTCCAAAATGGCTTCAGCCTGTTCCATTCATGGCTGTCAAATTTCTTTACTTCAGGGGGAAGGTTACTTATTTCCCCTCAGTTTTCCAAAATATGCATAGAAGTGACATCTCCTAAGTATATAATAAATCTTCTCTTCTTGTGCGTCAGTATGAAATGCTGCCCTTCATAGCTGCATTACGAACAACAGGTTTCTTCACTCAAACTGCTAAGCTGCCCTGCAAGAATTTAAGCTGAAGGCAGGAGCTGAGGTATGATGAAGTCAGGTTAGGACCAGTCTAAGATACTAGTAGGTATCTTTGTTTGGATAACAACAGAGATAAGTGTAGAAGTATAGAAAATGTGCTGCCAAAGGTGTGTATGTAGGGGGGGGAACAGTGTCCCAACATAAAGACTAGGTTTTTCTTAAAGTATTAAGCATGTGATTTCCTAACAACAGAAGGGTCTTGTATTCAGCTTGTACTACAGATATATAAGATTTCTCAAATGTCTGAAACGGTCAGGAGCATAATTTCTTAGTGAATGTAGCCAGTATGAAGTTATTTGGAATCTAGTGCTTCTGTTTTATCCTAATACAGAATTAAACCTAACTAGTCACACTGTTTATCATCACTGCCCTTCTTCTGGCTGATATTTAAACCAGCATTACAAAACATTACATGACTTCTGAATTTATGAAGTCATTTAACTGTATTCTACAATACAACTAAACGATCCTTAAGGTCCCTTCCAATCCAAGCCAAATTTTGTTCCAATTTTTAGCATGCATGTTATCTATTGATAACATTCATACATAAGTATTTATACAACATTTAATATACTATTTAAATAAGGCAATGACAGGATAAGGTTGCAACAAATCAAATCTACTCCGAACCAACAGTGAGAACACAAGACATATATATTATCAGAATAAAGTTTAGTACTAAGACTAGGCTTATGACAGGTTATTTGATGTTCAGAGACAATATTATTTTCAACAAGGTTTCTATGACACCTATTATTCATTTTATGTAGCTGTAGAGTCAAGACACTGCCAGGAGTTAGCTGTAGTCAGGCCAAGCAGACAATGCAGTTAAATGCCATTACCATTAGTCTTCAGATAATTGCCTTTTTTAATTGCCATATAAGTGTGCACGAGAAGCATTCTTCTTTTTATAGATAAATACTTATTCCACAGTCGTGAAAAAAGACAGTAAAACTGATGTCAGCTAGTAGCTGCTGAAATTTTCCTGAGTCTGCAGATGCTCCAAACACATAATCAGAAAAATCAAATTATCATCAGGATTCAGAAACAAGAATCGCCTTTGAAACAAATTTTAGCAGCAGAACCACAAGTTGAAGTACTTCCTTTTCAGTTTCAAAATGAAAGGGCAGTTAGTAATTTTCACAGTGCTCAAGAGGTGCAGGAAAACGAAATCTCCTGTGCCTTCAAGCACAAGCTGCTTGTACCAAACAGAAAGAGGAGCACAGATCTGCCCCCTGCCACAACCCTCCACTTCTGCCTCAATTCCAAGTACAAAGGGCAGCACCACAAGCCCCTGTTGCTCCCTAAACCTCTGCCAGAACCTCTCCACTGATCTTCTACAATGCACTGGTGCTCAGTGAATCCAAAAATAACACTGGTGTTATGCTTCAAATTTGGGATTTGAACTGGTTAGCAAAAGAGTGCTACCGATTAGCACAGACAGCAACGGATGAAATTCAGAACATTTTGTTAAAGTGAAGGCTAGTATAGGAGTAGGGCATTTAATTTTGGTAATATTTTTTGCTAACGGGCCATTCCACTAGCTACACTTTGTGTGTTGCCAGTTTTCAACATGGGTGGAAAGAGGTTTCTCGGCACAGAAAATAGAAAAGACCTCTGATTTCCGAGGCTGGAAGAATAATGGAATGCATCTTTCAAAACTATTACTTGAAAAAAGATTCATCATGAAGCACCATTCCTCTCTGGGACTACACAGAAATGCTGATGCTTTGTAGAGACCACTGGTCATTCCTCCACTTCAGAAGAATGATCCTCATAAGGTATCCTCCTCAGGATATCTGGAATGTAGACCATGTATTTCTCTTCAGCTGTCTAGCAATGAAGACATCTTAATTCCAGAGACAATGTTAATCAGTCTCCAGATGGGCCCTAGATTACTTGTTATAACTTGGAAGGGAAGGGCAAAGGGAGACCTGAGAATGCAAATATATCTACAAGTGTATCCTCAACACTGTAGAAGCTTCAGAATGGGTTGCGCTGAAACTTACTGTGATTGAATAATGCACTGGAAGCCCCACCGAAGCCAGGAATCCCTACACAACGCCTTCACCAGTTCTGAGGGAAAACTTGTGATATGTTATTACATAAAGATCATACCTGATTAGGAATTCTCAGTTCTTTCTCATCTAAGCCTGAAACAAAAGATTAGAGACATTTCAAGCCTGAAAAGCTATATAGCTGTACTTAAATAGGCAGAATCCAATACCTGCTTTCATCTGAAGTGTGATTCATCCCTGAGAACACGTGACAGCACATCTTCCATGAGGAGCCCTTTCCTTCTGGAGGTCAGTGGTGCCTCAGAAGGATGTATTGTTAGAGAAGGCTTGTATCCAGACACAATGGTGATATTTCTATACACTGTGGATAGAGAGGGTGGGTAGGGAGGGCTCCCCACAAACTGTGTCAGGGCACCATGCAGGACAGCGGCTCCCTGTATCAAGAGCACTGGTAGTGGTGCAGAGCTCCCCAGGGGTCTGGCAGGTCAGGGCCTCACCAGCCAGGGCATGTCCCACCATCCCAGCCAGGACTGGGCAGCTTGGGGGCACTGGGGCATCCCCAGGCACTGGCATCTCCCTGGGAGCAGAGAGAGGCCAAGGCCAAGCCAGTTCGTGGGTCTGCAGATGAAGCTGGAGCCCCGCCCTGTTGTATCATCGCTGGGGCAGGGCTGGGGCTGACAGGGGGTCCTGGGCTGTGGGCTAGGTGGGAGAGCCCTGGGGGCTGGGCAGGGACACTGGGACCTGCTGTGTCCCCCCTCCAAGGACTCTAAAATTGTGCTCATTAATGGTGCCTATGGAAGTACAGTTGAGTAAATTAAGTAATATTATGAACACTTGAAAATATTAACAAAGAGTAAGATTATGAGCTATTTAAGTTATTGTAAATGTCCATACTTTGTTCACAGACTAGGTATCATCCATTTACAAACTGGTAGACATGATACAGTAGTGATCAGTTGGAGGAGGGAAGGGAAGAGCCTGACAAGTGCAAGGGCTTTGTGGTTCTGGGCAGGAAGAAACCCCTTTGGTTTGTTTTATAACTTCCTTATTCAACACTTATGAACCAGCCCCTCTTTTCAGAGCTCTGAACACCTCAACTTGGATTTCTCTTCTCATGCAGGAAAGAAATATAAGTACTTTCACAGCATTTGTACAGTTCTTATCCAGCCATTCCACCACTGGGGCTTCCTCTAGCTACAGAGCATCTCCTCTGGCTGCAGGGCAATTGGTGCCTTAGTTTCTCCCCAGCAGAACCGATGGTTCGTTCAATCAGATCATGATAGGAATTTATTTCTAGGGTAATGCAAATATATACTAATATTGCCATCAAAATCGGGAAAAAAAATCCACTCTTTCTTTCCAGACATAAGAGACATCCAGACTTCTTACAGCAAGGTTCATTTATAATCCTTCACCAAAAGCATCAGATTTTGTCCCATCAATACAACCATGGTCATTAGTTATAGGAAGATAATCCCTTTTGGCAGATGTAATGGAAAAAACACTCAGTGGTTTAATGAAATTAATTTCTAGCATACATGTAATTCATATCTACTTGTTTACAAATTGTGAACCAAAAATTGACATGAAACACTATGTATGTGAAACACAGAAACATAAACCACAGAATTATTACAATCTCAAGTACTTATAGAGAAAGAATCCCAGCTGAGACCATCACAACACTATCACTGTTGCCTGATTACACCAGTGGATAAAGACAGTTGCCCAAAATCTATGTCTCATTCTAATGCATCAGCAAGGTAACTAAGGCAATCATAGCTTAGACTTCTGGAAAGTACTGGAAGCCTGGTTTCAGAGTTGGGAGCGAGGACAGAGCTTTCCTAGAGAAGACATGGTCATAACTGACAATTCATCAAAACTGAAATTATTCCCAGAACAGCTTCCTCTCCTCAAAAAAAAAAAAAAAAAATGGGAAAAAAACAGGTTTTGGAACTCTAGAAATATGCCATTTCAACATTTTTAAAACAAAAAGTTCTTGGCTTTGCAGTTAAAAGCATCTCCTCCTGTCGAAACTTAATTTAGTTTATATTAAAAGGTTAAAAAAGGAAAAAAAGAGGTCAGCATTAAAATGAAATACATTTGTTTGTTTCTTAAGTCACTCATATATTCACTGAGTCCCTTGCCAGGCCTAAAATTTCAAAATCAACAGAATCCTCATGGGACAAGAAAGCTATTTTCTTTATATCCACACAGCAAAGAGAACAGTTCAAGCTCTTCCCATTTTCCTTGTTGTGTGGCTCAAAAATTACTTTTGAGAACCCTCCTGATGAATGGAAACACAGTCTAGTCCTCCAACCTTTCAAATGTTTAGAGACTTCATAATTTTATTTATATTATTGCACTTTTTAGAAGCGAGCAACACAGCTAGACTCTAGGGAATTAAAATGGAGTTCCTTCAACCAAAACAACCCCAAATTGTTCTTGTAGGTTCATGAAATCAAAGTATTAAACATGCACACATATATTTTACTATGGTCATTGCATGGTAAATAGATTAGTGACTGTTCATTCTGAAACTATGACAGCAAACAAGGTTGTGGGGGTTAAAGGATAATATATTTGAAAAGCCTAAGAGCAATCAGAGGCCACTCTTCTTTTTCAGCATCCATCTTTTTGAATTGTCTTTTCAAAAAAGCACAAAATACAGTAGCAAGAGAAATTTGAACTTATTTGAATCATGGCAGGTTATAAATTTATGCAACTTAAGACCAGGAAAGATTGCTTGATAAAGCAATCTGAATGCGTCCATATGATAAACTATCAAATTTCCTCTGGATTCACTTATAACCGTTGTAAGTTACTCCCATCATTGTATCTGGCTGACACACCGTTTAGCTAAGGTACGTCTCCCAGGCAGCCCTCCAGCTGAGGGACAGTGGAGATATTTATTCAGGCACAACATATGTATGTAGAAGAAATTAGCCACTAAAGAACTTTAGTCACTCACAGAAACAAGGCTAACTAGCCATTGACTACAGTCTAAAACCTTAAAAAAGCTCCCTCTGGAATTATGTATATCCATTCTAGACACAAAATCATCATTTTTCCCTGCAACAGTTGAAAAGTTATACCATGAGGTTTTCTCAGATCTTCTAAGATTAGTTAGGACATCTCAACTATGCTGTCCTAGTTATGCTCACAAACCCACTTGACACTGAAGGACTATTTCTTCTCATGTCCAGCTGTTCAGTCAGGTACAGCTTTACCAAGCTTTCAACTGGATTTAAGTTTCTGCAGTGCCCAACATCCCAAAACACTGGAAACCTGGAGGGAGGGAAATGGTTTAGCTGTTCTCAACTGAAGGATGGCTAAAGGAAAAAAAAAAAATCTTATTTTAAGCAGTGTGCTAGATCAACTACAAGGAGAAGAACACTAAAGTTTAGCTTAGAAATGGCCTACAATAATGAGAAGTACCCTAGAAATTCCTGCATGGATTGCATTTTATTCTACCGAGTGAATCTACCTTATTGATTTCAGATTTTACAGAAATAGATCAGGTAGGGAAGAAGCAGTATGTGTGTTTACTTGTCTATACACTCCATCATGAACTGAAGTACATTGAGCTCTCTGAGGAAGAGGAAGGGTCTCTTTGGTCCTCAAAAATGGATTTCTAACATTGTAAAACTATACTAGTAATATGACTAGTAATGACAGAAACATGTAGAAACATTACAGTCTGTGATTTTTTTAATACTTTGACATACTATACCCCAATCAGGAGATGGATTCATATTGGTGCTATCGTTATCACTACTTCTAAGGAGTTCTCTGTAACAGTATTTGTGAAATTATAGACTATAACTCTTAAAGATAGAAATGACCACATAGAATATTTCATATTCTCTTCTCTGTAGTACAACCATATAATTTCACCCAGCTGTGTCTCCGTTGTTTGCTGAAGCAAACCACTCTCAGTTTGCAGACTTCAAGAAATGATAAGCTCATTGTTGCTCTTCATAATTTGTTCCAGTGGCTGATAATTTCTTTGTTAGCCACTGAGGAGTGTTACATTAACCTAGGTGGCAACGAAAAAATACTGGGGATAACACTACCTGTTTAAATGATATTCAAGACAACTGATATCCGTCTCACCAGGTCTGTTCATCATAAAAGCAACAAGGCTTTAAGATTTTATTCTTTTTTTAAGCAACCACTACTTTTGTGAACTTTTTGCATTTGTTTCTCATCATATGTATTTCTAGAAGCTTATAAAATTTGAAGGCAAACCCATGTTCTGGTTTCCATCTCCATAGGCCACAATGCTTTCAAACAATGACTGATGCTTTCTTCTGTAGCTTTTTGTGATTTCCATGCAGTTCTTTTTCAGGATAGAATGGAAGCCTTCTTTTCACAACGAAATTATTCCCCTACAGACTCATGGCTGAAAATGCATGAGAACTTCCTGCACATGCACAAAAAAAGGAACACATTTCCAGATAAAATAATAGTCTGCATTTTTGCAGACCTTTCCATTTTCAAAGCATTGGACATGCATTCACCATCAGATATTAAATATTATAAAAGCTACTTTACTAAGGCTCTGCTTGATCATCAGATTTAGCTGCTGCAGTTCAATAAAAACTGTTACATATGACTGACAGACTCTCCACTGCCCCCGACTTTGACAGTACACTGCCAGCAGCATTCTTGGAAATCTTACTCCCTGGAAAAGGGTTAGGATATGAAAAGAGTGTGTCGCACAAAGGCCAACTGCTACCATATATTAAAACCAGGTGGTCTTAATGGGTGGGCTACAACCCTCTTATCTGCCCTCTCTCTGTAAATCTGTACTTACTTTGAAGCTTTACCCGTACAAGTTCTGAGTCCTTTATTAGAAGCTGAGGCTCAGCAGCACAGAGGATTAGCCTTTATTGTCTCAGTCATGGCCAGGCCTGTCTGAAGGTCCTTTTTCTTCTGCAAGAGATGGTTATTGAAGTCAGAAGCCCTGTGGAGGATAATTCTCAGAATACATCCATACATGGCAATGGACCACAGTGCAGTGACTCCTGAGAAAACCTGAAAGCTGAGACAGTCCTGCAGCACTACACAGAGAAGCTACTAAGGTCCCAAAAGAGGGTCAACTATGTTTTTATGGCCTTGCACCCAACCAGTCAGCCCTAGTTCTAGTTCAGAGTCACCTTGACACTGCTCTACCAATTCAGTGTCCATATAACCATTACTACAGCAACTCCATAACAGTGACCCATGGCCAGGAACCGCCCACTGCAGTGGACTGTTACAGCAGTCAACACTTTAGAAATTAATGTACAATACAGTTGTAAAGAAACCAAGAATGTACTTTCAAGTTTTCCGTTTAGCGTCTGTTACGCTGAGTGGGAAGCCTAGGTTTGATTGATTTGATTAAACTAAGCAATTCAAGCATCTTCTCCCTAATTTTAGGCCAAAGAAAATTGCAGCAATGCAGAAGCAGCTGATAAATCAAAAGCAGAAAAATAGAAATTAAAGCTCAGTTCTGGCCTTTCATCTTTATTACCCTTCTTTATGTGCATATGGTAGGTGTTCAATTCTTTCCAAGTCCGTATGATATTCCCTTGTGCTTCAGAAGCAGTAGGGCTGTAGTTGTCTATAAAAAGGCAACCTAGCAGTTTCCTGTGACTGAGAGTTGAATGTGTTATTTGTTACCAGCTGGTTCACGGATAGCTGGAGCTTTAAGTGATCAAACTGACTTTAAACCACTTGCCCATGAGGTGAATTCACATATAGAGAGAATTCTGTTGCAATATTTTGTTTCTGAATTATGCCATAAGACTTTTTTTTCTAAAACAATATTAAAACCAGAACCTATAATACAGCAAATGCAGACTGCATTTTTTGGAAAGCTGATACCAAACATAACAGTAAATGAACCCTTCTCAAAGGTTAAAGTTGCTTTCATATAAAACATTTTTGGCCAGGAAATGGAAGTGGAATGTTGAACTAGGCATTTAACTTGAAAGAACTCATAGCACAGACTCCAATGGTTGCATTATCCTTTAAAAGGAAAAAAAAGCAAAAGGTTTTTATGAATATATATAGCACTAGTTTCATAAAAAGAGTATTATGGTGATGAGGCAAAATGAATCCCAGTATTTTGGGTGCTCCTTTTAATCTTCCAACAGCTCCTTCCCTGTCCATTAACCATTCTAGGGTGAGATTTAACAGTGTGGTTAAATTCATCTAGCAGTTCTGCTCCCTTCACTTCTCTCTGCATCCTTTTTGCCTTGACAGGCCTATTCCTTCCCTTCCACTTTCTCTGATTCTCACATGGCTCCTTGGTAAACTCAATTGGATTACTAAACCAAGAGAAACCTATTCATGTTTTTATTTTTCTGAACTGGTTTTCTACCAGCTGGTAAGGTGAGCTATCTCTATAGGTGATACAGAAATTAGAGCGGGTGCAAAACAACAGCTGAGAACAGCACTCCTAGATTTTCTTGGGAGACCACAAAACCTTAAAGCACCCATGTTAAATAATGGGATTGCCTCTTAAAAAATACACTTACTGTTTGAGAGGGTGGACCTGTTGCAATAGATTCTGCAAAACACTAATGAATGAAAGTAGTCTTACCAATCAGATTTACCACTTACAGGCAACAAAGATTAATGGCAAATATGCACCATACAGTGGTTGCCCATTCTCAGGAGATCTTCCTGCATGAGGGCAATGGCCTTATGGCACATCTTTGTAGTAAGCAATCATAAAGTGTCTCTTTTCTGGGTACAATCTTTTGCTTCAGGGGGGTAAATAAAAAATGTCAACTTTATACAATGTCCTTGTACCTTGATTTTGATTCTATGATCATTCAGGGAGGGAGAAAGCTATTCAAATGAATTTGACATGCTGAGCTACTGCTGATTTGCCAGATTCCAGTGTCCTCAAGTGTGACATGGCATTATTATTCAGTGTCCTGTATTTAAAATCAGAAGTGATTTAAGCTGGCTCTCTGCCATACCACTTGATGACATGTTGACACCATGTAAATAATGCATAGCTCTGTGACCACACTACTTTCACGCCACATGCTGAGAGAAACAGACAACGCCTGCTATTATTATTAGCCACATCTTCAATATCTTGGAAACTTGCAAAAGTAACATCAAAATTACTTCAAACATGTCATAGACTCCAGCTCCAAACTTCTTCATTAGAACCCAAAAGGAACCTGTGCATCCACTGTGATTAAGAAAAGATTGCTAATTTACATCTCACATCCTTTAAAAGTGACCCTTCTAAGTGTATTTATAAATAACCAACACAAGAATTTCCACTGGCAAGACTTTCCTCTGCACAGTGTGGACTGAAAAAGCTGCCATTTTAGAAGAAAGCAAAACACAGTTCTAGACTGCAACATTCTAAATAATTAATATCAGACACTGCTCCCTACTAACAGTAGCCAGTCTACTTCTACTCTTCTGATCATGTCAAAATGTAAACCTACCAGTGACACAAGGACATGCTCCTCAAAACAAAGTGAAATTGCGGTTTTCACTGGGGACCACTGTAAGACAAAAATAGGACACCTAATATGCTACCTAGTTCTTACATGACAGTCTTGTATCATCTAAGTGTCATACAACCTGTCATATTGAGAGCAGACAGCAATATATACTGCTTTTCACAGGGCATTTAACACGAGTGAAAGTATCTTGTATCACTGGTACCCAACTGTTATTACATACCCACTCCCTTCCAAACTTCTGTCTGCCAAGCACAGAAAGGTGTTGACTGTATTTTTACCTTTCCGTGGTGTACAACAATAGAAAACTTGCTCTTCTTCATTTCACTCAGCCTATGCTGACAGAGAGGGACTGCGATAAGCATTCTTCCTGTGAAGACAAGTTAAATTAGGAGAGACAACAGAATACAACAAACAACGAGAACTAGAAATCAAGGCTTTATAGTTTAGAAGTTGGGGTGGCTGTGTTGTTGCAGAGAACTCACCTCAGTCCTCACTCTGTGGCCAGTATTAGGGAATTGCACCTATGTAGTTTCATCCTGACTTTAGATTCCCAAAATCTGAAATAAAAGAATATCTGGTTCAAAACCACTGAACTGTGCAACTAGATCATAATTTCCCAGGGGAAGATAGATATACAGATCAAAATTCCTCACCCAAATAAATTTCTTTAGAAACTTTGTAAGAGAGCAAACATAAAAAGCAAAGGGAGGTGGGTTTTTTTCTTTTTTTTTTTTTCTTTTTTTCCAGCTCCTATGAAGTCAAAGCACACAGAAAATTGGTTTATTTCTGCTCAAGGATGAGTACATTGGACAATATTCTGTACTTGTCCACACTGCTCAAAAGGATCCGCATTTTGAGAGTCCTAAACCAAGACCAATTTTCTTTATTCTCCATTAAGAAGACCAGGAATCTTGTGGTCGCTTTTCAAAAGAATGTCTTTGTCCAGAATCTAGCCTCCGAGATTTATTTTCACTGTGTTATTTAGAACAGAACACTGGAATGACTTCCTAATTTCTTTAGCAAATCTGTTCTTAATCTACTTTATTCCAAGCATTTTATAGACAGTTTCTTACATGATGTTCTACTCTGAAGTTCTGTAATTACACACACACTGGTCAAACTTTCTCTTGACCAGAAAAGGCTTGCAGTAATTCTAGTACATTGAAAGAAAAAGTTTGAGGAAAAGAGTAGGTTGGTTGAGAAGATAACTTACTGCTTTAGATGTGATTTTTCTCCTAACAGTTGCTATGGGTAATGTAGTTGTCCCTCACAGAGAAGTGACAAAGCCTGTCTTGTAGAAGTTTTGTACAGGTTGTTTTGTTGTTTGGGGTTTTTTTGCCTGGGGTTTGGATTTCACAAGGCTAACTAGATTGCCCTTGTCTAGGAAACCTGGGAGATGAAGCCAGATGGTGTCTGTGTGCAAACTGCAAAGAGTGAAATCTGGGGAAGGATAGTGGCTGAAAAACAGGGAATAAAACCCAGTGAATTAGATGAGTGAATAAAGTACAAAAAGTTAACAAGAAGCCATGAAGTGGCATGTCAAAGGTAATGAAGGTTGCTTTTCACAGGCAAAGATGTGAGTATTTTGAGGGGAATGTCAAATGCATTTGGACCTTTTTTCTAGAGTCCATTCAAAGCTTCCTTCAGCAAGGTTTTCTCTCTTCCTCCTCAATGAAAGTCTTATAAGAATTCTATTAACTACAGGAAAGTCCTCTAACTTCCTGTTGCAAGAAAAAGAAATTATTTCAAACAAGTCCAGTACTAGACGAGTAACGCAACTTGAGCACAACACTAAGAGCTAGCTCAGCAATCAGCAGCACTGCCTGAACAATCAACTATAAAAGTTCCCATTTTGTGGTAATCTGATTTGACTGTTTCCTCTATCAAAATGTCCTATTTCAGTGACTTAAAATGTACAGGTAAGTCCCACATTTTGTGCAGCTGAAAGTGCATGCACCCTGAAAATCTGGGTAAATGTGAGCTACTGAGACCAGCAATGAGTCTCTTCAGAGGAAATGGTGCACTCTTCCTGTGTCATGGTGGAGGGGGAAGGAACAAGAAAAATAGAGACTCTGACACATTCAAAGTAAAGATCTTCCGATGGTGAGACTTTCACGCATTTTATCTGATGTCCATATTTACAAACTTGAGCACATATGGTTTCACAGAAATGTTCAGAAGGGAAGATAGAGGTGATAAGCAGCACATGCATGACCTGCTTCCTGTGTTTGTTGAGAAGGGTGTGCTAGGTGCCAGGCCAGGCTGATAGGGCAGCAGCGAGAGTTGTGGCACACATTTGGTGACACTATCAGAGCTGTGGCAAGAGCTGGGTGTAAGGGCACAAAATGCACACATGTACATGAGCCCAATCAGAGTCCAGTGGCAGTTACTTTCCTTCCTTCTAAATTGTGTCATTTAGAGAGTAGCATGTTTTTTATACACACTGATGTTTACTACCCTATCCATACAGTATTTTGAACATTTTCTGTGATAAAGACTGTTAGATTTTTTAAATTCTCTACTGTCAACATTTTAGTTTTCACATCTAAAAAGCACACACAGTTCCACACAGAGATATCATCTCTGCTTGATTGTTTACCATTCCAGTGCTATACCCTTACTTATCTGTTCTCTTTGGCTAATGTGGCTTGATGATTTCACTCTGTGTTTTCCCTTTTCAGTTGTATACATCAGATAGAAGATATTCATACTTCCCTTCCATCATATGACATATTTTCATAATGCAGAGTGATAATGTGGCAGACTTATTTTTGCAAAGAATTAGCCTTGATCTACTCTCTACCATGTCTTCGAAACTATCACTAATTTTTACAGTACAAATTAGGGAATTCAAGGTATGGATGGCTTGACAACACTAAATTCTATGTCTTAAATTTTCATTAAAATTCAGTACTCAGTCTGAAAATTCGTTTGTTATTTAAGGGTAATTCTATTTCTGAAACAGCCTCTTTAAAATTGTATCTGCTTCATCTCTGTGCTAGCCTAGTCTCTCTGATATGATTGATGCTTTGGAAGGCATTGCCGTGAAAGGAGACTACGCTTGCAGCAGTGTACTTAAAAGCTAATGGTCATCCATCTTCTCCTTTACAGCATGTGCTGTGATAAACAGTGGGGAAATCAGAGGCTTATGGAGGCTTCATGGAAAAGAGGTGAATCAGAGTTTCACTGAAAACTTGTTGAGGTTGCTAGGCTGCAATTTTAAAGGTGTTCAGTGTTGCAGATAAATGTATACTTAGCTTTCTGTAAAGGGCTTAGGTACCTTAACTCCACTTACTTCAGCTCAAGGTGACTGCTTTCACACTCCTCAAAACTGCAATAGGCAACTACTTGAATGTTAAAATACCCTTAAAAATCTGAGCCCCAGGCCTTGATAATCAGTAGTCTTAGCCTGCCTGCCAGCTCAATTCAGTCTTGAACTCTCTACTGTATGAGTGTTGCTTCCTACCCACTAGAAGTAGGTCATTACCACTGATCTGAACAGTAACTCGGAAGTAATGAATGGGAAATACCTCTCTTGGCCTGTATTTGTTGTTGTTGTGACACAGAAATGAAAAGCTAACCATACTTTTATAACCTTATTATCCTAGCCCTGTAGTCTTACCATCCTTCATACCTCTAATTAAGCATGCGAAAAATAAATATCATACTGACAGTCCCTCCTCAGGCTTGGTATGAGTGATCTGACAACATCCAGAATATTCCTATGAAAAAAGATGTTGTGAAACAATTTTTCATTTAAAGATTTTTTTTTAATTGTAAATATATATATTTTTTAAGTTTAAAAAAACATCAACATCTGAGCTAGGATCAATGTGTCTCAAACTACAGCAAAACCTACACACCCTGGTTAAAATAAACAAAATTTAAAAAAATTTGCCAGTAATACTTTTTTTAAAGGCAGAAGAATTTGTGCTTTTAAGATTATATCAGTGAAATCCAGCAAGCAAAAATATTTTCCTTTTCCATTCCAACTAAATAATACGTTATTTGGGGTAGAAATTTGGCAGGCAACTCTGTTGTATTATCTCTACAGTGCGGCTGGACTGATTTCTTTATCCTTTTCTGATAGATGGATGTCTAGCCGAGCCGTGAATATATTCAGTGGTGCTGATTCCAAAGCTTCATTTGGCGGCTGGTTTCCTTCGCTATGAGTTCTTATGTTTATAAACTTTCCCCCGATATATATAATTCTAATTTTTCCCTCACAATTCTTAGAGCTGCTTCTTTCTTGTTTGCTTGCTTGCATTCTTAAGTAATTAGAATAATCCAGTATTTTCTCTTTTTTCATTTACTTCTTATTGCAGACAATAAGAGGTCACTTTAAACTTCCTGGAATTAACACGATTGAAATAATCTCAATTCAACATTTTACCCTGGGCCTTATTTTGCAAGCCTGCCATCACTTTTCTTACATAGCTCAAGATTTAGACAACTTTTTAAAAACATATCTAAAACCAGTTACTGTACTTCAGGACATGACCATAAATGACCATAAAAAAGACTAAAGTTTTCCCTTCTCATTATGTATGTTTCCAAGGATTATGTTGCATAAATTGTTACACTAGCTGATTATGTGGACCTTTCATCATGCTAGAAGATAAGAGTTGCAGAGCTGAAAAATATCATGGCTGCAAAGAGAATGACATTGATTTCTGAAACAACAGTTGGAGAGACTAATTCTAATTAGCCAAGAAATTAAACAGTAGATCAGCATCAGTGTTAATCCCACTGAACTGGGAGGCTGGTGTCTCTGTAACCACTACAGTAAAGTCAAGGAAGGAGAGATTTATTTTAGAGAGAGTAAAGACAATGTAAGAAAAGGACAGCAGGGTGTGAATTACCACTTTTGAAAAGGAGATGCTTTTAGGAGCTGATGGGGGGCCTAAAACTGGCTTAAATGTTTTGGGAAGCTTTTCTACATTGGAAAACTACAGCAGATTATGTTAGACAAGCAGCTCCAAGCTGCATCACTTGGTAACAGTTCATGGCTGAGGACCCTGAGATAAAGGAGACTGAACTTCATCCTGAATGCAGAGGAAGGTGAAGTGATCTAAGTCCTATATTTCCTCCAAACAACTCGCACCTGCTAACAGTTTCTTCACATTCCCTCCTAAGGTGCCCAGTCAAGGTCCTTGGCACAGTATAGTCCATCTTTTCTGGATAAATTCCATTAGGTGCATTAGAACACCTTTTGGAAGACCTAGCTGTGGGTTGGATTTTCACAAAATCATCTATAAATCAAAAGTAGTAAGTACCTGATAGCTTTTGGCAATTCCTCTAAACACCTGTTTGTCCTGTCTTTGAACAACTGACTGCAAGTGACTGGTCATTGCAGCTTCATGGGTCAGACAACAGGATGCATGAACACACACCGAAAGATGGATCAGGATAGTATGACTCTAGGAGTCTTTTCTATTAACAGGATGAGCACTTGGTTCAGACTGTGCTTGCTCAAGCTTCCGGACACATCACATTCTCGTATGACTAGTGGGAGCTGTACCAGAGCCTGTTCCATGCAGACATTAATCTAATTTGCCAAGGCATTCTCACACTACTAACCTGGCACGCATCTTTCTAGTTACCATGTAATCATTTACATTTTGTCAGTAGTTACACAGTACCAAATGTGCCAAGACCATTCAAATATTTTTGACCATTTCTCTACTTCAGTTCCAACCATGTAAAGTAACTCAGCCAAATCCAATTATAAAAGAACTACTTCATCTGGCCATTCATCCCTTGTAGCGACAATTAAATAAGTTGTTTTAGAGTAGGAGTGTTATGGCCACTAAGTAGAAAACTCACATCTACCTCAGAGGTGACCTTGTTTGCCTTTTAGCCATTATGCCATTTCCTCTAAGCTGTGAACCCTTTAACCCCTGCATGTGCATCTGGATCAGTGTGTTCAAGGAACACTTAGTTCTTCTTTTCATTGTAGGACTGTCACTTTTAGAACTTGAGAAATGTGGTTCCTTTTTTAAATAAAGGAAGTCTGAGTAATTCTGTGAAGCCACAAAGACCACACTCTGCATACACACTTATTCTAACACCTTACATCATTTCAGGTTTTGAAGTTCTGTTGTCCAAAATAACATCACTAAAATGATAGCGATTTTAAGCTGTCAAGTCCATCTAGGAGAATTGCTTTTCTGACACTGAGGACAAAATTTCCCAAATCAGAATACTATACTTGCAAGTTTTCTTGAGAAAATAACAATTTGTTGTGCCTCCATCTGTTTACTCAATAATTTGCTGCTAAGCATTACTACAAACCACTTGGCAACATTGCTTCCATGTTGAAGAGCCACTAGATACCATCTGACATTGAGAAATTTTGAACTTGCTGGGATACCTATTTTTGCATTTAGATGTGCACCTCCCAGTGGATCATAACTGTAGGATGCCACATGCCTGTGTTTGCTACCGGGGACATGTAACTGCAGTCCTTGAAAGAAGTAGGCAGAAAAGCCTGCTCTCTGAATAAACCATCCTTTCAGGCATGACTGCATTAATGTGCAGTCTAGAGGAATGCCACTTTGAAATCATTCCTACATAAAATACTTGCATGGTCATTACAACAGCTAGTGCTGCAGCAGGAGGCATCACGCTTCTGGGCTGCTGCTGCTGCTGCCTGTTACCATTTAGGTAGTATTTGCTTCAGCCAGTACCAGAATACTGAAGTACAGGCCATAGCAAGCTCAATGAAAACAAAAGTTGGTCACAGTGACCTTGAGGAAGCAGCTAGGGACTATCTGCATAGACGTGGCCAAACCTCTGGCAGTACAAGCTATCCCCCTGAGCCCGGCAAAGCAACAACATATGCACTACTCGCCTTAGAAAGCCAACAGACATATGGGAGATCCAGGATCAAATAGCAGCAGAAGATATTCAGCTCACCACCGGTGCATAAACAGATATGTAAATGCTGAACCTGACAGGTCCTGGGACAATCTGTCAGTGTCCACTGCAGCAGCAGACATGGGTGCTAGTACACCATGCTCTTCCTCACTTTCTGAGCAGGACACCTTGCTGGGAGGCTTAAAGTGCTCTTGAGATGGGATAGCCAAACTTCCAAGTCCTGCTGAGTCACAGCCTACAGACTCGCTCCTACTTTGATATCACATTTAAGGGCAGTGACAGTTCTAAGGCCAGAATCCCTTACTAAGCAAAGGGAATATTGTCAATGATTTTTGAGGTTCAGGAACACAGGGCCTTTCAACCTTTAGATCAAGCCAGTTAAATATGGTGACATTTCAGGAATGAGCAGCTTTTTTGATATGATTTGAGGATGACAGAATGTATGTCTTTTGGTGGGTGAAAGAAAAAGAATTAGGCCAATTAATTAATTTCCTGAATGCTGCCTAGTACAGCTCAGGAGAACCAAATTCTAATTTGAATGAAGTGTCAGGGAGACTAGAAGTCTTATTAATACAAATACCTACCTAAAGACACTAATGTAAACGAAATAAATTGACAACAACAATACTTTCAAATCACAAAGAACTTCATAGATAGGATTTTAAGAGAACCTAACTCTGACCATTTAAGTTTATGGTAAAGCTTTCACTGACAACTGCAGAAGCAGGTTGCAACCTCACAGAAGCTTCTTTTAAAGAATTTTTAAACTTTTACTTCACTGCTTTAAAGCACTTTGCAAGCACATCCACCTCAGAGGTTTTATATATCTGGTAAAGCTAAAACATAGGACGCAGAAATAACTTGTTCTAAGTCACAAAAGAAATTTGTGTCTGAGCTAAAAATTGGACTCAGAACTGATGTCTTATTCTTCTCTGTGGCATGGGAAAATCTTCTCACTGAGTTTTCAAGGGCACGGGACAGAAATGTTACTATCTATGAGTTTAAGCTGTTTGACTTATTTATAAAGAAGTGGCTATGATGATGCTTGTTCTCTACAGTTTTCCTTATTACAAAATGGAAGATAATTCTTATTTTAAGGTGTCCATTCCAGCTTAGTTAGGCTGAATTTTAAGTGTTTAATGCACTTTAAGTAAGACCATAGAAACTTTAAAAAATCTAACTTGTTTAATCAGATCCTTTCAGCTGTAATGCTCAACTATTTAAGGAAAAACAATCAATAGACATGACAGAAGCACAGAGAAAACACTTCAAGTTTCCTTACTATTTTATACTACAGAAATCAGAAAGACAAATAGATTCTTCTCCTTGAAATGCTTAATATTCTCTCTGAAAATAAACAAAACATTTATAACTACACGGGTGATTTTTAGCATGTGACATCTGATAAATATCAGTTCTTGGGGAAATGATGAAATGCTGTATATAATATTTTTTTTAAAAGCAGAGAAAAACAAAGAAAAGAGAAAAAAACACAAAAAAAAATCCAGAAGAACAAAAAAAATTAGACAGTGAAGAAATGGCATGGAGGCAGACTTCAGGAAATATATTTTCTTTTCCAGTGTTACATTCCAAGATATTTTTAAATCACAGATATTGAAAACAGATTCCCATACAATTTTTAATCAGTTACAGTAGCCACCAGGGTTAGTGGTTCCTAACATGTGGCAAAAAATATAATACTTCTAACTCAAGCCATGTCATGCTGGTATTTTAACAGCATTCCTCATGCTATTGTTACAATTCCATTAGCTTCATGGCATTTGTTTCTTTCTGAATGTAAGAACAGAGTATCTCCCTTTCTGATATTAACAGCAAGCAGTATAATCATAATAACCATGGTACTTTTCATCCCAGTATCTCAAAATACTTTGATCCTTACCCCTGATTTTGGAGGTGGAGGAACTCTTAATTCAGAATCATGAGGTGTCTCTCTAGACTCAGCCACCAGTAAGGTCACTGTAGGGCCTAGAATGGAAAAATCAGCAAAAAGCAGCATTTCACAAACTTTATAGAGCCCACCTGGTGTCCCACACGGAAGATTCAGAATTAGAATTTTAAGTTGCCATCACCTCCCCATGATTTGCACCACAGTCGTGCTGCTCACATGCATCTCTAGGGCACCATTACTTCCTCACCCTGAAGCTTGGATCTCAACAGACAGTAAGTACGCAGCTCTGTAATCCCCTTAGAAGTGACAGCCTCCTGGGGGGATTCTGAACAGGGACAACTGTCCCCCATAGAGGCCAGGGAGAAGGGCGCTCGCCTGGAAAGCTGATGCTGTGGTCCTTTCACTGTCACTGGAGACTGTGCCTCAGGAGAGAAAGGGGCACAGAAATGCTAAATCTGATGGGGGTGCTCCCACGCACAAGCCATGTCTGAGAGTGGAACATGCCGGCCCATAGCCTTGTGATTTGCATCAGATGCACATGCATTGGGGCAGCATGTTAACTCTTATAAAAAGAAACTAAAAAAGGTATTACTCATTTGTGACACATTCATATCTATTTAATGGAACTTACTGTTTATACAAAACACGTTAAAATAAATCATACTAAAAAAAAGGTACATGGTTTCATAAGCACCTTGCATCCAATATTTAACATTTTAAAACTCATTAAACTCTTCGTTTAACAACGAAGTAACTAGAACATTGAGATAAAAGCTAGAAAAAGAGACCTGAACTATTCATTGAATGGCAACAGAAAGAGATTCTGAAACAGATCTTGAAAAGCTTACTGCAAAGCTAATTCAATGTTTTTATCAGAAACCATTCTTAGTTAGCTATTACAAAACAAAGCATAGCTACATATAAAAGTTCAAAACCAGCTACATATAAAAGTTCCGTTCCTGTCATTAACACAGAATATTTCAGAAGAAGCTGCAAATTCCTTAAGAGATGCCATTTACAAAACTGGATGGGTTTTCTGTCCTCTATCAACAGTGCTAAGAGTACCAAGGGGCAAATCACATACCTCCCAAAAAATTCAGTTTGGGGATGACTAAACATGATTATAAAACTGGACAGGAAAGATGGTGATAGGTGAAAGACATAAAATCTGGAAAAGTTGGATAATAATATTTCAATATCAACATCCTATTTTTACACACACAAAAAAAAAAAACCTGGCTGACTTGAGTTTTTAATTTAATTTCAACCAACTTTCTTCGCTTTTTTCAACAATATCATTTTTCCTTACATTCCCTGAGATTACAGGTAGGAAAAAACCCACCTGACCAACAGCAGGGAAAGACTCATTCCAGGACACACAAGGTTGGTTATCTGTCTCCTACATAAAATACAGTAGAACGATGGCTAACAAAGCATTGCTGACTTATCTGATGCAAATGCTACAGGCAAGTTAGACATTTTGATACAACCTCCTTACTTGACAGCAGTTATTAATGCACTTCAGGTGCAAATCTGACTTTTCTTAAACCAGAACAGGAGTTCCTGGAGAGCATGATATGTACCTGGATTGAAAGTTATCTGTTTTACTTATATTAAAAATATTTTTTTAATTGAAATGTTAGATTTAAAATTCAACTTTTTATTAATATTATCTATATTTGCCAAAATTCACCACCATCGTCACAAATAAAATGCAAGAATTTGGTGTTTCTTTTCACGTATTATCCAGGAAATTTACAGAAATGAAACTAACCCAAAACTAATGGTGCCCGTTGCCCTTCCAAGCTCAGTGCATTTGTTTTCTTGCAAGGGTGTCAGCAGTATATTTAGCACCAGGGTGGAAATAGGGGAGGTTAGACTAAAAGACTCATATTACAAATTACAGGTCTCATATTCCCACTCTTGTGACGCTCCTGGATTCATGGCCTGCTCATTTCATGGTTTCTTTCAAAGCATTTTGACAGACAATTTCTTGTCTGCCTAAAATTCAAAACCAGCTTCAGTAAGATATACTAGATGCACAGAGGAAGCCTTCCCCAGAAAATAATATTTTTTTTGCAAAAGTAAGTGGCAGGGTTTTTTTTTCTTTTTTATTTTGAAGTTCCAACAAGCAGCTGAAGCAGCGAATGAAAGAGGAATTAATTGTACATACAATGAATGTGATCATCTCTGCTGCATATATTCAACTTAATTGAAATACAGAGTTAGTCTGTATGAGATCAAGTGAGCCCTTAGACACACACAGAGTTAAATATAGAGATGCTGTTGAGCTACTAAAAGATGAGCTCTTGCTGCTGACCACAGAAAGCAAATTTCAATTAAGTACACATCTTTCTGGGAAGTTTGCCAAGTTAAAACCAGGGAGAGGAGGCCATTACTGCTGATTTGCCCATGCTAGGGAAAAATGGAGATCTAGTTCCTCTCTTACCAACAGAGCAATTGCACTCAGAGTATACAGCAAATCACTGCTAACAAGACAAATCAGGAAACAAGCCCTGAGAAAGCTGAAAGTACAGAAGGACAGAAGTAGAAATGCTTCAGCTCTGCCTGTGTTACTAACTTAGCACTGCGGCAACTGCAACACTGCTGGCTGTTGCTATAGCATAGTGTTATTTTTTGCACGAAACCAGTTTCACAAACCTTAAAGACAGAAAAGCATAAGAAAAAATTTCAGATTTATTTGCAGTTCATTTTTCAGATTTATTTGCTGTAGATGCAGTTCATTTACAGCAGAAGAAACCAGGGAGATTGAAGAAGCAAAAAAATGTTTGAGCAGCACTTTTGCTTTTGATAAGAGGGTACCAAGAAGAACTGAAACCATGGAGGTAGAGTGATATCGGTAAAACACAATCAAGAAGATTCATATAGAGCTGAATTTCCACAGCAGGCAAAAGAGAGGGACAAGTAACAAGTCTGGTCACAGTGTAGACCACACTGTGAAAAAGATGAGAAACATCTCAGCCTACCACTCCCTGTATTGGACTCAGTATTGAGATTTACTCTACTACGGGTTACAAATTGAGAGAACACTGGTAAAAGTTAATGGGAGCAAGAAGTTGTCATGTCCTACATTATTTCAGTATTTCTTTGTTTCCCTACAGAGAAACTGTCCAGCAAGAAACAGACTATTCTGACTTTCCATTCAGGTCAAGATAGCTTTTCTACTTGGTCTTTGCTGGTAATACGTGGTACTAACATTTCTATAATTGAGATTCAGAGCAAAGGTGGCTGTCACTGCAGCCAGAGCATGATCAGCAGTGTTGATGTACTCCTGCCATTCCAACAGTGGTGGCACCTAAGCAGAGGGGAACTCTTCAGCACCAATCTCTCGTGTATGCTTGCAAGCAACTTATCTCTGCAAATGCATTCCTGACTGGGTAGTTCTGTTCTCGGTCCACTATGAGCTCCACTTCCCCTCCCTACCATCCTGGTTGTTACCAAATTTCTATAATTTCTCATTATCTTTTCAACGTGAAAGGTTACCATAAGTTAGACTCCCCTGTACACAATTCTTGAGTATATCTTTATGTCCAGTATATCTTTATATCTTATGTCCAACGAGCCTTTTTTTTTTCTGCATGAAAAAAAAAAACCCTTTTGGTGTGAAAAGAAAATTCTGGGAGTTTCATCTTGCATGATCTCCTGAGATCCTCATTAAGCAAAGATCATTTATATTACTGCCTCTTACCATGTCATAGCCTCTCACAGGGCTGGGCATCCAGCTAACTATAGCTAATCCAAAAAAACTTCCACAGGGAACAAAACAATACAGCTGCAAAAGTCCAATTTCAAGCATCATATTTCTATGTAAGTCCTCCTTTGTCATTTTTGCAGTGGTAAGTTGGACCTATAGGTCTTTTCTTGAGAGATTTGCCTTTCCAGTTCCACCCTCTACCAAAACACTGGAGGCAGAACTTCACTGGGGTCTCTGGTGTAACAACAGCAATGTCAGGCATCCTAAGAAGTCAAACTCATTCATTAGTCCAAAGTCTTCTTTTAACTCAAATGCTGTTTCATAATGAAAAAAAAGTTCAGGACCCAGAATTTACCTAACTACATAAACCAATATTTCCATGTGGTTTCTATGAACTCTCAATCCAGGAACAACATTCAAGCATTTAATTGCACAAAAAGCGACATCACCAACCTCTCACTCTGGATGACCTGTATTAACACTAAGTCTCAAGTCACCTGGAAAAACAATATCACACTGAAAAAGTAATCAGCCTTGACCTTAGTGCACATTTGTATGTGTAGTATTATCACAGAGTTAAGAAATTTGAAACATCTCATAAATAAAGAAGGCATTAAAATCATTTGGAAATACACAAGGAAGTGAGAGTTTCACTACTCTTCAGCAGTAACTTTTTCCATGAGTTCTTTCCCAGTCTGACCATGCACAAGGCTGCAGGAGTGAAGAAGAAACTGATTAAACCACGTGCACGTGTCCAAGCTTATATGTACACACATATTTCTAAGTATGTGCTAAGGAAAGAAAGGATGTAGGGAAGATTTTAAGAAAGCTTTTATGCAGGGTAAGCTTAAGGAAGTCAGGGACAACTACTCTCAGTAAACTGATCTGAGATTAAGAAAAAAAGGAAATGGTCGCCTTTGATGAAGGAGTTTAGAATAGGTACAGCTGCATCGTGCAGGAACAGGAACTTGATAATAAAAACACTCTGATGTGGCATTTACCCCAAAACATCAGTGAGTAAAAATAAATACAGATTCACTGGGCTTAGGCTATTCTGGTGCTGTTAAAATCACTTTCGAGTATCCCAGCATCTGGGATGTGCTGGAAGTTAAGTTTCTAGTGATTATTTAGGGTTGCTGCAACCAGTTACTGGACATTTGTGTCTTTTAAGTAAGTCGTATGTAACATGAGTGGAAGACAGCATCTGTGAGCAACAAAGTTCTGCATTAGAAACCAGCTATTTAAGGAAAATTAGTGCCCTGAGCCACACACATTCTTTGTTGGGTTCATCTCTTTTTCTTATTAAGGTTGTTTGCATGGATTGCTACTGTCCTAAAGTCACACAAACTGAAGTCCTCTTGTTCTCACTCATTTGGACTACTTTTTTCCAGTCCAGTACAGCTGTCAGTCAGGGTGTGATCTCTTTGAGAGCAACAAATGAGCCAGATGCATAGTTCAACGGCCAGACACTTCAAGTCATAACAAGCTAGTGAAGCGAGCTAATTTTGCTTGCAAAAGAATTAGCCTTTATTAGCCACTAATACCACTTTTTGCCCTGCGTAGCCCTTTAACCAGCTGCAGCTCCATTGACATCACATTTTGGAAAGATTACTAGTGGCACGTCTGGTTATGGAAAGCTTAGAGGGCTTCCTAGGCAGCTACCACTTATTAGGACATGAATGAACTTAATTTATCCGATGAGAATGAACTTAAGTTACCACACTGTAGGCATTCATATGGGATAAATCTTGTCATTTGGACGACAAATTCTGTAAGACGTTTTGGTCTGTGTCTAATTTTTATCATATGTTTATCACATGTGTAGGTATGTAGGATAGGGCATGCATATTAGTAACTTAAAAAATTGAGGTCAGAGCTGATGGAGACCATGTACAGAATTACATATATACATATATATTTATATATATATGCATTTATGTCATCGTATTTGGTCCTGTTCGTACTTTGTATTTTTCTGTCTTCTCTGTAGATTTGAGGAGGGTCAATAGCGTAGCTGCATTCATAGACTCTCACTTCTTAATATTCTAAATTAATCACTAGGATTTACAAACCTTGGCTAAATCCAGTGTAATTACATTTTTTTCCTATGGAAGCATGCACTGATACCTTACAACTTTGTGATACTGCTATTGATCCAAAATTACAAATTAACCTGCTGATCTAGAGAACTAGACAAAGATCAAATCTACTTTAATCAGCTATGGCACTCCCTACACAAGAAAAGAGTAGAAGCTCTAAAGATTCTAACCAGTTCAGTACAGGCAAACTCACTTGATTTCATTTCAAAAGGTTCAAAGTCTAAGTAAGGAGCAAAATTATTTTTTATCTTGCATAATTTTTAAATAAACAAAGTCCAAATAAGCTGCACAGGTTGCAATACTGAGAGAGAGAAGAGGAAAAACACAAAACAAAAAAAAAAATAACATATTAAACAAACTGCTTGCAAGTTTTCATTAATTGTAGTCTAGCTTTGAAGAAGAGGGAGAACAGCAAGTATTGTAGGTTCTCAGTTAAGCTATTTAGGTGGGGTACCCAAACCAGTTGCATTTTTAAGTAACTATAACCATAAATGAGACTCACAAAGGCAACTGATGTCTAAAAGTAGTAAAAAAGCCTGGAAAAGAAAGACAGGGAGATATCTTTATTTTAAGAGTTGCCTACCTCAAAAAAATGAGGGTGTGGGCCCTCACATACTGGGAACCTTCTCAGTCACTGGAAGTGATAGTCATGCTGTTTCACAAAGCACAGCATCACCATGCCTCTCCTACAGCAGCAAGAAATCTCCCTACAGATGGACTATAGTTTCAGCCTCATGTGACCTCTTATATTTTAATTTTTTTTCCAATCTACTAAATAAGGATAATTTACTAAATAAGGATGGGCTCTGAAAGGATGTGTTCCTCCTGGATTATAACAGTAACAATGTACAGCAGCAATAACATGTTCTCATATAGCTAGGCTGTTCAACACACTTTAAACCTAAACTGAGTAAAAAGAACAAAGAAGGTTGAATTGTTTCCTTTAGTGTACCTGATATTTTCTGTGGATCAGATGCATGGCTAGCAACATTTCTAACATCAACTTTTCATCATGTAGAAAACTGTAAGGAAGGCCTCTCTGTGATCAAACTGGAAATTCTGATGGACATACTTCAGCATGGACCAGCTGAAATGTGGAATCAAATCATGAATACCTTTATGGGTAGGATGTATGAAAGAAAGCAAACCCTTTATCACTGAAAGCATACCTGAGCAGAGGGAGCCAATCCAACCAGATTTCAGGCTGTGCCAACAGAAATAATTGCACACAATTAGGAAGGGTGTTATACCTCCTTGTGTCACATGCCACCATGGCTTTGATAAGAAAACTGTGGGTATGTGTCTTATCGGTGGTTGCAACAAAGAGAATTTGGCTTTTCCTCTCTTTCTGATCACATTCTACAAAGTCTACCATAATGGATTTTCAACCTGGAAGTTATCGATGAATGCAAATGCAATCAACCTCTTTTTACGATTAGGCTGGACAAGTTCCTACACGGTATGTAAAAGGGTAGCCCTGTAGACATTTCTCTTGCAAGGGAAAGGAAAGAATCCAGCAGACAAAATCCCAACCATCTCACGGAAATCCAATTTCTCTCCCATCTTAGCAATACCAATTCTGCTCACAGTGCCACAAGCAACCTTTGCATTTTTACTTCACTTATAACCTCAGAAATACCACATGAATGCAGGGCTGGTCTTCTAACTAGCTAATTGCTTATGCCATCCAAAGTAAAGCCGAACAACACATCTGGCAGCTGTGCTGCCCTGTTACAGGTGCCACCCAAAGAAGGCAAGAAAAAAGGCTGTGCATGAAAAGCTGCAAGAAAATACCCACCTTGACAGTTCCCCTTGCAAACAAACAATAGCTATTAGAGGCAAAACCTGCTTTGTACAGTATACAGGAAGAAATGAAACACTTTGGAAAGGACGTCTGCTGCAAAGTACCAGGAGGAAAGATTCCCTTCAACTCTAGTGAAGATGGCTAAGACCACTGCTGAAAAACGAAAACAACACACAAACAAACCTAATAACATGGTTAAAACTAAGGTGAAAACAATATTAGTGCAACACACTTGCAACTGAGGGAAGCTGTAGAGAAGGGAAGCCACTCCCAAACCATGCTCACAGAAAAGACTGGTCCTGAGAATACATTTGCCATGGACTATGGTCAAAATAAGTGTCATCTGCACCATGTGATGCTGCCAGGCATACTGACAGTCTCAGCAAGTTTCTGGATTTGATGTACCAGGCATTGAGTTGCCATTGGCCCACATGGAAAGGACAAACCTGAAAGGAGGGATTATAATTTGCACCTGCAACTTGGGTTCAATTTGTATGATGCTAAAAATCAGGCTGAGATTTTTGCTTTTATTTCTGCTCTCCCCAGTCTCCTGAGCTCTTGTGATTAAGGAGTGAAGAACAATGTCAGATCGGCATGAGACAGAGAGTCTGAGCTAAAATGATTTTATGGATATATGCTTTCTAACAAAATAAAAACTTCCTTAGTACTGCACCCCTTCTGTTCCCAAGGCTTTCCCAGCTTCCGGGTATTATTGACAGTTAAGGACTTATTTTATGAAATAACTGGAATGGTCTGGATCTGTCATAAACAGCCACTCATAGTCTAAAGTGGGACACTGCGCTGTTTGGCACTCAGGCAGTCTCAGAGCAGACTGGTTCTGCAGCTGGGGCTGGAGCAATAAGGGGGATTTTGCAGTCCCATTATTTCCCATGCAGTCAGCTCCTGGCCACAAAAAACATGCAGTTGTGCTTTAAGTAGGGATTTGCTTTGGGGAGATTGCAGTTATGTGAAATCTCTGTAGAGAGGGATCTTCCCTGCCACCTCCTCCAGGAAATGAGTGTTTGAAGTTATATGTCCCAAGTCACAGTAACAGAGCAGCTTGGCTATCAGTTGCAAGGACATTTGGGGGACTTATCAGATTATAAAACACTGAAGTGTGATAGTTATTCAACTAGTGCCCTCTCCAGTCACCACAACCATCATCTGTGACTTGCCAGACAGAAACTTCGAGTCATGATATCAGAGGCTGCTTACCAGTGAGCCACATGTGCTCATCTCCAGCCAAACTGTCTGCCACAGCAGAGCTGGGCTGCAGCACTGGTGTCCCTTTGCTTTAAGTGAGGCATATTCATCAGAGACTGTTTATCATGTTCACCGCGTTTTATCTTGATGTTTATGCAATGCAGGCTCTTTCATAAATTGTTCAGTGAGGGGTTTTGGCAATAGTCTCATCTTACAAGGCTTCTTTTTATATCCTCTACTGCCTTTTTCAGGCCCTATACACCCATTCCTTGCAACTATTAATAAAGTATCCCTCCCTCCAGCTGTCAGACAAAGCTTTGCAGTCTGTTTTTAAGCTATTGTCTTACTTCTAGCAATTAAGACTTCACAGCTTACTCTTCTTTATTTTTCCTTGAATCCAAAGTGCATTTTTAAAGGAGTTGTGTCAGCTGACATCTCATTCTAAAAACAGGCAATCAAAAAGCCAGAACCTCTACAAATGATTCCAGGACCTTTTTTTAATTCAACTCAAGTATTTCTTTTACATTAAGTTTCTTCAGCAACACAAACTGTACTTCTTTGTATTAGCATGAAAAATTTGAGGGGAGAGTTAACTCTAAGCCAACTATCCTGACATCACCCATGCTCATGCTGTCCTTTTAGAAAGCATGTCCTCTTGCTACTCTTACATTGGGTAGATTCACCCACACAATAGACAGAAATGGAATACACAGGTTATACATGCTTTATAATACATATTCTGTAGCTATTATACTTCTTCCACATATGATACAGTCGGCAGTGATCTCACCACCATTTTAGCAGAAGACCACATCTAAACCTTAGGTAAAGCTCTAGGGTAACTAGGAGGTTAAGGAAGAGAGGTAGAGAGACAGTGTGATGTCACTGTTCAACTTTGCTTCCTTTAGTCTGGACCACAGCCAGGTACACATTCCAGGTTCCAGCACAGCACTACCAAAATCTGCTCACCTTGATTCAACAAACCAAAGATCAGACACTGAGATGATGAAAAGTGAATAAGGATTTTGATTGCATCCATTTTTAATTCTATTGTTTTCCTGTGTCATGTTGACACATCACACAGACAACTTAGTTTTAGAGGACATACATTCTGCACTCCTTTCAAGGCACCCTATACCAAAACTCCTCAGGTTTGGACCCTTAAAAAATGGAGGTGCTCAAAATAAACAATCACTTTGCATATCTTGGCCTATATCCCAGAAGGGAGTGAATCTAGTCACGTACACAACAACCTTCAATCTACACAAATATGAAGCATTAGAACAATAAAACTGCAACAGGCAATATGGACACAAAAAACTCAGTATGACGCAGCAGCTAAGAACATGTAGTTCTAACTTATCCATTTAAATTGTAATTGATCCCTACTTGGTTTGTTAGTCCCTGCCATGAACAGAATCCCATTGGCTTTCTGCTCCTTGAGAAACAACCCAAAACACAGTTCTTATACCATCAAGTTTAAAATATGTGCAGTCAGAGCAAAACTCTGTGTTATGTTTTACCTTACTGAATGCCTCGAGTGAAGGAGTCCCAGATTTCGCTTATTCTCTGCTGCCATTTCCAACCCAGTCTTTCAGAGGAGTTGTTACCTCTGCAGTTCTGGTGTCATTTTTTATTTAAACGGAACATGAAGCTGTTCAGAAGGTATATACTTGATTAGTAATATTCTTTTGTCTAAGCATACTTATTCACAAAATCAAAATGCATGGCCAGAAGTAACAGGAAGCATCAGTTCTTGAACAATAAAACCACTGAAAGAAAAAGTTTTACAAGCCAGCTCTGGTGAACAGACCACAATGGAAAAGCTGTTAGACTAAACTATTTTCATTGTCTAGGGTGGAAAAAGGATGAAAGAAAAAAAGAAAAAAACCTAATCCTTGTAAAACATTATCATAATCAGAGCTGAAAAAATATAGGAATTTAATCCTATAAAATACTTTGGTATTCAACATTTTTTTCCCGACCCGGGATGATTAAGTAAATATCAACTGTTTTGTTTTGTAGGGGTATTTTAAAAGAATTTCCAAAAGAAATAAAACTCCAGGATTATTTTGGGAACACAGTCCAGTTTTCAGTATTCATGAACTGAAAAATGTTGTTTCAATTTGCTGGGCTCTTTTCCTATTGCATTTCTCATCAGACCTACAAGAGTGACCATCTGCATCCTTCATCCTCTTCTATGGGATAATGACTGCCATAATGTACCTAGCTGCTCAATGAGAACTATGATTCTACTGCTTAGTGGCAAATACCAGTCGGCAAGCAACCCCAGACCAGCAAAGAGATGGGAAGCAGTAGGCATGATAACTATAAATTGACTAAAGAAATGCACCACAAAAGGGAAATACACAATTTACTCAAAACTAAATAGTCTTCAAATGGAAGGCTTTATTTTCATTCCTGAAAAAAAAATTAAACAGCACAATGTTAAAAAAAATAATTTTTCTTCTCATAACGTTAATTTTTCAGAAGTTGCTTTATTATGTCATCATGATGGCAGATTCCTGCCCTGTCCAGATTTGTCCCTTTCAAAAAAATAATTCTGTCATCAAAATGACCTTCAACCATAAGGCAGAAAGCAGGTTAGTACACAAATGGTAAAGAACTTAAAGCAGTATTTTCTTCAGATCTCTTCAGGAAACTGTCTGTGTTAGGGTTAATATACAAAGCTTAGTCTTCTGAAAATTTAGGTATCACAATGCTGTTGCAACGCAGTGAAGCAGGTCAGTTTGCTATTTAAAATAAAGAGAACTGGCCAAAACATCCCCTAACTTCTTCTCCAAGTTCTGCCACTGACCTACTGTAGCCTTGAAGAAATCGTTTTGACTAAATATGAAAGGTCTAATAGGATATGTATTTTCTTCCATGAGATGCCAAAGATGTAACTCAAGTCTACGTAATATTATAGAAATTCACAGTCAGAAATGGACTAGGAAAATTGAGAAGGGAAACAAATATAACAAATGCATATTTGATGCTATTCTCTAACCCTCTGTTTGATTAAATAACATACCCTTCCTCTTGCAGCTGAACTGAATGGTTCTTCTTCCACGCTGTAGGAGTTTTATCACATTGGAATTGCTTTTCTCCAGTATGACTTAACATTATTCTATTTTTAAAGCATTTTTTTCAATAGAAAGATAAAGCAATCTCATGAGAGAACTCTTCAAAATAAATATTCCTATTGGGTTTTCTTAGGTATTTTCTTCATACAGACCAGATGGTGTACTCCACATAACACAGGAACTGAGGAGAACAAGAGAGGAGACAGCTTACACTCCCAAATGTCCATGGCTGTCTCACACAACCTGGAGGCCTGTCTAGGCTCAGGGCCACTGCCTTTTATACCCAGACAAAAATGCTACTTGAATCTGGGCAAGAAACAAGTTTCACGAGCCCAAACCACAGATTGCATGCTTGCCCTTACCATACGATACACCCGGGGTTGAAATCTGGGAGACACCATTTGGGAGAGGCCACAGTGTCACTTCCAAAGCACAAGCTGTGTTGTCCACAGGCGAAAGGAAAGCAGAGTCTCTGGGTGCCAGGGTACAAAAGGAGCCTGTATGCATGAGAGCTCTTATCACTGGCAGGCTCTAGGACTTGCAAAGTCAGAGCAACGAAGCCCAAAATACATATATATGCAGAACAAGACACAGACTTTCCACCCTGATGAAAGCACAATGAGGAAAATCTTTCCGACAGATTCACAGCTGGTTTCAATCTACAGCCTAAGCATATCTAATGGGACACTTTTATCAGAGAAGCTCTCATAGGGTTCTGGCTGCTACTGAGGGCAGTTTGCCACTGTGCAGACCCCTAAACAAAAGTCAGAGAGGACACTGTGTACTCCCCACATGAACTGAGGCATGGGGTAATAGAGACCATCTGCTACAAATTCTGGCCCCACTTGCACCTTTATTAATCCAGTCCAGCTCCTAAAATCTTACTGCAGCTAACGTGGTTGCCCTATGAAAGTATCAGAAGAATGCAAGATACACCTCTCATGATCTTACTTCTTTTTACATTGCTCTCGTTGAGGTAAATTGAGGTAAATTAAAGAACTCTATTCGTGTGAACAGAGAAAGTAACACCTGGTCTCAAACTCTCCTGGGTGAAAGTCTGGCTTCTCTAGAGACAGGAGGTTTTTCTGTAAGAAGAGGTTAAGAGAAGCTACCATACTCAGTAAAGGCAAGATCTTTACCTTCTACACACTGCTTACTAAAAGAGAAAAAGTTCAAAACACCACATCCATTTATGAAAATTTGCATGCTAGGAACTTGTTGAGAAGTTATTGTGTGCATAACATGTAGTAAGTAGAAAGTACTTCAAATATATATTAATTTTTCCCGAGTGGTTCACGGATTTGTCTTGGGACAATAGACGTTTACAGAGACGGGGGAGATGTCTGTGATTAAGGCTGCTTTCAGCTCTTCTTCCTACAGATACCCCGTGGATATTGCTGTATTCTCCAGAATCTAAGCTTCCACTTAAAAAACAATGAAGTTTCTAGCCCATCTGGGTTTGCGGAAGCAGAATGTAAACAGATGTACTGTTGTCTTATTTTAGAAGCTATAGCAAGCCAGACTGAAACAATAGCACTAAGAAATGTCAACTGCTTCCATTCATCTCAGTGGGGTGGGGTGTTAACTTTGAAGCCTAATTGTGACCACTTTAAAGTCAGCCTTTTAACCATTTCACTGCTATTACCACACCAGAAACTCCAAAGTAATGAACTTACCCAGCCTCTGTATTTCTATGCATTACTCTGAGACCTTCCATTAACTTGAAAAGGACACTGCATTACAATCGAGCTAGTTTGAATATTCTTTTACTTAAGAAGTTAGCTGAATTGTTTGCTACTGTCTTTCAAAATTCGGGTTAAAAGAAAGTCAAGGGTGAAAGGTTAGCTTCATTGTTGTTGCTATCAATTTTCATGCTTTTTGCTTTGATCAGGGTGCCTGGATGGCAGTTCATTTCAATAAAGTGACAAACAGCTACATACAACACTGATAATAATGACTATTCAAATAACACGACACTATCCATCAGAAATTAAAAAAAAAAAATCCTAATAATGTGGTAAAATAAATTTGCAAGAAAAAGGGGGGGGGGGAGGGAGGGGAAAAGGATCATGACTTTTAGGAACTTATAACAGCCATTACCTCAAATCCAAGGTATATTGAGTCTGATTCTGAGCATACAGAGAAGTCGGCCTTCTAAAATTATTTTACTTCCCATTTCCAAGAAGCTGATGCATTCTTCACCAGTGGTCACTCTGAAGTCTGCATGTCAATTTTCCTTTTGGAACACACAGTTGAAGACTAGCAGCTCTACACACAATTTTGTAAACATGACTTCAAATGCTGTGAGTATTCACTGAAAATTATTAGGATGAGCTACTCTAGCTCATCTTTCTGAGCATCCAGAATCCAACCAACATGCAGGTGGAGTTGAGTCACAGAAGACGTGCTGCAGGGCATTATGGAGATGCCTGGATGGGTTTGGTGAGGCTGTTTGCCACACACCTGCTGTCTCTCTGCTCAAACAGCCCTTCTGCCCACCTCCACTGCAGGACCTCTTTTCCACTGTGTCTGCCCCAGGCCATGGGTGACACAATACTGGTCCTGAGCAATGTTATGCGCTGCATTGGTACTTCCTAGCTTCCACTTCTATGGTTACATCTGCACTGATGATACAGCCAAGCCCTTTTACTTGTCATTTTCTTCCTAATATAACACATATTAGGCTAAGTCAAATCACTACTGCATCACTACTGCACTACTCTGGCTGCCATTAGTATATCCATGTTAGGTGCCTTAACTAGGTCATCCTGACATGTCTCAAGATGCTCTCATTGCAGCTATAATCACCAGCTCAGTAGAAGTGAAACAGGAAGGGCAACACCATCCAAGTCAGCTACATGACAGAGCTGTAGGAATGGTATTTCCCAGGAAAAGATCTTGAACAAGCAGCTGTGACAAGAGTAACCTCTCTGGGTCATGAAGCAGCAACTGGAAGAAAGCAAGGTGGAAGAATCTTGATAACCCGTCCTATATTTACTGCAAGATCAGTCCTTGAGTGCACATTCACGCTCCTGAATAAAAGGAAGGTCTTGAATTGGTATAAGAGTGCCTACATGTGGTAAAGGAATAGGGTTATTTTGGTAGAAGGGGGGAATTTTCCTGTCTATGCAATGCGTAGGTGTTTGTACAAACAAAGCCCTAATTCACACAGTTCAGGTCCTTTCACCTCCTGCAACAGACAATACACTTATGTTGTAATTAGTAAGTTATGAATGCACAATCCTTCCATGTGTAACTTCCACTCTTAGCTGGGCATTAGTGTGTTTAGAACTTGCCCTTACTAATAAAATCACCAGATCCACACCCCTGTGTTATCAAATGTCAGTGTTTCCTAAACCTTGATCTTTAAACTACAACATAGGATTTGTAAAATGCTCATGAAAGAAAGCTGAAAATAAACCTCTGCTTTCACTTAAAAGCTTGCAAGCACTGACTTCACACACAAAAGGCAGATACGGTATGGAAAGACAAACACCTTCATTTTCTATTAACTTCAATCAGCTGCAGCAAGGTGATCAGTTCTCTGCAGAAGGTGCTGAGTAAGATCAAATATAAATTCACAGAAGTGTCTGAGTGCTGTTGAACATGTTTTCTGCAGATGCTTAGAGGTGCAGAACAAAGGCAGCTGAAAACAGACTTGGTAAGTTTACAGTTTTACTTTATCACTGTATTAAATTCCCATTCAACATCTATAAGGCACCACACACTTGTTATAGAAAAAAATAAACAGCCTCATAAAAACTAGACTTGCCACTCTTTGCTTTGCCTCGCGTCCCTCTTCTTTTCAACTGCTAACAAGTAAAACAACCCCCTGACAGCTGGAGGTACAGAAGTCTGTGCTGGCGGTGTCCGGGTCCAGAGCAACACTGCCGGCTGGAATGCTGACGCTGGCAGGCCTGCCACTGCGTTTACTTAACACTCATTTCTCTCAGTCTGCTTCAGACCAGAAATGCAGGCAATGAAAACCTATTCAGCCTTTGAGAACCTCAGCCGTAGCGGTTAGCAGAGCAGGGCCTTTGCAGGTACATGAAAGAGGCATTCAGAAGACACTCCCATTCAAGGGAGGTAGAAAGAGAGCCCCCAGCTGTCTCTGGTTACCTTTCATTGGCATAAAAAGAGGGAGGCAGGAGGGGCAAGGTTTCAGGACAAATGAAAAACAAGCTTTCTAAGATTCACTGTTCAACCTGAAAACAAAAGCTCAGTGAATTTAAGCTAAAGGATCTTGGTTCCATTTCTTTCAGTTTAGTAATTTATTATAGAGAAGAGAATGAAAAAGCTGTTTCAAGTAGTGGATTAAACTTTACCCTGAAACAGAAGTAGAGTGGAAAAAAATATACATTATGAATTCAGCTCGTTTCTTGGGCAAATAAAGAGCAAATTGGCAAACACATGAGAAAGTGTACCATATTAGTAGGTATCCAAGGATCTTTGGTTGAAAACATTTACATCATGATGATAGCTGGATAAAGCAGCTGCACACAAAAGTATTATTAAGTAGAGGGTATAATCTGTAAACAATCACCACCCAAATTAAACCAAGGACTGTTGAGATGGAGGAGAAATGCCTCATTTCAGAAGGCAGCCCAATGGCTGCAGTCAGCCCAGTCCTCTCTTCCAGAGGAAGCCAGCACAGGACAAGGTGAGGGTGTGAGGGCCAGTGGCAGGAGTGTCACTCCCTGGAAAGCCACCAGCAGCTGTGGAAGAGGCATGCTGGCCAGCAAATACCCCTGCCCTTCTCAGCCCACAGGAGCAGGCAGCCTGCAAAGCCCTGCACTGTCCCAATTTTGCTGCAACCTGAACAAAACCCGATTTTGTCGTCTTGCATGGCATGGCAGACTCTTCCCCAGGTATGGTAGATACCCAGATGAATTCTGAGTTCACTCCATGCAGCACTTTAGGAGAGAATATGGATAGGCCAAAGCTTCCCCACAAGCATTACCAAACCCAGTGCCCTCCATGAGACTATGGGCAATTTGTCCACCACCCAGCCATGCTGCATAGGTGGGCACAGTATGGGGACCCCAGGATGACTCCAGGCACCCGTCCTGCAGGCTATAGCACAGCATGGCACTCTTTAGCAAGGGTCAGCACACTTGCTCGTGAGGGGTGAGGAGAGAAATCCCAGCACAACATCAACTCTGAGTCCTTCCCTTTAAATGAGGATGGTATAGAATTCCTGCTTCTCAGGATCTTTTAAGGAAATGTGAAGTCCTCAAACACTGCAGAAGAGGAGACCACATAAGTATAGATTTAATGCCTACTAAATACATTCAACAGCGAGTTTAACAATTTAACAGATTATGTCAATTGCAAAAAGATAACCATAATAGCTATTATTTACACACGTCTCTATACAAACCTACTATTTTTCTGTAGAGGTATAAAAACATTACCCAACCAGTCACCTTAGGACACATGGCCAAAGCTTTGGCTTCTTGATGAACTGCAGAAGTCCTAAAGTGTGACCACATGCTCCAAAGTTTGTTGCGTTGAATCTAGGCAACACAAGTTCAGCCACACTTGTGTAAATACCTTGAGATAACTCAGAGCACTTTATAAATTTAGGTGGCCTTCATGACACCTAAATGTAGGTGGTTTTGTGAGACCTGAAAAAACAATGCATACTAAGTTAGGGGCAAATTTAATAATTTTTCAAAGACCAGTAATTTACATTCGGCTTATATATTTTTGCTACAATTTTAATTTCATGCCAGCATGTCTCTTAGAGGTAAGGTAGCCAGAGAGCAAATGATGCAGGTGAAGCAATGATCTGGATAGCATGCTAGCTATCACCTTGATACACAATGAGACAGAAAAACAGGAAGGATTTATTTGGAATTCATTTGGCAGTATCGTAGGATTTTCCGCAAGGGAAAATATCCAGGAGTTAGTGTAATTCCTCAGTTCTTTGAAGAGGTGAAATGAATAATTTAGAAAAAGTTCTTAGAAACACTTAAGAAGAAAAATAATTTACTCATTACAGTAACTTTTTTTTCTAGATAATTCTTTTAGTCTCTTGACATATCTTAAAGCAAACATGAACTGCCAAATATTTTAATCAGACTACTTCTGATCTGTAAACTCTCTGATATAGATCGTGCCTTAATAAATCATTTCACAGCCTAGAAGAACCATTAGGAGCAAACTACAGCATTTGCAGACATAGCATAAAGTCACTTGGCATTCCTTTAGGTCATACAAGAGGATAGGAACAATGGTCAAAATTCAGTGTTGATACCTGAATATTTAAAAATTGGTGGGTAAGGACTTGATTCCTGACATTTGTCAATAAATGGTACTGAAGCTGACCTTGAAAGCTAACATTAAATGTTATAAGAGACTATGACAAGGTGCGTTCCTACAAAAACCCGACTCAAACCAACAGAAGTCATTCCACTGATGTGAATAGGATTTGGTGTTCAGTGGTGTAAAAAAGAGAGAGAAAATGTCAGAAGCAACAGAATTTTAATCTCTTAGAGTCAATGGCTGGATTTATTATTTTGTCTCAGATCTTCTTGCAAGACACCAAATACATTTTGGACACCACATTAAGTAGAGATAAATAAATCAATATTAGTCTTACTTTCCTTAAAAGAGCACCATCCCTTCATTCTTCTCAGATTTTGTGTTGGTGGCAAATCTTGCAGGTGGTAAGATAAGACATCTGCTAAACATAATGCAGTTATATTCTGTTATTAAAACTGCACTTTTCCCAATGTTTTTCATGGCATTCATTTTCCATGTAACATGCCGCTTTTCTAGTGTCCCAGTATGTATGTCCCCATTAGTAAAAGCCCATTTTCCATCCTGGTCATCTTGCCCACCTGACTCTTCACTTGCAGAGTCCTTTTGGCACTTTGAGCAAGCTACACTTCCCTTCCTGTTTTAACTGTTATAGTCAATTGTATATCAGCCCTTTGTAGAGAATGGACACTGCACCTCCACCTGAGCTCCCACCCATGTAAGCAACATTGGTAGAGTGTTTAGGAGATTCTTCTGGGTCACGTTTCTGTTACTGTGCCAAGTTAGTTGCCATGCATTACTCATCTCCTCCTGTTTCCTCCTTGATCACATGGTCTTTCCTTCTTCTCCTCAACCACCCCACCTCCCAGAGCAGAAAAAGGAGCTGAGGACAGCCAGAGCCTGTCCACAGAATGCTCCAAATCTGGTCCCACACTATCAAAATAGCCCTAGCATTAACTTAGAAGTCCTAACCATTTCTGGGGAAAGCCTACTGCTCACATAACACATTGGCTCAGGAGAGAAGTAGCGGTCTTTGAAGGGATTTAGCTGTGTTCAAAATGCGATATTTTTGCCCATTTTACATATGAACAGCTGCACCCCTGTTTTAGCATCCCTCTTAACCAAGGCAGGAGAACAAACAGAAGGCTTTCCAGGAGTGGCCTTCAACAAAAAAACCAAAACTGAGTTAAGAGGCTTAAAGCCACACAAAAAGTCTTCCCATCCAAGAACTGCAATGATGAAAAAGTCCTTATGATGATTTTATTTGCTAGTGAATGGATCCAAGCTCTGTGTGATTCACCAAGTGTAGCAGTAAACACAAGAAATGTCAGCATCTTACTTGCAGGAAATACCAGATGAAAAATTTAGTAGTAAATATGACTAGAAAACACTACAGGATTTGAAAAATTTGCTTCAGATATCATCATCATTAACTACTGATTGCACAGGAAACTCACATGAGGAGCTTGCTACGAATGTTTCATAATCTGATTCCAAAGGTTTGAAATAATGAAATAAAGCAAGTTATCGTCAGTCACATTGTATGTACCCTGAGAAATAGTATTTACCCACTGTGGTGGGTATTTAGGGAATTTTGGTAAATATTTCACTGACTCACTTAAGGGCATTTCTGTTGGAAGGATCCCTCGAACAGGAGACAGTTTAGAAGAGTTTTAGAAGAGCATGCAAAGGTAGTTGCAACAGAGGCACAGAAATAGAGATTCATGAACAAGGTTAATGAAAATTTAGATATAATGACTTGTTTATCTGTATGTCTGCAGTTTCCTTTGGTTCAGAATTTAGGCTTACAAGAACACGTAGTATCTGTCAAGCCAGATATAACCACCGAACGCTCCCACTGCATCTTGACTCCTTCTCCTCTTTTTCTGTATTTGAATGCTAGGTTGTACATGAATAGAAAACTATTACTACGTTTTTACAGGTCTTGGGAAAAAGTGTTTCCCAATTTGGAGAAATCCTTTTATCCGGACACATTTACAGGTCACCGCTACAATCCAGTGTCAATATGGTACTTACACTTTAAGCTGCTGCCACTGCCTCACAAAGCAGACTGAAACTAATTTTGTACACAATTTTGACTCCTATGGAGTAAGCATAAGTTACACAAAGAATTCCCTTCCCACCACTGAGAGAGAATGCCCTATGAAACTCACAGTGCACAAAACCAGAACAAAACACTTTGGAGGAGGGAGCAACAGTTACAGCATAACTCTTCGGTGCTGCAGGGATAAGAAGGCATAACTTAGCTTGCTCAAAGCACTTGTAGTGAACACGTCCTTCTTATCACTTATTCCATGTAACAAACCTCATTCAATTGATCTTTATTTGGATAAGTAGCTTTGATGACCTCCAGGTCACTAAAGTGTTTCCCCCTTCTATCTGCCATTATGCAGACTGAGGATTATAAAGTTTTATGAAGTCCCTGGGAAGTGGTTTTCCTCACAAGTTTTAAGAAAAGGCAAAGTATTTAATTTTTCAAAGAAGGTACAGTTAACTTTCATCAAGACTTCTTCTACTTTCAAGTGTTGTGGCTTTTTTTCTACAAAGTGATACTAGCACAATCAGTTTCTGGAAAAACAGCTAAAAATGCTGCGAATACATAGTGTAAAGTAGGTAACAAGGAGCAAGTTGGACAATTTAGCTGCCCACAGCACAGGATTCTGCACCACTTTATAGACTTTAGTATGTTACAACTAGCAATCAGAGATAGAGGTCTGTATTGGTTTCTATTATGTTGTTGTCCAAATTCACACTGGAAGATAAAAAGACACAACTGTGAAGTACAGTTGGATATTTCAGAAAAATAACTCCAGTTTCATATCTCAGTTGAGTCATGCTCACACAACAGGAATGAACAGTTTGTAATTGAGTCAGCTGAACTGGACTTGGATAAACAAGACCTGATAAAGTTTAAGTTTTGTCCTACAATTTACAATATTCATCTGCAGCTTTTTCTTAGAATTTTTTATTCCTGGAAACTATGAATCCTTAATGAATCCTCTGATGAACTGTGAACAGGTAATGGGAGATTGGGTGATTGAAATTAATTTCTGTGTCCAGTACGGAACTTAATTAGCTTGGTTTCAAACACTGAATTGGCTATTAAATGTACTAAAAGTATGCTATTCCAAACACTAATTATACAATTTGTAAATTGTTCTAGGACATTTCAGTGTGTTTATATGCCTTGTTCACAAATGTTTCCAGGGTTTTAAGTAGTTTAATTTAATAACCCCAGTCAAGACTAATCCTAAAGGTAATACATGTTGATGTGATTGATCAGTCTCTCTGTTTCTTAATGAATATACAATTCAGTGCAATGTCGCTAACACAGCGAAATCAGTTCTGTCAAGTGACATAGGCCAACAAATCACGAACTAGGGAGAAGGTCTATAGGTAGAAGGCCCAAACCCAACCATTCCTTTCAATGCCATCCTACGCTTTTGACTAGCACTTCCAAAAAAAAAAAAAAATCCCCAATCCCCCTTTCACTCAAAACAACAAAATTTAATCAAAAATCACTATGAGAGGATGGCATGAATGCAATAATCCATCTATCATTAACACACCTACCAGACTGCCTAAGCCGAATCTCACTTCTTTCTGTTGTCCAGAGTAGCATTTTTAGCAAAACCATTATGGATTGATTTTCTAGGGAAGGGTGTGGAAGGGAACGCAAACCAGAAAGTAAATGCCAAAGAAAAGTATTTCCGTATTTAAATTAAGCAGTCTTGCTTCCTATATTATTTAAATCTAGACTATAATCTCTTATGTTTCCCTAGGAAAAATGTGCACACTTAAACTTCTGGGGGCAAAGAAGCACTTAGGGGTAAACAAATGTTAGAAACAGATACACTGACCTAGAGGTAAGAAGAGGAAAAGTGAGGATGTATCCCAGAGGCTCTTCTATTTCCTGTCGCCACTATAAGAAAGGACAAGAACTGAGGCGGTCCCTGTCTGCTGCTGGCTGGCTCTGTATATTCCCTGATGTTTCACTGCTTCAGTCTGAGGCTCAGTGAGAGTTTTCTCACCCAGGCATTTGTATCATTTATTAGCAGTAAGACCAGAAAGAAGTAGCTCATCAGCAGCAAGGCATCTCTTTTCTCTCTATGGGAGAGAAGATGAGGAATACAACGAGGTGTCAAAAAAAAAAAAAAAAAAAAAAAAATTCAAGCCACCTGTACATCCAGAGTGAGAAAATCTGTGTGAGGGGCAAGTGGACATTTTTTCCCCTAACAGAATAAGCAGGAGATTTTCTAAACTGAAACCCTTCTGACAGCGCCATAGTTGATATGGCTACACTGAAAGAATGAGACCATGAAATCTGCCTGTTGCCATTTCTGAGAACCTTCCTGCCAAGTGCCCATGCCTGTGTTAGCTATCTCTTTCAGATGGTGGAAGTGGGTGGCTGTGTGCAACCTACCTGTTGGAGCGGTCTCTGCAATGACCTAGCTCCTTGGAATGCACGAGTGGGTTGGGGCAGAGAAGACCATGCCCCAAATGGAGGCATTTCCAGGCACAGCTTAATTACTGGCACTTACACAACACTACGGTCTTTTTAAACTACCATACTATACCTTCCTCTCTCAGGAGGCAGTCACAAGTGACCTGCAATCCTGTTACTAACAAGAGGTGTTTGCAAAGAAAACTAGAGGTGTTCACTCTATTGAGCTCAGGAATCAGCTTCAGGTTTTTTGGGGGTTACCTGAGAAGCAAGTACACCTCCATATCATCAAAATAGACATATAGCCTAGAATGAACTCCCTGTATCTTCTTCTAATTTTGTTTTATAGAGCTTTGTGGTGACAATCCTTAAAAATTCTCAAGATCTAACACACACGTGTGCATTACAAAAAGCCTCTCACCAGCTATATTTGCATTCATTGTTACTCCTTAACCTGAAACCTCAGGTTTAAATAACTGTCAGCTGATATTATCAGTGTTTGGTTTATGAGTCATTCAAACAGCACCATTGGCCAAGGAAGAAAACAGCACCTTTATAAACATGCCCTAATTTTCTGCTACCAGGGGGAGTAGGAAAAGCAGAGTGGGGGCACAGGAAGGATTTGCAACCTGAACAAAAATATATGTCCCAGCCCAGACTTCTACCTGTTAGGCACATATAAACTCATAAATCAAGTCATGAAGAGAACAGAAGGAAAACAGCTCTGGGACATTAGACCAAATGTTTTGGTATAGTTTCAAGTTTCAGCAAGAAACTTTCTGCTAACTTGCTTCCTACTTAAATTCGCTCCTTCACTCAAACCCCGGATTTCTCTAAGGGATTTTTTTTTTTTTTTTTGCCATCAGTGAGGCAAATTTGAAAAGAGGGAAGGGAGAAGGAAATCACTGCTCTGGATTTGGTTTTACAGAAAGTAAGGTCATGTAAAAAGGAAATGTCTGCTAAGGACAGTTTTGCTAAAATTAGCCACTGGTGGAAAAGCACAGAATAAAGTTGTTCTCATGAGTTTTTCCCTTTTCAGCAAACTTCCCCAGCATCTGAAAGCCCAGCAGACTCAGCCTTGCCTGGTGCTGAGCACCTCGCCTGGCCACTGGGTAGCAGTGAGCAAGCAAGGCCAATCTCATTCAGATTACATGAATACGCCTAGACTGGAATCATCTGGGATGCATTAGACTGGGAAATCTCTTGTCTTTGCTAGCATACCTGCTTTTTATTCAAGGCAAGTGTTGTTGTAACAAGATTTACATGTTAGACTGCACTGATAAAATTGTCAGAATCTCGGTTGGTCACTCTTATCTCAGTACTTAAAATAAATATTCCTATGAAAATTAGCCTTGACTTTTGTTGCACAGAGCAAATCAAAAAACATTCGTTTTGTTTAAAGTGGTGAATTGCAGATATCAGAACAAGACAGAAGCAGGGGAGTGGAAAATTTTGCACTATGGCAGTAAGTGATTTATTATGTTTTATCTGTGCTACAAAATCACTCTCAAGGGTATTGTATTCTCTGTAAATTGTAATAGCATCTAAACCTGATCACAACTTCAACAGTAACAGACCAAAACCAGTATGCAAATACTGACTTCCTATCTTATGTTCAGAGCCTGCTAGTAACTGTTTAAGTACAAGCATATTAAACCTAAGAATGTTTTCCTTATCTCCATCCTTTATTCAGAGGCATGGACCCTTACCTACACCTTTGTGATGCCTGGTTAATATTCAGGGCTTCAGCCTCTTTCTTGTATTTTCCAGTACTTCCTTGCTTCAGCCAAAGCAAAACCATAGGCAGCACTGCATTACTCAGATTTTTTGCCAGAGACAAAAAACAGCCCCAGAAAGTTGCCTGGCCTCCCTGTGTGGTCATCAGGAGCAGACAGACCCTTCCCAGGGGCACTCATTTCCACCATCACCACCTCCACCTCTCCAAATTAACACACATGGGATGAATTGTCCTCTAGACATGCTTATTTAGCCTCACTGACTACAGACAGGGCTTAGGTGATTCGATGCATTGCTCAAAATAGGCAAGATGAATCTGTTACGGGAACCTAAACCTCAGGGGCAAAAAAATAAGAATGAAAAAAATCACCTTCCATAAGAAGAACATGGATGCCTTTTCCTTTAAAAGCCCTTCTCTGCGGCTCCTGTAGGATCATGTGGCCACTGGGCATTCTGCAACTGCCCTGTCTTGCAGTTATTTCTGGTGTAGGTCTTGGCGTGATTTTTGACCTTTTGGAGACCTCTTTGTGTTAAGCAACACAGCTTGCTCTCTCTTTCCACAAAATGCTCAGGAGATTGAGCAAAGCAGGAAAGTGAAAGCAATAGCAACATTCCATCAGGCAGGGAAAGAGTTAAAGATATGAGGATCAGGAAAGGAGTCTTTCTTTAGAAAAGACTTCTTTCCTCATGCAGTTTCAGTCACTTATTAAAAAAGGATTTATATTTCTGATATAAAGTAAGGATCTGTACTTCCTCGCTCTGCTGAAGCTGTATGTTTCTCTGCCAGACTGTGATGAAAAGGGCCCTCCCTTGCCCATCGCAAGCCAACGCTGAAGTCATCCTGTTATTCTTTTTCACCTGGCACACACGTTGAGGCTTCTCTGTGGAAGTCTTGCTGAGACACACATCTCATTGTCTCTTGTTCCTCTCTGCTCATGAGGGGCTGTTTTTTTTAATCCCAGATTTCTTTTCCACATAGCTCAAGCAGGAATGTTTCTGGGATATCCACGAAGGAGAATCCATATATGTAAATAATGCTGTTCTCTGATGGCACACAACCATCCATTAAAGCCAGAAGTCATTTCTGTGAAGAGGATGTTGTAAACACCTCTAACTAGGAGGTCTTGGTCACCTCTTGTTTGAAAACTCACATGTTGCACCTAAGAACAACTGATCCAAGAAGGAACGTCAGGAAGATTGGCCTCTCTTGCACAACAGCAGGGTTTGGTAGGTGGATGTAGAACCAGCCACAGGGCAATCTGGCTGCAAGAGACACCTCTCCTGCTTGCATTTCTAGAGAAATTCTGCAAAGGCTCATCATCTCTTGCAGGACTTCTCCCTCCTGGAAGTGAGAGAAGCAGAGGCCACCTCTGTTCTCTCTTTCAGGCAGTGTTCATTCTTGAGGCTGAATTTAAGAACGTGGCTAGGAAGTCTAGATTTTTTTTTATTTGCTGGTATGCATTCTTGGCTGATCTGTGCATGTCAAACACACGTGGCTGCAGTGGAACTCCAGCAATCACCTCCCTTTGTCTGACCAGGTAACTTCCATGTCTTCCACCGTGTTCTCCCAGTAAAAAATGGGTCTTTCACAAAGGAGGTGGAGCTCATAAACAATATGAACTCTGCGCAGCAAGACACAATGAGCACTGCAGGCTTCAAACCACTCCCAAGATCAGTTCAGATATGATGCAGGTGTAGCCACAGGCTTTCCCTGTGGGAAGGAGAGAAAATTGGATAGCTGCATGTTATGTATCTTTGAGGTTGTTAGAATTACGAGAATAAAGTGAAGTAAGATTAAGAGGCATATTAGGCTGTCTCTGACAGATCTTTCCTACTCGTCAGGAAGAGTTTCCCACTGAGCTTCTGGGAGGTGCTCAGCCCCTGAGCACTCCATGCAGAGGCTAGAATTTGCAGCCACAAATGACACTGTTTTTCTGTGCAAGGCTGAGCTATCAAGGAAGGTATCAGTGCAGCCTGTTGCTACTGATAATGTAAGCAGAGGACAGAAACAGTGGATCTTTTGTTTATCAGCCCTCTACAGTGTACAGCCCCTTTGTGAATAATAAGCCACCTTTCTGCAACTCTTGTACAGTGCAATGCAACATTTTCAAGTCAGCTCAGCTAAACTGAACCTGCAATCACCTGATATCGGTGAGTTAAAATAGTGCTGATACGAAAAATGTTGGTACAAGGAAATTCTGAGGAGCACAGTGCAAGAATAAGTTAAACCAGGGAGTACATGTTCTTTCTAATAAATGCAGGTTACTTTTGGCTGGTCTTCACATCTCAGATTTACTACTCGTACTATGGAAATCGTATTGCTTAATCATGGGGCTCATATGAAGCTGTGCTTACTCAAGCTTGCAAAGCATTTAAAGATCAGAGAGAGCACTGTCTGTTAAACCATAAAGAATACTTTGTTATCATTATTACTTGACCACAGCAATAGGGAAATATGCTTTAAAAATGGTTCAGTTCATTAGTTCATAACCATCTTTTAGTAGCTACAAGTTTAACTGAGAACCTAAAAGCAGAAAACCAGCAAGCTGCAAAGTAGTGGGTTCAGACTTCACGTGCCTCGATATAGGCCTATTTTTTGCCTTTACCATAGCTGGCGAAGACTTTTAACAACACTTTTAATCCAAAGGTAAGAAGTAGATGCAGGAGTAAAGTAAATGCAAGTGAATCTGGGACTCATCCTGCAACATCTGTCTCCCAAAATGTTACCCTCTAGCCCACATCCCAAGCTGCTATCCTTCTCCCTGCATAAGTTTTCGGGGTCTCATTAATGCACCAGGCAAGTCTACACAGCAAAGGGCTGTTAGAGATCCTGAGGTAGCTTGTCTACAGGGTACATTGCAATGCCGTGCACGGATGGTAGCTTAGATCCCAGAGGCAATATAGCCGTCTCTCTATAGCAAAGCACCCACGCTAATTAGCCCTGCCCCCGAGGATGCTGCAGGAACAGAGCTAATTAGGTATGCTGAGAGGCACCTTTGTTAATTAGCCCAGGGAGAACAGAACAACACTAACAGAGCTTCCGATCATGGCATTAGCTCAGGGATCTCTATAGTGTACTTGGCTGCGTAGCATAGCTGAGCCCACAGCTCTGTTGAGCACCATCCTAGGAATCTAAATACCTTCTTTCAACCCAGTCTCACCATCTGACCCTGCTTTTGCATTCATAGTTGTGTTTTTCTCTTGATAGTAGGAAAATTAAGTAAATAGATTCAAAAGAATGAAGAAAAAAAGCCAGTAAAAACCACACTACAATGATCTAGTGTTATTAAATTCACCTACAGGTAGCAGCATGCCTGTAGGGAAGCACTGGATATTCCTAACCCATCTTGATAAAAGGCATATTTTGGCTAGGGGTGCGTGTTTTGCAAGCAGTGTATCTCTAAAGGTACTGTTAACTCAAGCCAACTAAGTCATAAATACAGACTATGGTATATTAAGCTGTAATCATGCAAGATTTTCCATTACAAGTTCAGGGCTGAATGAAATAATTTAGGCACAGGCACACACCTAAGAAAGATGGAGCTCCCAAGAGAGCAGTTTTATTCCCTTTCCTTCTCCCCTGGTTGCTCTGTGCATTAGAAGGGGGCTGTTCTGGCTGGACCTCTTGCCTCCTCTCCCCTCCAGACCCCCCGCCAAGTGTCACTGTCCATGACTGTGCACAGCAGACACAAGAATCTCCACATGGCTGCCACTCCCTGGCCTGGCTGCCATCACTAAGCACCGTACACAGTTCTGCCTCTAACTTTCACGGGTTGCTATACAACGGCACAGGGGTAAATAACAGTCTGTATCCAATACAGCCAACACAGATATACGGATGGTGATGAGACTATTATTGAGGGAACGCTTCCAAATGCCTTTCCAACCACCATATTGTAGGTACGCATAAAAATGCCAAGTTAATGCCTTTCAAAGAAAAAAATGTGTGTGCCTCATTCCAGGAGGGGGGTTTATGGATCTGATTTTTGAAAAATGGAGCACAGTGATTTCCAATTATCTTCCAGGCATGTGTGTAAGAGCACCCAGTTCTTTCCCATATGTTTCAGAAAAATGTTTTTGCACATGGGCAACTTCTGAATAGGACCTAAGCCCTTAAGTCCCAGGTTGAGTTCTTTATCAAACTGTGAAAATGCATGGTGAAATTTTAAATCAGCCTCAAAAGCTTATAATATGATACTGCTGGAACATTTGAGAATACCAAAACTTTTAAGGAGTGGATATTAGGAAATCATAAATACCAGAGAAGACAGAGGTTTCTTCTGGAATTAATGTGGTTCCAGTAGACATAATACTTAGGTTTTTTCTAAAGCTTACTACATTTTAGGTATATAAAAGCAAAAAACTTCAGGCTCTTATCTTTCAGGTCCCCAAGAATTTATGATTATGACATAAAAGGGGGGGTGGGGGTGGTTATGTAATATATCTGAAAATCACAGTTCGGTATTTAATCTTTACTTTGTATCCTTTAGAAAAAAAAAATCTTAAAAGTATGGTTTCTGTTTATGTAGCTTCATGATACTTGTCAAAATAATATAGTGTCCTATAGCATTTACTAATGCAAACTGGGATATCTCATGCAACCTTGACTTTACAACAGGGGTTCTGGATGTATACCAGACACACAAAATGGTCATTAACTTGATATGATATGAGAAAGGTGTTGAAGTGAATAACTTATATAGTAGCAATAGTGGTTCTGTCTATGGACATTTTATCTTGCTCTTGAATAGCAAAAAAAAATACTTTAACATGCCTTGTGTCTGGGCAACTTTAGAGTGACCTACAGACTTCTCAGTTTCAGAGTTCAAAATCAGCCCCTTCATTTATACTTGGCCAGTGCTCAGACCAAAGCTGCAATACATCACATTGTCTCATAGAGACCTAAAAAATAGAACAGACTGAAATTCTAGGCAGGAGCATCCTGTAACTCTATAAAAGTCCATGCCGTGTCCCAAAATAATGAAAATATCCCAACTGTGTTTCCAACTGTGTAAATAGCTCAGATTTTCAGCTTTACTGCCGGAGCTTGGCTAATACCCTTCAGTTTGTTTGTCCAGTTTTACATCTACCAATAACTATTTTCTCCTGTTCTATCTATTCAAAACAAAACCTGAAGCACAAAGGTTATCAGCTTTCACAACCTCTTGTGCATAGACAGACCCATAAGTTCCCTGTCAGTGAACAACAGCTCATCATTCATTCTCATTATACTGGCACATAAATCTTCTGAGTGACCAGGGAAATGGGAAGCTTGCTACCCTCATAACATTCCTTGAATGCCTGCTGCAGGCGTTGTGTCTATACATTGCCTGCGTTTCCCAGAAACACAGAGTTAAGAATAATTCAAGAGACATAAGAAGGAATAGGAGGGAAAGATAACCTGCATGTAAACTTTGCCAAGAAGTCTTCAAAACTAATTGCTTGAGGTGGTTAGGAAAATAAAGAAAAAAACCTGTGATGCTTATCAGTGTTACTTCTCAAAGGTTGACTGGCCTTAGTATAGTTTGCACATCACCAAACAAACAAAAAAAAAAAAGGTTAACAGTAGAGCTCATAGTTTTATTCAGTTTGAGAGCCCTTAAAGATTTCCTAATGGAGGTGTTATATGGACAACAGTTTCATGTTTCTTGAGTTATCCTGCACCGACCTCTTCCAACCATCTACAGAAACAAGAGGTCCAGCAGACAACAAACTGACATTCACAGAGCTACAAAGTCATCTGTGAGACAGAAAGGTTAATCAAGTGACCGGAAGTGTGTCCAGGGTGTAAGCATGGCATTTCACAAGAACAGCATGGTCCAGATCTGCCTGATGTATCCATACAGGCATACCCAACTCCTTTCGTATAAAGGAAGAGCTTTCATTTCATATGAAAATGCATAAGCATCTATCTGCTGTCCAAACTCCTGGAATTATAAATAGTTTGAGTGACAAATACTTCTGTCACAGTGTTCAGGATACCTTCAAAAGATAACCCAAGCACTGTATATGATTAACCAAAGCTTGTCAGAGTTCACCCTTATAAATATATCCTGGATAAGCTTGTTGGTTTGAACAAGAATTTGTGTGTCTGTGTCTAAAGGAAGAAGACAAGACACAGGAAGGTTAGTCATGTCAGTCACTTGTACACTTTTCAAGCTGACTGGTAGAGCATAATATCTGTGCTTTGACAGTAATAACAGCACTGAATTCCTAAATTGTGTATTACGTTGCTCAACAGGTTTTATCACAGAAAAACTGAGTAGTCTTGATGAATGAAGTCTCACATAGAATAACGTTGAAAAAAAATTAGATATTATTTGCATAGATTGCATTAAAGTCATTGTTTCCCACCCCTCCCAAGCATCTCAGTACCTTAGAAATAAATTATAGTCAGAGTTATTAAAATAAATTAAAAAAAAAAAAACCTGAAGCAAATTTCAAACCACAAGACAAAGCAAACAGTACTGTAGTCTATTTTCAGACCTCCTCAAAGTTATTCATATCCTAGTTGTCAAACAATCGTACATCTCCCAGACATCTTTTTTCCCTGAAATCCTGCTCTGCTGTCTTCCACATTAAATTATTTCCTCTTCAATATGTTAAGAAAGAAGAAAAAAGCAAATCACCCTTAAGTCACATGTGTTTCTCTTTAAGAAAAAGGGTCTCCACAGTTCAACAAGGCAAATAGTCCTCTGTAAATGAAGTCATGCTGAGATTTTTTAAGTATCTAGGATTAGGAAAGCAGTAGTATTGGTAGCAATGTCATTGTCACACAAGCTAGAAATACTCCTTCTAACCCTTTTTGTAATTCCAACCTTCCTGGAACAGCGTTTCAATCTGTACAAATCAGATTCTTTGCTAAATTTATAACTGTGTTGAGAAACATGTCACTACAGAGAAGCACAAGGAAAGCTCTGTGAAATACTAAGGTTTAAACGCCCTTTCAAAAACATTTGTTGTCATTTTGACACAACTGGAAGAAAAAGGAAGATGAAATGTTTGCAATAGTAGTTTGCCTCAGTTGGTAGAGCCTGAATATGGGATTTTGCCTGGTTTATTTTAAGTCTGAGCAGCTAGCAGCTGGAGTATGTCCCACATGCTAACACTTGGAATTCCCCGGGGAGAAGGTTTGTTTCAAATGTAACACTGGCCCTCCAAAGCTGGATGTCTTCGTGCTTTATTAAATTTACTTGCCCCAAGTCTCGATGATAATGCACCTATTCTGAGCAATGAAACCTCCTTGCCAGCTTCATATGAACTGTTTTTGATTTGAATGCAATCTATTAACAATATCTATTTTCACACACATACACACCCCAGGCAGATACTGAACAGACACAGCCTTGCAGACTTACACAGCAGCTGTGACAACAACTGATGTCACCTCCTTTGCAGAAATTTCCACAAGCGTCTTCCAAAGGCCAAGTTAAATGAGATAGAGCTTATCAGTTTCTTTAAAGTGCTCTGGATGAGACCAGTCCATGTGACCCCCTTCCCGGCCGCGGGGGTGTGGTATGTCACAGCTCCCCTATCAGCTGGCACATGGCGGTGGGAGATATGAGACAGCAGAAAAGTAGCAGTAACAACATCACCGGGACTGCTGAAGACGGAACGAATACGCTGAGTAACTTCAGTGTGTGCTCACTTACTTTCTGAAAACAGGTGGAGGGTTTTCAGCCCTGACTTCTGCTTGCACATCCCACTCGGCACAGATGGGTGATAATGTTGCCAGCTAGGAGTTGGAAAGGCTATGGTTCATTAGTGTCATATTAACGCCTTTAAGCAGTGTGTTGCAATATTTATTTTTTTTCTTCACAAATTTCTCCCTTCTCTTAGGTATTCTGTGAATAAAAAAGAAATTACCAGCAAGAGTGTTTTTCCAAAAGCAATTGCTTAAGATAAATTCCTTTTCTCTGTTCTTGCATCAGAAATATTAGAGAATTACAGAAGATAACCTCCTTAGCTGTACTGCTGAAATTACCGAATGTTTCAGATTTCTTTCACTGCCTTCAATTGTACGTAAATGATCAATTGCAAAGAGTTAATTTTTAAAGCTTTCACAATTATCAACTTTACTCAAAATACTAACTAGCCAATAACATATTAACACAAGCATATATTTAATATTTGCAAAACACTTTATACTTGTTAGGACAAAAAGGCTCCTTACTTGAAGTAATTTAAAAACATAGCCATAGTATTGAACACTGTGTTCAAGCAGCTTGCAGTTTTCACCCCAGGCCTCTCTCAGTTTCTCTACACGGGCCTGTTAGCACAAAGTACAGCCTTAAACTCCTACCCCCAGCTAGTTATGGTATTTTAGTTAACAAATGTTGGTAATGCAACTTTTTTCTTTGTGAATGTGCCCTTTCCATTTCTGAATTCAAATTTTTCCACCAACATAGTTACAGTCACTCTAGATCACTTGGGCATGTCCTTTGTAAATTCTGCTATTGGCGCAAGACTAACAGTTCCTGTCATACAGCAGCACAACATAGAAATTGTGTGTCTAGCAGAGCAGTGAAATATAGGTATACAGCATATAGAAGCACACATGAATTTGTGGCAAGGGCAGCAAGAGAAGTAGAAATTCAGTTTTATGCTCCATTCCTGAGGTCCTTCTCCTAGCCCTGCTTCTGAGTGTGGATTGACAAAAGTTTGGGGGTTTTAAATCAGATTTTTTGCAGTTCTGCCAGGTTGCTCCAATCTTACTGCAATCTCACACCTGTTAAGAATCTCCCTGACTCGTCTAGCCAGCTCTCACTGGATGAAACAAGCTAGATCGCCTTTACCCATTTCCTCTTTCAAAGTTAAGTGTCTGCAGATAGAAAAATAAGCTCTCTTAGGCACGGACAGACTCTCCTATTTCAACTGTAGTGTGCTCAGCTCAAAATTGTGCCTGGAACCTAGATGTTAATGCCACCTTAAATAATATTTTTTCAGGTGCTGGCTAGAGTTTTAAGATATAGTTCCAGCAATGAGCATATCAGAGTAGCCAAGACACAGCTGCTCAAAACAGCAACATGCAGTGGTTATATATGCAATGAAAAAAGACCTCCTTCAAGGAAACTATTGAGGACAGCTGCAGATCAGTCCTCCTCAGGGTTCATTAGCTTTTTTCATCTTCTGTAAGCCAACCCTGGGCACAACTTTAGAAGATGATTAAACCAAAGATTTGTGTGTCATTACAACCTCTCCAGCTCCAGCTGCAACCTTTTATCCATGAAAGTCCCAGGATTCAAGATCCAGGAGAGAAGCCTTCCTATCTCTGGTATTTCCTTGTCATGCTGGTTACAATCACTGCTCCCAGCATCACCTGTATCTGAGCTGTCTTTGGTCAAAGATCCTTAATCCCTGCTGGAACTGTATAAACAGACATATGGATTGCCAGACACCTAACATGTCTGGTGAACCCCGGACTGTGGCAGATAAAAGGCCTTTCAGTATTCTCCTCAGCAAGTCTTCCACAAAGGTATAATAAATTTTGTGCCCAAGTTCACTTCATCTTTATGCTGTAGGGATGTTCTAAATGGTTCTGTTATGTATAGACAGATACATATTTATATGCAGTCCTGACCATACGGATGGTGAGATGCCAGCTATGAATCAACAGAATTTATAAAGCTCTGCCAAAGGTACTCATAACTGTGAGTTGCACACATGAGCTTTAAGTGCTAAAAAAGGCCCTGCTTTCTTCACACCTGAAATATGGGCCCATAGCCCCTACACTTACAGCATTCACACGCCAGTGCATGGTAGTCCACGCACAGTGATTTCAAATTTTAAATGCAGACACATGACCTCAGATTCCATTCATAAAGGGCTATCTGTATTGCAACGTTTGAGACTTACAAGTGCAAGCATAGCGGAGGCACTAAGGGCTTCTGTGAAAAAATAATTATTCCATGTAGAAAGGAAGTCACCTTGCTTTTGAGCGGAGGTGTTAATAGACTAACCTTTTTCCCTAACACCAGCCTGCTTACCTGAAAATATGAAAACATGCAGTGTTGTATTTATTTGTGGTGGGTATCATATCCCACTCATGTTAAATGTCTTGCTGCAGTTCAGACTAAGATAGTCATTAACGGGAATACCAGCTATAAGAGTCATTTACTGAAAAGTAAGCCCTGGACAACTGTGCTGCAATTTTAGTAATTTGGGAGCAGAGGCATGCAGATCATAGTATACAAATATGGCTAAATTTAAGAGTAGCTTCAGAATAGACACCTTCCCCCCTTCCACGGGGTTCAGGATAGTTGGATACGATATGATATGATAGCTGGATCTTGCATGACAGTACCAAAACAGGGACTTGGCAAAGAGGAGACTCGCTTCAACTGAGAGGTCCACCAGAGCACAGATAAAATCATCAGCAACTGGAACAGGGGAAAAGGTGGAAAGATTACAAAGATCTATAGTAGAAAAGGTACTTAGGTCCCTCTCAAAGGCAACATAACTTCGTTTCCTAAACAAGGTTTCTTCTCCTCCCCATCTCCAATATATTTCAATTGCAATCAATGGTAATTTCACAGCAGTGGCAAAAGTGGGTAGACACGGCATTAGCCAGTTAAGCACAAGGCCATTGGTTGCTCTGGCTGCACCTATGTCCCCCTAGCCTCTCTTCTCCTTCCATTAACAGAAAATTAGTTTCCTCTGCTAGCATAAGCATGCATGTAAGTAGGTTCTTAACCCTATCAAAATGAGTCAGGCCTGAAAATAAGGAAGACAAAAACTTATAGAAAGTGTTAAAACTAAGATAGACCCTACTGAGAGGACCAAGCCGTTATGCAACTATACCTGTAGGCTGGGTGATACTTGCCAGTGTGGGACAATCTCCCCACCTGCTTTCCTTCAAGGTGGAACTGAAATAGGCATGAGCCAGAAAGGACCTCACCACCATATACAAATATGTCTATGGAAGAAGCAATGTTGATGCAAAGTAGGCAACAGTGACCAAGGGCACTTGCTCTCCCAGCAAATCCCTTGTACCTGAGGGGGATGAAGGACTAGCATGGATGGGCAAGACCTAAAAGTCCACATCTCTTTCCTTAAGTTTAAGTATGTAGCTATTCCTTCTTGGTTCTGAAGTTCTTTTGGATATGCATTGTGTAAGGATAGGAAAGGATAAACTTTGCTGTCTCAAGTTGGATACACCCTCCCTTACCTTTTTTTTTTTTCAGCCTAAAGGAGTATAGAAGAGGGGTAGTGTCTAAGGAAATTGGAAAGCAGACATAAAGCTGCTAGGATGCTCAGTGGAAGATGTGGCTAGCCAGCTGCTAATCTGTGAGGCAGGGACTCCCCAGACATCCACACCTCAGTGGATGCCCTCTCCTAACTGCTTCCCTCAGGACTAGCTACTATCACTATAGCATGTCTGCAATAACCTGGTGATATAAGATCTAAAATAGAAAAGGATAAAAATGGGGCTTACACCATTGAGCCCCATCTATGCAACTCTTACTTCTGCTTCTATTGCCTGATCCACCTGCTTCCCAGAACTGAAACTGTCTGCACTCAAGGAAGGACTTTGCTCTAGCTCTGTTTGTGGAAATGGGTGTGCATATTTGGTTGGGTTTGGGCTTTAAGAGTTGGTTTTATATCCTCTAAAATAAGCAAGTTGCAAGGCTGCTTCCTTTATGGAGGTACACAACATAATATTTCCTCACAAAGAGTCCAAGGCAGATCATGCAAGGCCATTTGATAAGATGTTGGAGTGCTAATACATAGTATGCATGGGCACCTTTTACATGTATCACACACACCTACTTGCATGGGAGCAAATCAATAACTCCCTACACCAAAGGCTGCATTTGTCTGGTCTTATTAGAGGAAGGGCCACAGGCATTCCATTACTTAGGATCAGAATGGAAAGGCTGCTAAAAATAAGCAACATTTGCTCATTGGTATAAATAACAAAAGCGAGAGAGAAAGAAAAACAGAAAGAGAACAAGATGAAAATGAAAACTGGCCCCAGACCAGGCCTTGCAGAATGACTAGTCACCTCCTCATTGCCAATTCTCTCACCATCTCCAGTATGGGTAAGATACTTTCCAGTGCCAAGTGCCCTCAGCTTCTTTCCTGGGAGGACCATCCCTTGCAGATCCACAGTGGGCCTGAGCACAGGAGGTAGCTCCCACAGCACTTCACAAGCCAGCACAAAATACCACTGTGATCCCTGCAGTAGCTTGCAAAGCAAGTATTTGTTTTATCTCTGTTTTGTTTATAAAGGGTATTATGGAAGGGGGTGGGGTTGCACTTCCATAAGGCTATCATCATTAAAAACTTTATCCTGACTTTATTAAAATAGAAATAACTTTTGGATTTCCCTTTTTCTAACAGACTCCTAGCAAATAGTTCCCAGAGCACACTTGGCTGCCTGTTCTCAAGTACTACAGTTGAGAACGCTAAGCCTATCTATATTTGGAGGAAAATAGGAAGACTAGGCCAATTAAAATTCACCCTTGCCATGCATTCCTAAAAGCACTGCACACCCCCATAGCACCAGACATTTCAGGGTGGGCTGCCTTTTTTTACTGGAAAGTTTAAGGCAGAGTATGCTTCTGGTTACTTTTCATTTTAGTCTCTTTTTAATAAAAAGGAATAATAATTGGGAAACAGCTCCCAGGTAGCACACTCAATTTTTCCTCTGCTTCTGTTTAATGTATTCTATTGTAATAAAGCACACACACACAAATCTATTAGCCTTACAATTAAACAAATAATGGTATTAACAACTCCCACCCATCGCCGTAAGCAGGTTTAGCTGGGAGAGCTGAAGCAGCTGTTTCTGTCCTGTGTCTCTGCCAGAGGTCACCATCCTGCAGCAGGATCAGCTGATCCTCCTGGATAAACTCCTGAGCAAGTGCAGTGTACAGGCTGCAGCATGAATATAAACCACCTCTAATTTCAGTTTACTCTGGCAGTAACTTCCTAGAAAAATAAAAGGGAGGAAACCTAAGGCTGATAACTGTTTCATCTCTCAGTATCAGATAAATCCACTTTGATTACATTTCAAAACCCTAAAAAATGGATCAGTCAAGAGGTTTATAATAATGCTCTGGCTTGCCATGAATTAACATGAATTCTCATGCTGAAAAAGGTCACTAGCATAACCATTGAAACACACCTAAAATAAGAGAGCTAAGAGAGGTCCTCTAAAGTTTATCCAGGCATGTGTAAACTTTAAACATTTTCAAAACTAGCTAACTCTATGAAATTAAGCTATTTTTAAATTTAGGACTAGGACAAATTTGGGTATCTCTGTATGGCCCCAACATTGCTGCAATATCCAAGCTACCATAGATACCGCATGAAATCTCAAACAGTAGACAGAGAAGGACAAGGTTCCTACACAAGTGAGGGTGGGTTTTTTTTCACATCAGACCAACAGATGATTGGCTTAGAAGCTATCAATGTCTTTTTGGCATTCGAAGTGGAGACATGAATACTTAGAGAGGACTTGCTTACTGGTAACTGTAGAGAAAACAACCGGCGGTTACAGTTCAGTTTCTGGTGCACAGATTTCACACTGTCAAATTCACACGAAATGAAGGGAGATGTTGGTTTTGAGTAACAGTGTGAATGAGGAGACTGCTGAACAGTAAGCATACCTTGAAAGCAGGAAAATAATACAAAAGGCAGGCCATGGTCTCCATTGTGCAGGGATTGAGTGCAACAGAAGACTGAAAAAATGAGGGCAAGATTTATTATACTTAGACTAGAGTGTGAGGCAAAGCGTTTGAGGCTGGGAGGTGTGGGAAGATTGAAACAATGAAGAACTTTCAAAAGGAGAATGATTTGTGATATCTGGAAGGGGTTTGTTTTACAATGCTTGAACCACACTTACGTAGCTGCAATACCACAAAGTCCTGGTATAGGTGCATTGTGCTGAGATGAGAGGATCTTCTATTGTGGCTTTTCACCACACTTGTCCCAACCTCCTACATATGTTTTACACTTGACTGCCCCAAGACTTCCAACCCTGACACAACCATCCTGTGCACCCTTCTCATGCCCAGTCTTCCAAACAATACAAGCCAGCCCTGTTCCTCTTGGTCACATTTGTACTTACAGGCACTTCCCTGAAGCTAAGGTAAATGCAGGGCAGGTACAGAGGCAAGCAGGTTCTGATGTCTGACCTGTAAACTCTGCCCTAAGTCATCCTCTAAAACTTCCATGCTGCATTTTCAAGGCTGTTATTTGAATGATCCAGGAACACTGCGAGTGCGAGAAGAGGGAGTATGACGCGGTTGGCTTGGGCACATGTGGCAAGGGCAGGCGTGGAGCCAGCCAGCTCCTAAGGGTAGGGGAGGCAGCCCTGCTTGCGCCTGAAGCAACTTTCCAGGCTATTCCTGTCACAGACCACTCTGCAGAGCCCCTGCCAGCCCCTGGAGGAGGGCACAGGCACATGATAAGGATAAGCAGGAGCTGAAACGAGATGGCACCGAATTAATTTCCCTCTGCATGACCTATGCACCAGATCTTCTGGCATCTCAAAAGGCACAAAGAGAAACCCAATGGAGTAAGCAGGGCCCTGCGTCAGCAAAACAACTCATTGTTCCCAACACTGTACCACATGTTTAAGAGATGATTATGAAGGGATAGGGAGAGCATTAATCTCATTTTCCTTTCTTCTTTGTTTAAAATAACTTTATTTAATAACACCATGAAGATGTGAAAGATGCCATCTCTGCTCTCAAAAAATCAATACAGAGAGAGGGAGTCCACTAGTTTATTACCAGGCAACACCTCTACTACGGAACACTCTGTGAATGACCAAAAAAAGAAATATGATGACATCAATCACAAGCATCAAGAAACTAAAAACTGAACAAGAAAAAGACTTATCTTCAGCTAGCCTAAAGTAAATAGTTCAATCAAGCAAAGATAAAAAAATCTTGACAATTGCCTTCAGTTAAGAATTAAGGAAAATATGTCTAAAAATGAAGGTCACCAAATTTGATCTTCTGTATTGTTCAGCCAATGAAATTTCCTCCACTTACACTTTTGTCCGTGGTTTTTACTTGCTGCAACTTTTTATTAAATATTACAGCAAACAAAAGGAAATAGCAAAACCAGAAGGGAGGCAAGACAGTCTTTTTCAGGGAAATTGCAAACTAATTCAGCAAAGTGGGTCAAAGGAAATGCTGAAAAATACAAATCCATTCTACAGTTTAACTGAAGTCAGAAAGCACTAGTCTACACACAGTTATTGTAGAACTTAATGTATAGCTCAAATTTGCTTCAGAAATTAATAAAGAGAAAGTAGAACAGTAGCCCAACAAGGGCAAAGAAGCCAGCATTTGGGATTCAGGAAAAGGCTATGCTAAGAATACAGTGGCAAACACAGGTATTTGCCACAAATCATACAAGTCCCTTTCCATGCATTTTGAGAAATATAGGAAGATGTTAACTGTTTATCCACTAAAGGTCCATGTTAAGAATGGTAGCTGATAGAGAAAAGGGGCAGGAGGGGGCTGGAGGTCAGAAGTTTCAGGGATAAACCATCTCCCTCCTTTAGATAAGGCTGATGGTGACTTAGTTGCATTACAAGGGAGAAAAGCAATGGAAGAAGCCCTCCCTCACAGCAGGATTAACAGACATTGTAAACAAGAGGGACTTGTGCATCTGCATAGTCTTCAGAGAGAAAAAAAGGAGCTAAACCAGAAGAACAGAAGGGTAAGATGGTACCAGAAGGGAGTAGGGGAAGAGGGTCAAGGATGTGGAGCAGGGGTTGCCTAGTCCAGGAATGTGCCTCTGGCTGCGAGCGTTGCCATCTATGTACAGGCAGGGTGGTTCCTTTGGGGCAGGCTCTTCTGGGGTGCCCTGTGAGCAGGAGCAGCGGTAGGTGCACTGAAGAGGTGGGGAGCCTCATCACAGGCCCTTTTGTCCAACTTCATGATGCTCCACAGCCATGTCTTACACCAGCTTTCTCCCTCACGATGAATTTCAAGGAGAAAATGCTCACAGCAAATACAGCCTTTGAAGGGAAACCACAAATATTGAGGAGGGTTGTCAGCAGCCATCAGACCTGTGTCCTATTTTATACCTACAAATGCAAAGTAAATGAGAGGTGATTTGGCAACGGTGTTAAGAGGCTATCCCTTTGAAACTCCAACCTTTCCCTTGGTTTCAGGCGATGCTATGCCTCCTATTTTACTTTCAAACAGCTAACTGGCAGAGAAATCCATGATGTAAACTGGTAACTACACAAAATTAGCTCTAGCCAACTGTGAATTCATTTGTTCTTTCTATTTGCAGTCTCTGCTTTACTGAAACATAAAACTTGGTACTAGTCAGCATATTTCCCCACATTTAAAATTATAACAACAAGGGCAAAGGCATGAAAATAATATCACTAATGCAAAAGAGGAACAAAAATCCAGCCTAGGGACAATCATGGCAGCAGAGAAATTCAGTATACCTGAACTATCTTACTGGCATCTTTCATTTTCTAGTTGTAGTCCAGCATTTCTATAGGAAAAAAAACATACTTTGAACTTCTTCCTAAAAAATCCAACAACAACAAAAATAAAAACACACCACCCACCCATGAAACTAACCATTCTTCATGATGATTCAGGGAATAAGACTTTTTCTGCAAGCTTTAATATGATAATATACGATATGATTAATAGCAAAATAAACACCACTTGCCAAATAAATCTGCACTAATCTAATCTAACAGCATCTAACCACTCTCCACGTTTCCCTATTGTTATACCCCTATGGAATGACTTTGCTAGCCCTCCCCCAAACCCGTTGCTTCCTGTACTTCCTGCATCTCAAAGGCATGCAAATGAATCCTTCACAGCTTTTACCCCTTCTTTGACACATACAACTTACTTTTTTTTTAATACGCCAGAAACAAACAGACCGTATTTATTTACATTGTGACAGTCTCCAAAGGCTCCATCCGGCACAGCGGTGAGAGCAAAGAACCAATCATTACAGCAAGTCCAGAGTTCAAGCAGCAGCAATCAATATGCCGAGTTCAACTCTAATAAACTTTCAGATGTGGGTACATGCAAAACAGAGAATTGTTCGCTGGACTCCAGAAGCACTGCAAGTTATAATCGTTTCCTCCACTAAATTGTTTGATATTTGAAATATGGGAATGTATTTCCCTTTAAGTAGGGTTTCTAGCCTTTACATTGTCATAAAACCTGATTTCCAACACCTCTGTCAACATATTTGAGCTACTGCGATAACTAGGGACAACCCTTATTCCCAGTCAGTCAAATCTACATAGGTAGGTCAAGAGTTATTAGAACAAAGCCAAAAAAACCAAATGGAAGTATGGTTTCTTGACTTATCTAAGACTTAAAGAGAAAAAAAAAAAGTCAAGGGCAGCATTTTCAAACATAAGGGTAAACAGTAGGCCCCTAAATCTGTACTAATTAAAACTCCAAGGCTCTTTAGGAATATATTTCAGTTGAAGAGGACCATTTTGTTTTAATAAGCCCTATTTTGGTTAAATCCCAGGCAACATTCCTACGAAGCACTCTTCAAACTTAACAGCAGAGCACTGCAAGTTGTACTAGGACTGTCCAACAGAGGAAACTACTCGGTTGTCACTGTTGGCCGAGATATTCTTGTGTCCCCTTTTGATGCAGTTACTCTGAACAGTTACTCAGTACAGAAAAAGCTTCATTATTTGCCACTCTGGAGAGCTCTGTCTCTGGCAAAACTTGCTGCAATAATAAGGCTACCACTTACCTTGGTGCACAAAGCACATCCCTACGTTTGTCTGAACAACCACAGAGTCACTTTTTCTTCCTGGTTGTGATACAGCTTCTGAAAATGCATCACTTCAGGACAGAATAAAAAACAAACTGCTCTTCCTCATCTCCACATCATCACACTTGGCTCTAAAAGGTGATGGTTAAAACAGCAAGAGCTGTCAAGGGTTAGTTTTTCCATGGGGTTTACCTAGTGGGACTCGTTAAGAAAATAAATCCAGGCTTCAGGTGAGGATGTGGAACAGTGTCAATGATATTAGGCAGGGGTCACTGAAGTGCCCTTTCCACACTTAAAAGAATTTGAGCTTGCATTTGTATTGAAGGAGGGAGAAGATAGGAAGCTTACAGCTGAAAAAAAAAGAGGTTTTTCCTGAATTTTGGGGCCAGGAGATGTCTACCAGGTCAACAAAAAGACCTCTCCCCTTCCATAATCCATCAAAACAGACATTTCAGGAAAAGTGAGCACCTCCAGATGTTCTCCTAAACCACCTGCAATTTTCCAAACATATTTAGGCTAAGCTTTAATCAAACGGCTAGCAGAAATAATCATCCCACTCTTGCAAACAATTCACCGTATGGCCTTAAATAAATGACTTATATATGATCAGCACTAGAGAAGAAGAAATTTTTCTGTTCCTTCTCATATATAGAGGCATTATTGGCTGTTTGCCTTGCAGGGGGAAGTGCAGGATGGGGGAGGTGAGTTACTGCTGCTTTATTTATAGGGAATCTTCACTTTCTTAGTTTTGAAAAGAAATTTTTAAATGTACCACAAAAGACCACAGCAAGTAATGGAGAAAGTAGAATTTTCAGCTGAACGTGGTGACAGGTGTACAGGTATATTGCAAACTAACACAAATTTCTGAGAAAATATTTGACGAAAAGCTTTCATTAAAGAAAATTAGGGATTGTCATAGCTCGGAAAGAACATAAACAGTCATCTAAGATGACAGAACATGTAATGTTCCTCTCCCTTGCCTTTGAAGGTCATCTTTATTCTTGGTAAGATTCTCTCTCTGCAGAAGGCATTAACAAACAAAAACACCTCACATGCATCTGCTGATCTTTTAAGTTTCCCACGAGGTTCCTTCGTTTCTCCTCTCGTTTATCAGCTATTGATACTTCTCTGCATGTCCAGAAACCAGTTAATTTATACCAGCAGAACAGGGACGTGTCTATAACCTAACTAGTCAAAGACGACTCTGCCTGTACGTTTGCTTTTATGTACTGCTGCTTTAATTGGGCAGCACCAAGGATGGAATAAAAAAAAAAAAAAAAGAAAAAAAAAGAAAGATATCGTGGGTAAAGTGCAAAGTACATCTGAGTCACAAAATGAAACTGGATTTTCTGGGGCCCCGTTGCCTGCACCCCCAGTCTGTGCTCCTCAGGTGCTGTGCTCAGGCCCGACAGATAAGCATAAACTGCAGTACAAAGCACAGTTGCAGCTAATTTGGATTTAGCCATTTCACACTTGCAAGTCAGGGATTCAAAGCCCAATACCAGGGCCCCCTCCTACTTTCCAACACAGAAACAATTTAAAACAGATCTAACACCTATGTAGTACTGATTTGGTTATCTTCAAAATCCCCATTGTTCTGTTTAAAGAGCATATCCTCCTAGAATAGCCTCCTTTTGATAAACAACTCCTTCTGCATGTCAGCCAAACAACAGTTTTGGTCTTTATCACAAGTGGACCAGCAGCAGAAACAGTGTGTGGCTAAGTGAGGGAGGAGGGAGTTTTAGCTGAAAATAGAGTTCATTGTCAGCTGGACTTTAGACTCAGGTTTTTAAATAGGTTTTGGAATGTGGATATGAAGCAGTTAAAAGAACCCTACCTCCAGCCCTTAAAGGAAGAAACCTAAAACATTTAAAAGCATAGGACCTCAGGTTAATAACAGGGTTATCTGTGTGTTATACAAAAAAGTTTTTTGTTTAAGAAGGTCAAAATATACAGGAAACAACATATTAATTCCTCAAGAAAGAAACAGCCAACAAAAAATATTCTTAAATAGAAATGCACATCAAAGAACCCATTTCCCATTTAAAAGTAAAGTTTCAAGAAAGAGATTATGAAATTTAAATACTTTTTTAAACCCCATAAAAAGAGATATATAATTTTAAAGGTTTTGTAGGCCAGACAATTCTGTGCCTTTTACATGGTTTGTAGAAAACAAATAGAGTTGCTACAAACTATTAATATTTTTTTTACATTCCAGGTATGTGCATGGTGGAATGTGACCATTTCTGAAGTGTTTATTTCATGAAAAATATTAGCTCTTTTCAGTAAAATATTATTGGCATGATTAAATAATGACACTATGCAGTTAGATTGTATATTTTACTTCATATATACCCTCAGCATAGCTGAAAATAGTTTTACTTCTTCAGTTCTTAGGATTAGTTGGTATATGTGGGTGACATACACACTCGAAAATCTGCCACCAAAAAAAAAAATCTTATTTCATGTGTTCCATCAAGAGCAAGCTACTCTAAGAAAGCTGATCGTGTAAAAGCTGAAATAACTGACTTGAATAATCATCAGCACGTGGGGGAAGTGAAAAAATGGAAAAAATGTACACCCAAAAAAGTGATGACCAAAGCAAAATATAGGCTAAATAGCATTTATAGTCTAGCTTCTAGAAACCATGCAACTCCTGCAACGTCCATGTGCTTTGCTAGCAACTACATAAAATGTTCTTGCAGTTAGAGGCAGTATTTCTGCTGTAGTCTCACGTTAAAAAATGCTCTCAGGTCCACAGGCTGCCAGAGAAACCACATCACTTTGTTCTAAAATGTCTGCTGAAAAGCCGTAAGTGGCCTAAACAACACAAACTTCAACATCTTCAGCGGTGCTATCTCCTGTCAGGGCTAACTGACAGCACACCCAGGCCACGGGGTGACCCCCCTCACACAAACAGCCCACACCTCGGATAAGACGGTCGGATTTGGAAAACACTGGCGGTCCGTGCTGCCTGGTTTCTAGGTTTCCCACAGATAGAGCATCTGGGCAACGTTAACTGTGGCATTCTGTAAACACTGGCTGGACGATGATAGAGTATAACACAGGCAACAAAGTGACCCTATAAGACTGCTTTCCTCTGTTCTGGTGGTAATCGAATGGCATAGCCAAATGTTGTGCTTGTGGAAATGAGCTCTGGAAGTAGTTAAAGAAGTGTTTACAGCACAGGCTGCAAAAGATAAGGAGACAAGATGCTCTTCAAAAGGCAGGAAAATCTATCTGAGTGCAAGTTTTTTTCTCCTGTTCAACACCAAGAGCCACAGATACCAAAAACGTAACTTCAGACAGAAAGTCAGGCTGGCTTTTTTTGGCAAATTTCCAGTGTTAGGGGCTAGCAGCACCGGGCAAAGTCTTGGGCCACTAACATCACATGGCAAAGCTCACTGCTGGCCAAAGTGGTGGCAGAATTTCTCAAAAAATCTTACATATGAGGCAATAAACCTTCCAGGTCATGCCATTACTATTTAAATAGGCCAACCAGCCTGTACACACATACATATATGCAAATTCTCAAATGAAATGGGAAAAACTTGGAATATAATTGTGCAATTAACAGGAAGGAATTAATGTTGATTTTCTTGTTACCAAGATTTTCTGCATCGTAGCGGCAAATGTAAAAATTTACACCAGCTGTATTTTCTAAAGAAGTAGAAGTCTATTCCATTCATTAAGGCTCAATACTCAGAAATGAGTGGCAGCAAGGATTTACAACTTTTGAACTGATCTTCCTCCCATTTGGGATCATCTAACTTCCCTGTAACAACTACAATAATTGCTACTGCAAAAGAACAGTTGTTATAAATCCATTTTAGCTAGCCTTTCCTACTGTTCAGAAGTTGAAAGGTGGAAGATGACCTCTTCATGTCACCAGTCTCCAGAGGTTCTACCTGGGCTGCTGACAAGCACTCAGCCACAATATGAGAGCCTACTCTGTGCATCTCATTGAAAAGTTATAAGAGAGATGCATTAAAGAAATGTAATTCTTATAAATATAACAATTGTTTATGCTTGTAAAAACATATAAATCTGCTATTACAATGACAGTTGGAATTTTATGTTTATCTTACCTTCAACTGCAAGAAAAGAGATACAAACTATCTACTTTTGCAGAGACTTTTTGTTTTCATGAGTTTGGGTTTTGGGATGGGTTTTTTTGCTTGGTGTTTGGGATGGGTTTTTTTGCTTGGTGTTTGGGGTTTTTTTTAAACTGAAATAACCTATACTCTAATAAAGCATATGGTTGTTTTCCATATAAAGATACATGCTTTCCATCTTATAAAGTCAGCTGCAACTGAAAGAAGCTTGGAGACAAAAAAAAAAAAAGGAAGAAAAGCAATAGATTTCTTTTTAAGGAAAAGTGATGGACTTACCTAGCAAAGGAAAGTTTTAAATTTAAGGACTTCCAGCAACATTGCTGGAAAAAAACCTCAGTCTGTGTATTCATACCATCATGCTGCAGACAGAAAAACATGCATGTAGCAATTATGTGTAGGTATGTCATTGAGGAAAACTGTGTTACGGAATTAAGCAGAGAGATGAAAATTAGCAGCAAGCTAAAGGTAAGGTGTAACAGAATTTAGTTTTGGACCCCAGGTTCTGACAACAAGTTCTAAATATTCAAAATACAAGCTCAGAATTATCAAGACTGCTGTGAAGGGAACCTAGGTTCATTTCAATGACACAGAACCACTCCTTTAAAGAAATCAAATCATGCCACAGAACTGTGGAGGCCTATCAGGTAGCACAGGGGGTTACAGCAAAAAGAGTCTCCTGTTCTCAACACTCCTTGGTGCAGCTTCTACAAAATAAACATTTTTCTCCCACTTCCCTTACTTTTTGTTTTAACAAATTTACAAATGCTTATGAAAAGAAAACAGAGACAAGATTGCATCTGGTTTGTCTATGGCGCCATTTCTTGCTATAGGGAGACTACTTGGAAAAGGTGATGAGTGGTAAGTTGGTGAAAGATATTAATAGGGAAACAATAGACAAATTGCTCTGAATGTTGTGGTTAACCCTTTAGTGTTCACATTTTGGTTTCTCCCTCTTCTTCGGGAGGCCCAAGCAGACGATAATGATTACATCTCCTGCACAACCTCCAAAACATAAGCATATTTCTCCTTTTCACTTCTGTGAGCACGGTGCATGTAAAATTATTTTTGGAAGCAGGGGGAAGTAACTCACTGAAATATTAGTTTTTTCCTTATCCCTCTCCTTTAGCAGAACTGAACAACATTTCATACGTAAATAAAAAGGATGATTTTTACCGTCAGCACAAGTCAAACACCATCAAATGTTGTATTTTTTCCTGCATGCAGATACTTAAAGGAAAAACTCCAGCTCTGATACTCACAGAGCAGCAAGCTGAAGAATGCAAACCACTAAGTACTTATTGTAAAGATAAAGCTTTATTGAATGCAAAGAGCATCCCTTCAAAAGCCTTTAATAAAGGGAAAAGAGGCCACATAAAAATGATTTGCAGTTTCCCAATGAGCACATCAATTTACTTAATTAAATATTGCTTTCAAAGTTGCAGTCACAATAGCTCTTGTCCCTTGGCAGTTGCAGTAAGAAAGATACATTGAACAAGGATGTCAGCTGAATACTAGCATTGATGTTGATGCCAACTGTCCATAGCTTTGCCAAGTCGCTGACGTTTAGAGTGAGGACTCCCTCATTTTCATCTCTTTTTAAGGCTTTGTCAAAGTACTGAAATTCTAGAAGCCAAATTTTGTGCATTTTGCAGAGACATACAAGACCTTACATTTTCAAACATGAGAAGATCCATTTACTACCCTGAGGTTTTTTTAATGGAAAGTGTTTGTATCACAAGTTATTTTTATTTTCATTGCTATCACATTTTGGTCCCACATTTTGTGTCATTACATTTAAGCTCACTTTGTGAGTGTACTCATATTTTAATTCAGATTGAAAAAAAAAAAAAAAGGCCATAAAAATCTTCCCTCCTCAAAAATGCCAGTATCTTCATTCATTCTCTGCAATGAATTTCCAACATTCAGATCACTTTAACTTGACATTGCCATTTTTTTCTTGGTTTCTCACTTTGGCACAAGATGTGGAAATTCATATGCATTCCATTAAGTATTTCTGTAGTTTTCCCTACATCCACAATTAACTCAATTCTACTAATTTTTAGGAGAAGAAACAGTTGTTGTAGTTTTGAGAAACACTGTTATTCTGAAACTCCCTGGGCATCAGAATTAAAAGAGCAATGCAAACAGTGAAGACAAACCTTTATTTTCTCCCTGATCCACTCTCTCCTTTCTTGCCAACAATGATAGAGGTATAAAAAGCAGCACTTTGTCCAGTGACACTGAAAGAAATGTATGATATACACACCTACGGAACCTGTTCGGTTACCAACAGACTTAATATCACCTTCCACTCCTCTGAAAGACAAATGGTATTGATGGCATTTCTTGTAAGTGGTGGTTCAGCCCAGACTTTTGGTGAGGACAGTATTGGAACTTGTAGACTTTTAAGGTGAGATGCATAAATAATTGGTCACTAACACTATCTAATGGCTCTCTTTGTTGTCAACTTCATTCCAGAGGCAATTGCATTTTAACTTTGACATACTGAAGACATGCAGCTAAGATTCACATCTCCTAAATCTTAAGTTAACGGAATTTGGGTGTTTTCCCCTTTACATTCTCAAAATCCAATCTTGCGCTGTCATTCTGTCCAAAGTCAAATCTATAGGAAGTGGACACAAAGAAGAAAGCTTTGCCCTTCTAAAACTGTATTCAAGGACTCTTACTTTCTTTTTTCTTATTTTTTAAGAAACTTTCAGTTAATCCTACTTGAAGGCCTAATACCAGACAAGTGAGCTTATTATTTTCTTGGGCATAAACAAAGTTATTTTACATTGTAACATCTAATCCATATTTGGAAATTTATATTTTAGGACACATCACTTGTAATTTTTTTAAGAAAATCTTTATACAATGGGTAGTGACCTTCTAAAAAGCACAACGTGTCAAGACTGGTTTATAGTCAATTATATTTTAGTTTAACACAAACACAGACTATGTCCAATAATAACCCAACATTATTAAAAGGAAGTTTAAAAAATCCCCAAATCTAGTCTTGGATTCCTATGACAAACACACATTTAAACATATTTTAAACAATATTTCCACTCATCTGAAGTAGCAGCTTATCCTCATAGTATTATTATCTGCCTTGGAGTTAGTTTTTTAAGCAAAGTCAGAAACTTAGATTCCAAATGTTTACTCTAATGATTAATCTCAGGATTGCAACAAGTGTCACTGTAGGTATAGAGCCATAGGAATGGAGAAAAAAAAAGTCTGTCACTCTTCAGACCTACTGTTGTCAGAATGAGCAGAGGACACTGAACACCTTGCAAGCCTGAATTCTGTATTTTAATTAAATTACAAATGTAATTTTACTCAGAGAACAAAAAACAATAACTGAATGTCTTCATGATTCCCTAGTGCATAACTTGTACATTGCATGTTCCTTCCATTGCTTTTTCCAGGCCTTCAAAGCCTTGGAGAGACTGTTGCACCATTTCTTGAGGCATTTGTCCCAATGTTTCAATGGCAAACCAAATAAGAGGCAAAGAATAAAAGGGACTATAACAGCAGAGGGTGATTCTCTCTGTTGTGTAACATCACAGCTTGAAATTACAATGAAATCAGTCATACAGAAAGAACCAAACTTATAAATCACATTACATGTCAAAATGCTTCATATTTTTAAAGTATTCCTCATATGCCAGTGAACTCATAAACCAGTTTTAAGTGACAATGAAATTTTCTCACAGAACCAAAGCAGCTGGATGAATAAATGTGGGAAGAAAGGATCAAGCTGTTAAGTCTTTGAACTTACAGATGAGAGCTTGGTGCCTTCAGCAGTCTGGGCATCACCTGGTAGGTATATTGGGGTCTCTGCTGCATTTTTGCCACTCTCCTGCAATGATTACTAATATCTGACTGATGTATTATTTGACAAGGAGATACAGAAATAATTCTCATCCTGAGAGAATGCTAACATACCCCATGCTCAAGTTATTCTTTTGCATCTAGAGTTCCTTCTATTATTTTCTGCCGGCAACTAAGAGACCATTTCTATGCTTCTCTTCTACAAGCAAAAGTCTTTCCATAAGTCGTCAAAACTGGGTTTTTTTCCCCTTGAGATCTACATACAGCTCAACAGATCCTCACATCTGGCACTGCAACATTTAATCAGTCCTGGAAAACTGCCCTTTACTGCACACTGGAATAGGGAAAGACTATCAGTGTTTATTCAATATCGTGCAATTGGTCACTACTAATTTAAAGAGACTTTCATGTTGCCCAAACACTGTTCACATGCAATGCAACCCGCACTGTGCAGCATGCTGGATGGCAGCAGCTAACTGCACAGTTGAGGAGAAAGAATGTAGTGACTCAGGACAAAACCCCAGCTCACCCAGAAAATGCTGTGCGCTCTTGAATGTTTACACAGAGCGGGCAGACCTTTCTTGGTTGTTTCCAAGGACACGTCAGATGGCCTCATGCCACGGCAGAAGCCAGAATTATGTTTCTCTTCTTCCAAAGGGTAAAAGGGCTGAATCAACCATTGGTAAAGGTCCTGCAATCCCAACATTCTGTAGTTTTTCAAACCTAAAACCGAGAGGCTTTCAAGGAGCAGCAGTGTCTTCACACATACTTCAAAAACAACAAAAAACCCCCTAGTTCTTTCTATACAAGCTGCTCTTGAGAGCTCTACATTGTGCTACGCTTTTTCATTCATCCTTCTTGGTTTTATCAAGCGAGGATGACTAATGTGCTATTGTGATGCACTTCTCAGAAATGTGGCCAACTGAGGCTGCTTCCACAGTAGTTCCATGGGTGTTTAACATTAAAAAGGAGTGCTCAGGCAGGCAATGGGTAAGTCATTACCCCCCTCTTTAAAACAAACAGGCCCTATGCATAAACCATGGTCTCATGCAAATCTGATCTACATAATGTTGAACTCTTCCAATGTCAGGAAGATTTCACAAGTCATTCCATATGTCCCATAGCTGTAAAACTCGCAGTACTTGAGCACCACAGGAAGCACAGTGTTTGCCTCCAACAGCTTATAGTGGTTCATGGCATGCCTCAACCCTCTCTCCCTGCCCTGCCAGGTCCTTACAGTTTGGCCAGGAAGTTTAAATGGGAGAAACATCTTCAAAAATATTCATCCTGTGCCAACAAATTCTCTTCCAGCTCAGTGCAGCTTAAGTACCTGGGAAGGACTGTAACAACTCTTTATGACACCAAAAAAACCCAAACCAAAACAAACAAATAATCAACCAAAAAATTCTAGACTGTATATACGACCTCAGCTTGAAACCACTGACTTCAGTTTGGTCAGGGTTTTACTCCTTATCTGGGTTTTTACTCCTTATCCCTACAGAACTGCTGAATATTCATCTTAGTCCCTAAGATGCAAAGAACCAATGATGCCCCAGAGCACGACCAATAAGGAAGATAGCATTGTTTTACTATGAGAATACTTCAAATCATTTTTTGAAAAGCAGACTCTGGAGCACAATTATATCACCGTTTCTTGCCATCATATATGAGGCTATGTATGAGGTTTAAGATAGACTCTGCTTCAAAAACTTTTACTAAATTTAAATGTTTACATTTCAATAGGCCTTGATTTCCCTAGACTGAAACCTGCCAACATTTAGCTTTGACAGAAAATTGTAACAGGTTTCAACTTTTTTAAACAATTTTTAGCCAAGAATGAGGACATTTCTGGAACACAAGTATTAAAACACACATTTTTAAGATAGGCATCCATCTCAAAATCCATTTAGTCTTTTCAAATGACCATGTAGGTCAGTAAAATTGTTGTAGCACAACCTGCTAGATCTCATTTCGTGTTTCAAGGCCTACAGTTTTCACTCTTCCTGATAAAAGAACCATTATCTTCCCATTTCTGTTGGAGAAGACTTGCAGTTTCAAACTCAGCTCTAAAACCAGGCAAGTCTATGCAGAAAGGATTCCTTACTTTTCACTGTGACAGTCACATGGGCCTACAGTTATCTGCACAAAAAGGTTATTAAAAGAGCATTTTGAATAGCAGTCTAGATATTCTTAAATACATTGTTCAGCCACAGTAAATACAATCACTTTATTCATTTCTTGGTGGATAGACAACGCTTATTCATGCCTCATTAACTTAACCTTCCAGCATGCTTACCATCATTCACTGTCTTTGTGATTTAGAAAATTTTCTTACCCTAACCAAGAGGATTAAATGCTTTTCTGAATCATGTTATTAAATGATACATGCCTGAACCTTGTAAGGCCTTATAAGTATCCTCACTTATACAAAGCAGGAACAACAGGAATAAAAATGTTAAATTAGATAAGTTGACTAATCTCTTGGGCCCGAAACAGCCATATTCAATATACTTGAAAATATGCCATTATGTCACAAGATAAATATTTTAAAAACCACAGTCTTCAAAACAGCTGGCAACTAGATGTGTTGCTCTGAAAATTGCAGTATCTTTTAAACAACAGAAACAAAAGCTTGAACCTAATTCTAAACACAGAATTAGATTTTTTCCTCCATACTAGGAATTTTCATATGAAATTTCACTTGCCCTAAACCAACTTTTTTTTTTTACCTCAGTGAGAATTCCTCGAAAGAAGACTGTGAATAATAAAATCCCCAGGACATGTCAGTAGAGAAAATTTTAGCAGCAGAAAGAGTTTTGTTACAATCCTCCATGCTTTAAAAGCACAAATTTATAGCAAGATTCTCCTTTGTAGTATGCAACAGCACATTTCTCTGACACCTCTTTTATACCATTTTCTTGCTGCACATAAATAAATCCAGAAATATGAGCTTTGTGTTGGGTGTTTTTTGTAGGTATTTTCCCACCTAGCAATCTCAGTCTGAAGTAGGAAGGTGCTAAGACATATAGAAGCTAGTTGCTTATCTGGTTCTAAGTTCAACTGTATTTCGCTGACTTCTGTTGTGGCAACACACAGAAAGCTAAGGACAAATTATTTCATAATGACCTTAGCTAAAGAGACTATAAAAGTTGGAAAAAGCTCATACCATGCTTGCTGAACAAATACACAACTGCTTCTTTCATAGGCTAATACTTGTCTGAAAGCGAATGTCATTGCTGAGAAAAAACCCCACCAGAATCTAAATCTGCTTGCTTTATTTCCCCGCATAATTTCATTCAAGGGAACGAAATCATTCCTCTCATTAAGATTATTTGACATAGTTTCCAGTGCAAACAATCCTATGTAGGGCAAGTGAAAAGGTGGGCATTGCATTCAGCTCTGTGAAGATGCTGATTGTCCTGCTTTTTCTTCTCCATGACTGACTTGCTACAGGGCAATTTTCTAACGTTCTTGCTAACAATAGCAGACAGGAAGAGTGCAGTTCAACCTAGTTTATGTTTAGGAAGAGGAGCACTGACTTCCCACAATTACTCCTTGAATACAGCATCAAGCAAAGGAGCAGCAGGGGAAACAATGAAGGCTTCCATGTGCGTAAGAATATTGTTTCTCTCCTTTGAAGAGCTTGTCATTAAAAAATCCCACAACATAAAGGAAACCTTAAGAGAAAAGAAAAGCACAGATCTGTATCTAGTGAATAAAAGAAAAATTATGGAATAGTAATGTCACATTTATCACCATGGGATAATTTATCTCAAAGAGTTCCTTGTGATTTGCAGAGAGATGTTCAGGTAGTGAATCAAAAAATTGGAAATGTTTGCAGAAGAGAAATTCTCTAGGCATTTTCTGAACTGGTCTTGGCACTTGTAGACCCCCCCCTTACTTAACACTTTGGTTCAGTAACCCACCAAAAACTACCCAGGATCCATCTTGTACCACACCAGTGAACAAGTGTAGCATGCTGTCCTACATTGACCAGAGCTAGCAGCAGGGAAAGAAAGGGATGGGTCCCTTTTCTCCAAGGTAAGCCCATAGATCTGCTTAGCTACAATCCTGAGGCACAGCACTCAGCAGCTCCTGCCTTCTGTGCCACAATACAGACTGCTGGCAGAACAAAAAAACCCCAATCAACCAAAAAAAAAAGTTTATATTTCCCCACCAGATATTCCATATATTTATGTTGTGCTTTTAGGGACTATCACCACAAAGCACGTACCTGAAAAACCAAGATAAAGGGAATCAACAGAGGACAGATGCTCTTTCATTGACATACTGACTGGAATTTGGGACATTTGGGCTAATTTCTGTATTTCTTCCATACTTCCTACAGGACTGCAGATTGCGTGTGATCTAATAACTTTTCCTTTTTTTTCCTGCATAGTTTGCCTGCCTAGCAACACCATGAACTCTTGTATGTTAATATAAACTTTTCGGTGCAGAGTTTTCCTGTTATTAGATTTCTAGGGCAAGCGAGCTTATCTTTGGTTCATAAAAGTAGTAATAGCAGGGTTGAGGGAAAACATCAGAATGGGAAGAATAAGAAAGTATGTTTTAACTCCATTGCTTTAGGTAGAAATGTGCTTTTAAAATTTTATTTAGTATTACACATGCAGTAAATCTCATTTTAGCTAACAAAAAAGGCACACAGTCTAGCATACACAACCTCTGTTAAGTAATACCTATCCATGCAAACAAGAACACTGTCCTTCTAAAGCAACATTTGTGTTCTTTTACTCTATTTTCCATCCAGAGAGATAATTCCGTTTATGAAACCAGACCACTAACAAAAACCAATATATTGACTTGTAACATGCAAGCCCAAACAAATTGCACAACACAGAGAGTGGAGTTAAGAAATGATGACGCACACACTGTAGAACACATAAATGGGACGGGTCATAATACACAAATACACATGTACACAGGGCCTCAGAATTAACTGTCAAACATTCACATATTTGCTCTTACTTTACATTTTTGGACTTTGGACCTAAGCGCTTTCATGTTTATTACTTTATTGGTTTTATCAGTTATAAAATTAACTAATCAGTCTGCAACAGTTAAGGATCTGTTATTTTAAACAATCTTCATGTGAACTGCAAACAGAAAATCCAAACTCCATGGCTGAAATGCCATGGCATTGCATATAAATAAGCATAGACTCATTCGTGTGACAAACACTACATTCATACCAAAGTGTGTCAGGAAGTCAACTTGTCTTTACTTACAGCACATGACAACTGGGGCCTATTTGGTTTCCTCCTGACTTTGTATTTCTCCAGCAGCGGGGTAGAGTGAACATGCTGGAAGGAGAAGAGATCCTGATAGAGATACAGGCGTGTGCATGTTGATTAATGGTGAATGACCAACGTATGATTGATACACTCCAGACTTTCTGGCCTTTTGATGTTGATTGTAAGAATGAAGGCATGTATTTGTGTGTTTAAAATTGCAATAAAAGCACTAAATTTGAGTTATGTCTTTCAACACGTTTAAGAGCAGAAGGCTGAAAGGTTCAAAATAACCAGCTTCTTTTCCAGAGATCCAAGGTTAAACAAATAAAGTTCCTCAAGTCTCAATAAGCTATTATCTGCAGTAAAAAGACAACAACCATATAACAATAAATACGGCAGCATAAAAGCAACCAGGCTGAGGAACTGAAAAAACTTATTGAACTGAAGGGAGGAGAGCAACTCCTGCTCAATATCAGCTCCAATCCATGACAGAAGCCTTCATCCATTGCTTTTCTTTCCTTGTCCTTTAGTCTATGAAAGGCACACATAACTGATATGTTACTGATGTACAGAGTGCCCTGGATTCCAGTGATGATGATATAACTGCTTCCAAGCTGAGGTACAGGAAACTTAAATACTTATGTTTAAATTATGGAAGATTCAGACATGATTATAGTATGACATTACCACCACCAACACTTTCTCCTGCAACATCTCAAAAACTTTTACATACACCATTGCATGAACCAGTGAGGCAGCCAAATTTTATTCTTCCTCTTTATTTCTGGGAGGATTAAAGACCATCTCAGAAGTAAGCCTAGAAAAAAAACCCAACATTCAGATTTCCTGATGCCTGATCCCAATGCCTCAGCGGTTCTTCACCAGCATTGTAGCAATCTGGATCTCAGAGCAGAAGGAAAAGTTTTGAGACCTACCCCTAATAAGCTGTGCTGTCAGAAGCAGCTAAAGCAGAACAGGAAACTGTCCAGGAGATATCAGTATAAACACAGCTAGCAAAGCTCCTCTAAAGGGGGAGAGAGCTGCAGAGCTCTTTAGACCTTTAAGTCTCCCAGCACATCCAGGACAGTTCAGCAGCTCAGTAGGTGTGAGCACACCAACTCATCTCAAAATGCTGATTTAGTGAGAGACAGGCCAGTACTGCATCACTTCTGTGGGTAGTAGCTGCATCAAATGAACCCATCACAGCCAGGAAAAGAAACAAACAACACAAAGCTCAACTCATATTTCTTGTGTATACAAGACTTCGCAAACAGTGCAGTCCCTCAGCATAGTGAGGTTCAAATTGAGCCTAATTTCACCAGATTTGAGAGACCACTTAATGCAGATGTTTTTATCCTTTCATGTCATTACCTATTTTGAAGGTGAAAAAAATGGTTTTCTAGGTCTCTTTAAAATTGTATCTGAAGCTTGTTTAGTCTTGCAGACAGCTCCTGTGCAGACTTGCACACTGAACTCCATCCACTGAGGATTTTAAAACATCCTCATTGCCAAGGGGCTTGTGAACAGTGACAAAGAGTCTATAACCTTTAACACTGACTGAAGTCAATTCATTATCCACTTACAAAATGTGTCAAATCTACAAACTTCCACAAGTTTTTCCTTCTTTTAAGAGCTGGCAGAATTCACTGTATTGGGATGACTGCATTGGCTCGCCCTTGCTCAGAGTTAATCATTAGGCCATTACCAGTGAGGCTCAAAATACCAAAAACAGAGAGGTAATTTTCTGTCAGAGGTCTGGGAAAAAAGCATAACACAAAGTCCATGCTCATCAGCACAGGGAAATGAAAAAAGCTAGTCCATTCCCGATGAGATGGCCTCCAAACATACAAAGCAGTTTCCAAACTGCTTGAGAATGTATTTTAAGTTTCATTTTAATAGGTGCTAAGTGCATGTAAACAGAAATAATTAAGATGATCAATCTGCAAGGAGGAAAGCACATAAGAGGAACATGAGTACTTAAAAGGCTTAAGTAATCATAGTAATAATTAATAATTACATTACAATTATTAATTATAATGTAATGGATCTCTGGCTATTCTTTTGCAAGGAGCTTAAAATAATTTCCAGGTGCTACATCAAGTTATGCAACAGAAAGGGATTCCTGAAACAACTTTTGAGCTGCAAATCCTTTCCACAGAATATCAAATCACCAACAAAGCATTTAACTCTCAATAAGTAAAAGTGAATAAGTCTCAATAAGTAAAAGTGAACCTTAACAAATCTGGAGAAAATAAAAAATATTCTGTACAGAAAAACAAATATATATAACATTTTAATATCTAGAGTTTTTTGGGGACAGAAAAGTCTTTTTTTCCCACCAGTTCTATTCTCAAATATTCTCAGAGGCAAACACTGCAGTTGTTAGTTAAAGGCGAGTAACTAAGAATCAGATTTAAGAACTTGTCCAAAAGTCATTCAGAGCCAGTGGAAGCACAGAGAGCAAACCCTGTCTCTGGCTCTCCAGCTTGCTTTGGTTTCAAGGTGCAGGAAATCACAATGAAATCTGCTGCAACGTGCCAGAAGTGGTGTGTTTATGTCATGCTGACCTGGCGTTGTGCGGAGTCACTGGCACACAAGGGGCAGTTGGGCAAACGTTGCTGCTCTGTCCCCCAAGGCTGGAGAGTGCATGGAGCAGGAGCAGAAGGAGGCTGGTTCTCACAGACAGCACCCTAAAACAGATCTTATATGAAGAAGGCATGCTGCCTGCCTCTTACACAGATTTTAAACCTTTAAGCCTCTGGAACAATTTTGCCTAGTGGAATGTCCTAGTGGCCTAGGTAGCTGTGTCGTTTTTTTGATAGCCTTCTGTGTGCCACAACCTTTAAGTTCCTGGGACTGCTGCTTTTCAGAGGCCCACCCTTCTGTACTGCCTCCAGTTCTGTAACTGATGGGATGCATGCAGTGTTATGTTTCCTAAATATGTTATGTTTCCTACCCTGTGTTGCTTATTTGTCTGCATTAGAAACTATCACACCAGTAAGTTGTGTATCTACTCTTTCAAATGACTAAACAAACCAGATAATTTTGAAAAGTATGGAAAAGAAAAATAACTCCACTAGTAGCATGGGGCTCATATTCCACATTTAAACATTGCCAAGCAATGGAGCCATTCTGTACATTTTATTCCATTGAATTTTATCATGTTTGAATCTACTGGGGAATTTGCCTTGGTAATTTAAAGACACAGACAGCTTATCTGCTTGGACCCTGGAGTGGTCCTCAGAATATACAAGCTATACCCAGGTAGAGCTGTATCAGAAGGGTTTTTTTCCACTTCATGTAGTAAGGAAAAATAACAAGAAAATAACACTTTTACACATTCATCTGCAACTCCAGCTTTTTCTCTCATGAAGTCACAAAACCACACAACATGCTTACACCACTGCCAGAATTCAAAAACTATAAATAGGTCTATAACCTTTTGCTTCAAATTGGAATATGGGATTCTTTTAAAAAGACAGAAAGGAAAATGGAAAATTTATTACTCAAAAATAAACAATGTCCCTTCTATACAGGCATTGTAGCACATATGTTAAACAGCAACCAAATGTGATGTCTAAAAAGAAAATAACCCAGAAAATTATGATTTTTGGGTGAAGATTTAAACAGCAGGAACAGATGAGTATTTAAAAATAAAGAGCCTATTATATTCAAATGAAACAAAGAATGAGGAGACAAAATAATAAGCTATAAAAATATATCTGTCAGCAAAGCTGTTTCAGGACTGAATGTTTCCCCCGTGAGATTCTCAGGAAACACCAGGCACCCTCCAGGTTTAAAGCTTTCATCCCTGGGCTCTGAGCTATATTGGTTTCCTGTATAAAAGGAATCGAGACGAGAAGAAAACATTTGACCGACTGCCCCAGCAATCATACAATGTTTTATACTTTGTGGAGCGCTGCCTAACACAACAAAACCCAGTATTGTTACAGAGGACTCAAAGAGTCCAACCAATTATGTCCCTTCATGAGTACAGCTATACTAGCCTTTGATCACCAGTTCTAACTACCAGCAGTAAAGCAAACACAAATCTGCAGACAGCATCAATAAACCTTGCAGTGGGAGGGAACAGAGATACTCTGTGCCCAGTTGGTTTTTTCTTTTTTGTTTGTTTTCCCCCCCTCCCCTCTTTCGCTAAATCCTGGTCAAAATTATCTACTAGTTGTCTTCTCTAACTCATGGGCAGACCCTAAGAAAGTGAAGGGTAGCTTTCCTCTATTTTTGATGCCATTTCATGGCATCAAGCAGAATTATTTTTTTTTAAGCCCACTTCAGCAGAATACTCTAACCACAGTAAAATTCTGTTCCAGCTATTTACCTGAAATTCATCTGTTTTTATTAAACTCTGTTTTTATGCACACACAGAGATGTAATATTTTTGTTCATGATCAAAGAGCATGTAGAAACATTCTTTTCTCTATTTCACTGTTTTATTACTGTGTGGACTTTTTCCTAAAGATGTTCCCACCAAAAACAAGCTAAACACTCCAGATTTGCTGGTGATTTGTGTTATTACTTTGCTATGATCTCACAGTGCCGGATTTAATCAGTTAAGAGGTCTGGGCTGAGTGGGTGCTGGGTATTGCTCACCCAGCACTGTAACCTGGGCTTTTTATTCCCACAGTGCACAAGTTCAACAAAACAGACTTCCCATAACCCAAGAAGCACATAGTCTTTTCAAGCTCAGAGGCACAACTTCAGCATAAAAACCACAGTGATTTTCATCATGCAGAACAGACAGGTTTAAGGCACAGATCTGAACAAAAGATTAGGAAAGGCAGTGTGGTCCAGCAGTTAAGCCACTAGCCTGGGACCTAGAAATCACAGCTCTGCAAGCACTGCCTGCGACAGAGCCTGTGCTGCTGGTGGCACCACAGAAAATCACATTGGCCTCAAGCCCCGGAAATATACAGGGCCTGAATGCCCTTGAAATCACACAGAGTCCAGCAAAGAACTTTTGAGGGTTTGGGCCTCGTTTCCTTTGTGTTGCAATAACTGTCTGTACAATGAAAGATAATAACATTGACCTGTCTCACCAAGTACTCTGAATACCCACTGTAAGAGGGACACCTAGCCTACCTGCTAAGGCCATGTGCTGTAGTGCTTCAAAGAGGCACAAAACCAAATACTAGGTTTCTTATCAGCCTCATGTTGCACTTCTAGTAGTAAAAGCATGGGATTGCGACCTCACAGACCTCTGAAGAATTACATACAATCCAATTCTGTCACCCTTATGTCTGTGGTAAGATATTTCTTAGTAACTGGTGGATGCTAACTGGGCTTTATGCCTGCTGTCTGCTTTGTCTGACACATGATTCAGTTCCTGCCACTGCATAAAGTGCTCAATTTATTTAGCCGTGTCTCCCCAGCTGGCAGGGCCAGTCCTCCCTTCCCTTCCAGCTCTGCTGCTTTAAACCTTGCACTGCATTTCACTTGGGAGAAGCCCTGCATCCATGGCTGGCTGGCAGGATCCTTGTCTCTCACGTGTAAATAAAGGCAAGACAATGCTTTTTTTAACCACATTGCCCAGAAAAACAAGGATCTAATACAAATTTTCCATGTTCCCTTCAGGTAAAACTTTACACGCTATTACTAAAATTTGTAATAACCATTCCAGTCTAAAATTTTGGGTGGGAGGATCTTGAGGAAAGGATGGTAGATTTTACTTGCAGTACAATAAAACAACATGACTTGGATTCAGTTTCCAACTTACTAGAAACTTCACACATGTTCTCACCACATCTTTCCAGTATCCCTGTTCGTTTTGCACATGATCCAGACGATATGGCATCTTTTTTCTCACCATTTGTCTGTCTTATCTGTTCGAAATATAATCTGGAGAATAACAGATTTCGTTTGCTTTGATGATCCATAGCCCTTAACACATGAAGAACTTTGTGAAAAACATTGCTATAATACAACCAGAGCTTTTTCACTTTGGTAGAACTACATACATCTGGATGAAAAAGTAATGCATGCCAAGTAAGTAGTAAAAGCCAAAACAGATGGATGTTAGCCAAAAAGACAACTCAAGATTTATAATTTACAATCATTTAAACTCATGCTTTCCTGATTTTTAAAAAAACAGTCTCCATAACTTTTAAGCAAACCCCCAGAAGAAGCTAAGAAACAAAGCACTGAAGAGAGAAAAGTCTAAGAATTGTCAAGCATAAAACAAAGACTGAATCGAAATTAATGCCAAGACCTTATATAGAAATAAAGTAGGTAAAATACAGCAAAGTTGGATTTAAATAATTACTACCCTATAATAAATTGGGAATACAGTAAATGTGTGAGTGAGACACAAGGTGAAATTGCATCTAATATGGTGATTCACACTTACTCAGAAAATCTGGTTGCTACTATACTAGTTGATGTCAGGCTGCATTTTATTCAAACCAATAAAATCTTTTGTGTGGTCTCTTGACCTTGCTAATTGTCTAATTTACATTTAAGACAATAATGTTGCTTAGTAATTTTAAAAGGAAGTGTTTCCACCCCGGAGTGTTATCCCTGCATCTCCTCTGAAGAAACTTTAAACTGATGAATGCTGCAAGTGAATGGGAGTTCCCTGCATCTCAGTTTGTAATTATCTCTCTTAACTGGTAAGGCTTTACATACTAATTCTATCTGGCATGCTCAGAGAAGGCAAAATCTGGAGTTATTCTGATTTACCTCATCCTGTGGAGGTTAGAGGAAAAGTAAAAGTCTCTTCTAAGCAGGCTCAAAGGTTCCGAGATGTAATCCAACAATGCACAGACATTTAGCACCTTTTAATGACCTTGTATTTAAAAAACTAAACCCATCTTGATATTCTGGTAATCAAATGTCAGTACAGAACTCAAACAAACAGAGGCTGGGACAGCTGTGCAGCATCTTCAGCCCAAACCTTACTGTACTAGAGGCAGGAACTGCATAGCTTGACAGAAAAAGCATTATGCCTTAAAAAATTATTTCGTCTTTCCTACACTAATAAGGAAAGGTGGTGAAAAAATGTTAAGTGATCTACAGAAGAAGCTATCTCTTCTTCTAGTACACCATAAATTGAAAACTTAGGCAACTAAACACACAGAGATAGAGCTGGAGTCAGTAGGTTGGTTTCTCAACATCACAGTTTCCTTCCAATCATTGTAAAGGGTTATTTGTTAAGTTTGTTTTTTGTATATAATACAGTTGCTACTATTCAAACAGCAAGAGACCACAGGTGCTTTCTTGCTAAATATAAAACAGATATAAAAACATCTCAGAATGAGGCAGATCCCTCTAAACACTATGTTTGCTGAGTATTACCATGCTGATAGGTAGTTCACCAGCTGAGGCCACTTCCTTCTGAAGCCTCTGTGTGTGCATACAAGCTGAAAGCAGAAGCTGGTTCAGACCACAGGGTACATCAAGAATTACCAGCATCACTGGTTTACATTCTTCTGTTCATAGTCTCCTGTTTTGCTACACATTTTCCTTGGGTGCAAAGCCACATCATAGTACAGTGCCAGATTGCTTACATCAGTGTGACTGTGGAGGGATGTGTATAAGTAAAATGGATTTGATGAACAGATCTGAGTTGATAAGAAAAAAAAAAAAAGGTTTTGCTGCTGGATATTTTTGTGCATGGAGAAGTTTAATCTCGATCATTTCATCACAGCCCAACAAACAGCTGGAAGAGCACAACCAGAGCAGTGAAAAACTGGCAGCAGGAGCAGGCATGAGCAGCAGGGGTAGGAAGCAGGAATTTCTTAGTTTGTCTTGTGTCAAATCCAATTCATGTAACATCTAATTACATCCTTAGATTTACCAAATGGGAGAAGGAAACAATCCATAGTTTTGAAGACAAGATCTGATGTAAATTATTTTATATTGCTTGTACTTACATAAAACCCAAGACTTGGACATCCTGCATTCACTTTTGAGTTCTGTTCTGAATTGAACTAAGGGAATTGTTCCCTAAATGATTGCTGGGAGCCAAATGATCATAACTGATGAAATCCCCTTCAACGTGCCAATTCTTGAAATGCTTCCCATTTTTTTCCCCAAATGACACTGCATTCATCCAGCAGTAAAGGACACCAAAGCACCGCAGTAGCTGATGCAGTGTACCCCTCAACAGATGACACACTGAGATGTCACCATGATCCTCACAAAAAGAGGGCAGCAGTAAACCCCCTTAATGCTTGTAGTTCACTCATTTTGCATTTAAATGGTTCAGCAATACAGGATTGACAATAGTGGTTAGAAAGGATACCAGTCACTGCTGGTCTCCTCCACTCTATCCAGGGTTGCTGCCCAGTTGTGGGGTCTGCATATCTCTGCTCTTCGAATGCAGTTCACAACCCAGGGTAATAACAACACAAACAGTGGCTAGGTTAACGTACAAGGCACTAGGTAGTGGTAGCGGAAAAGCTGAGACATACACTCATTACAGAAACTTCTGCCACAGAGCAATGTTTCAACAAGAGAGAAATGCCCAATGACAGATAAATCCAACAAAAAAAACCCCAAAAAACCCACCATCTCTCTGAATCAAGACACAGAGCTAAACACACAGCAATACTTCCTTCAGTTTGCAGTATATAACTAAGAACACTCAAGAACACTAAGAACTCAACTCCCAGAAGTACTTAGAGCAAATCATAGTACCACATGCCTTTTATAAGGCACCATGCAGTTCCCATCTCTATAGCTACAGCTTTTTGGCAGCAGTCCAGATCATAAAAGGCTGGGTCACATCTCACTTAAAAGAATAGTAATATAGCTCAGCTTACACTGCCTGACAATATTATGAATGCCACAGAGAAGATAAATGAAAAGAAACTATTCTCATTATCTTGGACACAAGAAATAAGGAACATCCTGTGAATTTTTAGGAGAACAAAATTAAAACTATATTTGATAAGACAGCAGTTCACTGCAATGTCTTGTTACAAAGGCATTCAAGATGAGACTGTCAGTTCAGACAAAATCCTGTAGGATAAGTCCCTTGGTAACTATTATGAACTGGAGACAACCTACAGTGCAGCAGTCTAGCTTCCCTACAGCTGCAAGGGTGTATTGCATAGAGCAGCACAATAAATGCCATATTTTCTGCATCCTTTTCAAAGCTACTGCCTCTGTTGGACAGAACACAGGGCAAGAGAGGTAAGAGAAACTTTTCATCAGGAACAGAGTGGTTCTTCCAAATGAAGTACGTTTATATTGTCACTGGTTGAGTTTGTCGCATCTAGGGAGACTGCAAACACTGTGCAGTTGTCCTCTGGTGTGTACACAGAGCCAGGCACGGCAGTGCTACAGTCACAATTGCAACCTCCTGATATTGCTGCAGGACAAACATGGCAATATTAACAATTAGTGACTTAGATAAAGCTCACATTTATAAATTCCCTATCAAAATCACCGAGGTTGTGTGCAGAGTAAACTCCTCCAACACATAGCTAGAGCTCTTCCCACCCTCTGGGATACATGTTCCCACTCTCTCCCATGGACCAGCACTAATACTTACGTGACCTCCTGGGGAGCAGGTTCACACAGCTTATCCTTTCTTTTTCAAGTTAATTTTTTGCTGGATCAGCTCCCTGAAACAGTGCAATAGAGTCACTTGAGCATTGGTGCAAAAGAAGCGGCAATCACGTATGATGGCAGACAGGAGGTATTCTATGATTCTATGATTCTATGAAAGGATAAGACTGACGCATAACCTGACCTGGAGCATATCCTGAATCTCGGCTAAAGGAGAATGCCATGGCCACCACGAACCTAAGGGGTTTTCTAAGTCACAGAATCTCACAATTCCAACCTCAGCAACTGCCATCCTGAGCTTTTCTGCAACGATTCAGCAAAATCTCCATAAAGATGTGGACAAATGGGCAGATGAGAATGCCCCACTGGGCACATACTTGGCAGACTATGGCAACCCAAGGCATTTACAAAGACGACAGCAACCACAAGAAATTAAATCTCCCCACCAAAGAGGGGAGACTAAATTTGGCTGCTAAAAATTAGATGCAAGTGTTCTAATGCAAGTGTTTCAAGTGTTCTCTGACAACCCCATCATCTCACATGCTGCTTCTTCACATGAGGGACTATGCCTGTGGGGCCTGGGGGCAGAAGCCAGCTGGAAGTACTTGCTCTGCTGTTCCAAGGTTCACGTTGTGTACCAAACTGATCATCAAGACACCGAGGGAAAATGATTTCTCCCAGACATCTTTGGCAATTCATATTCCTGCCAAGTGTACTCCAGGCTCCAAATACAACTCTCTAGTTTGCAAAGCCTTCCCATGGCCTTAGCACACCAGTCACCAAAAAGAAAATTGGATATGATTTTACCAATAGGCTTCTCTGCTGAGACAAACTTTATATTTTTATTTTTTACATATACATAAATAATTTGGTTCTCAAAAGGCACCTCTTAGAAGAAATAGCTGTCAAGTAGACAGCAAAGAAAAGCTGTAAGTAACACCAGGCTGTGATTTACATTCACCAAAACAGTTGGAGCTGCTTAAGGAGAGGCTACACCACAAGGAATTCTTCCTTCAAACAGAGCTGGACCCAAGTAACACCTCAAGAGGTGAGAAAAATTTACCCAAAACGTCGTGAATGCTGCCTATAATCAAAACAAGAGGGAATAAATAAGTCTCTTGGGACAAAAGGCCCATGTTCTTACTCCAGGTAGTCTGTCCAAGCAGTCTCCCTTAATGTGTAGCAGAAAGCACAAAGTAGAGCAGGCGTGGTCTGGAGATGGGAAATAACCGAGGTGGACACTAAAGGGTGGCAATGGCTTTCTCCAGGGCACCTCTTGAACTATCCACCCATATAACTTTGACCTACTTTCTATTTGAGCTGATTTACATTTGTTTTTACATTTGTTGCTAATGAACCTACCCAAAGGGGATTGTAAACCCTGGGAGGATTCCCCAGGTCTTTTGGGCTCAGGCCCTCTACTGAGTGCAGGCAGACAAAACACAGAGTTTGGCCATCACTTGTATTTCAACAGCTATCGATCACACAGTTTCACATCACAGAAACTGTTCCAAATAGTTAAAATATTCCCCCTCAAACCCCTCAAGTTTAATTTTTCTCATGAAAAAAAAAAAAAAAGATTAAAAATATAAGGTGTGTTTCTTCAAACCAAAACACTGTCAGATCAGACACTGGCACAAGTTCAGACCTAACATTTGTGAGGCTAGATCAAAGCAGAACCCCAGAACTAAAATGCAAGGAATGAACAGGTCTGGATCTCCCTGATGTGTTTTTTTTTGAAAACCAATGTCATTCCTACTGCGGGTAAGGCATTTCCCAATGTAACAGGAGGGTGAACGAGTGCAGCACTCCCAGGAATCACACTGAAGCAGAACAGAGACCACCAAGACTGGAGGCAACCAGAAGGGCACAGATGAAAGGAGTGTAATGAACCAGTGAATGCTGAGAGCTGGAGGGAAACTTTCTACTAGGATTGCAATGCCTCAGAGCTGGTCCTGGGAGCCTCAGGCAAGTGGCCATTGTTTTGGCCAGTAAGTAACGCCCTGTTTTACTACTTAAATGATTTGAAGAGAGTTCCAGCTTCTGTGTCCCTGAGGACTATCTGCCCAACACTCACTCTGAAAGTCACCCTTTTTCTCTCCACTACCTGCTGTGTGTAACATCAGTACAGTGCTATGAAATGTGGCACAGGGACAGAGCTTGTGGAGACCTGCTCAGGCATTTTTATTTGCAGTTTTGTCTGAAGCTGCTTGGAGGAGATTAAACATGCAGATGTAAAAACCTCTGGGGTAAAAACCCAGCCCTGTCACATTAACAGCACCCATATTCAAAAGCTCACTGGAGCTTTGTACAAAAAGAGTATCATGAACACAATTTTTGGCCATATACAGAGAAATAGAGAAATTATTTCAGCCTATGGCCCCGACATTCCTAGTCACTGGCCCAAACCATGGGCAAATAACATCCAGAAAAACATCAGGGGATTGAGACACTTAGGTTTACAAGCTGGCCTGCACTTTCACCAGAACAGTGGGACTCAGGGAAAGGCTGACAACAACTGAGACCCTGTTGACACTCAGTTGTCAGCTTCACACTATCTCTTTTAACATCATTTAAGCACTGTTCTGCTGCCAAAAATGTGTGGAAATTTCAGAGACTGATGGCCTTGCAGCAAAGTCAAACTTACGTACAAAGTCAAACATTATGTGATGCTGAGCACTGGGAATTACAGCTCCCACAGGCACGGGGACTCGCACTCTAATGGGATCTATGGGAGTTCCCACTGTTCAGGATCAACTTCCCTGGAGACAACAGAATCAAAGACCGTATTGAACCATCGTTCCACCATGGTCTTGCTCGTTTCAAGAATTTATTTCTTGAATCGGGAAAAGTGAAGAAAGTTCTCTTAATCTGTGTGGACTGGTTCTTGTACACATTCATGATTTGCTTTCCTCTATAGAAATCCAAGGGTCACAGCCTAGACAGTGTCAAAGAAAGCGCACAGGCCCAGAGGAAGGTAATTCTAAAGTGCTTGTTATTTAATTTGCCTGAGCTCAGACAAAAGAGCAGCAAAGGAGAACAGGTCATTTTGGGCTCTACAAAGAGGAGTAAGGAAATGCTGAAGGGTCCCCATAGAGACTGGGGACTTCATTCTGAAGCCTTCTCTAACAATGCTGAAGAAAAACTTCAGGATATTTGGAAAAGAATATCAGCATATATCATGCATTTTATAGCAAAGCTTGATTAAACCAATATGCCAGATTCAATAGTCCTGTTGGGTTCTACGTTCAGATTTTGTGGATGCTTCCAGTTCAACACATATTTACCCAATTTCCAGCTTCAAGACACATCAATCTTTTAGGATATCTTAAATGTGGAGACTAGGTGGCCTATGCCTGCGTAACTCAGCTAGACCAGTCATCAATCCCTTTGCAAAGATGCAAATGTACCACATGTTTGTGGCACATTTGCCTTACCATGCAATGTCAGTAATCAGGGATAAAAGCATGCCAGGCATTTCCATCCAGCTGTTAAATCAGAACCATTTTGCGTATAGAAAATCTGTGAATTATAAAAATAACTTAATTCCAGGTGGTTAGTGGTGGGCTGGGTGGGTCAACAGAAAATCAATACTGCTGTCCACACAAAACCACTATTTTTTAGCCAAGAACATTTAAAAAAAAACCCAAACAAACCCAAACCTGGATGACATATGAGAAACACCTACAACTTTCTGTGCACGGTCCTCTGAATGTATTGCTCCAGCTGATCTGAATTATATGTTGCATTTGCAGATTTATTTCAAAGGGCATTTATGAGTAAAAGAAGAAAAATATGAAAGAAGAGCCTTCATTTCCACAGAGTCGTCCTCTTGTGAATAAAGGCTGTTGCTTCTATTGAGATAAGAAGAAATTGCAATGCTAACACCATTAATGTGTGAAAGCTAACAGCCAGCTCAGGTCAGAGCAGAACTCTTGGTAAACCTTGACAAACTTTTCAAATGTGACTAAACTGTGGCAAAGCCCAAGGTTTCCTAAAGCTACAGCAGTATCAAGGACAGCTCTAAGGTATCTGGCTCTTTCTGATATCTCTATCCTAAACACTTCAGTTATACCAATAAAAGTTACAACTAAGTTGAAAGCACATTAAAGATGGGTTGGTTTATTAAAACGAACAAAAACGTATGTTTATTTCCTGAAGTTTAAGGGCTATCCCTTGAAGTGTGACTGACACAGAAATGTATGGTTCATTCCTTCTCTGGTACATCTCTGCAAGAGAGTTTTGTGTGATGTTCTGATGAAGCAGGAAGGTTGCTAGCTGATTGACAGGTGACACTGCAACATGTGATGTCCTCAAGTACCATTTCACAGCCTTACATGGCAGGTTATCATCAATAAGCCTGCTTTTTCTGTACATCTAAACCCAGCCCACAGACTGGCCCATCATAGTAATGTTGCACTGTATCAGAGCCTTTCCAAGGAAAGACAGAGAGTCCTGCACCTATCTGTGCAGCTAACCCAAGGCTAAAGCATTTCACCTCTTCAGTCAAAGACCACACAGAGTCGCAAATGAAGCACAGAGGTGTTGGAAAGCATGTCAGTAACACCAAGTGGAAGCTGGGAAGGGGTGTCCCACAGTCACAAACACATCTGAATTTCCACAATTTACTCTCTACAGAATTTTCTACTTAGAAAATGGTTTAACCTTACATTGTGAGAAAAGAAAACCTTCCAGGTAAAGCAATACGTTCATTCTCTGATAGCTTTAGCTACACATTTTGAACTTAAGAGGGCAATAAGAAAAAAAGCATGCAAGTTGAGGATGAAATGACAACATTACTCATACCACTTACTACTGATATTCATTAGAGACCTGACTGTTAAGACTCACTGAAGCTGTGAACACAGTAGGAAATGCAAACTTTCTCCTTTATACTTTTAATAAATTAGAACATAATACTCTGCCCAAGTTCTTGAGTCACCTTGTGAGGCAAAGGTCTCAGCTCTGACCTCCAGAACAACACAACTAAAAGGAACTTGGCTTGCTGATATGAAACAGAGCTTCCAAAATGCTTATCACATGAGCCTTAATAAAGCAGTGATAAATGGCTTTCATGAGAATAAAACCATATAATAAGTGAGAGCCCTGGAGTACTCCTGAAAGCCCAGTCTAAGAAAATAAATATATGATTAACACTTTTTCATCAAATTCTACAGGCACAGTGTTTCTTCCATGGAAGGACAGTGCTTTCATGATGATTACTGGGAGACCGGGAATAAATCTCCCTTAATCTTGATTTACTTATTTTACACACACGCAACCTCCCACTAGTAAGTTCTGATACAACCTTTGCTTTTACACTGCCAGAGTGACTCACAGTAGCATGTTCACCAGTGTGGCCAACATCCATCATGTGTGTTTTGCTCTCCCTCTGAATTAATTTGGGAGTCCTGTGTGTGTGCACTGTGACCCTTGCTCTAGCACACATGCCACTGGTTGTTTATGATAATGACAGGCGATGGCGCAGCTTCTGCTAAAAAGAGTTCCTGTTGCATGGTCTCATATTAAGACCCTCCTGGGGAAGTTACATGTCAGAGTTGAGTCACTCTCACAGTTCATCGCTGCCAAAAGTAGTATGTCCCATGCTTCAGCCCTGCCCTTTCTTCTCTCCATCCATGCTAACACACCCTTTCTCTTGCATCAAACTAATGTTCATTAGAGCCTTCACTGAGCTGATTCAGTTCATTAACCCAGGAGCAAACAATTCAATTTTTTGTCACGTTAGTTTTCTTCCAGGCCAGTGGGTTGAATCTGTTTCATGCGGGGCCTGACAAGCGCTAGACATGCTGCTGGCCAGGGGCAGTAGCCGGCCAGGAGCAGGGGAGAGCAGCAAGAAGAGGAGGATGGGGCACTGCATGTCCCCAGTACAGAATGAGAGATGATCAGCTGTAACATGTCGCTTTGTCTTCAGCAATCTGACCCTGATGGAAGGAGGTTTCTTTGCAGCCCAGGAGTGGAACTGCCAGCTGCAGCTCTCCTCCTCGAGCTCTCAAGCAGTATGCCACGAACCCAGGCCAGTAAGGAAAGACCCTGACAACCAACAGGGACACTTTGAACCTAATCTAATACCCTATGGAAAGCTAAGGCAAAAAGCAAGTTTGATGGATTCATTAAAGCTGCTGGTGGTGGAAAAATGCATTCTGTAGCTTTCTGTGCTTGCCAATGGCTAATAGTTTCAAGACGGCTGGTATTGTCTGGGCATTTCACCACCTGCAACCAGCCTGAGGAAAAAACAACAAACAGGTCTGCACAGGGATAAGGGATAAAGGGATAAGGGAGATACTGGAAAGCTCCAAAGTTTGTCATATTCCTAATCCTAAAGACCTTCCTCCTTCTCTGCTTATTGCAGATTACCTGTCCCTCCCTGGTTACTCCTGCTTCTTGCCAACTTATTACACAACTTCTTCCTATTTGCCTTCCTTCTCATGCACAGAGACCCTACTTAAATATTTCTATACAGGTCCTACACCCTGTTCTTTTATAAGGCCTTTAAGACCATTGCTCTACCGTGTATGTTTACAAGAAATCAACTAATTTCTGACTAATTAATATTCAGAAAGCAAAAAGCTTACACTTACATGTGCGTATTTGCACATGAATATGTATCAAATGCATATACACTTAAGTAGGTATAGTATATTTAATATTACTCTTTCCTGTCTCCCCCCTATTCATTATATGCCAGGGCAGCTATCTAAATTCCACTGGAGCTTAACTCCTGTGACTTACTTGGGAATCTCCTTTTAAGGTGTAATGCTTTAGTACACTGGAGGTTCATCTAGTTCCATCCAGTTTATTCATACAAAACATAACACACATCATTGAACCTGACTCTGTGTGAGCTGACACTCCCAATAATGAAAACGTTTTGTTAGTTTTCCTTAACAACATCTAGGAGGGAAAGGTTCCTTCTTCACAGATGTTTCTTGAAAATCTGTACTACACTGCAATGACTGACAGACCTTTCAATAGTGTAGGTTGGATATTTAATCACCATGAATCCATCCTAGCCTTTGATAGCCTGATAAAAGGATGCAGTTGACTGCTTTGTAAAACAGTCAGGATTTCAAAGACTGTAAAACAGTGGATTTTAAGTATTTAACCCATTTTCTCGAAAGCAGAATTAATCTGCATAATTCATTTTCTCAGTGACACTCATCTACATATGTGCCTTACATACACAATCTGACCTTACATGTAAGCTTTAAGTTTGATTTTTAGCATTATTTCCTACTGTGTTTTGCATCCCAAATGCATTTCTGTAACTTCCCGGCCAGACTAACTGTATCCAATTCTGACAGAGGGTGCAAGCATCTCCCTTGAAACCTTCTTCTGCGACCACCACATCATCTATGATGTGGATGATCCACAGTACTGAGTAGACCTAACATCTACAACAGAAACTTCTCCAAAAGCCACTTTTGCTACCTTTCAGCTCTGCAATGAATTGAAGCACCATGGCTGTGCAGAGAAAATGCCTGCAGCTCTGAAAATTAAAGAGGAGGAAAACAGACAGGTCCCTTTAGGTCGTAAAAGAGGTTATGGTTTCCTTCCAATAACAGTTCCTATATCCTTTGATATTCTATCTACTTTATCATTTACCCCGGTTTTGTAGGATAGCAGCTGTCATAACAGAGCTCATCTTCGGTGTTGCCAGTCACTGCATGGAGGGAGATCAGTAAGGATGAAGAAAACACTTGGGAATCTTCAGCTTGCCTTGGCCAGGAGACAAGGATGAGTCACTGCCTGACCTGGGAGTCAGGGGTCACCCCCTCTGGAGAGTCACCGCCTTGTTCGGTCCACTCGCAGCTAATCCCCCGAGAGTGGCTCTCGCCAAAAGATTTCTTTATCCCCTCGACTGAAAAAAAATAACAACAGAGTTAACAAGGCCAGTAAAAATCCATGACTCAGGCAAATCCTCAAGGATCAAGTGGGGAGTGGGAGGGAACATAAACTAATCCGAGAGCCCAAAATGTCTTTTGCCAAAGCCTTTTAAAAAACAAAAACTTCACTAGGGTCTCCTCGTTAGCGGCGATTACAGGGGAGGCATTTCTTTCTTTCTTTCCTTCTTAACTAAGAATCTCTTCTCAACAACACAAACAAGGGTGCCCATTGACGTGGTGCAGTGCTTTCTAATCCATCTGAGCAGCTGGCTTTCTATATCTTTTTTACATACTGAGGGAGGAAAAAGAAAGGCTTCATGGTGAGAAGAGTCTCCATCTCCTCAGCGAAAATACTAGTTTTATAGGATGGCCTGCAGGGTTCCTGGGAAAAAGATACAAATTTTTTTTCTTTCTTTTTTTAAATTTACAGAGGTGGTAATTCCCTTCTTTTTTCCCCCCAGAGAAAGTGACACATCTCAGAACATTCGTTCTGCCACTAGTTTCCAAATCTGAAAACATCATCCCAGGTTTTCTGGGGTTAAAATAAAAGCCCTAGTGATGTCACTAAATTTCAGAAGATGTCTCACAAATGAATGTGAGGACAACCCAAGGCAGCACATAGACAACAGTGACTAAAAAGTACATAATCCTTCCCTTTTAGTAGCGTTACTATTCTGTTTTGGCTCAAGCTACCCTACAACACCATGTCCCAGGATGTGTCTTTCTTTTTGTGTCACTCTTTTGTCAAAGCAGTGTCTCCAGAAAGCACTTTGACTGTTGGCTTTCTTGTCCTACTGTCCACACATATTCTCCCACTTTTATTTTCCAAATACCAACATACAAACTATAGCAACAGTGCTGGACCCAGTACAGTTCTTTTCGCTGAAAAAGAAAAATTACACTTCACTTCCAAAACTTTTATAGGGATTCATGTGTCCTGAGTTTCTGCATAGCCCATTCCAAACTCGGGAGTATTCATTTAAGGCTGGTACAGAGCCCTGAACATGCCTGAAGCAAATTAATTTGAAATTTTACACTTCCCCAGATATCATCTAGTCAACTAGCTTCAGCTGTCTGAATTTTTGATGTACTTCAATTTTTTTTACTTTTTATGAGTCATATCAAATAATATGAGTGTCGCCTTCCTTGCTATTTCACTTAATTTTATTTCACACACCACATGCTTTGAACCAAAGAAGTTGTCTCTGTTTTCTGTCACAGCTGAGAGCAGAAAATTTTCCAAACCATCATTTCCTTAGCAAAACTGTGGGCCCTAGCCCTAATTTGTGGGGTGCAGGTGTAGGTGCTGTCAGGAGCAGCACTGGGAGGTGCTGCAGCAGTGCAGAGCTCTTTTAGAGCAGGTGCAAGATGAGGCTTGGAGTCAACAGTTCACTGTTTTGTTGAATGCTGTTAGGATTCACAGCTGTGTTTTGACCAGCTTCCATAACCTCATGCCTACATGGGAGCCCTTCTCAGGCACAGGTTCCACTGAGCCCCCAGAGCGGTGCAAAGCCTTCAATAGTGCACACTTGGCAAAGCTAGTGCAAACACAGCCTTTATGAGCTCCAAAGACGTGAGTCAGAGCTCACCTCTTTCTGTGGACTCCTTCCCCTCCCTTCACGTCAGAAATATTTCCATCTGCCTGCTCGTGAAAGATTTCTTCTAAAGCAATGTATGTTCACTTATTGTGCTATATATCTGTAAGGACTGTTCCACCCAAACATTAAAAACAACATAGAAAAATTGCTTTGAAAGTCACTAGCAAATAAAATTGTAACTTTATGAGCAATTAAAAACTCATGTGATTACTGGTCTGTGTTTTCGAAAAATGTATGTGCCTATCTATAATGAAATTATAGGGAGGCATGACTGAGAACTAGCATTTAATCCTAGAAAATTTGAAAAATAGTTCAGTCATTGTTTTGATGATCCCAATCCTTTCCAGAGTTGATAGTTCCGAGGGTAAAGTTACTTAGCCTTGTTCAATGCAGGAGTGAAACAACAGAGGGAAACACTGCACAAAGCGTGGGCAAAGATACACATCTGCTGGGAGAAGTCTAGCTATTCTTTTCCTCTTAAGCCAGTTTCCCCTCAAAGCTGTGAGTAAAGGAAACAAAAGGTTGGATATACTTAAGACTTTTTAAACATAACTAGGCTGCTTCATTTTTCACGTCTTTCATTTGCTGGGGCTTTGCAATTTGCCTTCAAGCTCCCTGCTGTGAAGTCCTCAGTCAAGTCAAACCTGTTTGCCATTTGTGTGTGTGTGAGTGCCCTTAAACCCAAACTCAGCCAACAGTTTAGAGTAAACAGACCTACCCAGGGAGGAGCTGGAATTTGAACTGCAAATCATGTGTGTCCCAAACAATTACTCCCTCTCCAGGTGAGGGAACGCAGCAACATTTCTGGTGTCTAAGCAAATTTCTCTGCAGCACTTTGCAAGATGGGAGATTGGTCTTTTTTTATCACAGTCAGGGCAGTGCCTTGGAGAGACTCATCAACAAAAAAAACCTGCTTAGCTAACTCATCTGCTCCTTATACTTACCTCCTGCTGATTTGATGAGCTAATATTTTAAGAACACTGGATACATCCTGGAACCACCCTCTTACCTCAGTGATTATTGTCTAAATTGTTCTGCTGAGTATCTTATATAAGACTTGCATAAGTGAAGCATTCTGCTCCTGTTAAATTTGGTTGCTTTAGCTAATGAGGAGTACCACACTGTGAAATTCCCAAACTGCAGAGCTGCAGTATGACCAAAATTGCACTGGTGACACGGTACTTACCCTGTGACCAATCTTTCAAAGAAGATTAAACCTAGGTAAACTATTGAAAAGCCTGTGCAAGCTGAGACCTGGCAACAAAGGCAAACACAAGCATAAAGAAATCACAAAGAGGGAAGAAAAAGTTAGGAATAAATAAGGGAGAGTGATAATCTCTCTCCACTTGAGAGAACAGGGACCAGACACAGACCTGAGCATGGAGGGGTTTTGGTATGAAGCACCAAAATCTCCTCCCTCTATCACCTCCTCTCACCACCACCACCATTGTTTTAGGGATGCTCAGATCTGGACCTGTGAACTCACTTGCTACATATGCATGTTCTAATTACACTGGGTAGTCCACTCATCTCTTGACCACATCATTTAAAATGTAAATGACAGGTCTCAGATAAAGGCTACCTATTTGTGAGAAGAGCACGTCTCATGCAAGACCTGCACATCCTGCTCCCCACAGGAAAACATCTCTCTTCTGCATTGACTTAGAAGGTTTCTCTGAAGACAGGTCAGGGTGGTGGAAGCTGAGAAGGACAAGCTACATAATTAGGGTAAAGAGGTATCAATTCCAGGCTGTAAACTGGAAGAGTAACTTCAGAGAGTTCCATTAAAACTCTAGGTATTACTCATTATTTCATTTTTTAATTACTCTTTTCCCAAAACCCAAGGATTCAGGTTTTGTGTGCATAGAAATGCAAGAAGACAACATCCACAAAATACATGGCCTACATTTGTCTTACATATCCTGTTATCCTTAAGTCAGAACCAAATGATACTTTGACAGTCACATAGATAACACACATGACCTTCTGTATGTAGAGAGTATGTATAGTGTCATTTAAAATTCACACTAAATCTGTAAGAAAGGTGGCCAGTGGGACTAAAAGAAAAAAAAAGTTAATAAAGCAACCCACAAAAGTCACAGTGGTGAAGAAATACACTAACAAAGGTGATGGTGCAACC